>CM074503.1:20209312-20809312 GCA_037389245.1 Oryzias sinensis | reverse complement strand
AAAGGAACTTGTGTGCTTCTGTCAAAAGTAAAAGACGTTTCCTGTAAGTCAAAGACAATATAAACTGTTATATTTCAAGAATTGTAATATTTAAAGCTATATTTTATAAATGAATGGCCTAATGGCCACATAAACATAAGTATTTTTCTGAAAGGTAAGTTGGACTTTGTGGCTCTTGCTGGGTTTTGGTCAGTAAGAAACTGGACCAAATGGATCTTTTGGTGTCAAAGCTTGCAGACTCCTGCCATAGTCGCCATTTATTTTGCTACTTTTGTTCTAAATCAGGTTTTGAACCAGGATTGCAGGTGAGTCGAAGTCTAAGGCGAGTCGAAGTCTAAGCTTTAGATCCAATCTAATACATTTGTCCTCCTCTCTTTGTTCAATATTCATATGTATGAGTGAACTGCACCCTTGAAGAACTCTATGGAGGCGGCCCACTAACAAAAGAGCTTCAGGTACACTGAGTGAGGAGCTGATCCAGAACAAAAGCTGGAAAGTCAAAGTCTACCCATTCAAGGTCGGCTGCAGGGGTTTTGTTGGCTGACCACCAGGCAGCTGAAAGACTTGGGCATTCAAGGTTAAGTCCTACAGCTACCAAGCCATTAGAGCTTTCTCCGATTCAGACCTGCATGGGCCTCTAAGCAGCAGAGGAAGTAAGGGTAGAGGGGGTTAGATTTTAAAAGCCAGCTGTTGCCAGTGCTCCCTCTAGCCTGTCATCAAATAGTCAGTGAAGGAAGGTTGACACCTGATGCCCCAAGTGAAGCCCCATGATCTGCCTCTCTGCTGTAGAGACTTTTGTAACACTAACACTGAAAACAGTCATTTGTTACTTCACAAACATGTTGTCAATTTAACAAAATACTGCCACAATGTTGTGCTACAAAAGCATTATTCACAGGAATCTATGAGAAGAGAAAGTTCCCTTTGGATTCTTAGAATTAACCTTGATTCTCTTAGCCCTGAGGCTTCTGGGATTGAACACATAATGTGTAAACCTGCAACCAGGTCAGCTACATCATATCTTAACGAAAGAACAAGATGTTCTGTGTTCCATGAGTGTAATATCTGTGGTTCCACAAACGCAGAAAAGCAAATTTAACTCACTTTCACAGGAAAGCTAAGCTTTTTTCTTAATAGGTCATTGTAAATAAATGTCTTTCAAAGGAGAAGGTCTAATGTGGGTCTGCAGCCTTCACATGATGCCACTGGAAAGGGTATACAAAACACATGCAAAAAAAGCCAGCTTCTGAGATATGACCAATAGATTTTAGGTTGTCAGACAGCTGAAACCGTCATGCATATGTGTTCTCAGAAAGAATGGGAGATTTCCTCTGATACATTTTACTATATTCTTTAAGATACTTTTCAGTTGAAAAAATGTCGGTCAAAACAACTTGTTTAAGTCTGACTTTCAATGTAAATATTTCTTCTAGATGTCTGTGGTTGAAAGCTCCTTTCTCAATTCTGCGCTTTCTTTTGAAACTTTAATCATTTTGTTTTACTTTCCTTACTTTACTTTTATTCTGTTCTTTGCTGACATCACTCTTATTTTTGTATTTTGGTGTTGCACCAATCTTGAACTCTTTTTTGATTTAAAGTAAAATTGTGTGGGTTTAATCTTTCTTTTTATTCTCTGGGTTGTTTATCTAACTTTCCAGTGAGTAGTAAAGCCTGATCAGTAATTTCTCTAGGTTAGGTGGGATGAAAAGCTTTCATCTTACACACATTAATTTTAATATTTGTTTTGTGTCCAGGGAGATCGTATGCTCAAGGTGGCAACAAAGAGACTCAGAAATTACATTTTTACTCAGCTGTGCTTTTGAATGTGTGTGTGGCTCTGCCCCGGGAAGATTGCCTACCTTTATCTTCTGTCAGTAATGCATGTAAAATGATGGCTTAGGACATGTGCAGCATGTTTTTCTGTATCAAGGCTTCTGTGACTTTTATTTTACGACTTTCTTTGTTCATCTGTAAATGTTGTCCACAAACCTTTAAGGTTTTCTGACAACCTCTTTTTCAGTTTTTCAGCACCTCAGTGTAATAATCATTTCAAATGCTGATCCACTAGGAGAAATATATTATATTGGTGCAAATATTCATGCATTTCTTAGAATTCTTTGTGCATAGCTTTGATACAACCTTGATTGTGAATTAGAGCTTTGATTGAATGACAGAGTGGAATTAAATAGCTATGTTCATTGAAATTTTATGCTTATAATCTTTTTCTTAATCACAAACCTTTGACATCACAGTCATTATTAAGAATATTAAGAATGAAGTTGATATTTTCAATAATTAAATAAAAGATCTAAAATTTCAGGGGTTAAAAAAGTTGTAAAGACACATTTCAAACTTCTCAAACTCTTCTGGTGAAGTACATAACAAAATCAGAAGAGTCAATTAATCTCCCATGGAGTTAAACTCTACACCTCAACAGATCCACCCTAGATTGAATTTAAACAAGACTTTTAAAAAGTATGCTTAAAAAGTATTAAACTTTGTACACAAGGCCAGAGCTGGAACAACACTTTTTTTGTAATTGAATTCTACCACAGAGTCTTTTTTTTTTAACACTATTGAGTTTAAAAAATGTAGGGTCTTTTTTTTTAAACACAAAATAAAGTTTCAATTATATCAACACTTCAAACAGTATTGTATATAATCCCACCAATAACTCCTTTGGAGTTGATTTAATATTGAAATACTACACTGCAAAAAGAGGTAGCCCAAAAATAGGAATGGAAGAATAATCTTGGGAAGAAAATCACTCGAAAGTAATTGTTTTGTAATTTTTACATAAACAAGAAATATTATAAGATATCAAAATCTAGAAATTAGGAGTTCCCAAAAAGATAACTTTTAGTTAAAACGAAGAGTTTGCATTTTGTAATTTTTATTGCATCTAATTGTAGTTAGTTTTTAGTGACAAAAATTAATGTAATACGTGGAATTGACTCATTTTAGAACAAAATGTTAACAAAATGACAATACGATCTTATTACAAGTTGGCTCATCTTAACAAATTCTTATGAACTCTAAAACTAGCTCTTATTCTATAGAACATAAATCTAAATTTCAGTTTAAAAAATAACACCAAAGTTTGGAAAAGTGTTGAGCAAACAGAAGTTAAAACAACAAGTTTTAAATCTTAGCAAACATCAAATAGTTTACATTCAATCCTTCATAAATCATTAAACTCTGTCACATCAGCCTAACCAAGAAAAGTGTCAGTTGGAACTGAGCTTTATTTGAAACAAGCACCACATACTGTACAAAAACAGTTTCACTAATTCCCAAACTGATTTATTTATCTTGTTTCTGTCTTGTCCACAAGTGTTCACATTGGTAAATGGTGTATAATGTGTGATCCTTCATCCTGAACCTTAACCACAAATGCCCTAACTTTGCGCATAAAACCTTTCATTTTTAAATGTAAAAACTATCACCCAGCTGTATTCTTTCAAACATCTGATTGAAATTTAGCTCCAGAATGATGCACGTTAAGGCAAAGGCAAGTTTTAGACACATGTGTGAGGAATTTTTGAGTTTCACTAGTCGGTAGATGTAATCCCTAAGGAAGATTGCTCAAAGGACTGAGGGCAGTAAAAGCATGAACACACTCTTTCCACTGTTACAGAATCATCTAAGAATGTTTCAACACTTCACTTTGTTTCCTGATAAACAGCAGGGGTGAAGCTCATCTGAGCTCAGAGAAGTACCTTGGTTTGCCTGAACATGCGAGTATTGTGTGGCTTGGAAGTGAACTTTAGTGGGATTCAGCAACACTAGAAATGCAGACTAACAATTCAGAGTAGCAAAAAGTACTTAGAGTATGCAGAAAAAATATCAGCCTTCACTGTACATTTAAAGCTGCAGAAATCATAAAGGCTTGAAAAATATTGTTTTATTAAATGTTGTGTAGTTAGAAACTAAAAACCAAACTAATAAAGGAATTTAAAGGACTTGTGGGAAGGGTTGTTTTTGCCTTGCTGGTCAGTTTTCACTTGACGCAATGTGGCTCACAAATGAGCAGCTGTTGTAACTGGGATGTTTCCAGGGAGTTGGGTTCAGTCTTGGCCAACAAAACCTATCATAGGTGTTAAATTTATGTGCTTTCTCAATTTGTTCAAGCTTAGTTTGCTGACATTTTAGTGTGGAAGGACCCTAATAAACCAAAGAAAGCAGGTGGTAACCTGGTAACTTAAGCAGATACAAAACATTCATAGACTTCATTAGAAAAACCTTTTTGATCGTGATCGGTCTTCGATCAGTAAACGTTTAATTTCCAAATTGTTCGTTGCTCAAAAAAAATTTAAAACAGAAAAAAAAAAAACTGAAGTAAAAAAATTCAGAAAAACACAAAACATTTTTTTTCAGTTAACCCTAATTTCAGCTTGGGTACAAACATTCCTCGGTGTCTGCATTCTTGAAAGCCTGCAAGTGTGCTGTACTTTTCTCTCTGCAGGGTTGTTATTTTCCCTTGACATGTTGACCCCTGAATTCTGCTGGGGGATATATGTTTTCCAAGATTACAGCAAACTGAACACTCTTGCCAACACAAGAGATCAAAATCCACAGACTGAAGAGGGTTGGGGGGTGGAAGGGGGCTGAAAATCCTCATTCTGCTGGGAGATAGTTGCCAATCATTAAAGACCCAATTGTGTTTCTGTTTTTTTTAACATGTTCTTGTAGCACTTTTCTGATGATGGAGGACATGGGTATAGACAATTAAGCTCAAAATTGCATTTCTGAGTATTTCTTCATTCAAATCATTGTGAATCAGGAGCAGATAAAAAATGTTTTTATGTTTTTATGTTTTATGTGTTTTGACGTAGAAAATACACTTGGGGGGCCACAAGCTCTGTGCTTCATGAACGTCTTCATTTTCCTTGTCTCAGCTGGAATCTGGCTTAACTTTACATCTGGACGTTTCCAATATTGCTCGCCATTTTTTTTGCATCGATAATGCCAAGCTACAATCACACCGCCCATGGCAATGTGCGCTGAAGTGACCACTTTCAATGAAAAGGCTATGTAGACGAGGTAAATGTGTGTTTCAGCTTCCACATTCGAAAAACGATTGCGTTCATTTAGACCGTTTTTGGGCTCCATCAAAACACGCATCCACTGAACATTCAGGGAAAAATTAAACCAGGTTGAACTTTGACCAGTCAGGGACTTAGACTTGGTAGTGACATTTCGATGGAGTGGATTTCAGTTCATGGAAATGCCAATTGTTTAAAAATTGATCATGAATGATAAATCAATAATTGCGGTTTGTGTTTTCAGACAGAATTCTTTGACACAGAGTCTTTCATATCGGAGTAGAGCTGTGAAAGCCTGGAGCGACATTTGTGAAGTTTGCACCACTTTGACATTTTGCAACGACACTCTTCAAACTGTAGGTGGTGGACAGGCGCTAGTACAGGGTAGCGACAGTCCAATGTTAAGACCATCTACTAAAAGCACGATCCTGAACACGCGTCATATGCCCGGTGGGAATGTAACATTGTTGGGAGGGTGATGTCTATAAGCTAGAGGGAGAGCACGTAACCAGAGAGCCCTCAGCAACGGGAAAGGGGGGTGGGGTTGCTCCATGCTAATGCACCACGCCCACAACTCAGAGGATAATTTCTGATTAAGTACTGCTGCTCTGCAGATTTTTTTTATTTCGGCTAAAAACGGCCTAATTATGATCAAAAGATCACTGAGAACGCTTTTAAAATAATCAAAAGATGATCGGAATGAGTCTTTATTTGCCATGGTGTAAATAACTTATGTGCACATTTTATTACTTAATGCTTTGTCCTTTTAAAATAAATGAATAGTTAGCAGCAACCGTTAACACTTTTTCGGGTTGTATTTAGCTAGAAATTGAGTTTTGTGCAACATTACTTTTAATACTTAGCCACTTTTTACAAAAATGTTCTTTTTTGATGGAAATGTGTGGTGATCAGTGAGGAATAACATTGCAGTCAATATCAATTATCTCCGTCAACATTTGCTTCGAGAAATGTAGCCGGTGTAATGGTGGGAGACTCAAATAACCAAAGCTTTCTGTTTGAGTGGACGGGAATCTGATCCAGCTGCAGTTCCAGTTCTTGGAAGACTCCTAACAACTAATGGTGGCCACGTAACCTCACCCGCTCTCACTCGGCTTTGTCCTTACTCTCCTATGCATATCTCTCTTTTTTCCCCCCTCTCTTTTCTCAAAGTTTATCTGACCCTGACCACGCCCATCCCTCCTGTCTCTGCAAACCACCTGGCACCAGCACTGAGACCCCCCCCAGGTCCCATCCCTTATCTCGTTTGAAATGCTTAGCTGGGCAATAATTGCTGTGCTGTTTGAGGATTTCTCTTCACCCAAGTTTACTCCTCTGGTGTGATTAATCTGAGTTTCACATTCTCTCCTTCCCTGTGACTCAACATCCGGTCTGTGTCCGTTAGAAAAATGATTTGTGAGGCTGACTGGCATAAGGGAGCTAGTTCCAGAGATAGCTGCCGAGTTTGGCCTCCGGGTGTTGTCTCTGTGGCTAAAGCAGGTTGTAGACGGTGACTGAAGCTCAGTTGGATCGTGAAATAACCACTCCAAGGAATCATCTCGGGACATGAAGGGTCATTAGTGATAGCTGACAAGATACCATTTTTTTGCTCCAGAAAAAAGTCTGGACAAGCGCCTGGTGTGGTCTTCTGCTGCTGTAGTCAATCTGCTTTGAGGTTGCACGGGTTGTACGCTCAGAGATGCTCGACTGCACACTTCGGTTGTAACCAGTCGTTATTTGAGTTACTGTTGCCCTACTATCAGCTAGAACCACTCTGGCCATTCTCCTCTGACCTCTGGCATCAAAAAGGCATTTCTACCTACAGAACTGCTACTCAGTGGATACTTTCACTCTTTTGGACCGTTCTCTGTAAACCCCAGAGATGGTTGTGGGTGAAAATATCAGTAGATCAGCAATTTCTGAACTACTCAGACCAGCCCGTCTGGCAAAAACAACCATCAAAGTCACTTAATTCTCTTTCTTCTCTATTCTGATGCTCGGTTTGAACTACAGCAGATCATCTTGACCATGTCCTCATGCCTAAATCCATTGAGTTGTTGCCATGTGATTGGCTTATTTAAAAATTGCGTTAAGGAGCAGTTGGAGAGGTGTGCTTGATAAAGGGGCTGGAAAGTGTCGAGTATATTTCTTTTCTTGTGGCTTTTTGTCTATTTATCTTCTTTAGCCTAATTGTCTTGAGTATGGAGTGTAGTCTGGAGGCCAATGCACATTTTTAAATTAAAAATGCTTGATTATCATGAAAAATTGTAAACTAAATGGCAGCATTAAAGGAAATGCAGAACCATCAAAATATTTTCCTTCTTCATTCTCTATCAGATTCTATGCCTTCAGGTCATCTTGCATTTACTTCCATTCATTCACTACAATTAAGCTCATGCTCCTGAACACCTCACAAATCATTGTTTACACCCCTGCCAGTTTGTTGTAGGTCCCTTCACTCTTTTACTATACTTCTTTTTTTTTCTGTTCACGACTTTGTTTCCGCCTGTGACCACATCCAAACCAAGTTTCCGGTTTTCGACCTTGCTTCTGCCTCTGAACCTGCCTCTCTCTGTTCTGCCTCTGTTCTGCCTCTCACTGCCTTTCAGATTTTTGTCATAATGCTTCTGGATTCTGTCTGTCAAGTTGAAGACCTGTTTTTCTCATTAATTACTACAACTTGCTGTTCCGATCCTACTCCAATGATCTTTTGATCTATTGTAACAGTACTCCCAGTGCTCTTTAAATTAGGATTATGGTGTTTTTAGTCAAAATAAAACAAAAACATGTCACATTTTTTTGTCTGCCGCTGATTTAAAATTATTTAAATATAGAAAGAACGTAATTGTTTGGCGTATAAGTTGCATTTTTCTTAAATCTCTGACCAGAGGTGTAACTTGTGATTTTTTGTGATTTTTTTTTAAAGCATAAAAAGGTTCATATGCTTGTTATTTTTCCACTAGCAATCAGTTGCCTTTTTTTCCTTTTGGTTGGGTGGTGATATTAACAAGTTGCCTTTTAGCAGTTGTTTCATGCTAACAACTGCTAAAAGGCACTGTATGTGTATCATCATTTACAACTTTAAGCAACATGGAAGAAGCACCATCCTCAACAATCAAACAAAACGATTGTTTTGATTGTTTTGAAAGGGCCATTATTTAGACTTGGCTCCTGCAATAGAAGGTAAAGATTGCTGTAAAAAGACTAGGAGAGATGGTTACTGGCGCTTTTATAGAACCCTTCAAAATAAATGTTAAGCTCTTTTGTGGGTTTCACTTTTAACCCCCAAAAATGACAGAATCTTACTTTTATTAATAAGTAACACACACAAAAAAAAGAAACAACACAAAATCTGCAAGCTGAACATCGCTGCAACACCTCCTTTGTGAAAACTTTGTGTTCATAAGCCCCCACTCCCCCACCCTCGTGGAAAAGCATCTGCTTGATTTGTTTGGCTAATTGGTAAAAAAAAAAAAATACTAAGAGTAATCCGGTAAAGAAAGACGAGCAGAAATATGTGGGGAAAAATTCCTTGCTCAGGTGAATATTTGTTTTTCTTTTATAAATGAATAGATTTTTTTTATCATGGGCATAAATGACAAAAGTTTGACAGATGACACACTGTTAACCTTCTACATGCACCACATAAAATATCCACAAAGCATTGCCTCTGAACCTTTCATGATTTATTGCATCCATCACCAGCTTGTTTTCAATACGAGTTTTCTTCCTTTTTCCAGATACACAATCTGCTTAAACAGCTGACTCTATGGACTGAGCAGTCCATGTGCATGTTTGCAATATTTCCAGACAGTAATAGCTGTACATGGTGTTTTCTCATAGGTGAAATTGCCAACAAGACTACTATTGTCATAAATCTGAACATTATTTAAGACTTGTTGTTGTTTGACCTGTGATTGACAGTATTTCAAAAAATCCAAACAACATTCATTTTACCTGTGATACATATATTTTAAGTGAATTTGTAAATGTCTTTAATCAGATGAACAAGAAAGATAAAACTAAGCCCATGATGGATTTTAAAATATGAAAGAGATGAGCTTCGCCCCCTCCTATATCCTTCTCCACTGCCGCCTCCCCCTCTGCCTCCTAAGTATAAGCAGATTAAAGTTAATGATCTAAAGTGAATTAGATATTTAATCATCTTATCATCTTAGCGTGGTCCGGTCATAACTCTGCACTGATCTGAAATCCCATCTGTTTGACGGCACACAGCAGGAGCACAATAAGCTATATTTAGAGGTCAGTTTGTAGCCCCTGGTAGGTTCCACTAAATCAATTTGCAGATTGAGAAATTAAATTCACCCCCAGGAGTTGTTTCCCCAGCCTCTGTGGTTTGACATGATTCAAAAAACTGTAGGATTGAAGACAAAATAGCCCACAAGTAATGGAATAAAATTGACCCCAAAAGATGAAAAATAACCTGAGAGAAGCCGCCATTGATTCATTTAATTTCTCTCCTCCTTTGAAAGAAGAAAACAGCAACTCCTTCCTTTATCATCCCCTCTGCTCCTCTCTCTGTCACCCTCCTCGTGAACTCTCACTGATTGAGGGGCAAGCTCTGTGATTTTGCACATTTGGTTGCTTCTCACACACAAGCTCACACTCTCCTCTCTTGCAATTTTCCCTCAAGTTTCTTTCACTCCCACTCTGTCTTAAGGTTTCCCCTTTAGTCGTCTTTCAATCCCAATTTTCATCCATCATCTTTCCTTTCTCCTTCCTTGATTTAATTTCGCCGTGTGCTATTTCTGTAGTAATTTTGCAAACAAAGAAAAACAGAAACAGAGCGTCATTAACATGCACTGCACATTCTTTTAACATCCCACTAAAATAGGAAATAAAGCATGACCATGACACACAGATGCAAAGCCAGAAACACAATGCTCATATTGTAGCAGAGGTATAAAGACTCACAAACACAGTTGGATCCTGTATTTATTTTTTTTATTTTTTTTGAAAGAGCTACATTCCCTTTCGGAGCAACCACAAAGAACACCAACATCAGAGGGTTTGAAGCTTGTCAGCCAAATGCCAAAACGGCGTGTGTCTGTACCTGCAGCTGAGCCTGCACCTTTCACTGTCAGGCAGATTGTCAACCCAATTTTAAACATGAGCGTATGCATATATTAGCAAAAAAAACCCAACCCTGACTCTCACAGAGCCATGCACGCTGCATTTTACACGCATTTATTCACAGTGGCAGCAGAGTCCCACTGGTGGGTGCGTCGGGAGAATTTGTCAAAATGTCGCATTAATGAGAAATCCTCTGTTCTTTAACAGCCAGCCAAAAAAGTTAAGTTTTATAAAATAAAATAAAAGAAAAAGACAAAATATTTGTAAACATTGACAAGTCAGAGATGAACGCTTTACCATCACAAGGGACTTTAGACTCGACTAGTTTCTCATCTATTTGGCGTGTTGGTCAAAGCCTCTTGGAATAAGAGTGAAGGACCAAAATGGAAACACAAGATTTATTTTTCTAAAAATGTAAAGGGGAAAAATACTGAAAAAAAATTAAAACCCACACAAAAAAGCGGGTACACAGTTAAGACCCATTTCAATTAATATCATTGTAACTGAATAATATTTTTGGTCAATAAAGCTGCTAAAACAGTGGCAAAAAACATACACAGTCATAAAAATGAAAACTTGCCCAAAAAATATAGTCAAATACTAATTATATTATGTATTTGTGTTTTTTCAAAATGGCTAATTCAAAGACTGACAGCATTTTTCCAGCTCAAAGCAAAAAATGTTTTCATGTTTATTTATATTATATTAACAATGTGACATTTTTGTTGATCTACAGTAGGTACAGTAAAAGGCTTTGGCAACCCTGTGAGCCTGAAAGTGCTTTAGCTGGTAAAGAAGATGGATGGACAGATGGATGAATGAATGGTTGAATGCATTCTAAATAGAGTAAGTGAACAAGCATTGCCAACATTTTTATAGTTGTCTATGAAAATGTCATCTTCACATCCTCTTAAATTATGAATGTGAATGGCCTCGGCAGTTGTTTAGATAAACAGTTAACTTAATGGAGGTAGGTAGAAAGGGGCAGGTTCAATATTTAGGACAATGCAAACCAGTCAAAACTTGTTTGAATATCCCATAATTAGCCAGAGTACCAGGAACTGGATGTGGAGGACTTAATATGCAGGAGAACAGGCTGGGTTGCAGAAACATAACGCCTCATAAAATAATTGAACAGGACTAAACCCATGCAGAAAGAAAAGATGACAAAGCAGATGACCCAACAATGAAAAACTGAAAAACCAGACACTGAGGATAATTACCGGTAACACATATCAAGACAGCTATGGAAACTGCCAACAAAGTTAGTTTAATTTTTTTTGTATTGATTATTAAACCATATATTGTGATGTGTATTGACATGTATCCCTAGAAATAGATAAAGTACATTTTTGAAAAATGTTCTGTTTATGTTATGGTTATAAAATCCTAACTTCCACTATGAGACTGAACTAATGAACATTTGTGCAACATGGGTTTCCTATACAAAGCGGATGTTTTACCGAATTTTATGATTCAGATGCATGCAATCCTCACGTTCCTAAGCAGTAACATCTTTTGCCTAATAATAAAACAACAACCTACACTTTTCCTCCTAAAAGCATTAAAGACATCATTACAGCTGCTGATAGCCTGCAGACAAAATAATGAAGTGTTCATGGACATGGAGTAAAACTCATTAAAATGCCATTGAGATTCTTTTACTGCTGTTGCAGAGAAAATATGCAGAGTCCTGTAAATGTCAAATAACCTGCAATTGTAAAAAAAAAATCAAGTAATAAGGTATTTGTGTTGGTAAGACTCACTAATAAGCTGAATTGGTTTTGGGTTAAAACAAGCCATGGCATGACGGATATGAAAGAACTTTAAATCCCAGAGAATAGTCATTGTAGAAAGAGTAGGATGAGTCACAGTTTTTGCTTTGAGCATTGCAGAAGCGGCTTTACTAGAATACACAAGATCCAGTCCAGTCATCCATTTCAGCTGTTTGGGAACTGTCTGTGGCCCTGCCCTGGGCTAGACTGCTCCACCTGGCATCCTGTGGATGTTGTTCTGGTTCCTGGTTTTAAATTAAACTCCATCCTTTATCTCCCTCACACATGTGGACTTTTGGTTTCAATACGCGCACCGGTGATATTCTGGATCCATGAGCCCATTGCTCACCACTTAAAATCCTGCATAAAACCATAACCTTACTGCAATTTTGGAACCACTTATGGACACCACCCCACCCCACCGCCACCACCACCATCACACCCATCCTTTTTTTCTAGAATGAAAGAGATCAATGAATTAGAACGGATTCTCAGGAGTCGGTTAGAGGATGCTCTGTAAATTGTTTGCTGTGCAGATGGGTTCAATAAAGCCAACTGCTGGGCTGAGAAATTAACTAACACAGACACTCAACAGTTTATAACACTAATTTCAACATTTTGTTGAGTCTCAGCTGGAATTTGAATTGATGTATTTTGGACTGTGAAAAGCCGAAAGTACTAATTATCATCATTGTCTTGAGTTGTTAGTGCAGCTTGGAATCTTACATGGATCCTGTATGCTAGATGGTCCTGCATTGGTGCTAAAACTGTAAATAAGAATACATTTTGATGCAAAACAGGCATTTCAATGACACATTTGCAATTAAAGACTTGTGTGAAAACAAGTTTTAACAAGTTAGGATCATACAGAGAGCTATACAAAAGAAAAAGAAAAAGAAATGATTAAGGAGCATCCTTGAAACAAACTGACATTAAGCCGAAGCCCTATCATCGCACTAAGACCCAAAATGCAACGCATGCTCCGTTGATGATTAACAATGAAGGATAACTTAACATCAACACATATTTTACTTACTTGAGAAATATTTTTTCACTACCATAACCCCTACAGTTGTGTTGTTCCTTTAAAGTTTTATTTATTGGCTCTGTGTGTGTAAATGCTGTCAGTTCAGCTTGTTGCTACAGAACAACCAGACTGGAAGCTCGTTGATCAACACTGGATTATCATCACTCTATTTTTAATTTGAATTTGTTTACATTCCGACAGTTAGATTGATTGCTAAATTCAAAGTGTTGGTATGAATTTTTTGTGTATGTCCATTCAGGTTTCTGGTGTTGTATTTTAAGTGTTGACAACTCCCAACATCATAAAATCCCTCAGAATCTATACATTCAAATGTAATAATTCAAATCATTTTTTTCACAAGGTTGTTTTTTTTTCTTTTTTTTCTGGTAAATACTGTAGCTAAAACCAATTTTTGTGAAGAAATTTCCTATTTGTGTATTTTATTTTGCTCTTAGAAATAAATTCAGCTAATCTTGTTTCTCTTGTGCCAAAATTGATGACCTTTGTCATAAAGGTGACCCCTGAGGTTAAAATGGTAACACTTCACACATTGTTCATTTCACTTGCACCTTACATTTTTTTCTGAATTAAATTATTTATAAATTAAAGGGACCAATCCTGCTATTATTTAAATACAAATAGTTTGCTTTTCCTATATTTTGATACACATCTTTAAATTTGTGATTTCTTCACAAAACAAGATTAATAATATTTGAATTGAGTTTTATATTTTTATCGAAGTGCTTGCTTGTCCATCCATCCGTACATATTCAGAACCTGCTGAATCCCTTTCAGTCGGGTTCACTGGCTGCTGGAGCCAACCCAGCTACTGTTGGGCAAAGCAGAGTACACCCTGAACAGGTCGCCAGTTTTGTTTTTATGGCCACACACTCAGATTCACATTAAGCAATTTGGAGACCCAAATTAACCCATGAAGCATGATTTTGGACTGTGAGAGGAACTGTAGTGCCTGACCAAGCCAGGATTCAAACCAGGGAATTTTTGCTGCAAAACAAGAGTGCTAGCCACTGCACCACCGTGCAGCCCTACCCCATCGGATTGTCTAAAATATAAGATGTTGTCAGAGCAGAAGTCCTGTGTCGACAAAAACTACTAAATTGTTTTTCTGTTTCCACAATTTCTAATCATGTTAGGCGGTAATGACGGAAAACACAACATCTAACAATAATGTAATGATATCTGAATTCTCAACATGAAATGATACATTTTTTACCAATAAATAACGCATTACTTTCAAAATGTCTACTTGATAACTTTATTTCAGCAAATTGGAAAAACAGGGAAAATGGCATGTTCCACATTGTCCCTTTTACATCCATGTTTTTTTTCATAGATTTCTCTGTTTTTATGATGTCTTAATGAACTTTTTGTCACTGATGTTTGCAATAACACTTTTTCTATCTTTCATTCCGTCCTTCCACCTCCCTCCATCGGCTTTGTATGGGTGAGTAGTTACATCATTAGTATGCCATTAGCTCTGATCATTGATTCCTTCCGCACATCTCCCTCCTCGCCCCCGCGCTGACACGGAATTCTGAGGACATCCGTGAACTTTATCACCTTCAACGTTCCGGTTTCCTCCTCAGAATTCCCACTGGATCAGCACTTTCCTCCCCTACAGACCTTTTCTAATTATCCCGTTCCTGCTTTTCAATAAATAATTACAACAAAGGTCATCAATCAAAACCGAAACATTGATAACTGAAGAGAAAGTCCAATATCCTCTTGGCACGGCAATCTTGCTGTCATAAATATGATGACGGACTGTATGTGTTTGTGGGTGTGTGGCAGTGTGTGGGTGTTTGCAGCAGCAAATAATTTTCACATAAATCATGTGTTATGAGATAGAAGAGAAGCTCCAGTGAATACAGTTCAGACATGGCAACTGTGATTAAGCTTTGCCAGTGTGTGTGTGTGTGACAGAATGTTTGTAGTTTTAAGATGATAGGAGGGTGCAGAAGTAAACAGAATGTGATCAAACGCTGCAGTTTGACCAGGAATTAAGCCCACACACTCTGCACACTAAACAGCTCCGCTGGATTTTGATGAGCACACACAAGCACGCACACCATCGCGTGCACCTGTACATGCAAATGTGAGTCTGCATAGAGCGCCGTGGGGAAGTGGCTTTGGTGCCAGTGATTGGTTCCTATCTGTCTCGCCTGGAGGAACGAACAGGCAGCTCGGCCTCCCGCTAGGCTCAGCCCAGAGAGGAGCTCTGATAACGGGGTAAAATTTGTGAGCCTTCCACGGCGTCGGCCTGGACGAACCGCTGCCTCAGGCCCCCTCTGCATCGACGCTTCAGTCTAAATGAGTTTCTGTGCCTGGAAGCTGAGTCTGAGCCAATACTGTTACACGCTGCTGCTGCACCACACAAACGCGTCCACACAGCTGTGCACACCAACTCATCGGCACTCACCAATATCTGCACCTGTTTGGACACTTAGGAGAAAATCTGACAAATGCCTGCTGAAGGTGTAAAAACATGAATGTTCGGATGTTACAAATGCATTAATTATCCGGGTGCTACTGTAATGGAGGCGTTGTGTTCTGGCTGTCAACACTAAATTCATCCCTCTCCATCAACCCCCACACACAAATGCGTGCAGCCATCCTCAGTGGAAATGAAATACCTATGCAAAACTCAAACTAAACTTTCATGTCATGATTTTTTGGTGGACTAAAAAAATAAATAAAAATAAAGACAAAAACAGCTGAAATCTTTTGAAAGAGTTTATTGGTAAAGTATCAAAGTGTCTGGAAAGCAAAAGAGGAAAAGATGGGGGGGGGGTTGGAATTGTCACTGAGGAGAGAGCTTGAAGCAGCAGTCTTGTCTAAAGATAGAGCGACGAGCTGAGAGGAAAAGGAGGAGGAAGCTGCATGGAGGTGGGTGGTTTCCAGTCAATAACGCTGCATTCTAAACAGGTGAAAAATGCGTCACCCAACTGATTCTCTTCCAAAGTGATGATTTTTCATCATTACGACAGATACGTTAGTAAAAAATCATTATGGTGGCTGGCAGTGACTCTTATTGGTGTCAGACATGCAGAAAAAAATTAAATCTCACAGCTTAGAGATTTAGTCATGTCGTATTGCACTTTAATTTTAAAATATCAGGAAAACCAATATGTCTTCCAATGTAAAAGCTGAAGAGACCTATCATTATTTTTGCCTTTAAGCATAATGCTTTTTGAAATATGTTGAGTTTGCATCTTTCTAATTAAATGAATTTGTTTCAGTTTGGCACTTTTCTCCTAGAGTATCATTTTTCTGACTATAATGCGCACAGAGAATTCATTATTTATTTTTTTAATTGACAGTGCATCTCACAATCATATATTTTTGCTAACTGACCTCAAACCGATTTTCTACGATACACTGTGCTTGAAGATCTGTCAAAATATTTGTGTAGAACATTGCTAAGCTATGAAACTGCACCACTTGATACACTGCTAAAGCATTTCTGCTTCTGTAGTCAGTGGAATTACAAGGTTTTGATTGTTTTGTTTCTTTTGATGTGCTTTATAATCTAATATAATCCCTAAGAACCAAAAGACATGTTCAATTCTGAAATGTTATGACCAATTAGGCCACAAGGGGCAGTAAAGCACACAGCTGAGTTAATTATTTTTCCATTTTAACCTTAATGTCACCTGCGACACCAAAATAACACATGCCCTTTGAGATACAGGTAACTCTTTGTACATTTATGAGATCATCACTGATTTTGATGTGGAGTTAAGCAGCTTTGCAACGATATGCAGTACTCTATTGATGTAAAATGATGCCTATCAAGGCTGCTTTCCTCCGCTTCAGAATCCACTGGACTTACGTTAAATGCATAAATGGGTGAAGAGCTATGGTAGTTTATGGAAGTTAGCCCATGCACAAGCTTTAAAGATGAAAGTTTCTGGTGATCTGCTCAACACAACAAAACACAGCTTTCAGGATTCACGAAGATGCTCAAGAAGTGTATTTACAAGGGCTATTATTCTTCCCAAAAGACATTTAAACTGGACTGCACTGTGAAAAGGGCGTAGTTTAAATGGCGGCTGGGTCTTTTCTGTGTGGAGTTTGCATGTTCCCTGTATGCATGAATGGGTTTCCCTCTGGCACGCCGGCTTCCTCCTACAGTCTAAAAACATGCGTCATGGGTTAACAGGTGTTTCCAAATTGTCCCTTCAGTGTGAAGGTGAGTGAGTATACCGGTAGTTGTTTGTCACTGTGTGCTGCTGGAATGGTGGACTGTCCGGGGTGAACCTCACCTTTGCCTAACAGTAGTTGGATAGGCTCCAGCAACCTGGAAGTCCCAGGCAGCAGTGGACACAAACAGATATTCTGCTGCCAAAGTTTTGTTTGTTCGCTCTTATTTACTAAGGATAACTTTATGAGAAAAACTCAATAAAAAAGGCGGATTTGACAAAACCTGACTTTAAATTAAATGGACTTCGGTTTTTCACAAACAAGCAAACTTAGATTGGTAGATCATCCAATGGATTCTGCACATTTAAAACAAAGCCTGAAATGGGACAAACCAACCAGAGCTCTTATAAAATCAAAACAATTTATTCAACCCCCCCATCCACTCACACACAGACAGTTCTCATTAAGAGGAGAGAAAGCAATAAATGTCAAAAAGTTTCTTGAAACCAACTGAAAGATTTTAGTTTTGGTTGACAGTCCCCATTCTTTCTATCTATTTTAAAATGTTCCCAGTGGTCTTTTAATAATGATTGTTTTTTTTAGCTGAAATAAAAAAACATTTCATTTTCTAGGACGTAGTTTCTGCAGAGCAGCAGCAGTTCATTAGAAATGCACTAATGGGAAAAAGCCTTCAGGTCTCAGAAGTTTGCGTAGTTGTTGGACAGAGCAAGTTTAAAAAAAAGGAATTCACTTCTGAGTTGTGGGCAGAACCGTTAGCGTGGTGTAAACCCGCCCCCATTTCCTTTTATCTATCTGTTTACACTCTGTCCTGCCAGCCAACAGCTTTTCACAACCCCAGCCTAACATTAACAGTGCAACAAAAATGGCGAGCAATATCGGAGCTATTTCCTGCTGTACAGTTTTTAGCCAGATGACAGCTCTAAAGGGGAAAACAACGACGTACATGGATTTATTTATCTACAAGTGGATTCATCAGAATGGAGCGGAGCAAGAAGCTTGTCACCCGCCCAGTATATTTTCTACCTCACAAATGACTTTTTTTCCCGCCTGGATTTGTTTGTCTCCTCCTGATTCACTACTACTCGAATAAAGAAGTACTCAGAAACGCAATTTAAGCTCAATATTCTTTAAATATGTCCTCCATTATCAGATAAATGCCACAAGAGCATGTAGAGTTTAAATCTGTTGTTTTAACATTCAAGTTAAAGGAAATTTGTTTTCTTCTTGAGCCTCAGAATTGGAGGTTCATTAAAAGTTTCTGATATTTAAGTGAGGCACAATGGAGCACGGATACAGCTTTAACTTAGACATTTTGAGACATGTTCAATACTGCTATGCTGTCGTAAAAGCCATCCATTCCTTTTTCTCAGCTTTCACAGATGGTGTGATGTCTGTCTGTTGGTAATTTTTCACACTTCCACTAAAATGGTCTGAAGTGAGCCTTGCTGTAGAACAAGCCCAGTCAAAAAAAAGTTTGAGGCCATCTGTCCAAGATCCCATTCCAGAATGCATACGGTTTGTGAATTTGCTCATTTTTACATCTGTGATGCTGACCTTTGACAATCTAAAGTTATAATATGGAGGGTTTCAAAGAGTTGCATACAGAAATCTAACATTGTATGATTTAGTATTTTGTACATTCTACAAGATGGGTGACAATTTTAAAAAATATCGCTTTATGACACTATAAAAAGTAAAGTTCAGTTGGAAGCAGCACTGGATGCAGCAGCAATGCTATGTCCCTTTTCTATTTTGTTATTCTGTTATGTTTTCAAATGCAAGAAAATCAAAGTAACTCAAGAATGTCATAATTCCACACTTTGGTCCATTCCTCACACAAAAACGTACAATGGGACCAAATAGTATTTGGTATTCACAGATTCTGTTTTACCAATTAAAATGTTTAAAGTGGTTGAGAAGTATAACGGTACAGGAAATGCATATTTAGTTTGTGCAAACACAAGAATTCTATCCCTCACAGACCTGTTACTTCTTCCTTTTTAAGTTCTATTCTCTGCTCATTACCTGTAATATTGTCACCTGTTTGAACTGGTTATCTGCCTAAAAGACACCTGCCCACACTCTTAACCAACAAAAGGCATGGTTAAGGTTTTGATGGTCACATAAAGCTTCATGAAGCATCGAAATCTTTCATCCAGTTGGTTTACTCCAGCTCAAAGATTCTTAGAGCTTCATTTGCTCTCATAGGACATCTATGGAGACAAAAAATATCAGTTGGTACGAACATGAAGTGTGTGGCATTCTGCAGCCCTGCGACAGGCTGGCAGGCGGGTGTACCTCGCCTTTGCTCAACAGTAACCGGGAGAGACTCGGGCAACCTTGTGACACTAAAAGGGATATAGTGGGTGAGGAAAATGGGTGGATGGCATTATGCAGAAAGCCTGTAAACAATTGTGTAAGTAAAAAAAAAAAAGTATGCAAACATGTTTATTCTAGTATTCTGTGCATGTTACTGGCAGTATGGAGAAGGATAAGTGGGAAAAAAATGATCATTTACAATAAGGTGAGGTTGGTTGGGCTATGGTCAATGGCTGCGCTGTTTTAGCATTGATTTATGGATAGTGATTATTGTTAAGAGGAAACATTATGGTTTATATATATAGTGGATGTGGCAGTGCCAAGCGATGGGAACATCAGGAAGAAGGAACATGAGAAACTGGAGAAATACCAGGGACTCAGAGAAGAACTGGAGAAAGCCTGGAAAATGAAGGTGACAGTGGTGCCTGTGGTAATTGGAGCACTCGGGGCAGTAACCCCCAAGCTGGAGGAGTGGCTACAACAGATACCTGGAAAGACCTCAGACCTCTCAGTCCAGAAAAGCGCAGTGCTAGGAACAGCTAAGATACTGCAGGACCCTCAAGCTCCCAGGCCTCTGGTAGAGGACCGGAGCTTGGAGGAGAAACCACCCACGGAGGGTGAGAGGGGCGTTTTTTATATATATATAAAACTTTCCCCTAAATATCAAAAAGTCTCTCTAAATGATCTCGGTTTCCAAAGTCTCCATCAAACACCAACATTATGAATGGAGCCTGAGAAATTCACATAAACTGTCAAAATCCGCTGCAGAATCCGAACCACTTCCCAAATCAGTCAGGTTGATGACCTACGCAACAAGGCTTCAGATGTCAGCAACTCTTTCCCTATAGGAAGTAAGTCACGATACGTACATCGAGGAAAGCGCATGCAGCGCATGCAATGAAATTTTGATCCGGTACGTCACATTTCTAGACTAAATATTCAACTATTATACCTGAATAAAACTATAATACAGGCTAAAAATATTTTTTTGCTTTGAAACTATATCAAATATATGTTTTGTTTGTCAATGGTACATCAAAAATACAATTATATCATTAAAACTGGTATTAAAACAAAAAAGTGTGTAGTTCATACAGTGCAATATTGCTTTCAAAGAACTGACTTGAAAAAGCAAAATTTAAACTACAAGAATAATAAATTGAACACTAATAAAATCCACAAAAAAAATGCTGTTTTCCATACTTTTTATTTTCCCCTTGAATTGTTAAGTAAAAAAAAATAATCTTTTTATTTACAATAGGAATGATTAACCTTGGAGTTGCTTTTTTGTGTTTTCTTGTCTTTTTTCATTGTTAAACACAAGAAGAGAGCTGTAGACCCCTGAAGACACTGATAACTTGTTTGTGTGTTTGTCTCTCTCATTAAACAAGGTCTGTTTGCACATGATCATACTCAGGAAACAGGGTAATGGCAGAGGGATAATTGCTCCAAACAAGGTGCGTGTGTGCAGGGTGTTTTTCATCACACACATGCACATGCTTGTACACTTGGTGTTTAATTTCAATGTCATGCTTTTGATCACATTCATCTGCATCCCTGTCTGCACCCTCCCTCATTCACCATTTCTCTTTCTTTTTTTTGCCTTTCTTTCTCACCTGCCTAATTTCAAAGAAACAGCAAACACCCGTCAGAATGTGGGAAGGTTTATGAGATAATTATTCATCCACATCAACACACACACACACACAAAGCAGGCATTCTCAGATTCGAAGAAAATCCTAGGTGTGATGTGAAACCAGCCTGCATTCAGTGAGTTTGTAAATGCACTCTATTGTAAACTCATGAATTACTTACCCATAATGCATTTTGTCAGCCCGACCTTGGCCAAGAGACTGTGCTTGCAGCCCCATAAAGCAAGTTGTACACATGCACGCACCCACACACGCACTCAGGAAACGTTCCAAGTGTGTGTAAGAAAATGGAGGAGGTAGGAAAACGTGGGAAAGGAGGTTAGATGGAAGAAGAAATGCACAAAATACCAAAATAAAGCCAATTAAAAAAAGAAATAAGAAAAAAAAAACAGCTTCGAGAAGCAAAAATAAAATAAAACAAACGTATTTTAGATCAAGAAAAATAGTCTCCCTGATTAGCAGTGTGTGTTTACAATTAATATTTAAAAATTGGTGAAGTGAAATGCCACAAATAGAAGTTATTTTGGATTTTTTTTTAAACATTTTGACCAGAAGTTTTCTGTCATTATTTGTCAAACACCAATAGACTGGAAATGCGTGTGCTTTTGAACACTGAACCTCTCCGCTTTGCATGTACTGAATACTGGGTGAAAACAGATCAAAAATGGGAAAACTGTATGTAACTATTTCAGGCAAATCCACCTGGAACAAGTTAAGCTTTGGTCTCACAGTGACTTTGACTTTAAATCTGTTTTCGGAAGTACAAAAGCCAAGAATTTCTGGGAATGAAAAATTGGTTTGGGCATGTTTTCTGTAAACAGATGGAACCGTTGCTTCCTTTCCGTTATTAATTCCATCATTTCTATGTTGGTGTTGGACACAGATACCTGTTTTACCTTTAATCTGAGCACATGGAGGTAGACTGTGAAGCTACATTCACGCCAGGCATGTGACGCACTTTCAAGAACGCGCTAAAAGTCCACTCTGGAATGCGTATTTTGCATATGTTGTTCACACTGGTCTGTTGCTACCAAATACAAGCGCATGTCCAGCACCTACTGAAAGTGGCTTGATGTGAAATGTTGAAGCAGTACAAATCTGCCAAATCTTCCTCCAGACTTTTTTTCCCCCCACACTTCAATCAACTAGCTCATCTTTAATAATACCTGCCCATACCAGCACCCCACCACCACCTTGCAAGCGAATCAGTCGAAGTGGAGCTCTTACTGATCCAACCGCAGGCCCATTAATCTGGTCTATCTAGAGTCAGTCTTAATTTATGTGTCTTGCTTAGAGGTGGTTGAGTTTTAATTTTACTTCAGCCGTGTCTCTGAAAAACTGAACACCTTGTGCTTCTAGACCCTCCAGGTAGGTTGCAGTTGTGGAATATGGCAGCCCTGGGGGACAATAGGTTCTTGGTAGCTTCAAGTTTGCTTCTTTTCAAGTCTTTGACAGTTAATTTGCATATTTGTATCTTGGCGCGTTTCTTGCAACCTTGTTGACAATTTGCAACAAAACGTTTGATGGTTCTGTGATCGCAACCCTTTCAGACTTTTAGAGGGATAAAGGGATAAAGATAAAGACTTTGTACAATTTTTGATTTTTCAGAGTCTGTAAACTCTTTTATTTTTGACCAATTTTCCCAGAGGAGAAGAATCTAATTCTGCACACCTTGATATAGAGGACTTAGATTTGATATCACTCCAGCCAATCTTTCCTCAAATCATTTTGTCAAAGGTGAATCACAATTTGTATATGTTATCTAAATAAACACTAGCTTTATGCACTTAAAGAGCTACAGGTGAAATCCAGTCGATAGCAATGCATACATACAGTGCTAAATTCACTTCACCATCTACACAATGCAAACATGCACAACCAAAGCAACACTGGATCTGGATGAATTTGATTGCAGTCTGATCTTTATTGAGATATCTCCTGAACTGGGATATTATTCGGTAAAGTAACTCAATTTTTAAAGCAGGTTCATTTTTAATTTTTCTGTTATATGAGCAACTGTAAGCTGAACAGCAGTGCACATTTTTTGTATCACTTCTGTGTACAAATATGTGAAGACAACTCACCTGAGCTGTGATTACTGCAATATCCGGTTTGGGAAACGCGGCAGTAACATCACAAACCCATCCTGATGTGAAATAATTTTGTGCCTCCACATGTGTGCGTTCCTTTCAAATAATTCACCTCTAAGTCAATTTCTGGCTAAACAACCAGTTCTACCTTAAAATGGTCTTTTTTTTAAACAGTAAGAATCTTTCCTGTCAATGTCGCAATTTTTGCTGATAGATGACGAGATTTTGGGGCGTTAAATACCTTTGATATTCCCCAATTTCACGTTCATTTGCTCTTAGTTCCGCCATTGTCCTCCAGCATTGACCTCTGTCGTTACCCGATCTGTAGCGGCTACCCGATTTGTCCCTGCATGCTTGAACATTACGTCACTCCTCTTTGTGGCCAAGATTGTGACAGTTAAGAAATTTGGTATCAACAACACCCAAAGACATACTCTGACAGTAAAACACTTTTGCTGAAGTAGATGCATTTTCAGGCATGCAGGGACTAATTGGGTAGCCGCTACAGATCGAGAGTAGTTGTTACAGATCAGGTAGCGACAACCTCCAAAATGGTGGGTGGGCGGTTACTGATGACATAATTGCAGCCCCTCTACAGGATGTTGACCTCCTCGGGCCACGCCCTCCCTCACTACAAAAATACTCAAATCCAATATGCATTTGAGTTTACATGGCTCGGTGTTGGCAAGTATGGAGGAAATTATTTTATAGACAGATAATCACTTGCACAGACAATCACAAGGGATAATATACTTCTAGAAATGTGCACTTACCTTTTCCAGAGCTATTTCAAGTCAATGTTAAGATACAGCAAAAACAGTGTATTCACTTAATTAAAAAAGAAACACAAATTATGTTGTTCAGGGATTTTTTTTTTGTACCTTATTAAAAGAAGCAAAGCGTGTTTGAGTGCATGCTGTGTTAATGGAATTAAAGGCCGCTTTGCTTTCCTTGCTCTGCATGTGCCCTCTTTTATGAATGTTAATGAGCTAAAACAGGCAAATTATACTTCAAATTCATAATAAAACTCCCTGAAAGGATCAAATGAGAGAGAAAAAAATGGAACCAGTAGTAGTTGTGTGAAAACAAAACTTTCTTCTTGCCTTAGTCCTTTTTCCAAATCTGTGCTGCATTTTCTGTCTCGACTAATTGATGCCATTTGCCATTTTTCTTAATCACAATCTGTTTCTCCACTTCGCCCTTTAATTCCTTTAATTTGTTCAAATTTTTATGCATCACTCCTTCAGTTGTGTTTTTGATTGATATTGATTCAGCTCTGATAGTTGGGCGTCAGGAATCCCACATTTCAATAACTTCTAATTACACACACGCATGTGCAGACTCACAAGCTCACAAACCTTAGTAAATCTAATTGCAAGCTCCGCTTATTACAGCCCTGAGTCCTGGCCCACAAATTACACCAACAATCTGACAATGTCAATGGATATGGGCGCCATTATGCCTGACTGGATTGTCTGGAAGGGAGCAGAGTACTCTGACGCTGTGAAACACTTTCTTGATCCATTTCTTTTGTTTGCTTTCAGACTTTGTTTCTCTAATTTATGCCCCATTTTCTTTCTCTCTCCAGCTTTTTTTTCTGCTTCAGCTCTGTGCTTGTGTTTTCCCACTTTGCTGCAGCTGTTGATTTAGCATCAATCACTGCAAAATCTAATATGTCAAATCTCAGTATAGCGGGGCCCTCAACCTCATGCCGCTGTCTGTTTGGAGCCCCACAAATGAGATGTGCGATAAGGCTACAGAGGGGGCACTGGCGGGAATAAAAACAGACTTTTGCACTTTGAAGCTGAAGCAGATCAAAAACAACAGAAGACTCTTTGTGGTACAAAGGCAGCACTCTCCCTTTATCCATCCCAGCTCATTTCTGCACCTTTTCAGGGCAATCTACCTGTCATTCTGAGCTGTCGCACAGTTAACAGGCCCCCAGCTGCCACGCCTACCCTCAGTAACAAACTCTCTAATGTAAATTGAAAGAAAGGAAGAAGAAAAATAACAGCTAATAACATATTTTTGCCCAAAAAAAGTTTTATAGTACTTGTGTAAAAGATCCTAAAGAATCTAAATTAATTACTGTGATCCAGTAAAAACTAAATAGTAGAAAATCGTGACAGAGCACCAACTCGAAATATTCAAAAATAAATATAAAGAATTTACTTGAATTGAGGGATGCAAAAAGGCAGTAAATCAAAGAGCTTGATAACCACGAACTTCAACAAAGAACGATCAAAGTCTCATTACAATCGTCTTTTAAACAATTTTTTTTTATTATGATAATGCCTTTTTTAGGCAAAAAAAATAACATTTGTTTTTTAGGACATAGTTTATGCAACGTGGCAGTAGTTCGTTAGAAATTTGCCTCTGATTTGTGGACTGGATTGTTGACATGGAACAACTCTGCCCCCACTTCCCATCACCCATAACTAAGAGTCTCTGTTTTCTCGCTTCACAGCCCCTCAATACCCAAACCTAACTTAAACAAAAATGACAAGCAATACTGGAGCTATCCAGCCATAGAGTTTTGAGGCAGATGCCAGCTTAGACAAGCAAAATAAAGATGTACGTGGATCTAGTTGTCTACAAGTGGATTCATCAGAATGAAGCAGGGAGCTTGTGGCCCGTCAATCATACTTTGTGTATGTGATCTTTTTTAAATGCATTTTTTTCGCCTGGTCCCTAGTCCCAATAATTTTAATAAAGGAACACTCAGAAATGCAGTTTTAAGCTTAATTTTCATTGTATAAGGTCCTCCATCATGTGAAAAATGCCAGAGGAACATGTTAAAAACACCCTAAAACAGGATTTTCATTGGAGTGGGTCTTTAATTTGAATCTGAAATCTGCTGTAGTTGCAGCTAAGTAAAAACCAAAAGCAGACTTTTCTTTTTAATCATCTTGATTTTATTAGAACCAAAGATAGTTTATTTTATGGGTTCGTGTCTTTTGGATGAACAGGTTGAGGCACTTGAAAAAGCTTTTACTTTGAAGCACTCTGTCTGCTTTTTTCAGATTGTCCTAACATGGGCGGAGCATACTGCCCATCCTACTTGGTCTTCCTAGTTCCTAGTTTGCACTGGCTTTCTTGCTGATTTATTTGTGATATTTCTAGAGACTTACATTGGTCCTGCATTCTCTTCACTGATTGAACTTATGTGGTCCAAATAAATGTTTGTTGTGCAACATAATCGAGTTTCACTTTTCCATTTATTGAATTTCAGTTCATTTCAAAGTAACGCTAACCTTCTAACAAACGTAACAAACTTTACAAAATCAATACTTTAAACAAAATTATATAAAAACAAATATGATAAGTCTAAACAAACAAATAGAAAAAGCTGCTCACTCAGATTCAAATTAATCTCACTTTAGTTCAAGGTGGTTAGTCGAAAATGTCATCTAAAATAAGGGAGCTGGTTTGACAGAGGATGATCCTAAAAACCAAAACCTCTGCAGTAAGCAGCATATTCAGTTTGTCCATATTTCTTTTTTTTGACTTGCTTGCATTTACTGTAGGTGCAGCTCCCAGGCAATCTTCTTCCTTATTATTCCAGCAGGCCCATGCTGTCGTCTGTCACTTTGATTTTTGTGGCACTCTTGTGCTGTCAAGTCTGCAAAGACTTTGTCTCTGTCAGCATAGATGTTAGGGAGGTGCAGTACATCTTGTGTCCCATCAGCCCACGCCTACCTTTTCAGAACACCGGCTCTCACTGCCCCCCTGTCTGCCAGTCCCATGTTTCCTACATGGGAGTCATTTGTCTTCTCTGTGTCCACTGCAATGATGTGGGATAACGTTGGAGGCCAGTGAAGCAGACAGTATTGGAATATTGATCCTCCTCCACTCTGACTGTCTTTTTTTATTTTTTACCCCTGCCTGTGTGATAAAGTGACTGCTGCTTATGGGTTATGGCTCCACAGATGGTTTTTTACACCTTTTTTATGCTTGTGAATGGCTATATTGAAGTAGGGGGGCTTTTGTTGTGGTGAAAGAATGTTCATGTTTGGGGTTTGCCTCAAGATTCCCCACATTCTTTAATATTACTGTTACAATTGCATTTTTCTACCACATTTATTAAACAGTTCACATTTTATAAAAATGTTCAAATCACTAAATCCATAGAAAGCTACTTCCTGTGGATATTCAATTTTTTTTCTAATGGTAGCTGATCATGTTACTTTTTAAAACGATTATTTTCTTTTTCTGGTCTTCTAAGTTCATCTCATTGTTGTCCAAGGATTTTACCTGCTGAAGCATCACTGGGCTCCAGCTTTTCCTTGTTACCACTCTGCATGTTCCTTTCAGTGCATTTGCATCACAGCTTGACTGCACACATTCAGACATCTCTGCTTTTGCCTTGCAAAACAATTATTTCCTGCTTTTAAAAAGACATAACAGGTGAAAGTAGCATAAAAAATAGGAGTTTTATTTTGATACGAAGAATGTGCCACTTTCACACAGTGTTGATGACAGATATTTCACCCCGATCATAAAACACTGCAAAAAGCTTCTGCCTACATTTGCTGAGGCGCTGAGCACTTCCATTACTGCAGCCCCTGTGCATTTGTCATGATAAATGGTCTCTTATCTGTCATCCAAAGTGACCACATTAAAGCGCCTTAAAAACCGTCTTTTCATCGTGGGAGACACAATTATTGAAATATTATCAGAGAACAATTGGACTTTAATGGTTTAACCTTAAACTCCAGACGCCCTGAAGAACAGAATCCTGTGATAACAAGCTGGCGGAATGAGAATCTTCACAGACATGATTAAATAATCCTTAATGATGATTTATCCGGCTAAATTTCACAATTTGATACATGCAATATTTTACACAATACTATTTACATGACACCATATTTCTTACAAATTTAAAATAAAAATGTAGTAAAACTAGCAACACTAATAATTGCTCAGTAATATTTCAATAGGTCCAGCTTATGTCTTCTGTCCATATTTGAGTCTCACAGCTCTTATTCGACATTTGAAACCACATCACTGAAGTTAGTATTTAGTATTGATTGGTGGAATTTTTTCTGAAAGAAATACTGTGGCTTGTTACGTCCAGTTGAAGCGTGACTGGCAGACGGGAAGCATTGACCCTGCTTTTACAAAGAAGCACTTCTGTTGACTTCACAAGTGATGATCACGCTGCAGCTGATCTGATCTGCTTACTTTGGGACTTGAGAGGCTCTGTCTCTTAGTGACTGATGGTTGTCCTTGAAATGAATCCTCCTGTATGATAGGAAATGTTTGCAAAACAAAAGAACGAGTGTGGTAAGCATATTCCAGCACACAACTGATGAGAAAAAATAAGATCTTGCACAAGATCCCCTCCCACGCAACCCACACACCCGCACACAAATCTTGTATATACCACAACAAATAGGTTTTAAAACACAACACATGCACAATAATTCTTAAGAAATAAACCAAAAATGGAAAAAAAAAGTATTTGAAACTATCTGGAACTAACTAACTGTTTAGTAGTATTCGTGTTATTATAAAAACATAACCAAAAAAAAATTTACTTATGAATGCAGTACGACTTGGAGAAGAAGTTAGTAATACTCATTTGTCACAAAATGTAAAACTTAAAAAGACTAGTTTTTAACAGTTTATGAAGAAAACATAGTCTAGGAACAAAACATGCAGTTACTTTATAAGTTTTAGAGCCTTCACAGTAAGATCTGAACAAAGCATGCATTTATGACCAAGACATACAGTTCCCAAACAAAAAAACACAGCATGCAGTACAGGAACAAAACATGTAGGTTACTGGAAAACATGCAGTTATGACTACAATATGCGGCTTGCGAACAAAACATCCAAACAAAACATGCATTTATGACAAAAACATATGCAGTTTACTATGTAAACATGCAGTTTACAATGAAAACATGCAGTTTAAGAGCATCACTAACCAATTGCAGTTCAGAAGTGCTGCATGGTTTGTTTGGTTTGTTTGACAGACTTGCTTCATAATTTTTAGAGCCTTGACAGTTAAATATGGAGGACACAGTTTCAGTGGTTTCAAATACAGATTTCACACCTTTATTCGGTTTGATTTGCTCCCACACTAGCTTTTAAACTACTTGGAAATGTGAAAAAGGCTACAACTTCTCATTTGCTTAAATGGATGTTTTAACCACGAAGAAAAAAAAAGGAAGGAACCTCAGTTAATAATTCTAGTTCTTAAATGATGATATAAACTAAAAATTAGCCTGAGCGCTCCATGGACTGCTTTAAAAAAATTGCCTACCTTAAATAAATAATGTTCACATTACTTGCACTTTATTGTTTTTAGCCAGTAGTCACAGTATTGTAAACCACACCAGACTTTATTATAATTAAATCAAGGCTCCTATTTCCCAGTGCACCTTTTTGCTGCAAGCCAGACTGCATGGGATCTTTTACACCTGTTAAACAAAAAAGACTGTCCAAGAAACCTAACTGCACAGCTCAATGCAAAAGCACCCTTAGATATCTTAGATTTAACATGCAGATTTATGTAGATTCAAGTTTTAGTCAGTCACACGTTTACACTAAGATTATCATGTAGACTTAATGTGAATGGGCAGAAAATGCAAATAATCATCACACTTTCATTATAGGTTTGTTCCAACAGCAGCTCACTTGGTGGTGAACAAGTTCTGACAAGGAAATTGAAAGAAGCACAAAAGAAATCCTGGTTAGCAGATATATTTTTTAATTTTTTAAATGTTTTGCTTTTTCAAATTCATGCATGGTCTTATCCCCCCCCTCCTATTATCACCCCCCTGTCTCTAACATCCCTCTCTCTTCTTCCCTTCTTTCCTTTTCCGTCCGGTCCAACACCAAAGATTTTCAAACATGATTGAAATTAATAAAGTTTAGCCTCAATTACAAAAGGGGTTTATCCAGACATACCTTTGGTTTGTCTGAAGATTAATAACCCCTGTTGTTAAAGTAAAATATGTCCAACACAAGAGGCCCTCAGTTCTCATCTGCCTGCCCAGCTGTTGGACAGGACAAGTTAAAAAAAAAAGTGACCCCTTCCAATGACAGGTATATGTAAACATGCATAAGTGCACGTTTAAGGCTTCTTCGTTCAAAACTCCCAAATTAATGTGTAGCTATTTATTTTTTATGACAGTTTTCATGCTCTACATGCAAAATGCATGTCCATTGAATGCGGTAAAAGTTAAACCAGGTAAAGCTTTGACCAATCAGGGACTCAGGAGAAATTTATAATTGCTGTTTGTGCCCATCTGAAATTAAATGACACCAAGCTTTTCATATGTCAGAATAGAGTTTGAAAGAAAAAGCCTGGTGCAAGATTCATGAGGTTTGCACCACTTCGACATTTCGCTCCTCCAACTGTGGGTGGAAGAGGCAGATAAATGAAAAAGAAGACGCCCCTGCCTACTTGTTCAGTGTGAACACCATTGGCTAGATGCACATTAAAGAACCTGTGCTTATTGTGTTCTTGAATGTGTGTCACATGTCCAGTGTGTCTGTAGCTTTATAGAGGAATATTTAATTCTGTAATAAAAAACAATTCCTTGGTATGTGTAATATGTGTAAAAGCAGAGTGTGCTAGAAGGCTGTCTAAAAACCAGAGCACATTTTATCATTTGAGTTGCTCTTGACCACTTTACACTCTCTATCCTCTCCTCAAACCTCTTTCCTGTTTTTCTCAAACATGCTTACATCCACAAGTACACAGGGCTGGCCAATCCAGTCCTCAATGCCACCAAAGGTAATTTGTCATGTTCGTGAAAAATTACAGCCTCTCCAGTTCATAGCCTGCAGAAACTGGATGGGAAAAGGTAAGGATGGGGAGTAGGTGGAAGGGGAAGGAGAGCCAGTTGTTTACAGCTGCTGTCATTTGTATTTGGTGTGAAGAACCACCAAATGAAATGTGACAAAATATGGTAAAGCAAGAGGGTGTTCATGCATTACGCGGTTACCCCTGCATGATATGTTCAGCTGAGGGTGGTAAACTGTGGGGCAAACTACTCTGTGAATTAATGTGACAGTTAAATGTGTCCTTGTAATTAGCATGTGAATTAAACCTTGAAATAAAGCCACTCTAGTCTTATAATAACAACTCACTATTGAAACATGAGGTTACTTACCTCAAGCATTATTTAGTTTGTAAATATAATATACTTTGCTGTTCCTTTTTTGTGATTTTTGTTACAGATTACCTGTGAAGTAGATTACCAGTAGGTATTGCACAATTATTGACAATAATGAGTTCACCCCATTGGACTGAGACTTGTCTACAAATTGACATACAGGAGGTTTCCCGTAATGTCCAGACAGATTGTAAATTTGTAGATTTGTAAAAAAACAGTTTAAAAAAATGCATGTCAAAAACATGTTTTTTGTTGGAGAGGGTCTTTAAAATGCACCTTGAATCGTCTGCTTCTCCCTGCGACCCTACGTGGGCCCGGAAAACCCCATAACCGGGCCATCCATACTGGGGTGCATGTGACTGTACCTTAACACAAGGTTAAAAGTACAAATGTTTGGTGACATGCTGAGACAAAAGTACTTGTTTGATCACCTTTCAGCTAAAATAAGTTACATGTTTAAGTAGCGGCACAAGCTAAAAAAAGATATCCATTTACTGCCTCTCCTGGTGTTTTACCTCAAGACAAGCCTCTCAAACTAAAACCATTAGACCTCCCAAATTGAGTTAAGGAAAAACAAGCTGATAAAATTATTAAAACAATGCTAATCTGAGTCAAAAGTGTTTTAGAACAGGCACATGTACGAGCCAGCTGCTGAATTAATGAACTGCATTTTTCTTGGCGGTGCGGGGGTGAGTGAAGGGGTTGGGGAGTGTAAATCTCAGCATATCCTTACGCAGCATGTATATTTATGGACGCTGAATGCCCACAGGACCCGTCTGTACCACGGATAGAGACACAGCCAGAAGAAAACTCATCTGTTTTTTTGCCTCTTAGCTGTTCTAACACTCATAATGCCTCTGTCCCTTGGGTCACATTGCTTCTATAATAACCTGAAACGATACTGCCTTGAAAAAAAAAAGGCTTGCTAATTTTCCCACACTATGAAGAAAAAAGTCCCACAGATGGAAAACGGAGCAGAAATTTGTGTGCAGGTTCAGCAAACCTGCTTGTTTATTGTTGTTCTTTTCAGGTATGTTGGCTTAAACAGGGGCATGTTGATGAAACCTTGACACCAGGTCACATATTACAAGCTGTTTAAAAGCAAATAGGAGCATGTGTATGCCACACACGAACACTTTCTCACGCACAAGTTGACACGTCAACAGAATTATGTTAACCACCATGTTTCATCTTCATTACCACTCCAGGGCTTTGTGCAGTCAGGGTCACTGACACAATTATCCCATTATATTAGATGAAATAAAGCCGATGAAGAGAGGCTGTGGGAGAGAGGAGATGGAAAGAAAGGGAAGTGTATACCATATTGTTTTGGAACATAAGTTGCAGTTTTTTTCAAATAGTTTGGCCAGGGGTTGGACTTACACTTTTTAAAGACCCACAGCAATGAAAATTGTGTTTTTAACATGTTCTTGCAGCATTTTTTTCACAATGGACATATATGAAGAACATTAATTTAAAATTGCATTTCTGAGTACTTCTTTATTCGAATAGTGGTGAATCGGGAGCAGACCAAAAAAACCTAAACATTCGTAAAAGCTTGTAGCTGTGAGGTACAAACTACTATCGGCGGGTCACAAGCTCCCTGCTCTGCTCCATTCTGATGCATCCACTTGCAGGAAAAAAAAATCCATGTATGTCTTTGTCTTCCTCGTCTAAACTGGTATCTGTCTCAAAACTTTACGGTTGGATAACTCCAATATTGGTCGCCATTTTTGTTGCACCGCTAATGTTAGCTTCGAATTGTGAGGGGCTGTAAGCTAGTGGTAGAGCGTGTTAGACAAATACTTTAGTAAAGCTCTTTAAAATGAATAAACCTGATCTTTCAACATCATCCGTTATTTCTGTGCATTGTAAAACGGAATATACAGTCAATGCAATGGCGTGCAGGGATAAGGCTAAAATCTTGACGGGATATTCTCCTACGTGGACTGGAGCGTTTAGTTTATGAACACATTTTTAGACAAGCATTGAACATCGACTTTGACGCGCGTCAAAAGAGGCAGCAGATGCAGATTTGACACAAGAATGGCGTTTGGTGTGAACGCCGCATTAAGTGAGGTTTAGTGGATTTGTTCAGAAGCGTCGCATTTTTTTCCCACAAGTGTGACTTTTGGAGCGACTTATATATGTTTCTTTTTTTTCCTTTAGTATGCATTGTTTTTGCTCCTGTGTGGCTTATATTCCAGTGGGACTTATTCTCTGGATAATGCAATAAAGAAATGTGAAAAAAAGAGATTCTCCAATTAGAAGATTTCTAAGTGGACAAAAAGAAATCTACTGCATTAGGAAATACAATGGATTTCTTTTTGTCCACTTAGAAATCCCAACACAAAAACAGAATCCTTTTATTGTCATTGTACATGGTGATACAATGAAATTGCAGCAGCCTTGGAGTGATGACGATAGATAAAATAAAATAAAATAAAATAAAATATACTGTAACTCACATCTCTAAACAAAAAATGTACAATATGTATAGAAACAGTTAAATATTAAATACGTATGAACAAAATAGAATGAAATGAGTTGAGTTGACATGAGCAGGGTTTTGTGTGTTTTTGTGTGTGCGCGACAATATGTTTTTCATATGAAGGTGTTTCTGAGAGGAAAGAGAGATGCCATGAGTCATGCTGAGTGACAGTGAGAAAGGAGGACTTCAGGTTTTCAAACTCAGTGTGCATCTCATATATTTTTATCTAGCCTCAAGGAGAGCTGTGACTTGCTCTCTGTGTTACTGTCAGCTGTGACAGACTCCGCTCCGTCTCTCTGCATGCACAGGTGCGCACACGCTCACAGGTGATGCATATGTAGTGTAAATCTGACTTTGATGCGTGCTGCTTTACATGTTTCGGGTGACAGAACTGCTGTCTCCTAAAAGAGTAAATAACATAAGCTACTGGATATGCAGAACTGTCTCAGAATTATTTTTTCTGCTGCTGATGACTTTAGTCTATTAATTATAGGAGAATTATTTTAAATATTTTTACATTATTAGAAAAGTAATTTAAACCTCTTAACCAATCTTGAATACATCTATCAAACACAAAGATTGTCTTTAGTCAACAACATTTCATGAAAAGATCCTGAACTTTAAAAAGAAAACAAAAAGCTGCAGAGGCCTTGAAGTGCAAATCACACCAAAAAAATAACTTGATGCAAAAACATACTAAAGACCACCACAATTAAAAAAATCAAAACAAAAGTTCAGAAACCAAAACACTTTTTCAAGACAATGTGAGATAAGAAAAAGAAATGTTTCCAAAAACAAAAGTAAAATCAAAATGAAATGTAAAACAATTAAACAAAAGCGGAAACCGGAAAAGATAGGTACCGGTTCTTTAAAATTATTTTTTTTTGCATATATCAAAAGTAACTACCGGTATGATTATTATCTTGTTTATTTTATAAAAGTCTTCAAGCTGCTTCAACGAAATAAAACCCTGAAAGACTAAACTAAGAAAGACGAGCCTGATACATTCCATTTTGACAGTCCAATAAAAACTTTTTAAGGAAGCCACTCCTCCTGGTGACTTGTTGATTTTTTTTATATTTTGAGAATACTTGAAAAAAAAAAACATTGTCAAGCTATTTCTGCCCTTAATCATAAGGACTTCAACACTCCAGTTCTCCACTCTGTTTTGATCTTAAGGTCAAACTGTTTGATAGACTATCACAAAGAACAAATCTGGGATCATTTGCTAAACTTGCTGGGACAGATTCTTCAAAGCTGTGATGTGTGTCCCAGAACACGGTCAGAATGCACCAGAACAATGACAATACTGTTACTACGGTACGTCTGTGTGGGGGTTGTAAAATAGCAGATCTCTTCTCAGTATGACGAGGTTGCAGTGCAGACCATTTAGGACTCAGAAGCTGAAACTATGGCACAAAGTGGTTTGATGTGAGGTTATTTGTTTAGAACTTTAATTTAGTTGTTTCTTCCCTGAGCTAGGAGATGTTGTGTGTTCTGCAATGGCAGCAGCAGTACAGAATAGTAAGTTGATACTATAGTATATAGGGCAACCTACAGTATGCTTGGATCATCCAGCAAACATTTTCAGGTTGTTCATTTTCTAAATTACGACAAGGCAAAACCCATTTCTGTAAGACAAAGAAAATATCTGCAGTTTTCCTCTGCCTCTATTACCTAAATAAAACGACATCTTTGTCTGACATCCTCTACAAGGAGAATTGTCACACCAGGTGTAGTTAAAACTAAAAGTTGTAAATTGAAATCTAAAAATTACAAAAATGAAACCACAAAAAGGATCTACAAATTTGTGCAGTTTTAGAAATAATGAAATCACTTGGAGGGCACATTTCCATTCAGGCCAAAACGCTATTTTACAATTATTTCTGAAACTAAACCATACATTTCTTGGGATTTTCTGCTTCATATCGTCAGCACATTTATATACCGGTAATGATTTGATTTTTCCACTAGAGATATGAAGAAACTGATATTAATTCAAGTAAGAGGTCCTGCGTCTCCTAATTTCAGATTAGGAGAGAGACACAGTATTAATTTCAGAAGAAAATTGTGGAAATAATCTGGTTATTTGAAATTAGCTGCTGTTAGTTAGTAATTGAAAATAAATGGGGGCTGCACGGTGGCGCAGTGGTTACCCCCCTTGCCCCACAGCAAGAAGTACCTGGTTCAAGTCCCGGGGGGACCTGAAACAGAACATCAATGGGGGACCTTTGTGTGTGGAGTTTGCATGTTCTCCCGTGCATGTGGGTTCTCTCAGGGGTCCCCAGCTTCCTCCCACCATCCAAAGACATGCTTTATAGGTCAACTGGCAACTCTAAATTGTCCCTAGGTGCGAGTGTGAGAGTGAATGGGTGTGTGATTGCGGCCCTGCGACAGACTGGCAAACAGTCCAGGGTGTTACCTGCCTTCGCCCGCAAGTGGCCGGGATAAGCTCCGGCAACCCTGTGACCCTGAAAGGGACATAGCAGTGAAAATAAATGAAAATAGTGAAAATGATGAGTTAAAAAAAAATTGAATTAACGGTTTAATACGACAAAAACCCGTTGAACACATTTCTCAAGTTCTAATAAGCTTTTTAGTTCCAATATAAAATAAGAAATTATATTAATAAATATGTTAGCTATTACTTTCTCTTAAGTTTGAAAAACATTACTGTTAGCAACAGCTGGTTTTATAAATGCCTTAGATTCCCCTAAAGACCAACTTTTGGGTTGTTCTTGTTAATTTAAGCTACGTATAACTAAACAAAGTTTTTGATTGCCATGATTTTTCCACAGTTTTATTTTTTACATTAATGAATAAAGATTACTTATCATACGTTATCACAAGTCCAACTGCTACGGTGAGAGCTGCAGCCCGGGGCCTGAGGAAGCAGAAAGAACCATGTCATTGGCCAAAAACACAGACGGGATTTGGAGGCTCTTGAAGCCAAAACCCCTCTACCACATGATCGTGTAGAAGTTCTGCACATAAAAGTTGTAAGATGCAGTCTGACAAAACAATTCTGGTGGAGTTCAGCTCTCATGGACACTTCATCTATATTTTGTCTGTATTGAGATGTGTGGTTCTAAATACAAAGTCACGGTGCCCCGTCAGCTGTCTCCTCCTGCTCTCTGATTGGAACCAGCTGCCCTTCATCAGCACATCTGCTGCGGGCCTTCTTAGGGATCCACACCGGTATCAAGCGCCGATCCGTTTATACTCCCCACTCCGGTCATCTCTCCACTGTACGCTGGTTCCTCACCCCGTTCTGTTTCACCATCCTCGGTGTCTCCTCCGCCCAGCCTGTTCTGCGTTCTCATGTTTGACTATCTGCGCTGTCCTGGCATTCCACCTCGGCATGAACTGTCTCGCCCGACACCGTGCCTCCCCATCGTCAAGCTGCCTACACCGTCCTCGATTGCTCCACCTTACTCCCAGCAGTTCATCACGACCTTCACCCCTTTCACAGTTAAACCTCACGGCTATACCTCGGCTCTGGGTTTCTTCCCGAGTTCCAGCATCTGGGTCTCCTAGTAGTCGATCATGACAGAGCGGACTGGCCTTTACTCAGGCCAGCTGACCGGAAGGACTCCGGCCCGTCCTCACCCAAACGCCGCTCTGGGGCGGCAAGCTGAATCCCTCAACCAGATGGCGCGCCCGGCAGGACCTTTTCCGTCGGCAGGCGGTGGCTATCGAACCTCACCAGTGGATTTAACCTGCGAGGACCTCCCTAGCGCCACAGCGTAACACGGTTTCCCGCCGGAAGCGGGCCCCTACCATTAAGCTTAGCAAGCGAAAACATCCGGCTTCATCCCGAGCCTTTCCAGGGTGACGTAGAAGCCTGCGGGGGCTTCCTTCTACAATGCCAATTGATTTTCCAGCAGGCTCCGTCACTATCCGCCTGAACCACAGCCAAGATGCAGCCTAATGGTGAACTCTCTCCGGGAGCAAAGCGCTCCAATGAAGCGACTTGCCGCGAATCCGTATATCAAGTTCACTTTTCGGCGCTTCTTGAGGAATTCGGTTAGTCTTGATCAGCCCGCAAGGAAGAGGAAGAAGGCGACCATGACTGCACAGCCCTTAAACAACGCCACAGATCGTGGTGACCATCTTATTGATTTCAGTTCTGCGGTTGAAACGAGGTTAGCGGATATTATTGCCTGAAAGGAGTGTTTTACCAATCGCTCAATGACTCTATTAAGATCACTTATGTTCTCAGCCAGAAGCTGGTTCAACTGGCGCTCGTCCTGCTGCTTTACGATCAGGCCGTCGCCTCCGGGGTGGGTAAACGCTCCACGTCATGATAAAGAAGGCCATATTAATTTCCCCCTCCGCCCACTGCTGATTTGCCGCCGTTCCTCATATCTGTCGGACGTTCCTCCGAAGAACCGATGCAGATGGACATTCGCTCACTGAGAAGCGGGAGAGCGAAGAAAGCGAGGGGTTTGTTTTATTGTCGAGCGGGACACCCTCATTCATCAGTGTAGCTACGTTTAAACACCAGGACCCCCCGCTAGACGACAGGCCGCGGGTGGGTCCATCATCTCTTGCCACTGAGAAACCTTTTCTGTATATCCTGTCAAGCTATGTTTTTGTCTAAGACCCTCGAGATACAAAGCCCTCATTGACTCTTTAGTGCAGAGCAAAGTTTTATTGATAACCTCTTGGTTTCTGAACTCAACCTTCCCACAGAACTTTTGGAACTTCCTGTCAAGGCGGCTGTTTTAGGGGTCAGCTCCTCACTCCTTATCTTATCGCACCAAGCCGGTCCAGCTCATCGCCTGGTAATCATCATGAACTCATACAATTTCGTCACTAAATCCCAATCTCCCCGCTATCTAGAAGGTTCCTGGCTCCGTGCTCACAACCACAGTTTGATTAGGTCAATCTCCACATCACCAACTGGAGTAACACCTGCATGGCCAACTGTCTCCGCTCTGCCATCCCCTCAGTACCACCTTGCGAGCGGATCCGGAGTCGCCGATCTGCTCGAGTACCCCTCTGTTATCATGACCTGGAACGTTTTAGTAGTCAGGCTGAGTCATTACCTCCTCACAGGCCTTACGACTGTTCTATTGAACTGTTAAAAGGCGCCACTTTTTTTGTTTAATTCATCCGGCCCTGAGAAACTGTCCATGGAGAAGTATATTCAGGACGCCCTCTCTTCTGGTCACATCCGTCCCTCCCTCTTCGATCGGTTACGGGGTTCTTCCAACCCGTCAACAAGCGTTGCGACCATGCGCCGACTTCAGCGACTTAATCAAATCACTGTTAAAAACAAGTATTCTCTTCCGCTCATTAACTCCGCTCTAGACTCTGTCCAAGAAGCTCGGGTTTTTTCGAAACTTGATCTCCGGAATGCGTATCACTTGGTTCGCATGAGGGAGGGGGACGAGTGGAAAACGGCTTTTAACCTCCGCTCGGTCATTTTGAGTATTTGGGCGTGCCTTTTGGGCTCTAACTAGCAGTTTTCAAACCGCAGTGAGCGATGCTTGAGATTTTTGAATCGTTTCGTGTTCGTCTACATAAGCGACATCCTTATATCGGGACCGGGATCAACACGCCACCGTATCGGCAGGTTCTCTCACGTTGCTGGAACCAGTTGCCGATCGGAAAGCAGAAAATGTGAATTTCATGTACCACGATTTCTTATCGGTTTCGTCATAGATGCTGGGCAACATCCGTCTGATCCTGCCAAGATCACTGCAGTCACTATTAGGAACCACCCAATTCTGGAAAAAACTCCAGCATTTCAGGCCCGCTAATTTCTACCGTCGGTTAGAAATTATAGCAGTATCGCTTCACACTGACTCAACTCACCTCAGTTAAGCAGCCCGTTTTATCTGGAGATCGAGGCTCAATCCGCGTTTGACAGACTCAGGACTTATTTACTTCACCTCCTATCCTCATCCAGCCTGACCCTCGTCGGCAATTCATCGTCGAGGTCGACGCCTCCGACACGAGTGTGGGTGCGGTCCTTTCCCAACGTGAGGCCGACTCGGGGAAACTTAAACCATGCGCGTTCTATTCAAAGAAACTCTCCAGACGGCGGAGAAATTACGACGTGGGTAATCGGGAGCTTCTCGCCATCAAGCTCGCCTTAGAAGAGTGCCACTGGCTGCCGGCGAACATCCGTTCGTGTGTGGACGGATCATAAGAACTTAGCCTACCTCCGTTCCGCCAAGCGCCTAAATTCTCGCCAGGCCCGCTGGTGCCTTTTCTTTGACCGGTTCGCCTTTACCATCACTTATAGGCCCGGTAGTAGAAACCTTAAACCTGATGCCCTATCTCGCCTCTTCAGCACTGGTGACGATCAGGAAAGTTCCCCTATTATTTCCCCCACCTGCATTATAGGGAACCTGACTTGGGACATAGAAACTCGCGTCATCCAGGCCCAAGAAGAGGAACACAGTCATCCCAGCTCCAGCTAACACGTTGTTTGTTCCGTCTCGCTCGGCTCTGGCGTGTTGGTCTGGGAGTCCCACCTCCCGTGTAGCCTGTCATGGGCGTCCATAGGACCCTCAAACTCCTTCAACATCGTTTCTTCTGGCCCTCCATGGAGCGGGATGTTAGAGAGTTCGTCTCTGCCTGCAACATCTGCGCTCGATCAAAGTCCTCTAACTCCTCCTGCTGGTCTGCTCCATCCGTTACCTGTTCCAAGACGCCCCTGGTCCCATCTGGCTATGGACTTTATCACTGGGCTGCCTCCCTCTCAACGTAACACCGTCATCCTCCCCTGCATCTATCGACCGTTTCTCAAAATCACACAACAATTCCTCTCTCCAAGCTACCCACAGCCACCGAGATGGCTGACATCATAGTGCAGAGAAGGTGTTTTGATCACCTTCAGGATGACGGCATTGTGTCCGATCGTGGCCCCCATTTTGTGTCACAGGTGTGGCGGTCCTTTTGTTCTGCTCTGGGCGCCACGGTCAGCCTCTCGTCTAGCCTTTAATCCAATGGGCCAGGCCAGGCGTGCCAACCAGGAGCTTGAGGCTAACTCTCGCTGTTTGTGGCAGCTCAAATCCCTCAAGCTGGTCCTCATTCTTAGTGTGGATTGAATCGGCCCACAACAGTCACCCATCGTCAGCCACCGGTATGTCCCCGTTTGAAGCGTCGCTCGGGTACTCACCACCCCTATTCCCCTCGCAGGAATTAGGTTGCTTGATCCCCTCGGTCAGCATCGCCAGTGTCCAACGCATCTGGGACCAAGCCAGGGCCGCCCTCCTGCGCACTAGGGAGAGGAACTGCCAAATCGCAAATCGTCACAGGGTTGTGAGTCCCACCTACCAGCCGGGACAAAGGTGGCTCTCTGCAAGGACACACTCTCAGAACACTTCTGTCAGCCAGCTCTCATTCCCACTCGGTCCGTATACTGTGGAGGGATCATAAACCCCTCCTGTGTGCGGTTGCGGCTTCCGGCGGCGCTGAAGGTACACCCATCCTTTCATGTGTCCCAGCTTAAGCCCTTCCAGGAGAGCCCGTTGTGCCCGCCGTCCGCTTCCCCGCCACCCGCCCGGGTCATTGACGGCGCTGCATTACCACGAAGCCAGTCGGATTGCTGGATATTCGTCGCGGGGCCGTGGGTTTCAGTTCGTGGACTGGGAGAGTGCGATCCCGGGCGCTCGTGGTCCGTACTATTATGGACGATTCCTCATGGACTTTGCGTTGCCGGATCGCCGTCTGGACCGCCCTGAAACGATGTTGAAGTACTGTCCACGATGCCCGTCAGCGCGCTCCTCCTCCCTGCTCTCTGATTGGAACCAGCTGCCTTCATCCTTCATCATGCCTTTTTATTCTTGAGGATCCACACAGTATCAGCGCTGATCCGTTATACTCCTCCGGTCATCTCTCCACTGGACTACGCTGGTTCCCTCACGTTCTGTTTCTGTCCTCGTTGTCTCCTCACGCCAAGCTGTTCTCGCCGTTCTCATAGCCTGCTTCTCTCTGCTGTCCACAGCATTCCACCTCAGCATGAACTGTCTCGCCGACCTCGCTCCCATCGTCAAGCTGCCTACCGTCTCACGGTGCTCTGTACTCCCAACCCGTTCACAAGGCATCCACGACCCCTTTCTGATTAAACATCACGTATACCTGGCTCCTGAGTTTCTTCCGGGTTCCAGCATCTGGGTCTCCCTAGTAGTCCGATCATGACAATTAACTCATAAAAAATGTTACAATTGTACTACATTTAAACATCTCTTATGTCACATTTTGTCCATATTTATCACAATTCAAAGCCTTTTCTGGGACTGGGAGGTTTACATTTATATACAAAGTTCTATGACATATGTGATCTAATGTGATTTACGACTGTAAAGTGTAGAAATGTTGGTGTTCAGGCAGTTTGGATTGTTAAGGTTTTTTGTGTAGCTTTAGGGCTGAGTGAAAAGCACATGTGAGTGCTAAAATCTTAAGGTCCAGTAGAGATTGTAAATGGAAGAAGAATTACAGAAAAAAAAACATGTACGCCTAATGATCATTCTTCATGAATGGTTGACATGTGTTAGCAGCACAGAGTACCTGACCTTTTTAAAGTCTCTGGATGGGTATGAGATCTTGTTCCTTGCATTGTTCTCTGGGAGGTACAGTGGAAATGTCAGTTCCAAGGCCCCTACCAAGGGCCATCTGGTCTTTTTACAACAAAAGCAGACACTGGTTTGTATTCCAGTAGTAGATCAAACATGTTCTCAGTGCATTTGGACTTCTGTTGATTTGCTCATAATTCATCATGAGCAGGATTGTGTCTGTGCTTTTTGTGAATGATATTCCGGTAGCTTCATTGAACCAAGATTTTCAGAGTAAACTAAGGTGATTCACAGCCAAGTGTGAAATGGCTGAAATGAAAATTAGCTCCTTCACATTGGAGGCCATGGTAGGCTGAGAGCGTCGAGACCAGAGAGTACAAGAGATCAAAAGTATATCTAGGTCTTGTTCATGAGGGAAGATTGACAGGTGAATAAGAACACAGCTGCAGAAATGTGATTGTTTTCTCAATAAGTTGTGAAGGAGCTCTCAAAGCTGATCCTCTACATCTTAGAGGCCAGTTTGGGTAGCTCAAACATCTGTTTTGGATGCCTCCCAAACATCTTCCTGAGGACAATTTTGAACATGTCCCTCCAGGAAGAGGCCTTAGGGAAAACCCTGGATGGACTGGAGGGGCTAAGTCCCTCAGCTGGACCGGAAGTGCCTTGGATCCCCCCCAGCAGAGCTGGAAGAAGTTTCGGTGCAAATAAAAAAAGTCTTTGCACCTCTGCTGCCTCTTTGACCAAGCCATGGTTAAGCAGAAGCAGATGGATGGAAGTCCTTCTGTGATTGGCTGTAAAATCTAAATGATATATTTAAGACCCAACTTTTATTTAAATGAGGATGGGGTTTTGTTTAGATATGCCAATTTTGATGATGTCATGTCCTACCAAAATGAAGCAAAATCCTATTAACATTATAACAAAATACTTGCTTTAAATGGCCAAAATAAAACAATTTGGTGGCATTACCATATATAGTTTATGTACGGATGTCATTTTTTAAAATTAACATCTCATTAATTTAGATTAATAAATAATTGTGAAAGCTCTGAAAACTAAAAAATGTTCAAAAGGTTGATGCTCCAAATCCAAATTTCTTTGAAAAAAATGCTTGTAGTTTTTTGTAAAAACAAGACAAAAGCCTCTGAAAAAAACAGGACTGAATTTCTTCTCTAACTTTTATCTTTTGGAATGATTACAACTAACCCCTAGCAGGAGTATCATTGTTTTTTATTGTCAAGTGAGGAAATCGTTGAGGAAAAGAGCTTTATAAATGTATTTTTGTTCAACCTTTGCCTTTGTTTGAGCTGTAAAACTTGAATCTATTTTTTATTTTTTTTACAATTGTTCTTTTTAATTTAATGACACAAAAACACATTTTGAACCATAATGTTCATGCAGAGAAAATGAGAAACGGCAGAAAAACAAGAAACTCAGGTTTTATTACCTGCCTTGCTGTGCTTTCTAATTGAAAACAATCCAAATCCCCGGATTCCCTCAATACTCTGCTGCCTGGCTGAGGTACAAAATAAAAAAAACTCCTTTACTGTACCCTTCAAACAGCAACCCTAATGGCCCTTTTTGATGGCAAGCCCAGAGAGAAGAGAAATAAAGCAGAGCAGTTAAATCTCCTGTTTTTCCAATGATGAGTTCTGGCGCGGCTGCTTGCACAAAGGCATTGGGTAAAGGGGAGCAGGGAGGGTATCCCAACGTGCTGCCAACACATGTGTGACACACACATGGGACAATGCATTTTAATAAGTCAAGCCATCTCTCAGCTTTACGCATTAGTTCAATCAGATGGGAGTGTTTTTTTTAACTCATTTCTCTGGAATAAAGCTCCCAACATTTAAGAAAAATCCAAATGTTATGTTTGACACCTACTTCTTAAGTGTTATCAAACAGCTGCAGAGATGACGACACCGAGTCAGGACCTCCGCTTGTGTTTCTGACGGTGTGACTTAACAGATCAGCAATGCGGTGTGTTGGAGAGGAGCTGCTGTGTAAGAACTTTAGCCATTGATTGATGATAATGAGTTTCTGATCAAAATGAGAAAAAGAGAAAGGAGGAGTGTATAAATGCAAAGGTGGACAGAAACATGTGAAAAGAAGGATAAAAAAAGAAAAAGGGTAAAAATGAAAAAAAAAATACATGCCATCTGGCGAGTTGAAATTACATTAGCAATGTACACACGGCTCCTCCAGATCATGTCTCTTCCACACAAATCACAAGCTGGGATTGGGCATGTGCTGGAATGTGTGGACATGCTCATGGAGGCTCTGACGCTACGCACACACCCGGCATGTGATGTGAGTTCAAGAACACGCTGAATGTTCTTGTCCTGTACAGCTGCTAAGCTAACAAATAAGAGCTGAAGGCCTCTTGCGTTGGACAGATTTTACTGTTACAATAGGGGGTTATGAATCTTCTGACACACGAGGTGTATTTTTGTGTAAACCCCTTTTGTATTTGAGATTAAACCTTATTCATATCATTAATTTTTGTAAACATTTCTTATAGAACAGGACGAACAAGAAGAGAAGAGAGAAGATGCTAGAAAAGAGGATTCAAGTGCAAAAGAAAGGAGGAAAAAACAGGCTGAAGAAGTTGGAGGATGATTAAGAAGTAGGAGGGGCTTTAAATACAAAGCAACAAGTTGCTGGGGGTTTATTATTTTTATTAGTGTCAGATGTAGATCTTAGTCTAAATGACTAGGCATGTCCATCTTGAACACACTTTTTACATGTTTCCACCCTTAACTGTCACTACCCAATTCTAGCGCATGTTTGTACAGTTGGAAAAGGCTTGCTGCGAAATGTCAAAGTGGTGCAAATCTGCGAATCTTGCTCCAGGCTTTTTCGTTCTTAGCTTTATTATGATATATGTAAGGGTTAATTGCCGAAGAACTGTGCATTATCACTTTTTAACGCACGCCGTCTCGTCGGACGGTTCAGGTTAAAAAGTGATACTGCACACACGTTAAAAAGTGATAATGCACACTTCGAAGGTCTTTAATATAATGTTATACCATGGTCACTTACAAAAGAAATAAATATTAACCAGTTTTTAGTCCTTAAGTCTTGTTTTTTTTCCAATTTGGATTGCTTTTCTTACAAAAAGCGGACTATTTGTTACGTGGTGCGGTGTGTCGCCGCACCACGTAACAAATAGTTCGCGTCGAGTCGCACCACCTCTGCAGTCAAGATTCGGCGATATAAAGCGATATATAAATGCTGATCTTACCAATGGGTTGAATAATGCATTAGTTCAGAGAGAAAGTTCACCTCTTACCCCTTGTTTTTGTCCAGATGATGAAGGTAAAGGTTGTTTTAAAGAAGCCGGCGCAGTGATACAAAACATTTAAGCTAGGGGACCGGAACTTCTTTTTTCACCCTGCAGTTATCCTGTGGTATATCACTTTTTAACGCACACCCAGCAGCCAATCAGAATCGAGTATTCACCCGGACCATGGTACAAGATATATGAAACACTTTGTGTCATATAATTCCGGCCTTTTGACATCTTTTAAAAGAGATTTGTTGACTGATAAATAGTCTAAACATGAGTGTGAGTAGTGAACTGGAGAAAAGAAAAAGTGAACCCTCTAGTGTTTGGGTGGCATGAGTCCCAGAAGCCCAGATCATTCATGTACTGCTTTAAAATAAGTTTAGGATCCAGAATCAGATCGACGTCTCCTCATAAGAATTGTGGAGTCAGAGTGAATTGAGAGTGAGGTGAAGAATCTGTGAAAGAAGGAGGAATTGTCAGCATTGGGACCAAAGATACTTGCCATACAGAAGTTGTTGTTCTAAACTGTTAGATTAATTATTACAAATCTGCCTTCTGGGTCAATAACTGTGTCCTCATGTGTAAACTTGATATTTTTTATTAATTAAAACAGCAACTTCTCTTTGCTTGCAGCTGTAGCTAGCAGAGTATTTAAATTAAAATTGTCAGCAGCACAAAAAATGATTTAGATAAGTGTGTCTCCTGCAGTAAAGCTATATCTGCTTTTAGATCATTCTGGTGATTTTGAACTTGCAGCCTCTTTCGCCCAAAGTTAAGTACAGAAACATTCCAACCAACAATATCAAGCCTGGGCATATCTACACTGACTGGGAGAGTCTAGGTTAAATAATGCATGTGTGCCAGTCCGTGTGCTCATTCAATGGCCACGCATTTTGTACGTAGAGCCCAAAAACATGTGTAGCAACACGTGAACTTGAGAGTTTAGGGAATGGATATAAACATGTTCACGTTGACCTTTCCTTGGAAGTGGCTGCTTGAATGCCCAGTCCGGTGAGTACGTAGCATGACACTGCTTAAGTCTGAAATTCAGTATAACAATTCAAAACCCATTACACAAGTCTGAACTTGTATTTACAATACAGTAAAGCAGGTGATGTATCAACATCAATAAATACCTATTTAATGACGGATCTGGAAAAAGGACTTTGGAGATGGCTAATATTCATGACTATTACAGCTCACAGGAGCTCTCCCACATCTCCATTTGCTCAATGCTCCATGCATGAATAATCCAATACAGCCAAAAGTGCAGTATTTCCACCAGGACTATGAATGGATTAGCCAAGAGGGTTTGACGTTGTACCCCTGAGGACTCCCAGGCCTCTTCCAGGAACACACAGCAAAAGTAATCAGACACAGGGCACATCTTTCTTATCTTGTGCCCACTCCTAACAAGCACATAATTGCTAATATCTCAGCAGAGCTGGGGAACGAATACCCTGAAGACTGGCTATGTATACACACCCAGATAGAGAGATGAGAACAAGTTGCTATAGGAACAAGGAAGCCCTTATGCGTTAAAGCAAGGGGCAGCAGGCAAATACAGCAAAACGAAAGTGTAGGAAGGTTGAAAGAGTTGATGAACTGTGAAGCAGAATTGTTGGATGAGTCCTTTTAAACTCTTCTGCACTTTCCTATTCTGCACAGTGAACAGCAGTGGATATAAGAAGGTTCTTTTTAAAAAGGATGTGTGGAAAAAAAAGCAATGGAACGTCAAATGGAAATAAATGGAGCATACATTAAATTAACTATTTTATTGACACAATAAATAAATGATTAAAGGATTTCCATGAATCTGTCTTCAGTTTCATAGACTTTCGTTTTTACGTGCCCAGCAATCATTAGTTCATAATGAGCAAACTGAAGTTGGAAAGCTGTTTAAAAGTTTGCCGTTCAAGTTTATTGAAGTCCATTAAGTAATTTCCTGCTTGCTGTTTGCATCAGGGTGGATGTATTGCATACTTTTATGCATTTGTAGGTGACACGACACATAGTGGCTGCAAAACCCAGGTGCTGATGTAATCTCATCTCACACATCTTCCAAGAAAAAGTGATCCAACAGGTTCCCGAAACCCGAAGTAGGACAAAAGTAATGTGCTTTTGTGACTCTGTTGTTCAATGTTTATGTAAGACCTAGTCAGCATCATCTCCAGTGTCACTAATGAGTGTCTGGTCCAGGGAGTTATTATTTTGAAGTAAGGAAACAATGACAAGTGAATAATAAAATGTGTTGATTTTGGAGGGTTTCAAGAAAGATTTTATGTCCAGATGCCACGGCTCAACTGCAAGACGTCACCTGGATAAAAGAGAGAGGAATATGGTCAATAAGAAATGACATACCGGTATATTTAAACAGCACTGGTGGTGGCTCTGCTGCTTAAAACTGGCACCAATGTATAACCGCTTGTGGGGTTCAGTGACTTGGCCAAGGACATTTCAACACATGGGCGGGCAGGGTGGGAACCAAACCTGCGATCAGAGGTCGACAAATGACCTTTGCACTGTGACCACCCCCACAGAAAAGGAAATTGCAAAGGACAATCAATCAGTTGCAAAGGACGTTGCTTCACCTGTCTACAGGAAGAGTTTGTCATGCGGGAGGGGCTGAGTCCCTGGCTGCAATGCCCTCTGCTTGTTGTAAACCATACAGGCACATTTGGTTAGTCTTCCTAATTGGTATTTGCAGCTGAAAAATGTATTTGTTAAGTCATTAGTTTTTAAGAGCTGAAAGCAAACTTAATAGAAAAACAATGAGGTTTGCGTGGCAAAACCACTGCAGAAGTGCAAAATGGAAAGCAGTGAGGTGGGGTGGAGACCTGACTCTTTTAAAGGAAATACTGGTTTGAAAGTCAAGAAATAGAAAATAGGATAGTGGTTTGAAATAGATAAGCGGCTAACACTTCACCCATTGCATACCATGTCTGTTGGTGGCGCGTGTGTGTGTGGTTTTGTAAGAAAAAATGTGTAAGTCTTTTGACACGTTACATTGAAAGCTGCATTTAGGATTTTTGCTTGTGGATATACATAGCATCTGCACTCAAGCTAGTTTTTTTTTTCAGTTTTCCTGTCTTTGCATTGATTTCTATTTTCAGACTTTTTCATTTATTTTATTCTGTTCCGTCTAATACATTTTAACTTTCCACCATGTTTTGCTGACACTCTTTCTATTTCACTCTCTCACACTCTGCAGAAATGTTTTTTGGCATGCTGGGGCATGCCCCACCACAATGGTTTCTCCTTTTCCTTTTTTTGTTGTTGTTATTTTTTAACTTCTGATGGGATCTAATGGTGTCATTTTGCACAATCCAAACAGTATTTAATTTATGTTTGCAGCCTAAGTTTCATCCTCAAAAACAGTCATTTCTTAAGAGTCTAATAATTTAAAAAGAACCCAATGCATCAACAGAGATTTTATGATGACAAACAGTAAGATAAGATACAGGAACTGTGTGCTGTATTTTAAAAGTTAAAAAAGAAAGAAAACTAGATCAAAGAGGATGGGGGGCAGAGCAGAAAATAAAAGTAATTCCTTTTTACTAATGGTTGCTGGGAAAATAAATAGTTTTAATATCAACCTGAACATTTGAAAACCATGCTTTGTGCTGCAGAAACTTTTCATGTAATCCCCAGTTGTTATTAGTCAACAAAATCCATTGGTAAAGCAGTCATTAAACTGTGTTTCTGTATCAGTCATGTAGTGCAATACTGGCTCACCGGCAATACTAGCTATCTGTAATGTCAGCGTTTGTACTGCGACATGAGAAAAAGCAAGGCCATAACTCATGTGTGTGAGAGATCACATTATGCTGGCCGAGCTCTAATCATTCTTGCATGCCAGAGGCGCTTCATTCAGCCTCCCCCTCTGTGCATTTATCAACCTCTCTCTGCCAATCCCCTTCTTTCATTGCCGATGTGTGTTTGTCAGAATCTTCTCTTTATCTCGTTTTACTTCTCCCTGTCTGTCTGTTATGGTATTTCAATAGAACAGATACCCACAGGAATCAAATGAGCAGAACATCTAATTGAGCCTTTAATAGGCTGTCTGATGTCTGCTTGCTGCTAGTTCACACTGAGAAACACAGAGTCACTCTGCAGACAGCGCGCCACGGCCAGCTGGACTCTCTTGGAAAGGTCATCCAACATTTCTGCAATGATGTGTTGTTTGTTAATAATGCACACTAAAAGAGTTTAACTCATCATCTGGAAAAAAGACAGACAGAATTATTAAATAATTTAAAAAAATCATTGCAGAGGAACAACAAAAGCCATGTTTGAGAGACAATGTGTTAGTTGTCAAAAAATCAAATACTGTTTTATAGCATGTTTATAGTGTGAGTTGTGCCCATTAAAGTGTGCAAATTCTTCATTGACAAGAATGAAAATGCACCACAATAAGACAAATAACCAAATCGACAATTTATTCAATCAAAAATATGTTTTTATTGGTCACTTTGGGATACTCAACACATCCAAATTGATCCCAAAAATATTCAGTCAAGGCCATTCCATCTTCTTCTTTCCCAAATTCAGATTGTCCATAAAAAACACTTTTGTGAGGGGAAGTGTACTTGTCTATAAAGTTCACTCCGATTAAAGGGATACAAAAAAGAAGGTACTTTATCTATGCAGAGACCAGCAGTCTCTATATTTTGCCCTCATTTAGGCCAATTCTCAGTTGTTGCTGGCAGCACCTGGAGAGACTTGAAGGTCAAACAGCAGTGAACGGTACTGGTATGATTTTACTCTTGTGAAGATGTTTGGAATTAGGAAATAAATAAAACAAAATAAAAAAGCATAGGCCGTTTTTCCAATAGGTTTCACTGCATTTTTTTGTGCTGGTAAAAAAAAGAGTTGAGTTAAAAATGTATTCATACTACAGAGTGGATACATTTAGAAGGTTTAAAAAAGTAAAAAAAAAAATAAAAAATATCTTAGTGTCAAATTTTTTTATATTTGTAACATAATTGCAAATCTATAAAAAAAAGATTTATGCTGCATAATAATAAATAATTAAGAGTAATTCAATTTTTAAAAGTGAAATAGACTAATAATTATTTTAACACATATGGTTAGTTTTCAGCTTCAAGTAAAACTGTAGAACACACAATAAAAAAAAAGAAGACTGAGACTTGTAAAGCAAAAATTTTGATTTAAATGTGCTACTTTAGCCTTTAACACCAGAGCTGTCGCTGGCAAAAATTAAGTTTAATTTCTTTTTCTAAACTGTTGTGAATCAGAAGCAGACAAAAAAAAACGCAGTTTGAAAAAGGTTGTAACTGTGACATAGAAGCTACAGTAGGGGGCCCACAAGCTTCCCGCTCTGCACTTGCAGACAAATAGATCCATGTACGTCTTTGCTTTCCCTTGTCTGGGCTGCCATCTGGCTTAAAACTGTATGACTGGATAGCTCCAGTATTACTCAGCATTTTTGTTCCATCGCCAAAGTTAGGTTGGGGTTTTAAGGGGCTGTAAGCTAGTGGGTGAATGTGTAAGCAGATGGATGACGGGAAGTGTGTGTGTGTGTGTGTGGGGGGGGGGAGTTACTCTGCAGAAAAAGTTCACAATTTAGAGGTGATTTTTTTTAAACTACTGCTTATTATAGAAGTTATTCTTCTTATTATTACTGTCATTTTATCTTTTTCGTTTATGTTGTTTATTTATTATTTTATATGCTGCTTGCACTGTGGGGTGAGAGAAAAGCAATTTAATCTGTGCTGTATGTCTTGTGCATGCAGCATACTTGACAATAAAGCTGACTTTGACTACTGCCGCGCTGCAGAAACTATGTCTTAGAAAACGACACAGGGTTTTGAATTTTGGCTAAAACTGGCAAAATCCTAATGAAAAGACTATTGTAAACGCTTCTCCAATAAATCACAAGAGGACCAGAGTGGGACTTTAGGCCAATTTTTTTCTATGAAGAAAAAAGCAGTTTTTAAATACATGAAGTGTGGCACTAACTAGTATTATTCATGAACTCTGATTTCACAACCACAGTTTCTGCACTTGTTAAGCCACAGTTTTCAAGGTCGGGAATCTAATTTATTGCTCCTGATGAAACCATCTGCAAATGTTTACTGCTAAACTCCAGAGATAACACCTGAAAATGTTTAGTTGATACATTTTTTAGTGTATATATGCGTCTGTTTACCTTGGAATAAATCATTTAGGTCTGTAAAAAATATGAGAGAGGTTGCTCAACAAAGAAAGCAACAAAAAAAAAACTTGAACAAAAAAGGTCAGAGCAAAAACTAATGACGAAACTTTAGCTTCCATACTGAAAATTAGAAGGCTGGAGCTTACAGGTTTTATATTTCCTTAAACAGTCCTGACACATCTTTTGTAGCTTTTACATAATGAGCATGACTGTATGCGCAAAAGATTCACGTTTGTTAAAAAAGTTGTCATATGTTTGTGCCATTACGGATGTTGATGTTAGAGTAGTGTTTTATTCCTAATGATCAGTGGCTTTTTGCCGTAAAAAGGTGCCCCAGTTTGCTTTTCGTACTGACACTAAGGTAAAAGCTGTTTTTCTGTACTGTCTTTGCTGCAACGTCACTTTTTCTTTTATTATCTGTACATGTGCATGCAAAAGTGATGTTTTGATGTGTTTTTATGGGGATCCATGTGCTAACTCGCACTGCAGGCATGGTGACTTCATTCTATCTATGTGAGGGTGGGATAATTAACATCTTCACCTGGCTTTTGGTTTATTCGTTTAAAAAGCCTAATTAATCACAGGGACAACGTTGGGAGCAGTCAGTGCCGCCAAGCGTGAAATTACCTTTCTCAGTCACTGGGCTCAAACACCCATAAACAGCGATCCTGCCAGCTTACCCTCTGTACTTCACTCTGCCATTTGTTATCTCTCACTGTACACGGCCTTGGAAGCAGGGAGCGGGTGAACAAAGGGGAAAAAGCGGACGACGGAAGATGGAAACAATGCCGATGCACAAAAACGAAGCAGGAGCAGAGAGGGTTTCCTTTGTAAGGTCCCCCTGTCAGTGCTGCTCTGCTGCTTAAAAATAAAAACCATCAGAGGAACACCTACTCTGAGAGAACTCTCCGGACAAATCGATAGCTTTGAACTCTTAGTGAAAGTCTTTCTTTTAACAGACAGCCGCTATTATGTCCTTCTGCTGATGTCGAATGCAGCAGAAGGCATCATGGGAATAGCTCCTATGAATCATTCAGGACACCCACTCCTCTAACCTCTCCCTCTCTTCCTACCTGCATACCCTGCACCCCTTCGCCCACCATGAGGCGCCAACAGCATCAACCGTCTTTGTACTTAACCTCGCTCATCGCTGCTAACTCGTATATCAATGGTGTGTTGAGACAGCAGAGAAGGTATTTGAGCCTATTTCTGGCTCAGTGGGAGTGGAGGAGAGCTGTTGTCCATGATGTTGTCCAACTTGATGGAGGTGTATGTTTCACAAACACTCTGGAAGTGCTGTCTGTACTTTCAGCACTTATATTGAATCAGATAAAGGCTTTTGGATCAAAGACAGGCTGAAGTACTAAAAATTCTAATTATCTCACACTTTCAAATGTGTTTTTTGTGCTGCCAGGACACTTTCTCCTCTAAAGATCAATAGATGTCCTTATCTTATAAAATATACACCCATAGCTGTTGTGTTCTGTTTTATTTGCTTAGTGCACCTTTAAAGACCCATTTTGATGAAAAATGTGTTTTTGGGAACATGTTCTTGTGGCTTTTTTCTGATGGTCATATAGGACATATATTAAGAAAATCAATCTGAAAGCTTAATTTCTGACTGTTTCTTCACTCAAATATTTATGAATCAGGAGCAGATGAAAAGAAGCAGTTTAACCCTTGTGCTATCTTAGATGACCCCACCCTTACATTGACGTGTTCTCCCAACCATGACAAAGGTGGACAAAGGTGGAAAGATTTCATGTAATCCATGGACACCAGTGAAGATCACAAATCATTGAAGAAAAAAAGTTCAGCGCACTGTCTAGAGGGTCTAAACGACGCAGGTTTTTAGATTTCAGCTAAAATTAATCATAATTAAAGGCCACTGGGAACACTTTTGAAACGTCTCGAAAGATGATCGGAGAGATAGAATTACGTTAATTTTCCCGTGGGAATGAGAGAAATTAATGTTGAGCTTAAAAAAATTTATAATTTTTTTCCATGGGTTTTTGTCATGTTTGGGTTTATTCAGGTTTCTGACACCACGCCAATATTGGGTCTTACACCCCCAGTTCATTACAGATCATCATGATCTCAATATGTTGTTACTTAAGTCCTATAAATAGGTAAAATGCAGAATAAGAAACCATTCAGATCATGACCTCCATAAATGTTCACAGGTTTACATCAATGGCTTTATTTGTGTTTTGTTTCTACAAAGTTAATAACTATCTTTATCAATCTCTACTGTTATATTTGGGTTAAGTCTTTACTCATTAATATTGATATCAATTTCTTTTGCTCATTTATGTTTACAGAGTTTTTTATTACCCCTTACGATGTTATAGATATATACTTCTAAAATTATAATTTTCGTATGTGTATTTTTGTTAATATGATTTTATTTTGTAGGGAGACAAATTTGCCACCTGTCCAGGGACTACAGATGAAAAAACTCTGCATTTGCATAGAGAATTTTCAATGTGTAATGTCAAATAAAATGGCAAATACCTTGCAGATATGACAAAAATGGACTATAAGGTCTTGAGTCACAGTGTTTTCTTAAAATTTGGGCCGATGAGTCAATCCAGGAACTTCTCTACAAAAATGTGTCAGAAATACTTTTATTTCTTTTGACAAAATGTATTTGTTTACAAATGTTTATATGAGACGGTTGAACATTAAACAAAGAACAAAAAACGTCATTGTGGTTTTGTAGACAAGCCAAGTGTGGCTCACTGCTGCCTGGAGTAAACACCCCCCTAGTGTTTCAGTGTCTGTGTTCATGGTGGACAACAAAAGGAGTCTTTCAGTCGAGCTAAGGACGGCGATACCAGCGTTATCAGCCCAGTGTGAAAGAATATTGTTCTGCGATTAGGCCATCACAAAATAGAAACTACAAAGCAGGGATCTTGTCTGTCACACCAAACTAAAATCCTGAAATCTGTTTTTTTTTTTTAAGTAGGAAGTCTAAAACTAAAAGTGATGCACATGACTGTAAAAAATTTTAATCATGCAAAACTAAAAAAAAAAATTGTAAAATTGATTTGACAACAAAAAAGCAAACAATTGTTTTTTTTTCATACAATTGGGAGGAGTGGCAAGTAGTGAAGATTTTGTTTCAGGCCGGCCTATGGTTACACATTTTCTTAAAAAGTAATACATACTTACAGTTGGGTACTGTTTGGGTTTTATCCAATACCAGTGCTAATCCGTTTCTTTTGAAAGGTTGCAGGTACTCTTACGGTGCCTAAACCGGAACTTTTTTTTTTTTTTGCTTTTAATGGTGATCAAATAACAGAAAAAACATACAAACTACAAATGTGAGGAAACAGCATCAAAAGTTCCTGCAAAGCTTAAATGTTTCTCTCTGTCAGTCTACGTTATCCTCAGCTGCACGACAAATTATTATTGCAAAATTGATGCTCATTAAATAGTTGTAATATGAATGTTTCTTTTTTTATATTTTGTCTACGGTATATATAGGAATACATCTTAATGTTATGTATCCCAGTCTTTCGACGCACACACCGTGGTCCTGCTGCGTTGTGTTTGTGAGTTGGTGCAGGTGGGGCTCTGCAAGAACAGACACCAGACGTCGGTTCTGATCCGTGGCAGACCTTGCAGCCCATTACTTTCTCTTGCTTGACACACAGAGGGAACCGACCAAAGGTAGACTCCCAAAATGACGCAGGCGCTGTGACACCTTGTGCAAAGGGTCAACAGGTTTTTGTTTACATAGTGTTTAAAAAGGCAAATATGTCTAGAATCCTTTTTCTGATCAAGTGTTATTAATTAGCCTATAAAGTAGATCAATCAAAGTGATCAATTAGAACAGTCATTTAAATTTCATTGAACTTTTCTACTTTTCTGTTGCACTTTCAGTGTCACAGACCTTATGGCCACTCACCCATCGTTAAGAAGAGATATAAAGATTACTAAATGATTTCTTCTGAAATATATTTGACCAGGGGCAGAGCTACAGGGGGTGATCCGTTTTGCCCTTCCACTTGCACTCCTCACCCCCCAAATTTTGAGTCAACATTAGTATCATTATTGACAAAGATTAAGAAATCATCAATACTCAGTAACAGCACCCCAGCTAAAAGAAGTTCAGTTTTAATACTCATTGTTATTATCAATAACAATAATAAAACTGTTTGAAATACGTATTTTTGATCCTTTCATTTGTAATGGCATTCCAATCTACTGTTCTCATTTGCCACTCACCCCTTCAACCATCTTCCGTCCCCTTATATAAAATGTTCTAGCTCCGCCACTCTATTTGGCCCATTTCCTAATTAGACAATGTCTCCAACAAAAATATATTTTGCAGGGTTTGGGGCTTTAAAATAAGTACGACCTACAAAATGTGCAATCTGAAGATGTCAAAACAGAGATTTTATAAGTTAAACACAAAACACAACTTGCAGATTGTCTGAACATCAGGATATCATTGGGGAGAGAAAAAATGCAAACAAATAAAACAGAGAGTTCCATAAATTAGGAAAGATAATTAGATAAATGCAAGCCAGACAGCTAAATTGGAGAGTCTGTCTATCACACTAAGCTGAAATTGTGTTAAACAATTCCAACATGATTGTCTCTATCGTGGCAAACATTTCCATTTGTGTAATGGGGTCATAGAAAGAAAACATCTCACGTCGATGCAGTGACCTAATCATCCAAACTGTCTGACGAGATTTATTTGATGTCTCCTAAGGTTTTTCAAACATTTTACAGAGATGACCAGACAAAAGGGACATAAAATGATTTTCTAAAGTCATTTTACAGTTTTTTTTAAACCAATCAGAAGGTTGAAATTGTGTTATATGGGCTTTAAATGTCTTTTTAGTTTCATAATGAAAGGAATTATTTTTTAATTTAATTTGTTATGGTTTAGAAGAGACGGCTCATTTCTAGGCTGTTCATCTTTATGATTTTTATTATTACCTTTTTGTCTTTAAAAAGCCAGTTTTGGAATAAAGGAGACATATTTCTTCACACTAGGTTGTACTTTGTTGTGCAAGAATAGGATAGCACATCAAATTTGTCACTAACAAAAAATTAGCACTGAACACATAGTTTGAGCACTGAAAAATGTTAGACCTGAATAGGTTGAACATGCACAACATACATGTGGAAATGTGGAATTATAAACATCACCTCAGGTCAAAGGCAAATGGAAAATTAATCTTCTGTACAAACGTGTGACAAACACTGTTTTCCAGGGGTCCAAAGGGATTTCTTTGTATAATTAATTTGGTTTTATAAAATTGTGTTATCACACACTGAAAGATTTGGAGCTGAGAGAAAACAGATATTTAAATTATGATATCCAGATGCTGTCATTGCCTGGTAATCCATATGGAATAAACGTGCCTGAATGAGCCTTCGTTGTAAATACATACAGGGATTGCATATGCGTGTGAGTTCTTGCCTGTCTTTGGGTCTAAGTCGAAGCGAAGAAGGCAAGCATCAACTGCTGATGAGTTCCCAGGGAAATTACAGCTCGTACAGTACTGCAGCAGAAAGGTTGGGGAGTGGGGGAAAAAAAAGAGAGAAGGAAGAAAAACTGAGTTTCAGGGAATAAAATGTTGACGCCAGGCGGCTCACTGGCAGCTGACACCCGGAGAATGTGGCCTGGTTTCTGGGCTGCAATCAAATCCCTATAAACAGAGTGATCATTCACTCTGCCTAAACCTCCATGCATTACTGCCAACCAGTGAGGACACACACAAACATGCAGAAACCCCCCCACACACATGCATCAGTGACAAAGGTTGAGCTTTCAGCAGAACTTGAAGCAACGCACTCAGGAATTCTTTGCACACGCATTCATAAAAAAACTTGTGCTCTCAGAAAAAAATGCACAAAAAGGAGGTTGGGAATAATAGAAATATTTTAAAATCCTTGAGCATCATGACAGAGCAAGAACTCTTTGTGTTGTCAAAGGTTCAAACTTTAACCCTGACTTATTGTAAATGTCTGTAAGCTTGTTAGTCACAAAAGTTTTAGAAAAATATTAAAATAGTATGACCTTTGCTTACAAAAAAAAAAGTACTTTTCACTTTGGTATTAAACACCTGAAAAAAACTATGTTTACTAATCTGTTTGCAGGGTCATTACAAAAAAAGAAAAAGAAAAAAAAAGGTTGAAGTCACTGCTCATCAAGTAGTTCTTCCATCTCAGTCCCGGCCAATAAGCTGGAAGCTTAGCAATGCATTTGCTCAGAGTCAGAATCAGCAAACAATGAAACACACCAAGTCCCGAAAAAAAAAAAAAATACCTGAATTTACAGTCCTCTTAATGCCTCCAGCTCAAGGTCATGCTACAGGGGGCTGCTGCATAACTCTAATCTTATCTACATGCTTTTACATCTGCAAGTGTTCATGTAAATTCTTTATTAGACACCAAAGTTGGATTTTCAAGATAATAAAACAAAACTTATGAGATCTGATGGTAAATGTTTGCATTAGTTTTTGTTTAACTTGTATATCTGGTGTAGAATTGCAGCTTGGAGACCACAGCTGAAAGACATTAGTTAGGTTCCAACTATAGACGTGTTTACGCTGCACCAAACATTTCTGATGTCACCTATGGAATTCTGATTCTGCAAATGAAGGCTGAAAAATCACTAGGGTTTGCTCTCGCTCTGAGGTCCTGCTGTGCATTTTGAGCATCAGGGACAGTGCGGTGGTCTGGCTTCAGCGCATTTTGGGCTTTGTGACATGCAACGACATGCCGCAATGTGCCACAAAGCGGTGTTTACGGAGAAAAATTATCTCAACTTCTGGCAAAGCTTCACATTGTATCAACCAATCAGGAGCTAAGATTATTGAGCAGTGGGTGGAGTCCAAAAAACAGAGGGAGGAGAAGCTGATTGTTGCTGTTTGTGCTCATCCCAAACTATTTGATATCTCAAAACAATAAAAAAGGGCCTTACAAGGAAGAAGATAAACATGGTAAGTAATTGAGTTATATTTTCTCCAAAATGAGGATACGAGGATTTTCGAGGTGTGGAGATTTTCGGCGTGACAAACGGAGGCCTTAGCTGGAACTTGCGATGTGGCTAGAGGTTTTTGGCGTGGCTAGGAGTCGTGGCGTGGCTGGAGGTTTTGTCTTGGCTAGAACTCCTGGCGTGGCTGGAGGTCTTGGCGTGGCTAGAACTCCTGGCGTGGCTGGAGGTCTTGGCGTGGCTTGGAGTTCTCAGGATTTTCAGTGAGGTTAAGGCTGCTCTTGGAGAAGTGTGAACACTCGTGGTTTGAAGTCCTGTAGGCGAGGCGGATGAACAAGATTAGTGATGAGCAAAGAGCAAACTCTAGTGACCAGACTAAGCACCATCAGGGGCAACGAACTGGCGATGAATGCTGGAACTGGATCTCCTTATGAAGGCTGGCAGGTGATGAGGTGAGTGTTCACAGCTGGTCCAAATCAGGAAGCAGAGCAGAGTGGGGAGGGGGAGGAGAACTGCCAGAGGCACCAGGACACTATCTTTAAAGTCCCACTCTGATCATCTTTTCGTCTATTTTAAAAGGTTTCCGAGTGTTTTCATTTATTTTTTATTTATGATTATACCCATGCTGCTTTTAGCCAAACTTTAGAACACCTGTGATGGTTTCTGGGACATAGTTTCTGCAGAGCGGCAGTAGTTTATCAGAAAATTGCCTAGGAGTTGTTAGCGGGACTGTTGGCATGGAGTAAACATTTGAGGTGCATCAAAAATGGCGAGCGATATCAGTGCCGTCCCTCTGTACAGTTTTTATCCAGATGCTAGCTCGGATGAAGATGTACGTGGATCTAGTTGTGTACATGTGGATTCATCAGAATGGAGCGGAGCAAGGAACTGGATCTCATATCACACTACAAGTTTTTTCAGTTAGCATTTGTTGGTCTTCTCCTGATTTGCAATGATTTAATCAAAGAAATATTCAGAAAGGCAATTTTAAGATTAATTTTCTTTGTGTACATGTCTGCCATCATGAGAAAAATCCCCAAAAGACAGATAAAAACCACCAAAATTACATTTTTTTTTATCAGAGTGGGTCTTTAAATTTTTATTTGTTGTTGGCCTTTCTGTCCAGGTGAACTGATGGAGAAGGGCAAAAAAAAGGAATAGGAATGTAGTCTAAATCAAAAGACTCTAAGTGATCATTTACACACAAAAAAGGACAGTTATACTCTCTGTCTTCTAAAAGTAGAGAATTTTCTTCTCTTTACATTTTTATTGTTGCTGCAAATAACTTTCTGCCCCTTTCTGCAAAATGCTTTTTGGTTCAAGCTGTTCATACAAAACACCACAGTCAAGGTTAGGCAAATGGACCTTAATGGTGGCATTGAAAATCTTCAAACTAGCAATTTCTTTCCTTTTTGAATTCTTTGCCACCATTTATTCTGATGTGGAAAAAATGAGCATAAACTGCGTTTGCTGCCAACTAAAGCAGATGAAACAGCTGCAGTGTTCAACAACACCATACTGCAGTATAATTGGTTGAGAACATTGATTACACCACTGCTGGGCTGGACAGGTAGTGCTTAGATTGAGCCATTACCAAAGCCACCGTTTAATAACAAGCAGTCAACTTGTAGTTTTCAAGAGGGAGTTTAATTACTCATCATTGTTTCAATTTCCAAAAATCTGAAAAGTTGGCTTTTCTCTCACTCGTATTTTTCTATTCTTTTTTTTTGAGTGACTGGGAGCAGATGAAATTCCATTGTTTATGTATTTATTCATTGACAGTGATGTGAAGTGGGGATTACTGACTTTACAAGGTCATTCAAGCAGACTCCATTGCCTGAAATGTAAATACAGGCTCAGACTGGGCTCGAGTCACAGTTAACGTACAGCTGGTGTCTTCATTGTCCTTCGTCGCCAGATAGATGCGCAAAAGCGTTTCCTTAAAGTGATGATTAAGCTACTGCAGCATAGGCAAGGCATCTTGGGAAATGGAAACCTGAAAATGAGATCTTATCGATCTTACAATTCTGAACAGAGGGCACCTTTCACTTTACATAAACTGAACTGACACGCAACAATAACATGAGTAACACTTGCTGTCTGGATTGTAAATATCGTTTTGATCATGAAATCAAAAATGTGATACAACTCCTTTTAGTGCACTTACTTTTTAAACTATCTGGTGAAAATAAAATTTCTAATATATTTTTGAGTAAATACATGTAGATAATGAACAAAATCAAATATGTCGACCCAGCATTGTCTACTGTCTACTAGGAGTTTGCTGTAAACATACCAGTAAAACTAATTACTGCTTTCAGTTTATATTACAGTGGCTTTTAACCCACATTTAAACCATTTTCACACTACACTTTTGAGAAGTTTCCCCCCATATATTAAGTTTATTCTTTATTTTTTATGCAAAATGTAAACAACTTTGGCCCTTACTCTGACTTACTTCCTGCTTTTGGTTTGCAAGATAATCTAGCTACAGTCATACTGTGAGTGAATTACATCAGTGCATCCTAACATCCAAATCAACACTCGAGAGGTTATTCAAAGAGGACTGTCCAAAAGAAAAGGGGGATCTTGATTGGAACAGATGGAAAGTTGATGGAGCTGCTGGCCCATCTTTGGGCTGCTGCAGTTAAAGACTATTTAGACACAGAGGCTATGTCCAAATTCCCACCGTAGCCCCTAACTCCTAAAAAACTATACAGTGAGTGACTATCTACTCTTGCTTTTGTTGTTATACTCCTAATAATGTGGACTCACACTTGAACATTTGAGACAGATTTGAGACAAAAAAAAACTGTGACTGTTCAAAGGAAAGACTTGATTTGACATTTTGATACATTTTCAGTAATAGAAAGTCCAAATGCAACAATTCACAAAAAGAAGTAAACGTCTTCAAAAACCTTTTGCTCCCTTGCATAGCAGACTTCTGCAAAGGTCCACTTTGCTGTATTTTTGGGAGACTCATGGTGTTTCATGATGTTATGCAACTTTTGAGATGATTAAATCTTTGCCTTTTTTCCATTTCCGATCCTCTGTTTTTCAGCTAAGCAGTGCATCACGCGGTGAAACTTTTGAAAACCTGCTGCTGGACCTCACTAAAGCACGCCGCACGAATCACTAGAATATGTGCATAATAAATATGTACAAAATAGATAATTACCAGCTAAGGAGAAAACATAGTCAGCATGGCTGGAGCAAAATACTAGGGCAGAATGTAACCTATTATTAAAAATGCAAATAAATCTATTCTCATTTTTTAAACTGGGTCTATTCATGACATGTTTTGCTTATGAAGTATCAATTTAAATCTTTCTTAAATTAGATATCAGTTGTTTTCTTTTGGTTAATATCATAGCGGAGCTCACTGCTTCCAGTCTTGCCCTGTTTTGTTTTTCTGAAGCACAAGTGGTAGTTACATTTATTGAGTTGATTGTGTTTTTGTGTTTCTCTGTGTGTGTATTTTCTTGGAAACTTACAATTTAAAAAAATGAAAAACCTAAAACAACACTCATCCAGTTTTGGGAATCAGAAATCAGGAATTTGATATTGTTGAAGCAAAAGGAACAAACCTCAGTGGATGTTTGGTTTACAAAATATGATGAATGTAAGATTTTAAATATGCCAAGATATTTTAAAAGAGCAGTTCAGTAGGATGTAAACTTTGTCTTATTTTATAAATTACGTTGCAGCTTTTCACAATAAAAGAGAACTTGACACTTCTCTTTCCCACTAAAAAATAAAGATTAAGCTGACAGTTTAATAATATATTTCTAAGCATTCAAGCTTATCCAAGTGAAAGTGTAACAGAAAAAGAAGAAACAAATTCAGTAAAATGAAAATGTATAAAATATCAAAGGTAGATCAATCTCAATAATATATAATTGAAATGTTATTTTAAACTTGTCAATACTATGATCCAGATGTGTTGAGACAAAACATGTCATTTGGAAATTTATTTTAAAGTTTACCATATTGGGTACTAAAAGACAAATTTAGCTTACCGCATAATCACATTTTAAGGATTTTTGACATTAATGTGGGATAATAAAAGTTCGCCTTAAGTATAAGTAATAATCTGTTTCAGGCTTTACAAATACATGCAAATATCAAATAATTTAATAAAAAATGTGCTTAATTCTGACAGATCTATGAATGTTTTGTATTTCATGTCCCAATAATAACTGGTCTGAAGTGGATCCAAGTTCCACAATACGGGAAAAAATAACAACTCTTTTCTCCAAACTGAACTGAGAACTGAGAGTTACACTGATCCTTTGTTCCATCCCAGAACAGTCCAATTGCCCCAGGTTTCAAACAGTCCACACATATGTACCATTTAAGGAGGAAATTATATGATATGACATGATAGTGATTATTAAATATTAAGTGTAAAAACTGGAAAAACTGTATTTCATAGAATAAAATGCTAATTGTGATTAAATTGTCATCATACACAAACATGTATCTATATAAAGCATATATGTGTTAATAAAATCTACAATGAACAATACAAATACTAAAAGGAAAACGAAGCATCAACAAAACTTGTTAGTAATTCAACATCCCCTTTGGAGGCAGGCTGATGGCTGCCGAGCAGGTTGATTCACAGCAGGGCAGAGTTCAGGTTCAGATGTTGAAGTCAGGGAGACACAGAGGAGAAAGCTGGCAGCTCACAGGTGTAACTTCTCACCTTTGTGTACCACGCTGGAACACTGCAGGAAAAGAGCAAGGCCCAGAGGGGAAAGCAAGCACAACAGCCAAAGAACCAGGAATATGTCACTGAGTTGAGGAAGGTATGGATCTGGGAAAGTCCCATTTAGCAAAAAATTATGCAGAATAATCAAATTACTACACAGAAAGGATAATTCTGCTTTTGAATCTTCCTCACACCCTTATTCCTGTGCTGTGGTAGAATTCAGTTATTTTGATGAGAATCAAGTTAGTCATCAAGGATGAGGAGGAACTTGCCTGGATCCCAACAAACACACATGTTTCTAAAAGGCATTAAATCTCTAACAGTAAGGAGTGAAGAAGAAAAGGAGAAGCCGCTAAAAAAAGAGGGCAGAAACATGTTAATCATATTTGTGATTACTTTCAATGTCAAAAGAATATCATACTGTGTATCAAATTTAAAAAAGCCACTTTACCGATTACCAACTGAGAGAAATGTCAGTTAAACATCAAATCCAGAGAAAACTGACTTTGAAGGAGCATAAAAAATGATATTCCTTAAATGAAACTGACCCTCTTCAACCTATCCCTCCTTTATCATGTCAATGACACCTGCAGACAGGGAGAAGAGGCATGCCATCAGCTGTCTTAATAAGTAATGGTCATTTGCAGATGATAGGACAGAAGTAAGGACAGTTTTTAAAAGTGCAGGTGCACTTTATGCATCTAACAAAACATTAATTACTTTCATTCTAATTTAACAGTAGGGGAAGTAAAGATTTTACCTGTTAATAGCTTTATTATATTGTTTACTTGTAAAGCAATTGCAATGCTTTAGTTTTTTACATTTAATTTGATGTACTTTCTTCTGGGATGAAAAAACAAAAACATACCCAGATTAGCAAAAATGCTTTTATTTCTGGTTTTAATCTGCCATCAATAGAAACATGTTGATTCTAAAACAACACAGTATTTACTCAAAATATGTTACCATTAACTGCTGCCATTTAGTTTTTCTGTCATTCATAGACAGGCATCAAAATCATACAAAGGAAGGGATTCCTGAAAGGTTTTTCTGGAATGCTTTCCTGTTGGAGCTTAGATGCAGTATCTGTCGGTTTTTTATTTTTTTGTTTGTTTTTTTGATACACATAGATTATTGTTTTTATGTGTATTTCCATCACTGTCCTTCAAAAGTAGGTCAAACTAGCTTTTGTACATTTTCTCCGAATAAAGACACTCCTTTTTAAAAATATATAGAAAATTCATGTAAGTATGCAGAAAAACAGCAAACAAATATTTATTGCAACTTTAAGCCTAATTTGATTATAATAACACCAAAAACTTTATTGTTTGGGGTGTTTTTTAGTCTCTAATGCCAAACAATAATGATACATCTTGTAACTTGTCGTGTGTTGACTGATTATTTTTTTTAAGTCATATAGGAAGAATCAGATTTTTCTGTTGCCATGACTTACATAAATACATAAATACTCTTTTGTTTTAAATCATTAAATATTCATTAAAGCTGATCATTAGGTTGTCAGGTCACTCATATGTTGTGTTCATTTCTATAAAAATCCACACTCACTGACTTGGTTAGAATTTGCTGTGTGTGAATGTTATCCTTAGAAGACATTAAACCAAAAGCAATGCTCACCCAGTTTCAGGAATCTGGGATAAGAAGCTCTAAATTATGAAACTGAAGGAAACAAACATCAGTGGAAGCTTGGTCTACTCTGCAAACAGAATGAAAATGTGTTCATATATTTGTTAGCACATTCCAATTATTTAAATTATCCTGAAATATTTTGTGTTTCCTGTTTTGAGATTATTGCTGTGAACGTTGATTTGTTGTGTGTTAAAAAGGCTCAAAAAGTTTTTATCAATAAAATTTGGTTATAAAAAAGTATTTTGTTGTCTGAAAAGTCCCTTTATTAATCAAATACTCTTCAATAAGAAGCAGCTGTTTTAGGGTCAATAACAACACTATTAGAAGAGCCATTGAGCTCCTCACATATTTTGGTCCTCCGGGCTTCCCGTCCACTGATTGTACTTGTGCTGTTCACCTGTGTTCCCCCTTAAATTGGTCAGTCACAGACTGTTAGAGCCATGTTTTACAAGTTGGATTATTGTAGTTGGACCCAGATTGTTCTTATGGATTACACGCTCGGGTGTCCCTGAAGGTTTTATGTTACCCCTTGGTATCCCTTTCTCTTGTTTTCTCCCTTCAAAGAAAATCACTACAACCACAAATCTGTAAGACTAATTTAAGCAAGGCTCCATATCCTCTTCCAGATTCTCCCTCCCTTCATGGGGACTCTTCGAAGCCACTCAACCTCACCACCACCTGGATATGAAGCAAGCAAGATAAGGTGCTGGTATGCTCACTTCGACTCTTTTTAGCTCTTTACCTTAGCTTAGTGTCATCAGTCAAACTCATGATATTCTCGCCTTTACTCCTCTGTTCTTAGTTGCTTTTAACCAAACTGTTTGACTCCTGAGTCTAACTGGGTTGTCTATTCTCTGTTTCACGACAACCGTTGAGAAATAATTTATGATTTGACTTTAAATGTTCAAATGTAAATTAAAAAAAAAATGTATAAAAGAATCATTTCATGCTGCAATTCTGCATTTTGTTTTCAAACAAATCAAATCAAGTTCAAAACGACCTTCATTTAATATTTCAATTAGGAGAGATCTTTGGGAAAAAGAGCAATGCCTCATGGGATACAGTAGGATGTGCAGAAACAAATAAATCCATAAATCTTTGACGGCGATGTCTTTTTGTCTTGAGATAAGTTCGGACCACAGATGAATAAACGCTGGTGATGGTTGGGGATCAGACCATGCCAAAGCATCATTCCAGGTGGAGAACAGGGTGGAGGAGGGCCGGCCAAACCGTCTAGAATGCAAAAAGATACACTTACTATAAATTGAAAGGCAAAAATATGAAAAGAAGGCGGATAATTCAGCTACTGGTTCAGAATAAAATGTAATGATGAGTAAAGTAACATGGTAGTCTGCGTCTAATAGGAAGATTGCAGGTTCACTTCCTGCCTTGTATTTTAACTGATAAAAAAATCTATTAAATGGCCTTGACTGGTGATTTGCTGTCAACGTGTGCCCCTATGGGTCACAGATGTTTGCTCTTTATGATCCGTCAAATGAATGAACAAACTGCAATGCCCAAAGCTTCATGGAATAACAGCAGCAGCAGACTCTGTTTGCATGTAATGAACATTTTCCATCCCCTCTGCCACACAGAGGAACAGTTTGAGTCTCTTGGGAGAGAAAATGTTGAATTCCGCCCCAACATGCACACAGCACTTCTGACAAATTCACGCTTACATGGGTAAAGGGGTTACATAACCAGTAAACCATCTGTCGGAGGAAAATACTTGATAAATTCTGGGTAAGCAGTGGACGTGATGAAACAAAAATGAATCAGATTAAAAGGGGTCTGCGAGAGCAGAAGCGACAGTGAGTTAGTTGAATAATTGGTTGGTGAGGTAGAAAGGTGAGGGTGTTGTTGAATCAGAGCAGACGGGCAGAAAGCTGAGAAGCAGAGAGGTGAAGTGCAAGGCGAGAAGAGAAACTGAAGTACAGAGATGAGTTCATTAAAAGAGTTGGAGCTCGCTGAGCTTTGGTTGATGCCAACCACGCAAAAAAATTTCCTTGAGGGGCAGCAACCATCCACCCAGTGACTTATTCGTCGTAGTTTTATTTTACTTTATCTTTAAACCTTTTTCTTATCATTCAAACCATAGAGCTAATAAGAAAGAAAATAAATGGCTTGATGACTTCACTTTTATCCTAATTTTCAAAACATGCCACAATTGATATATGTACAAATGTATTTTTGGGTACAACATAGAGTGGTTAGAATCCCGGCTGGGGTCTCTCTATGTGGAGTTAATATGATCTCCTAGTACATGCTTGGGTTTTGTCTGGGCATTCCGGTTTCGGTTTCCCACAACCGTCTAAAAATATATTTATTAGTTAATTGGTGTCTCTAAATAACCCCTTGGTGTGCATGTGAGGGTGTGGCCCTCCAAACTCTGGTGACCTGGTCAGGGTGTACCCAACCCATATCTATAGCTGGGTTGGCTCCAGCAACCCCGCGACCCAGAAAGGGATACAGCGGGTTCTGAATAAGGATGTATGGTCCAGCAGAAATTGAAATGGTCTTTCCATATTAGGGATGTTTTCTGTATCTTCATCTGCTTTTATAATAGTTAGTTTCACATTCAAAACCAGAATATTGTTCTTAAAAAGCTTTTCGGCATAAAACCTGTTCATCTTTGTGTGAGTGACTTTCCTGTGGGATCTACTTTATTTGAAGACAGCCAAAATACTTTAAAAAAATTTTAGTTTTTTTTCCGCAAAGGGTTCCTTCATCTGTCTTTTTAAGTCCAAGTTTGGTGAGCCTGCCAAGACTTGTATGACCTTTGCGTCAACTAATAGCTAAAGGAGAAGGTGAGCATTTTAGCTATTTCAATGGCAAAAAGATAATGAAACTGCAGCCTGCAAAAGAAAACAGATATGGAAAAGGGAGTTTACATTTTCTTCTGTAAAATGACCTTTTTCCCCCAACCAACTTCAGGATTTAATTCCTCTTTTGAAGATTATATTATAAGTTCACAATGTTTATTAATCAATTAATGATTATGAACACAAAATTTCTCTTATATTGCAATTTAGTTTATTTATTTATTTATTTATTTTTTGTTAATAATTTTTAATTTGAAATTTAGATTAGTAATCTTTTCACAATTTCTTTTGATCATCAGAAAGCTTGTTTAATTGTTGCTAACATCCAGTCCATCATGCAAGAATTTTGCTTTTTCCCCGCCATAAAAGTAAAAGTATTTAACATTTTAGTAAATGGGAACTGACTTTTAACACCCGGTGATGGTTAAATGGGAACTTAACGATTCATTTTATGTTCGAAAAACCCTCAATCCAAAAGTTGTGCTATTTCGATTTCAGGGTTTGAAAGAAAAAAGACTGGTATAAAAACAGAAGAACAAATTATGTATGTGTTTATGTCATTATTCCTCAAAAAGGGGTCTTAAATAGTGGAAAAAACAAATTCACATTTATAAAATGTACTTTTCTTTGTTTATAGATATAAAGAGTATTTAAAATTTTTTAGCAAGTTTCTTTTTAACTGTAGAACTGTTTACCTTAAATAATAAATTTGGAAAAAATGTATAAAGTAGTATTTGAAAAAATGGCTTAAAAACCAGTTTTATTAATTTATCGAGTATTTCAAGGCAACATTCAAAACCCTTCGTCATTAGGTTACAGGAGGTAAATAAAAATCAGCCTCTCAGCAGTTTAAAGTGATTCTGTGACATCATCAATCAATAAAACTCCTGGAAAATGTTGAGGGAGCAAAAGCTGTTTTTCTTTTGTTAATAATTCACTTGGTAGTAAAAAATGTCTGACCCCGCCGCCATCACCGTTATTGATTTGGTCATTCTGTAGGTCACTCCGCAACGCAAAAGGGTTTGGCTGTTAATGCAGAACAAATGCAGCTGAGAGGAAAAAAAGGAAAAAGTGAATACAATTATTTGGTCTCAAACTTTGCCAGTTGTTATTAAAAAAAAAAAAAAAACACTTGACAATTTTAAGAAAAAATACACTACCCTACATTTAGCAGGGATGCGTTAAGCTTGAATTTCTGCTCTGCTTCACTAAGTAATTACAAAAACATCTATGATTAAAATTTTCTGAGAACCACAATAGTTCTTTAAGTAGTTCAAATCTGGGTCTGAGGTACCAAAATATACTTGGATGTTTGAACATTAAGGAAGAAAACATGAAAGGTGTGCAGTAATTATAGTGTGCAATGCAGACCAGATGGTAAAGTGTTATTATAAATTTTGAGTAGACTTTGATGGTAAAGTAGATAACACTGGGGAATTTGGCAAACAGATTTCCCACAGAAAACGTGTTTTTGTTCAAAAAGTCCAAATTCCAGCCTAAATGAAAATCTAAACTGAGGGTTTTTTTTTGTGGCAAAATGTATAAATCAAAGAACTTTTGAGTCTGTGTGGTCCTCACTCAATCATTGAGCAGATCACTGGCTCTCTCTGTGTTCTTTGATGTGTCTGATGACATAGTTTTAAAATTCAGTATTTAAAGGTTTTTGACAGCTTTGTGTTAAACAACGAAAGAAGCAGACCAGCAGAACAATGCTGGTCATTTTTTTTGGGTACACCATAGTACATAGTACACCACTGAGAAAGGATTTTTCTCTTTTCTTTTTTAATCTTCTCTCTTTGAACCTGCTCTTTGTAGTTGCAGTAACACGGAATCTTGTCCCACTAAGGTAGATTTAATTTTCAGGAGACTTTGGAAATCCTTCCTGTCAAGTTAAAGAGAAGACAGACAGATTTTTTTTTTAATGTAAATGACAAAAGAAAAATGAGGCAACACAATTTGACAAAGCATTTCCATCAATAGAAAAAGAAAAAGATCATTCAGAAATTCCATCCGATGCAAACGGAAGTGATAATTAAAAAGCTTGTATGAAAGAACCTGCTGTTTGAATATTGGAACTAGGCAACCGTTAGAAACTACAGCAACTTGGTAAGGACTGATTTGTTAGTCTGTTTCCATCCCCTCTACTGAATCCCGTTTCCCCGGCAACTTGGTTTGAACTCACCTTTCTGCTGCAGCCTTGAGAGGAAAAAAAACAACATTGTGAAATCAAATCGTTAAAGAAAAATATTGAGTGCGGTAAAGCAAACCTTCCTTTGAAGGAGTTATAATCGTCCCCTGACTGTGAGGGTTAACGGCTGAGAGCACTAATTATGCAAAATATGTTATTAAAGTTAATTAACAAAATACATATTGTTTCTTATAGGTAAGAGGAGCACAGCCTCAATGAAGTCATAAACAGTTTGGATTGCCTTGTTGAGCTGTTTCATGCCCGCTTGAACCATTTTTATGTGTCCACAGCGAACAGAGCAGTCAGATGTTTGTGCAACACTTTCTGTGCACAACAGGAAAAATTGCTTCAATGATTCCAGATTCTAAACCAACAGTCACCTGCTAGCAATTCTAATTTAGAATCTGTGAGGAATTCATTAAAACAGTAGGTCCATAAAGGCTGGAAGTTCAATGCATTCATTCTTGAATTCAGAAGAGATGGGATTGAAGTGAAGTGATCATTGAGGGAAGCCATTAAATGGTTATTCTGCTCAGAACAAATTTCTGGTCTGTGAAGAAGTTTTGCAGCCTTTGATCAAACAGCGGCCTTCATCTGAATCCCCTCCAAATCAGAAAATGAACAGCTAAGGGAAAAAAAGTGCTGTTTCTTAAGATCTGATTCCATCATCCCATTCAAATCGAGACCTAATAATATCTGAAGACATATATTTATAGATAGATGTTGCTTAACCCCTTACAGGGTGGATACGGGTTTTCTGGGAGTCAAAAATGCGCAAATCTGGAAACGACTTATATTGGATCTAGCGCATGTAGGTGGCCTGCTGGAGCGTTTAACATCGTAAGAAAAACCAATGGTTTTTTTGTCACTAATTGTAGACTTTTTGCAGACTTTCAGCTTTTATTCCATGGGTCGAACAAAAAGATTGCATAAAAATGTGAAAAACTAAAGCATTTTTTAAACCCAATCCCTTCATTTCATGGGCTCGTAAGTAACTGGACAAATTAAATAAGTGAAAACAAAATGGTCATCACTAATATTTGGTTTAAAACCCGTTGTTGGTAATGACAGCCTGAAGTCTTGAACTCATGGAAATCACCAGGTGCTGGGTTTTCTCCTTCTGAATGCTCTGCCAGGCCTTTACTGCAGCGGCTTTCAGTTTGCTGTTTGTTTGTGGGCCTTTCGGTCTGACGTTTAGTCTTGAAGTGAAATACATGCTCAATTGGGTTAAGATCTGATGGCTGTATGTTTTGGGTCTTTGTCCATCTGTATTATGAAATGCCGTCCAATCAGTTTGGCTGCATTCTCCTGGATCTGTTATGACAGCATGTCTCTGAACACCTCAGAATTCATTGGGCTGCTTCTGTCCTGTGTCATGTCATCAATAAACACTAGTGTCCCAGTGCCACTAGCAGCCATGCACGCCCAGACCATCACACTGCCTCCACAGTGTTTTACTGATGATGCAGTGTGCTTTGGATCATGAGCTTCTCCACGCCTTCTCCATACTTTTGAGGTTGATTTTGGTTTCATCTGTCCAAAGAATGTATATTCCAGAACTGTGCTGGCTTTTTTAGATGCTTTTTAGCAAAGTCCAATCTAGCCTTCCTATTCTTGAGGCTTATGAGTGGCTTGCATCTTGCAGCGTTCCTTCTGTATCTACTTTCATGCAGTCTTCTTTTTATGGTAGACTTGGATATTGATACGCCTACCTCCTGGAGAGTGTTGTTCACTTGGTTGGCTGTTGTTAACGGGTTCCTCTTCACCATGGAAATGATTCTGCGATCATCCACCAATGTTGTCTTCTGTAGACGTCCAGGTCTTTTTGCGTTGCTGAGTTCACCAGTGCTTTCTTTCTTTCTTTCTTTCTTTCTTTCTCAGGATGGACCACACTGTTGATTTTGCCACTCCTAATACTGTAGCAATTTCTGGCTTTTTTTCTTCTGTTTTCTCAGCCTAATGATGGCTCCTTTCACCTGCATTGAGAGCTCATTGACTGCATGTTGTCTGTTCACAGCAAAATCTTCAAAATGCAAGCACAAGTCCTCTAATCAACTCCAGGCCTTTTATCTGCTTTGCTCATAATGACATAACAAGGGAATTGCCCACACCTGCCCATGCAATAGCATGGGAGTCAATTGTCCAATTACTTAGGAGCCCATGAAATGAAGGGAAGGTGTTTCAAAATGTTTTAGTTTTTCACATTTTTATGCAATCTTTTTGTTCAACACATGGAATAAAAGCTGAAAGTCTTCATTTCAATGTCATCTGAGTTGTTTTATTTAAAATTCACTGTAGTAATGTAAAGAAACAAAATTAGAAAGAATGTGTCCAAATATTTATGGTCTTGACTGTATATACATTTTTTTAAACAAATTGATAAGATACTCGTGTTGCTTCTGTCATTTCACTTTAAGGATGTGCTCTTGAAAAAGTGGATTCCTGATGTTCTTTATCGGTCAAAACATTGTGACAAAAGGTCAATCTGGACTTTTTGGTAAACACATTTGTCTTTGTTTTGGCTGCTAGCTTTAAAATAAATTGGCTTTTAAAAATCAAAATTACTCAAATGCCAACTCAGTGGTTTACTTGTATTTGACATTTAGACATTTACTTTTGTGACTGGACATTTTCTGACAGAGGTGTTATATTTTTTTATCTTAAATACAGATTGCCTGTGAGACCAAAACCATTTGCTGAAACCAAACAATTTCGCAATTTGGCTGACATTTTCATTACAATAACCAATCATTAAGTGTGTGGCGGTTATAAGACAACTAACTGGGACAGCAGGAAGAGCCAGCAATTGACTGTTATAATTTAAAGTGCTGATGCAGGTGAGTAACTGATGTCTGAAACTGACATTAATAAAAAAATAAACAAAAACATCTGTAGTGAAAATGTAGAATGGCACGCCCTCATACAGAAAAATGTGGTGGAAAGACTAATTTATGCAGAATCAGAATGTATCCCCTACCCCTCCCTACTACTCCAATTGTAGGGGCATTTGAAGCTGTAGTGGTGTCCAAACTTGTTTATCTGAGTGGGAGCTGTAGCGACTTGGGGCTGGCTGTCCCTTCGCCGGTAGGGTAATCCGCGTCGTGCTGTGACGTGAAGGACAAATGCATTTCTTCACATGGGTGTGCAATGAAACACAGAAGTTTGCATTTAAATGTAAATAATGACTTTTTGTCTTTTGCTTGAGTGATTGCATCAATTATAAAACTGATGTTGTTATGTATTTTCCAAGTGCACTATATTGTGCGTTCACCATTTTGTGGTGCCGTCCGAATCAACAATTCCAAAATCGAGTGCCCTAGAAATTTCCCAGAAGTCTCCATGAAAAACCAGTGTGCAACGATGCTCACTAGTTTGATGAACATAGACCACAATGCATTGCGTTAGAATTTTGTTTTTACAAAAAAATGTCTTTAAATGTATTTTTTTAATAAGCCATCAAAGTTTTTATCTTCAGAACTCAGTGGATTCATAAATTATTGTCGCAAAATGCTCATGTCAATATTCACTTCCTAAAATCACTGACGTCATATTTGCCGTTTAAAAAAAAAAAAAAAAAGTAGTGAGCATGGTGTCTGAATTGCTTTGAAAATAAAGGGCACTTCGCAGTACTGCACTTTATATTTTTTTTAGTAGTTTGGGATTAGGGTGAGAATTCGGAAACAGCCACTATTTTCAGTTTTTATCCTAATTTATCATTAACATCCTGTCGGGTAGAGGGAAGTCTGGGCATCTTTGCTTAGACAGCTGCCCCCGCGACTCGGTCCTGGATAAGCGGGGGAAGATGGATAGATGGATCATGTCATATCATATCATTTTTAACATTATTAGAATAGAATAGAATAGAACTTTGTTGATCCCATTAAAGGGAAAATTACCTACCACAAAAAGGCTAATAATCTGAACAAAATCTAATGAAATTTACAGAATTCTTAAAGAAATACATTAGAGCTGCAAAGTTTAGTTTTACCTTTTAAAATGAATTTGTGGAGAAGAGGAGATAATCGTCATGTTGACTCCCTCTTCTTTCTCAGAATAGATGCCTGTTTTTCCGATGTCAGCAGGAGTCTTAACATGTTAGAACCAAATCTTCGCTAAAAAATGCATGTAACCTCATCCTTTGCCAAATATGCCAAATATTTGCCGAATATGAATGAATCATTCTTGATAAAAAAAGGGCGAAAAAAAAAGGAACTAATCAATTTGCTGAATAAAAATCTAATATGACTCTCTTATTTTGAATTCACAAAGTATAGACATAAAAACTAAAAAGGAAAAAATTAAAACAAAGTTAGCACAAATATTTAACATTATAGAATGATTTCAAAAATGTGCTGTTGCACATCAGAGATAATGTATTGAAAATTAAACACACTTTTAATTGTACTACACGTAAGGTCAACCTGACCTTGTTTTTCATGTTAATTAAGTTTGAATTCCCTCTAAAAAATCATACTCTTGGGCTGTTTCTTTCAATATGCTGCCCAGCCAGCTTTCTGGCCCTGCTGACCTGTGCTGGGTCACAGAGGTCGCTGGAGCCTAACCCAGTTACAACCCAGGGTGATGGCAGGCTACGCCCTGGATGGTTTGCCAGTCCATCTTAGGGCATGATTTTTTTGGAGATGATTGTGGGGTTTTTCTTTCATTAGAAGAGGGGTACCGACAATATAGTTCACAAGCAGAAGAATGGATCAGCCGAATCATTTTTAATTAACGGAGTGCTTGCATGGGGAAGTCTTGATGAGAATGCTCATATTTGCCTCCAATCACCCGCTGATGATGTTTAAAACTTAATTAACAGATGATCAATAGTGTTTGCACAGCAAAGCGACTGGGGCAGGCTCTAATTAGAATATCCATACATTATTAATGACATTAGCACGCTCTGAAATTAAAAGGAGAGATGCGCCTTATTTAGTTAAATCAGCACTCCCGGAGTTATTGGCAAATAAGCTGAAAAAGTAAAGAGGGAAATTTAATTGAATATATCTATTGTGCCGGATTGTTACCAGATGATTTTCTGCTTTCCCTTTCCTTTAACTTTTATTTCTTAGTACAGTGTTTGTGCTGTTATGTGTCCTTGTTTACATCTGTCTGTCTCATTTGGGGCCTGAATATGTGCTGCAACAAAACCGCACTATCTAGCAGCTGTTAGTTTTATAATATCATATCCATCAGAGTAACTGTCATCCAGAGGGGACAAAAAGAAATACGAAAAACCAATGAAGTAAAAATAGGAGATGGTCTCTTTTATTTGCATTTTGTTTCTTTTGTAAATCAAACTTATTTTTTTAAATTGAGGATTCAATTTATGACACGCAATTACAGTACTTCATGGAGAATGAGGAGCATAAACCAGAAGCACGCAAGTAAACTGTATATACAGTATGTGGAAAAACAGAAAGATTCTTTCAAATTGAAAACATTGACAACAAACTCCATTAATACTTTGATATTGATTAATATGTCAAACAAAGTAAGAGCAAGAAACAATATACACAAGTCACACAATGCATAAGCTACACATAGCAAAACACAAGAAAACAGTAAAACACAAAATAACATATTTATATATATATAGCAAGCAAAAAATCGAGACTAGCTAGTGAAAATCTAATTTGGGAGAGTAAACTAATAATTAATAAAATTAGAATGAAAACACAAAGACAAATGACAAAAGCCCTCGGGTGAGGATTTTTGAGGAATTACACTAGTTCAGCTTTAAAATAGTCTTTACACTTTCACATGCTTAATTTGATTTCATAGACAGGGTTAGTGTGCTGTTTTTTTAAATTATATGATTGGAATTTATTTGTTTTTATTTTAATTTTTTTGTTTAAGGAAAGTATTTTGAGGCGTTGTGTTGCAGTACAAGCACCCTATAAACAAAGTTTAATTTAAATTGGAAATTTCTTTAGCTTCAGTTTGAATCATTTTAAACAGAGTTAAAAGAGAGACGTGATGGTTAATAATTTAGCTGTTTTCGTTGGACTTAAACATCGTCTCCCTAAGTTATTGTCTAACATCTTAAAGATTTTGGATGGAAGAAAATGCTTCAATTTTATATCATGTAGTATTTTACAGAATAAAAGTAAATTTACAATTAAAATATATAGGTATATTCAAAGGTAGGGTTTAAGGGTGTCAATAACGTTTTATTCCATTCTAAAATATATAAATAAAGCAAAAACAATGCAGAATATTAAACAAAAAATGCACTTGACAAGCAGCATATGAGTTACTGTACAATTAAATAGCAAAATTTTATGCACACATGTAAACATTGGCATGACGTTCAAAAGGAATTAGGATTGAGAGCTTTTGAACAACTAAAAATTGGCAGCTGTGACAGAGCAGGGAGTCTTTCTCCTCTTTTTATATAAATCTTCCATCACTTTGGCATCTCTGACTTGTTTTTAATTATTTTTGTTGCTGCGTTCCCTATTAAAGCCTTTGAGAGAATTTCCTTTTCCTTCTCCTCCTGATATCAATGATAGTAGCAATTATAAGCTCCATTTAGTGCTCAGATTCAGGAGGAAAGCCAGGCTCGCTGACAACCTAAACGAGACTGGGAGATCCCAGCTTGAAAGCAGCCCTTGAAGATCCGTTGAAGTTCATCTTTTGCATTTTGTGTCACGAGAGAGGACCAAAGAAACTTCTGCGGATAAAAAGTACCAAACTCCAAGTTCGGCTAATTACAAAAGGAGCTTTAACAGTCATAATTAGCCTGTTCTATTGTTGCGTTGGGTTATCACAACGGCATGGAAATGTAATTTTAAAGAGAAGCGGAAGAGAAGGGTAATTTTGAATTGAAAAGTAGCACTTAGAGGCTCAGCTGGGGAACCACTTACATCATTCAGAAGAAGCACTGAGACCAAATCGACAGTTTCAGTTCTTTTACTCTGCTGACGTAATGAATGTTATCAACTAAATGAGATGTTTTGTGGACCGACTTGGATCACTGAACAAAGTTTTAGGTTCTCTTACAAATAAGTGATTGGAAAAAAATGATGTTTTAGTATCTTAAGATCTAATGTTTCACTGTGATTGCTTTGTTGCTTGTCTTTGTTTTTGTAATTCAAACAAACGGCCGATCGTGTTTTAGTTCTAAGATGAGAAGTTTCTGTGGGAAAGTACTTGCCAGCTAAGCTTTGGAGCGGGGCCTTTAATTAGGCACTTTTCCTTGACACTAAACAAGTTTTCTTCAAAGATCTTGAAAAAACAATCCAATGAATAAAAACAGCTAAAAACAATCCACAAGAAAGAGGATTTTTTTCCTTTATGCTATGTACGTCATATTTGGATGATTGGTTTTTAGTAGCCTTTTAACCCTTCAGACTGCATGAGCAGTGATCGCAACACTAATGTGAAAACCTGTAATAAAGCTTTAATAATTACTGTAATCCTGAAGGGATTAGCAGAGTCTTTTGAAGCAAATCATGCGACCCTGAAGCCACAACCGCAGGATGAATGGCTGACAGCGTACGGTGAGGGTAGTAAGTGCTTATAATATTCTTGGTGTCATTCATCAGAGGGTAATTGATGTGCCCAGCAGGCCAGAAAACAAGAGAAGGCGAGGAGCAGCGAGGCAGGGGGGATACATTCATTTAATCTCTGATGAAAGACAAGAGACACAATATCAAGAAGTTTGGGAGGTCATCTTTCAATGTCTCTTTACTTCTTTTCTTGGGCGTGTGGGCAGTAAAAGAAAAATTTGATTTTCTAGCCCCTGTTTTTATAGTAGGAAAGACCTGGCAATCTTGACCTTTTATTTTCTCCTAAACTTTCAGCTCTAAAATAGCATAATTTTTTTCTGTTTTTCATTTCCTGCAGCAAAGAATTTTGTGCACTCTCACACACACCGTCTCATCTCTCATCCTCCGTAATTAAGCCTCCATCATTGATTCGTTGGGCGTTTTTGCTGTGCAACCTAATACCACCAGTAACATATCTTGCATTTATAACACAAGTGAGTGTCTCTATCTTATTTGTCTTTCACAAGTGTGTGCGTGTCTGCACACCAGTTCGTGTTTCCCTGGATACACTCACAGGCTCTCAGACTGCTTGTAGCGGTCCATTAGAGATCAATGGGATCCCTGCTCCTAATTCTTACTATCAGGGTGTCTCTGATCTTTATCTGCTGTGTGGAAAATGTGGTCAAAGCCCTTTTATCCTTGCACACACACTCAAAAAGCATGCGCGCAGACACACACTGTCAAATGAATGAGGTGTGTACAATACATGTAATCTCCTTGGCTGTCAGGATAGAGATATTTTGCCTCACGCAAACAAATCCTCCAGGCATCAGGTGCACGCGTGTGTGGTGAATGAGGGGGAGATGAATGTCTGAGGTCTGCAGTGAAGAGCATCATTGCAGTGAATAGGCCTCTACGTTAAAGGATGTTAGACCGTGAAGGCTGAGCCTTCCAGATCAGAATCTACAGTCCACAAATTCCCAAACTGAGTAAAGAGAGCATAAAAAAAAGGTTAGCTTCCAACTGCTGATTAGCCTGAGTAACAAAGGGCTGAGTGGAAATGATTTCCTCCTTAAATTGATGCCTTAAAATTCAGTTTGATGTCTGCACGCAAACAGTGGCTTGGATAAAACACGCCATATTTTCATAAATCACCAGAATGCCACTCAGCATTAACGATACAACATCTGAGCATAAAGGTCAATACTTATCCTGTGCAACTGATTATATCTGACAACATCGTTGTCTTTTTGAGTCTCTGCGTTTTTTTTATTTTTGTTTTTTTTTATGAAGGACTGACAGAGCTTGAAGTAAATTAGTCCATAGCTGTCAAACAGGTATCAGCTGCCATAGAATTCCCATTCAGCTCATGTAAAAGCTGTCCGGTTTTTCTGAGGGTCTTGGTGATTGATCAAAACTTCAAGGGGGAACTATTATTCTAGTATCTTAATAAAATATCAAAAGTAAACCTTGATAAAAGTGGTCATCCATCATCTCAGGAAGGCAGAAGGTGGTCTAACTGTAGTTAAGAGCTTTCCTGCAGGTACAGATGAAATTAAAATGTGATATTCTTAAGAAAAACTAATGTTAGAATGGAAAACATGATGGGATTTAGACATGAGGAGTAAAAAAAAAAGACAATTTATCAAAGAGAATAATCATCCTTGTAGAATTTGAGGACAAAATTCTATGACAGGCAACCCTGACAAAATAAACTGTCATAAATACAGTCCTGTTTTCATGCCCATATTAATTATGTGTGGGGTCATGGGATGTATGTCTCCATGGAGGTGGGGGATGTTTTAATTTAATATTTGGGGGTTATATTTTCACATGTTTTTCTGTTTTGTTTTTAAATGTTTATTTTTTCTTATAAATAAAGTTTGATTAAAATCATTTAATAAACAAAAGGGTGGTGTAAGTTCAAATCTATCAATATGCAAAAAAACAGATTTTATAAGTAAAAACTACAGTCTTTTAAAAAACTCATTAGGTTAGCAACAAACAAACAAACAAACAAACAAACAAACAAACAAACAAACAAACAAACAAACAAACAAACAAACAAACATCTTGTTACTTTACCTGCCAAACCGATGCAAACCAGAGATAGAGAAGGTTTGTGTCATACTTTTGTAAACGTAGTTGACTTTACAGTGAAAAATTGAGGTGTAAATAGGATTGATTGTACTTAACAATTTTCATTTAAAGGCAAAATATGATTATTTTTTCCCCCCATGTCGATTCTCCATAATCCTTCTATACATTTACACTGTATATTCTAAAAATATGTCTCTTTGGTTGGTTCCTCTTATGAGGGTTGTCTGAGCAAATAAATTCATGTTATTTGGTGTCAGTTTTCCATCAGATGGGCTTCTTAATACACCTCCACTGTGACACAGTTTGCTCTGGTTTTTGTTTGATCTGTATAAAGAGTGTAAATAAACAAAAATAGGATTCTAGATTTTGAAAAAACAGTTGAATTCAATTTTTTTTACAATAATATTCCATTTAGATTTGATGGTCAAGGTTTGTAAAAACCTGGGCATGCACTCTCTTTTTTCTGAATACTAAGTATGTAGTAATATTACGTTTAAAGACTTAAGTGAAAATTATGTTTTTGGTGTTTTTAACATTTTCTTTTGACATTTTTCGTAATATGGAAGACAAAAGTAAAGAAAATGAAACTCAAAACTGCAATTATGAGTATTTCTTAATTGAAATTGTTGTGACTCAGGAGCAGACGACAAATTTTGTTTTGAAGAAGATTGCAGCAGTGACACAGAAGCACCAATCAGCGGGGCATAAGCTCCCTGCTCCGCTCCATTCTCATGCATCCATTTGCAGAAGACTAGATCCACGTGCGTCTTTGTTTTCCTCGTCTGAGCTGGAATCTGGCACAAAACTGTGCTCTTCATGTTTGATGCACCTGTAATATTAGGTTGGGGATGTGAGGAGCTGGAAGATACAGTGGGAGAGTGTGTGTGCACGATGGATAATGGGAGGTGGGGTCAGACTCACTCTGTGCCAACAGTTCCACCCACAATTCAGAGGCAAATTTCTGATGAACTCCTGCTGTTCTACTACGTTTTTTTATTTTGGCCTAAAAACGACACAATTATAATTAAAAGACCACTAGGAACTCTTTGAAAATAGATCAGGAGATTATTGGAGTGAGACTTCAAGGTAACTAAACCTGAGCTGGCTAAAGCTTATATTGGTGTAACTATTATATGCAGAAAAACTTTACTGTGCTACTTTAGGATCAGATGGTAAAGGAAATTAAATAGAAAAAAAATGCATTATCTTGTTCTAATGATTTGCAAACATGTTTACCTTCATTTAACCTTGCTCCTCTGCACATTCTTTTGCAGAAAAACCACACTGACACTTCGTCCAAATGATGGCCCTTACATGCTAGCTCTGTAGCTTCAGGGATTTCTTGACTCTGTTTCTCGTCTCTGCATTACTTGTCCGTGCACAATATGTCCTTATCAGCTGCACCTTCCGATGTGCGTCTGCTGTTGTGCTTGGGTGTAATTTGAAGAGGTAGGTTACTGTTAGGGTAAAGCGATACAGCGGTAAAACAGCATTGTTATCCGGGAAACTGCGGTATAACAGAGTGGTCTAGATTTCACGGACGATCTCCAGCTGCCGTTATCGCGCAGTGTAATAAAAGCCCCACTAGTCACAAGCAACTGGGACATTCTTCCTTTGTTCTGTTCTTTCACTCACTTTGTCCTCCTCTTGTTCCGACGATGCTTTCCTCCTCTTGTAACCTTTCATCATTCCCTTATCTCTTCATTTTCTCCCTTTTTCATGAATCCAGTTACTGTCATTCTCCAAACCTTCTCCCACAATGTTCAGTCTTACTCCCTTTTCCCTATCATCGTCCATTTATCTTATAATTATCCTCCCCCTTCTTCCTCTTTTTGGCCTTTCGTGGTACTCCTCTAGAAAGATACTGAATCCCTTGTCAGAGAAAGATGCTTCATCATTGCTTCTCTGTCTTCATCTTATTCATTTCCACCCTGCTTTGTTCTTTCTGTTGAGCGCTCCAAAGATGTGTTTGTTTGAAAATGTCAAACACTGTTGTGAAGAGTTACAGAAATATCTCGACTGATAAAAAGGGGTGAAAATGGCCACAGAAGGGAACCAAAAACATTTAAACTTAAGGCCCTGAGGCAGTTAACCAGTTTAGCTCAAAAATGAATTTGAATCATTCCTGCTGTTTTTAGTAATTTAATCTCATGGTGTGCCTTTAAATTCCCCAAGAGGTCTTGAAAATTTGAAATTAATTACTTTTTTTGCCAGTGGAGGAAATTAGAAACCGCTCACAAGTGGCTCTAATCACATCATCAACTAATCAACTCCTACATTGTCACCACCACCACACACCATCAGAGGAGACCTCAATACATCCTGTGAAAATCAATCCATCACACAAGAAAAAAGCACAAAAACACTCTTTTCAGTTCAAAATAGATTTATTGATAAAGTTTGTTGCAGAGGGACGGCTGGTGCGGCTCCATAAAAGGGCTTTTTTCTCAGGTTGCGCGTTTGTGGACGTTGGTTCTCTGATGGTCCGGGGGAGATTGGTGTTTACCCCAAGATCAGTGGAGGGAGGCAGGCGCAGAGGACCAAGGAATTCCCACCGCCCTTCGTGATCTCTCCGGACCAGAACAGTGCTGAGCTTTCATAGCTGAGAAACCACAAAAACGCAGCGGGCTGATAAGAGTGAACCAAGCCATTGAGTCTGGTTCAAAGAGAAGTTTTTCATTCCCATATAAGTGTGGGAAAGGCTTATGCCACGGGACAAAGATATGCGATGGGAAAAAATGTCTATTGAGCTATTGAAAAAAGGGGAGCACGTAATAGGGTGTTTAATTAAAAATGGACTCTTGATGGGATTATCTCCTATTGGAAGATTCCGTTTAATTCTCTAAATAACTTAAACAGCACCCAGCCTCCTCATCAGATAGCGGAGATGAAGCTGTCAGCTCCTTCCCTCCATCCGTGTTCATCTATCCATATTTCTCTTGTCCCCTTCACTCAATTTATCTGTCCTCTTTACCTCTTTTTTCTTTTTACTTATTTCACTTTTGTGTGCGTTCTGGTTCTGTCTCTCGGGTTGTCCCTCAGCCTGTAAATTAGAACTTTTTTTTTCTTTTACCTCTTCAAAACATTGTTGCATCTTTAGTTTTCAGGTTGTCAGAGTTCGAATTGTCTGAGTTCAGTTTAATATGAAGGCAGAGCCTATGTTGGTGTCAGGTTTGGATCATAAGAAATTGCAAAAAAAAAATGAGAGTTAACTTATTTATACACTAAAATCATATAACATTACATGTAAGTTGTGCCCCACTTTGCAATTTGAATCAAAGACTAAAAGTGTTGCATATTTTTGACTACATTGCTTTGATTTCAGCCTTGGGTGTTAGTTTTGGGGTTTTTTAATTGAGGTTTTTGACCTGGTTTCTGTGGAATTTAGCTGTGGCCCCTTCCTAATAGACCACACCCCCTTCTATGATTCACCTGGGGTCTGTTACAGTTACTTGCACTTTGTCCTCGGTGTCTGGATTTTAAGCTACCTGTATGTTCACTCCACCCTTGGCAACATGTGTTCAAGCAACCACTTCCAATGAAAAGTCAATGTAAACGTGCGTAAATATGTATTTCGGGCTTCCGTGTTCAAAACTCTTGCGTTCACATGTAGCTATGCATATTTCTTCAACAGTTTTCGGGCTCTACGTGTAAAATGTGCAATATCTCCTGATTCTGGGGGTTTTTGCGCAGTGCATTAAACGCTTGTTGATAGTTGAACCAGGTCAAACTTTGACCAGTCCGGGTCTCAGATTTGGTAGTGAGATATGGATGGTATCCCATGTCCCAACTGTTTGAAAATTGATCATGGAGGAGAAATTAATAATCACTGTATGTGCACAGATGGAATAATATCAAACCAAGACTTTTATTTATCGGAATAGAGTGTCATGATTTATATGACGTAGCAGACCCAGATGCTGGAACCCAGAAGAAAACTCGAATGAAGAATGAAAAACAATTTTTTTATTTTTCCGGCTGGAAAAAAATCAATGGTCTTTGGAGTTCATCTCCTTTCGGCTGGTGATCAGAAAAGGCAGCGGCCTTGCTGTAATAGGAGTTCTCTTAGTGGCTGTGGCAAGAGTCGTGGCGTGGCTGGAGCAGAGTGTGGAAGGAGACGAGGTAAGGTAGCAGTAGATCTTGGAAAGGATTATTCCAGGTGGACACTCGTGGAGATGGACCTGAGTGCGAGAAAACAAGGCGAGGTAAGAAAAAAACGTAGCAGGCATGAAAAGACTAGGTGACCAGGCTAAGCACCGTGAAGTGCAAAGAACTGGCGATGAATGCTGGGCTGGATCTCCTTTAAGAAGGCGGTGAGCAGATGAGGTGAGGGTAAACAGCTGGTTCCAATTATCAGAGCAGATGAGAGAGAGAGAGGAAGGGGAGGAGATACTGCCAGAGGCACCATGACATAGAGCTGTGAAAGAAGTCTGGAGCAAGATTTAAGAGATTTGCACTGTTTCAACATTTTGCAACAAGCCTTTTCCAAATGTGGGTGGCAAAAATACGCTGGTAAAGAAGTTTCTCCCTGCCTGTCCTGTGTGAACACTATGAGCTAAATGCGCATTCACAAATGAGCAGTTAGTGCGTTCTTGAATATGCATTACACGTCTGTGTGAATGTTGCTTAAGAAACTGTTTCTCAGTCTTCAGTATTGGTGTATTTTGTCCAGGTGTTGTTTTTCCTAGTTCAGTTTATCTTTAAGGATTTTGTGTGATGTTTGTTCTGTGTTTTTCTAGTTTGTTTTGAGTTATTTTTTTCCATCTTGCGGGTGCTGTGTGCAAAAGCAAATAAGGGTATAAAGTTTATCTGGTTACTTAGAGCTTATTTAAATGGAACCTGCAATGTTATACTTTAATAACTATCACAAAACAGGCAGACGGCTGGTTCCAATTGCAGCAGGTTTATTAGCCCAGCTAAAAGTCCACAAAGCTACCGTAATTCAGGGTCAGGCAGGCAGGGGTCAGCAACGAGTATAGGAGGATCAAGAGGAGACTGGGGTACTCGGGAACCAGGCAAGGTTCGGGTTAGGCGGCAGGCAAAATCATAAGATCAGGTCCAGATATAACACTCAGTAATGCAGGCACAGAGGCACAAACAACACTTCACACTGAGTGAGGCTCAGTACAGTGCTTAAGTATATTGTGATTGATTGCAAATGCCAGTCAGGAGTATGGCATCCTGAAACGGTGTTCTGGGGTTGCTCGGAGATGTAGTTTGTTTAGAACTCTGGAGAGGGTTCCTGCCAATGACCAGAGGGGGAGACAGAGTTCTGACTTCTGACAAATTTATTTTTAATGTTGAGTTTTGTATGTTTCTCCTGATATTGTTTTTTATTTTCTTTCTTTTTTTCTGTCTTTCTTTCTTTTTAACTTCTTTTTAGGTCACCATGGTGTATTTTTCCTTCAATCTTCAGTTTCCAGCCCTATTGGGGTTTCAAGTGTCCATGTATTTCCCTGGAAAATAAAAATCCACTTTTGTCAGAAAAACAGAGTTTCATGAAACAACAAAAGTGCAGCACTGTGCAAACTGGCACTACATTCAGAATGACACCTGCACATCAAGTTGCTTTGTCAGTTTACTTCCTTCTTTTTGTTGAAAAGAAAGTAGTTAAAATCAATTTGTTTTTACAAAAGGGTGATTGTAAATAAAAGTCATCATTTGAAAGGACAGATTTCCACTAAAAAAAAACATGCCTGGAAAACACTGGGAAACCAAGGCGTGATAAGTGACCATGACAGAAGCAGCTGCATGCAGATCTACTGCAAGTGCTGAGAGACAGTTGGTTCAAAATGGGTTTTTATGTAAATATTATGCAAATGTGAAAAGCTAGAGGAACCATAAATTAGAATGTTACAGAGATATGCTTGTCTGCTTGGAACTTATGCTTGTCAAACTATTTTTTTTTTACAACAATCTTTCAAAGAAATGTCACAAAAGATTTTTGTATTTTCGTTTTGAGCACTTTCAAAAAAGCCTGGTAAGTCCTGGAGGGACTGTTGTTTCAACAACAATTTATCTTTTGCACTCTAATTAATTTTTCCCATTGTCCAAATCCCTTCTGATATGTTCAATATATTATATTTCCATTTTGAATAAGTTTGTTTGGTCTCTGGGAAATAAAACATATTATTCATTTAGGAACTTAATCAACACGGCTGCTGGACTGGATTGCTGAAATGAAGAATATTCAACTGTATGTTGACCATTTCCCACTGCATTGGTCTTAAAGTCCCACTCCAATCATATCTTGAGTTAATGTAAAAGCATTTCCAGTGTTTATTTTTATTGTAACTGTTGCTTTTAGCCAAAATTTGGTGTTGTTTTCTAGGACATAGTTTCTGCAGAGCGGCAGTAGTTCCTTAGAAATTCACCTCTAAGTTGTGGGCAGAACTGCTGGTGCAGAGTAAGAATGCATCCATTTCCCATTATCTATCTGTTTAGCTTACAGCCCCTCACACCCCAAACCTGACAATACAGGAATGGTGACCAATGTCAGAGCTACGCAGCTGTACAGTTTTGAGCCAGATACCAGCTCAAATGAGGAAAATGAAGACCTACATGGATCTGTTTTTCTGAAAATTGGTGCATCAGAATGGAATGGAGCAGGGAGGATCTGAGGATGTGTAGTTTCTATGTCACCGCTACAAGCTTTTTCCAAATGCATTTTTGTCTGCTCCTGATTTGCAACCGTTTAAAAAAATAAGGTACTCAGAATGGCAATTTTAAGATGAGTTTTTTTTCATGATGAGAAAAATGCTTTAAGAACATGTTAGACACACCAAAACCCCAATTTTCATCAGAGTGGGTCTTTAAAGTCCCTGCAGAAATACAGCTTGGCGCACTCAACAGCTGATCTTATTTGCTGATTTGTTAAGTGTCACAATAAAAATTCCCCCTGAATGCCCAATCGGTGGCTTGGCTTAATGAATCCAGCAGCCTTCTCTGACTTTGGCTTGGATGAGTCCCTTTTGCACACACATGTGTACCTCCACACATACACAAGCACACATAAACATCTGCACACGCATATAAAGTGCCATCACTGTCAGCCCAGCAAAGCAAATGAGCCTCTGCCTGACAGTCCGGGCCTCGGGTGATACAAATTATCATTGCATTCATGCACTGACAGACCTGTTACACCCAAACGGCAGCTCACCGTGTGTGCAGCTGGTGAGTGCAAATGCATGTGTGTGTATGCATGATTCTTTTCAAGCTAATCAATGCATTGACTGATCTATAATGAGGAAGCTTATGTGTAAGCACAAGACACTGTAGCGCATCAGAAACTGCTGCTATCTAGAGGGCATTGGGATTTATTTATGTTGTGTAGCTGTTGTGTAAGCTTGTATTAAGTGTTTTTAAGCTGCTGTAGATGCCGACATTTACAAGGAAGCCTATTACCGGCAACTGCACCCTGTGGCGTATATCTATCCATCAACAACGCGGGTCAAGCCTATTTGTTTGTTTAAAGAATATCCATTTCAGCAGGCAAACAGAGCTTGTGTACATTAGCTATTTATAACCCCACATGAGCTTTGCTGTGTCCGCCAGACACAAACGGCTCTCGCACATAGAAGGCTGTAAATCACTGTATGGATTTATGGCAGATGCAGAATCAAGTTTGCTTCACAGTGTCAGAGAAAGCTCTGTGATTTTTTTTCTTCTTCTATAAAAGTTGTTATAGTTAACCTTTTGGTGTATTTTTCATTTAATACAATTTTTTAAAGATCAAAAGACAAGATGGGGCTTCTACACTTAGTGGCATCTTTTAACACACATGTTGTTCACAATTTTAAGTACCTGGAATCAACTGTTTCAGACTTCCCTCCTCTGACAGGAAGCTCAAAGGTTTCATGACAAAGCCAGCAACCACATGCCCAGACTGTAGACTTATGTACACTAGATAGGCAGGCTTTGAAGACAACCACTGGATCCACATACGCTTACAATGAAGCCTGAAAAAGATCGTCTACTAGAGCAGTGTTTTTCAACCTTTTTTGAGCCAAGGCACACTTTATCCTTGTCAAAAATCCCGCGACACACCAGCATCCAAAAAATTAAAAAAGGAGAAACTCTATGGTCTGTATCGATGTACCGTCCCCCCACAGTCTCAAATGCAATTTTGTTATAATTGTGGCCGAAAAAGCTGGAAGTTGTAGCTGTTTTTTCTAAAAGTTGTAAGAAAAGTTAAGTTAGTTTTCCGTAGTAATTTTCTACTAAATTATTTGAAATTTTACCCTAGTAGTTGTTTTTTTCCTCCAGTTTATTAACATGCAATTTTTTGTAACCTCGCAAAAAAAATATATTCTTTCTGAATTGTGATTTTTTTTATTTTTTTATTTTTTTTATATTGTTTTCAATTTTAGTGCACAATATGTTTGATAACATTTACACACAAAAAACTAACATTATATTTATGTGTTCTGTAGCTACACAAAAAGTATTGAAGTTTTATTAGTTTTTCTCCTGTCTTAATCAAAAATGACGTCTTGGAAAACTTCAACAAAAGTGTTTTATTTCTTTTTACATAATTAAATTGTTTAAATTTGGTTAAATTGTGTCTATTGGCCACTTTACCTTAATCCTGTTTCTTAAATGTTATTATTTCTTCTTAAATTTAACAATGAAATAATCCAGACGTCATTAGAAAAGTGTTTCAGTTAGAAAGATGACTTGGACCAAACTCTGGGATGTTTGGCTATTAATAAACACAAACCTTGAAGGAGAACTAAACTGTTGACCTCTGTTTTCTTTAAGAAGATTTAAAAACTGTTTGTGTGTTCCTTGTGGTTTCAAGACGTTTAACAGGGAAGACTCATTGTAGCGTAGAGATGCCGTCACTTTAACAGAATGCACCATGGGAGATGTAGTGATGGCAGCTCTCTTTTCTGAGCTTCATTGTTTTGTTCACTTGTTCCATGGTCTGATACCAGATCTCACGGAAAGCTACACCGCTAAAGACGAGCTTTAGCTGTTATTTTTGTTAGAACTGAGAGACTTTAGCAGCTAAATTGGAACAAGGAAGTGAGGATTTTAACCACTTCTGATTGGTCAGACTGATGACTTATGATTAAGCCTCCAAGAATTATTGGTGGAGACAATTAAAGGGGCGGGACTTTTCTGAAAACAGAGCTGAAGCTGCGGCTAAATCGCGGTACCGTCATTCTTATCAAAATGTCTTTAATAGAATCAAATAAACACAAAGAAATTATTTTATGATCTTTCATATTCCTAACAACTTAGTGTTTTATCAGGGCCTGTTTGGATGAACTAAAAGCTGATATCCTGGAGAAATGGGTAAATGTTTTTAGATCAGTAAATAGGTAATTTCCCACGGCACACCTGACCATCTCCCAAGGCACACTAGTGTGCCGCGGCACACTGGTTGACTGTACTAGAGTTTGCTCCGCCCACTTCAACAAAGGTTTACGCTGCAAAAACAAAAAATTTCACCAAGAATTTCTGTCTAATTTCTAGTTTTACTATAAGAAAAAGCTAACTTTTTAGTAATGACTTGTATCAAGACAATAGCTCTTAAACATTTTGAGTCATTTGTTCTTGAAAACATCTTATTTAAGCATGATCCTACCGAAAGAAGTTATTTTTTCAAATTTACTTTATATTTTTAAGCAGAAGTTTCAGTAGTGATTGGAGAGCGGTTTTGTTTCAATGAAACAAACTTGTTTGATTTTGGAATATGGAAAGTTTTATTTGACTCACAAAACAGTTTAATGCATTTAAGAACAGGACAAAAGTTTGAAATTAAACTTATATTTACGAATAAATGTTAAGATACATTTTTTTAAAACTTTAAGATGATTATGATCTAGATCAGAAATGAGGATAGTTGGACTCTTGTAATTTTGGGGAAAGTGTTAAAAAATACATCAAGGATATTAAACTCTTTTTCTTTGCAATACAGGCTTATTTTAAGGCATAATATTTCCAAAATGCCAGAGAAAATCACCTAAATATGAGTGCTTATAGGTAATTTCAAGATTGAATTTAGTCTTAAAAGGGAAGGACATCACAACTTATTTTAAAAAGTCTCACCAAGACAAATTCTAGTTGCTCCATTGCTGTTTTTTTCACATAAAACGAGGGGAAAAACATTCTGTATTCTGTATTTTTGTATTTGTTTTTGAAAATGATTTCTTGCATGTGACAATTGAACGGAAAAAAACTTAACATTGAGGTACACCCGTTTACCTTTGAAGAAAACACAAATCTGTGCTGTAATAAAATCAAAATGACTGACAAACCCACGCCTCTCTTTCCATCATGGATAAAAATAGAGCAGCGTGTATGAAAACATCACTAAAACTAAAATGGAAGTGAAAGATTGCTCCCTTCTGCAACCTGCCTCCAGTCTTCTTTGGTGGAACTGCAATGTTTGGACTTCTTTATATGTGTCCTCCCCTGTTTGCACCCTGTAGGCTGCATGGTGGCGCAGTGGTAGCCTTACATCGAGAATACTTGGTTCAAATCCAGGACCCTTCTGTATGGAGTTTACGTGTTCTCCACAGACCAAAAACTTACTTCACAGGTGGATTGTTGCCCTGCGACAGACCTGTCCAGGGTGTACCCCGCCTTCACCTCCAGCAATCCTGCGACACCGAAAGCGATATAGTGGGTTTGGAAAATGGATGGATAGATGGAAGTTTGGTCCAGACTCATTAAGAATATACTGTATGTGGCTACCGCATAATTATAAAGTAGATCAAGATGTGAGTCACATTTTAGCCCCCTCTTATTAAGAAAAGGGTACAAATACTTTGGTCCAATTGTGTTTATCATTAATTAGTAACAATAAGAACAAGGTAAAACACATGAGTATAAAAAAAAGGAATAATAAGCCTAATTTAAAAAAACAAGGGCCAAAAACTAGAAAAAGAACATTTTAGAACTTCACAAAACCAACGAAGATTTCAAACAACCACAACAGAAAAGGTTATCTGCGTTTTTCAACCTGCAACCTCGGAAATTACGTTAATAAAAGTGTACCCAGAAATTCTCATAAGGCTAATGAGTTCAGATATCATCCAAACAGCCATCTGGACAGATGACTGCACGTGATCTTGTGTGAGTCAAAGCGCTTAGCATTCTGTGAGAAACCACCCGCCGCTGCACGAGTAGTGCTGGTAAAAAACAATGTGCTTTTGCATGTTTTTAGAAAAACTTTGTCCTCACGAGGACAGTAAAATTTAGCCTTCTTGGTATGTAGACAGAAAGTGACAAGCAGCAGACTTCAAGCTGATGCAGAAGCCAGTTTTTCTTTTTTTTTTTGCTTTCTGTGTTTTAGTTGCTGCCACAATTCCATTTGCCCACTATTTTCTCTGATTTTCTGCCAGATTTTTCCCCATCTTTCTTTGACCAACTCCCATCCCTGCTGTCAGGCAGCAGAAGCCAAGGGCAGTTGGAAGTGTGTCCCTGGCCATCACTGCACAGACTGAAATATACAGTTTGGCTCACCCTCCCTGATTTACGATGCACTGTTATTCCATGTTTGGCTGCAAGGGTCTAAATTACACATGTGGCTAACATGGAGAGCTTTAGCCTGAAGATGGCTGAAGCGTGAATCTGTATTCAAGCCAGCTGTGGCTTTAGGCTCAAAGCTCTACTGGCTTCCATGAGATAAACAGAAGACGTGAATAAAAGTTATGTTTGTGTGCGGTAATGTGCATCTGCTTATGCAGATATGTGCACTTTATTCTGGACGTTTGGTCCGTATGTCTTGGTGGTTTTGCATGTAGGTTGTTAAGAATTTGTGTGTTTGTGCTAGCACATGTGTACAGGCGTCTTCGAGTGTTTTCTGGGCACAGCCTTTGCAGAATGCCACTGGAATGAGAATGTGTGTGGATTTGCCATGGTAACAGAAATGCCAGAGGAGAGGAATTAAAACCTTCTTTTCAAAATTAAAGTCATCGCAGCAAGGGAAGAGAAACGAAGGACCTGATTACAGCCCTCATCGCTGCACCTGGAGCCCCAAGCCTCTGCCCTTTTCATCTTCTAATTCAGTATACTGTGAGATGATACAAAGTGCAACCATCTCAGACGTCCTTAGGTCCTTTGGGCACAAACCTCATTACTGGCAGGAATGCAGTTTATGCAGATCTTTCTGCTTTGCATGTTTGTACAGGATGTGTTTTGACACTCTGTGGCTCAAAACAAAATAGCTGCAAAAACACAATTCTTCCTCCAAAGAAAAGGGATGCATCACCGCTGCTGTAGACAAAAACAAGACAACTTGCACATAATTTAGACTTTTCCTTCACACTTTCATTTGAAAGCCCATGTAGTGAGGGCTTCGGTTTTCTTTCTTTTACCAAATTCCACCTGCAGAGCTAATTCTTTCCCTTATTTTGCTGCTTTCTTGGGATCAGCCTGGGGGTTGCAACCTTTGCTGGTTTTCGGTGTGGCAGCAGAATTGCATGGCAGAGGACACAGGCTTGAATGTCACCTCAAGGTTTTGAGGCAGAGGTCTTTGAGGTCTTAATAGAAATTCTTTGGAGAACTAAATAGGCAGAACTTGAAGATAAAAGGTATAAAGATGAGAAACCAGCCTTTCTTTCCTTAAAGAAAAGCCAAAGCATCCAGATACAGAAACAAGTACAAATTGAATTTCCTCTAAAAACAGTCAAAGAATTCACAGGTTTCCATAACCTGTCTCAAAATGTGCGAGTCAGGGCAAAAAATGAGATTTCCTTAGAAGGCTGTTGCAAATCTCAGGATTCAGCACTGAAGTCATTAACAGGACCACACCAGTTGTGTGCTAATTTGAGATTTAAAAAGTAAAACTTTGTTTCTAAAAAAAAATATTCTTTTGAATTTCACTTGCATCACTACTGAACACCAAAATAATTCGCTTTTCATTCACAAGTTCACTGTTTAATTCTGTTTTTATTTGCAAATGTTTGCCTCAAACCTTTTTTTGGTAGCAGAAAAACAATTGGTGAATTAAATCAAACAAAAATTTAGACCTTTAATTTTATTAAATCAAAATTTCTTACATTTAAAACTTACTTAAAGCATTTTTTGTTTAAAAATAATACAAGACTCATGAAATGCAGGAAAACTTGTTCATGATTTTATGTCAATATTTTGAAGAAAGATCCATTTAAATAGAGATTTTTTTTTCCAAACTCATGTCATGAATATGTCGCCACAGCAGCCAAAAACAAAGGACATCATCTTGTTTTCACTTTGAGATAATTTGCTGAATTTGGCAAAAACAAAGTTTTATTGATTTGATTGATGAATTGATTGATTTATTTGAAGCATTGCTTGTTAAAAATACAACAGAAATATCAAACAGGTATATTATCGAAAAAGAAAGTCTCAATGTGTTTCATTGATTAAAAAATGCAAAGTAAAATTATTGGAAATATAACAAGAAAATACCTGTAATACTCATAGTCCCATAGTCATGAAGAGTGATTTATACAATGATGCATACAATATAATATTGGGCTGCACGGTGGGGCAGTGGTTAGCGCTCTCACAGTAAGAAGGCCCCTGGTTCAAGTCCCAGCTGGGGGACCCAAAACAGAACATCAATGGGGGACCTTTCTGTGTGGAGCTTGCATGTTCTCCCTGTTCATGAGTGGGTTCTCTCCAGGGTCTCTGGCTCTCCCACTGTCCAAAAAACATGCTCCATAGGTCAATTGGCAACTCTAAATTGTCCCTATGTGTGAGTGTGAGAATGAATGGGTGTGTGATTGTGGCCCTGCGACAGACTGGCGACCTGTCCAGGGTGTCCCCTGCCTTCGCCCACAAGTGGCCGGGATAGGCTCCGGCAGCCCTGTGACCTCAAAAGGGATAAAAAGGTAGAAAATGAATGAATGCCTACAATAAACACTAAGATCACATTAGATTAATTGAATCTTATTAACTAAAGTCAAGTAGAGTTTGAGTTATTGCTTGAAAAGGAGTGGGAAGAAACAAACATAATTTTTACTTTTTTATAATTCATTTAATATAGTCATATTATTTAAATGCTGAGATTTCAAGCAAATGAGTATTTCAGAAATGTTCCTACCAGCTGCTAGACATAAAAGCAGAAAAACAGGAAGTTTCTTTTAAGACAAATGGTCTTTTTGGTGTTTTTAACATGTTCTTGAAACATTTTTCTGATGATGGACATAAATGAAGAAATTTAGCACATAATTGCATTTCTGAGTATTTTTTTTGTCAAACTAGTGAATCAGGAGCAGGTGAAAACCTTCTGTTTGAAAATGAGGCTATTTGTGACATAGAAAATAAGATTGGTGGACTACAGGCTCTCTGGTCTGCTTTGTTCTGATGCCTCCACTTGCACATAACTAGATCCATGTACGTCTTTGTGTATTTAGTGAGTTTGTCTCCCCCGATAATCCTGAACAAATGTTTTTAAATGTACCCAAGCAGACCATGATCTGAGACCAGGAACCACTCTCGGATCACTGTGGTCTCGGTTCGTTTCCAATTGGACTGAGCTACAGTTCGCTCTGAGTTTCCTAAGTCTGATTATGATCTGTGACTGAAATGGAACAACTGGACCAAAATGGCCACCGTAGTCACGTGATATAAACAAAGTAGCAAAGGATAAGTTACGGACAAATATAAAACAAAGATTGTCGTGTTATCAAAGAGGATAAAGGGTCCAACTCCTTACTTGTTAGAAGGCTTATTTTAACACAGCTGAAAAGACTTCTTACATGCTTTTCTGTGTCTCTTTATGAGCCTGGCGCTGCTGTGACATCATCATAAAAGCTACCCTGTAACCAATGCCATAAAACCACAACGATAAGACAGAGCAATTCATCGAAATGTGTTCAGATGAATGCAGGCTCAATAGAACAACTTTTTGCTTCTCACTGTATTCCTGACAATCTATATGTCACAAACACTAATCAGTGTACCTTCTTAGACATCTTCTTGTCAGTAACCGCCCTGCAGCATGCCTCCATCGGACCAAAAAATAAAATACGAGTAAAAAGTGTTTTACTTTACGCTGATACAGACGTTCAAAATTGGCGAGGGAAATATAAAGTTTGAATAACTAAACTATCCTGACAGGACTTCCATAATTTCTGTCTCTAGTTGCCTTGAACTGCCCTCATCATTCTTGGCCGATTGAGAGATCTTTAGTCTAATGGTTTTGTTTACAAGCTTTGGTTCGGAATAGGAAACTATGCTTGACAGCTGTCTAATTACAGGCAAAATGCAAGATTCAGGAGTTGATCTGGACCAAATTAAGCAGACCCATTCCAGACCTACCGAATTTCCCAGTCTGAATACACCATTAGTTTTCACAATCACAATTGTACAAACCATTAAATTGAGGTAAAATCTACTCACTAAACTTTTTTTTATTTTTCCAACACCAAGTCAAAATATTAAGTCCATTTTTTGCATTAGCTGCATTCTGTGTTCCTAGCACAAAAGAAATCTTCATAACTGACCATAAAAGGCTATAAAATCAGAAGCCCCGTCCCCTCAGGAGAACTAAAGCGATATTAGTTTGTCCAATGATATTAGCTAAAAGAAATGAACAATGCAGTCAAATTAAAGAGGGTCCCTTTCTGACCTTGTAAAGACAATTATAATTTCTCATTCCCATAGCTCTGATGAGTTTCTTGTAGGTTCACTATAATACGCTAAACAAAGTAGGGATGAGATCAAAGCTGGCAGGCCTGAAGCTACTTCAATGTAATTCATATTGACATCCATGAGGAAGTGACCGAGGAAAGAATAAGGGGTAAAGGCGCAACAAGATCTACCCCAACAAATGGGTCCTCACATTTCATCCTCCTATCATTAGCCTGTCAAAAGAATTATCCTTATCAATTTCTTTCACAACGAATATTTTTAGTTGAGCAAAGTTTAAATTTTCTGGTCAGTTTAACAGTAAAAACGTGGCCTTTATATAATCCTTCTTGCAGGAGCCGAGGCAAACCATTCGCTAGCTAATAATGGATTTGTCGTTGCCACTTTCCTCGCAATGATTCTGGGTAAATATAAATGTGATATGTAATTTATCACCTCTGCTATCTTCTTGGTGATTTCCGAAAGTGTTCATATATAAAGAAAAGAGAATGTCTTGAAATCACAAGGCAAACTTCTGATAATTTCATGTCCTCAGCTTGCTGTCTTCTTATTGTGTACCCTCTTATTTCACTTCATATTGTGAGAATGATTGAGACGTGATAATGGCACGATTTCATTTTACATGAAGCCAGAAAACTCATCACAGCCTTGAACATGTCTCTCAACAGGAGACAGAGAGGCTGCTTGTCATCTCCACATCCCTGCATCTCAACTGTCGTCAGCCTCGCGTTCCCCTTTCATCGTCTTTTCAATCTTGATTTTCATTAGCGTCTAGGAAGCAACTCGAGCGCCTCTCTTAAGCATCACCTCTGCTACGAGGATTTGCTCCATGGATTCAAACACAGGACATCTCTATCACCGGTGTGCAGAAGGGACCGGCTCAAGGAGGGGAACAGACATTAATATGATATGGTGGGTGTCATGCAGCCATTGCAGGGCACTATGTAATTTATGACAAAAAGATTACAGCTTGTATGATGGGTTGAAAATTTTTAAAGGGTATTTTATATTAGACTAAAGCAATTATTTTTCAACTCTAACTTGAAAGCATGTGGTCAAATTCTGAATGTGTCCACATGGTGCATTCACACTCAGTTTACTTGTATGCAAATGCATGATGCCACATGTGCATGTGCAAACACGTCCTACCACGTGCATGGAGGTAGGATGAACATACTTAGAAAAAAAGTTTTTTCTTTGTACAATAAAGCTTTTCCCTTTTTTTCCAAGCAGTGTGTTAAGCTATGTGAGATGAAAGTGTGAACGATTCATGTTATGTTAACTTACTTTGAGTTCGCAGGTTAAAATAGAGCTTTTAGCTTTGACCCTGTTTCCCTCAGAAAGCACCTGAGCCTGGTCAGTTTACATACGCAGCACATGTTTTTTTACCCCAGTATTTCTTCCTAAAATTAAATTTTAGAATATAAGTACCATTTATTTTTCTATTTTTTATCAAACGCTTTTTTTATTTGGGGGGGGGGGGGTATGCCATCAGGGTTTCTGCTTCAGCTTTTGTCTGGATTGATTAGTATGCTTATGACTGTTTTTTTTTAAAGATCTTTCTGTCTTTTCCCCCTTCTCATGTCACATCGTGTTCTTGGTTTGTGTTTTGGTTTGTTTCAGTTCACAATTTGCTTTTTACTCAAATGTATTAAATTGAATATTTGCATTTTGGTTATTCTCCACCATTCATCCTTGACAAAATAGGCTCCGGTACATTTCCTCCAAATTGCGTCGCGTTACAAACTCATCAGGTGGCAGGCCAAGAACAAGTTGTCAACATCAGTGGAAGAACCCCATCAGTTTTAGCAGAAAAAGCCCCACTCAAACGTGTTTTTAATTGGCAGTTTTAACTTGTTGTTGTTGTGTTTTTGTGATGATGGAGGATACGTATGAACAAAGTTGAGCTCAAAATGATGTTTGAAAAACAAATGAAAGTATGCTGGGTTGGGCCACAATCTCCCTGCTCCGCTCCATACTGATTCATCCACTTGTGGACACACAGATCCCTTTACGTCTTTTTTTTCCTTGGAATCTGTCTCCAAAATCTACAGATGGATAGATACATTGTTGATTGCCATTTTTGTTGCACTGTTAACTGTTGCCGCTCTGCAGAAACTATCTCTTTGTATTTTGGCTAAAAACGACATAATAATGATTAAAAAACTAGTGGGAACCCAAAAGATGGTTGAAGTAGGGCTTTAAAATCATCAGGAACATTTTGTGCAATAGTTACATTTATCCTCAAAGACACACATACAAGCATATTCCTAAATAAAACTGATTTCTTTGTAGCCATTTACTTTCTTGCATGCTGAGATCTGGTTCTGTATCGCTCACTGAAAAAGTTTGGTTTCTCTTATTAGTCAAGCTGATGCGATAACCCACAAGATGTCAGTTTTTTCTATTCTCTATTGAAACTGAAACAGTGCACATTAAAAGGGACTTCTATTAATGTGTCAGTGCTTGAACCAAATCTAACTTTCAACTAAGGTCCCTGTGTAAGGTGTAAGGTGCAAGCAATAAGAAAAACACAATATTTCAAGATTCCAAGTTATATAAAACAGCTGCAAATACTAAAATACTAGCTTATGAGAATCGTTACAGATTAAAGCCTGGGGTGCATCTATGAAGCTGACATGAAAGAGCTCCTTCTAATGGAAAGAGAAGAAGAATTAGCACTAAGCAATAATTTCATATAATAATTTATATCAACATCAGTTACATACTTAAAAGGTTACCTACAGAAGACCATGAAATCTAGTCAAATGGTTGAAGTCAGGGAGTCCAGCTATACAAACATAACATATGGAGACTACAAAAGCATAGCAGTAAAGGTAATGAATGCTCTAAACCCCCCTGGAGTAGTCACAAAGTGGGCAGCAGAGCCTCCTGCTAGGTGCAGCATGAGCTCTTAAGTGGCCAAGAGTGTTGCAAAGTCAAGTAAAAAAACAAAAAACAAACACCTTGCACAGTCAGATCTGTCTTTTGTGGAAATGTGGCTGTGGGACAAAAGTGTTGGGAACCGGAACGACAAAAACTTAAATTCATCGAAACAAAACGCAATGTAATAAAACTCAAACGTCACCAAAAAGGTGACATACATGGATCTAAAGAAGCAACTGAAACTTTAGTATTACTATTGAGGGGATGAATACCTACAAAACACCAATTCCAAATTTAAAATAAAATAAAGACCCACTCCAATGAAAATTTTGTTTTTGGTGTCTTTAACATGTTCTTTGAACATTTTTCTTATATTGGAGGACATAGATAAACACATTTGAGCTTTAACTGCAATTCTGGGTATTTTTTATTGTGAATCAGGAGCTGACAAAAAATGCAGTTGTAGTCATGTAGGTGCGTCAAGCTCCCTGCTCCGCTCCATTCTGATGGATCCATGTGTAGACAAATAGATTAATTTACATTTATGTTTTCCCTGTCTGAGCTGGAATCCGGATCTAAACTGTACAGCTGGATAGCTCCAATACTGCTCGCCAATTTTATTGCAGTGGTAATGTTTGGTTAGGGATGTGAGTGGGGGAGATTGTAAACATAGAGATGACGGGAAATAAGGGAAGGCTCACTGCGCACCAACAGTACTGCCTACAACTTAGAGGCAAATTTCTAATAAACACATGTTGCTCTGCAGAAACTATGTTGTAGAATGGGAACGCTGTAACAAGAGATCTTGATTGAGGTTGGACATTTAGTATGTTAACTTTTATTAAGATCAAACATAGTACCCTTAACAAGATAAGACGAGGAAATGGTTGCGAGCATCAACCTAGCCTCCTAGTTTCTGAATGTCCTCTGACTGAGTGCCAGGTCTTTTCCTTGTGGGGTTTACCGTAACACAAATTCTCGCCCCTCTAACAGGTCAAAAGCAGCTCGTACACTTCTAAGGCCCTCTCCTTTCAGCGTTCCATTTCTCAGCAGCTCCTCCTGAGCATTAAAACAGACAACAGAGCCTGGTTAGGTCATGGCCAACACGGACCTCATTTGTTACAGAGGATGAGTGTCCATGAAGCTGATTCCTTAATTACAAGGGTAAAATATAGACATATGAGGCCTGAAAGCAGCACGCACAGCCAAACCTGAGCTAAGAGTTCTGCAAGTATGTCAACGCTCTCACATAGAGCTATTAGGAGCTCAATAAAGATACATAACTCAAGCTGCATGGTTTAATTAATGGCAGCCAACTTTGTAGTTTAAGTGGGATTGGTTAGATTAATTTAAAAGGACTTCAGGCTCTCACAAGATGGGATGGTGTTTCAGACTAAAGATCAATATTCTGAGTTTTTGTCAAAATTAGTATACTGAAGTGCTCATTAAATCACACAATCTAGCACTTACAGTCAGTTATTCCAGTGATACAGTAACTCAGTCTCACAGCAACCTCATTTATTTGTCTGCACGCCGGTCTAAATGATGCGGAATAACCGTAATGTGTGAAACACAATCTGTCGGAACAGGAAATCGACAATTAGTGTTTAAAATACACACTGTGACTCATGACTGTTTCAATATCTTTTAGAAAGAATAAATGGTACACATTCTGATGAGTTCAACTCACATGCTAGGATATTCTAATGGAAATAATGATCAGAAAGAATATTTGCTTAAGGAAAGATTTTCAAATCTGCACACTTTTTTCAACCGTTATGCTTTTTTTGTTTAACTTTTCATCCAAATCCAATAAGACCCACTCCAATGTTTTTTTAAACATGTTCTTGTGGCATTTTTTCTAAAAAATAAATGACATTTATTAAGATAATTAAGTTTAAACTGCATTTCTGAGTATTTCTTTAATCAAATGGCTGTGAATCAGGAGCAGACAAAAAATGTTTGAACAATAGCTTATCTGTGATTTAGTAAACACGCTGGGCAAGCCACAAGTTCACTGCTCCAAGCTCTCAGCAACAAGGAAACAAATAATTTTCAGCTTGGTGCTGTCTTGACCTGATGTGGTCTTACCAAACCGCAAGCTTTTCAAATCCAGAACAGGCTGGACAAGCAAGATAACATTTCTTTAGGTGGAATTTTCAAGAATTAAATAACTGTCTATCAAGAGGATAGCATTAATGTGAGGGCAATCTCAACTTTAAAAATAAAATGTATTGATGAATTTAATAAAAGATAACTCCATGTACAGTTGCAAGTAGTTTTAACCAAATAAATGTGGTGAAAATATTTTAGAACCAGACTTTGGCTGTATTTTATTTTCCCGCCCAAAGTTAGACAATTTCATTTTGGAATGAATAAAGGACTACTCTGAAGTTTACCTTACCTTGTTAAGTGACCCTGCTTTTGTTGTTAAACCTGTCCTTAGTCACAAGGGAAGTTGGGTGCAATTGCCCTAAGAAACCCCTAGTGGAGATTTTGTGAATTGCACATTGTTTTTTGTTTTTCCTCTGTCTTTTGATTAGCTTCAGCCTTGCAGTTGTGGCAAGAAAATATACGCCTGAACACCACCTGATGAAATAGTCAGATAAGTCAGAGCAGGCTGATGGACCGACTGACGAAAGAGTTGGAGGAGGACAGGCAGAAATGAATGCTGGGGGCATCTCCCTGGAAGAGTAAATAGTGGCCCTGGTGACACAGCAGGTTGGCGGAGCGGAGTGCAGGCAAAATAGAGGGAGAGAGATGGGGCGTAAAGGGAACAGGGCACAATACTGGTGGGGTGCTGAGGCGGTGAAAGCGGGGCTTTGAACTGCTGATGTAAGCAAGCTCACACTCTCTTTGCCTTTACACACACAAGCACACGTCGCTGACGAGCCCTTTTCAATGGAAGCGGTTCAGGGTTCGGAGGGTTAAATAAAAACAAAGAACTGTGGCTGGACGTGTCGCTCGTCTTCTCCCTGGCTCTTCCTCTCTCGTTGCTCTCATGATAAAACTTTTCCTCTCATTCGCTTTTTATTTTGCCTCCCCATTAATCCCCTGTTCCTTCCTGACACCCCCTCTCTTATGTGTTTCACACAGCCCCTTAAAATATTAACAGCTCTCTGTACTCTGCGAAATGCAATTCTGTATTCATTCAAATCAGTGTTCAAAGGACAATAAATGTCTCTTCATTCTGGCATGTCCTCAGCAGTTTACAGAGGGCTTTATCTTAACTAAAGTCTGTGCCTTTTAGGAATTTTTAGTCTTTACCTGCATGCATTGTGTGGCATCCTGCATGAGTATTCCATTTTATTGTGAGACAGTTTTGTAGAGCAGGGAATGTATTTCATCATAAATTTGACACAGCAGAGCGGCTGTTTCATTTCAGATCAATAAACAATGGGATGCGCACAATTACTGGCTGAATTTCCTCCAACACAAGCCAAGAATTATGCATGCACATCACAAAGGAAACCCCAAAACACAGATGCTTGCACAAATATTTATAAAAGGGTTAGTTGTTTTTGTGAGTAGGTGTGTGTGTGTGCTGCACAAAGTGCTAAAGCAAAGATCAAGATTCATAAAAATATCCATCACAGGTGCCCTGAGAAAATGTTGCCGTTTCTCTTTTAATGAAAGTGGCTTTTCTGACCCTGTCACTTTAATTTGCAGCCTCAGGCAGATGAGACACTGGGGATGGACGTCAAACGAACTCTGCATTTTAAAATTCAGGATTGTGTTCCTTCATAGAGGTTTACAAGCAGATCATGAGAGAAAGAGCCATGAGATATCAGCTGCACTGATATCTCTCTGAAAAAATATATTTTAGACAAAAAAAAAGCTTATTTATGTTTCAGCCATTCTATAGAAAACAGTTGCCATCTAACAGCTTTATCCAGAACTTTGAACTGCCCTGTCGGGTGTTGTTGTCGGAGCTGGCATCAGTTATAGTTGAGGTTTTACGTTTGTGTTTGCATGTTCAGAAAAAAAACACAAGAGTACATTTTTAGTGGAAGTGGACTAAGCAGAAAAGCACTTTCTTGCTATGACTAAGAATCCCTGAAGAACAAAACTGTGTTTTACAGCAAATTTACCTGTAAAAAATTAAGTGAGCACTAAAAATTCTAAATTATTCTAAAAAAAAAAATCTTATTCAGCTACCTTTTTGCAAAATATATTTTTTACACAATACAAGCAAAACATATATTTTAATTTACCAGAGTTTTTCTTCTTCGTATTTGGAAACGCTTAACATTTTGCATGTAATACTGGTAGATCATTGAACATTTCAAGGTCAAATTCTCTTGACAACACTACAAAAGACGAGTCAAATGTTCAGAATTGATGGAAAATAACAATCTCAGGATTTGATTGGAAAGCCCTTTTCCTTTACTTTTCCTCCCACAATGCACCTTACCTTCTGCATGCCAACAGCAGGTGGGATCATTAAAGAATTCAGTCATTTTAGCTAAATTTCATTTTTGTTTTCTATTGTAGTTTGTAAGAGAAAATAGTTTTACCCTTGAACCCACCTGTGGCATGAAAAGGTTGGAGACCGCTGCTTTTAAGGATCTTTGTGGTGAAGGGAGAACTGAGCGAGGGCTTACTGTTCACTGACATCTATAGGTTCAGCTCTCATATGCAGGGGGTAGAAATGAGTCTCATACAACAGCTCTGCAGAGACCATTTCGAGAGGAGCCAATGTGTTTTTCTGACAAAATGCTGCCTGCAGGTTTTCCTGGTAAAGTCTTATGAGGAGGAAGCACCATGACAGACCCCGGACGTGCTGGGGAGATCTTTTGGCTGGGAAAGGCTTCAATATTCCACCAGAGAAGCTTAAAGATATACAGGGCAGGTGTTCTGCCTGCTACAAGGGCAGATAATGGTTTGATCATCAAAAAATAGAAGGAATGTGATGCAGTGAAGCAGGTATTTAACCCAAAGGTAAATGACAAAACTGATGACATTTGTTTGACTGTGTTTTCACTGCAAATATACCAACAGCTGTTTTGCTGCTCAATTTTGGTGACTAATTTTATTCTTATTTTGATATTCTGAGTTCAAGACCTACTCTGAAGATCTTTTTTGTGTGTTTTTAACATGTTCTTGTGGCTTTTTTCTCATGATGGAAGACACAAAGAAAAGTAAGCTCCAATTTGCATTTCTGATCCCCCCCCCCCCCTCCTCAAGTTGTTATGATTCAGAAGCAGACAAAACATGCTCCCATGTGGCTCTCCATTCTTTTGGTAGTTCTAAGGGGCTGTTAGCTAGAGGAAGAGCATGTAAACAAAGAGATTATGGGAAGGGGAGACAGGATTACTCTGCACCAACAATTCCTAACTCAGAGGGTGATTTTGTAATGAGCTACTGCAGCTCTCCAGAAACATTATGTTCTATAAAACGACACGACGCGTTTTTGAATTTTGGCATGATCCTAACTAAAAGACCACTGGGAACGCTTTTATAGTAAATCAAAAGATGAGTGAAGTGGAACAGTAAATAAAAAGCTGATGTTAGATGTTGCCACTTTCCTGCTTGTTCTTGGTGTTCTTGTGTTAGAGGTTGTACCGCACCTATTCCTATTCCTATCTTGCATTTTAACAGAACCATACCAGGCTGTAACCTTACCATGACCCGGCAGAGGTGTTGTTGTGCGTCCAATAATGTAATACAAGAAAAAACGATGGATACCAAGGTGTCTAAAAGCCCAGCTGGGAGACCGGAGGGAGCCCAGCCGTGCAATGCTCTTAGCACCAGTCACAGCTTCAAAAGGACCTGTGGCTCCACACCTGCAATATGCAATATGCATGCTTACACATGGGCCTAAGATAAGAAATACAGTTTTGATGTTTGGAAATGTAAACATAATAGCAGAAATGTGCAGCAGTTTGCATCGCAGACACAACTGCCGGCCTGCTGCACTGTCAATAACACACTGCTGAAGCTGTCATTCACTTCCCCTTTTTTCTGTTGTGCCTCTTCCTTGACAATGGTGGCCAATCTCCCACTCAACCAATATGTGGCCCATTCAGATGTTCTGCCATGTGAAATGAGACGGTTTGCTCTGAGACACAGTTTTCTCTGTGATTTGAATAAACACGTGTTTCTGCTGCAGCTTACTGACCTCTGTGCTTCTTTAACCACGTTGTGTTTGCGCTTTCTTTCAAATTCCAGTCTGCTCTTTTCGGTATTGAGAGAAAAAAGTCTCAGCTTCAATTTATCCTTTTTCTTTTTCTTCTTTCTGTGAAAGAAATGACACGCTGAGATGCACCGTGACAACATTCTTCTATGGAAACAGATAATTTTTTTTCTGATCGCAGATTCCTAGGGAAACATAAATGATTCAGTGCACAGAAGACAACATGAGTTACAGCTTGAGAAGATAAGTTATCCTACAATGGAAAAAAAAAGACGACGATTGAATGGAGCATTTTTCCTTCAGGTGTGATGGAATGATTGTAGTGTATTTCAGAGTTTGTGTGTGCTCGCTGCCCGACAGATGACCTGACAAAGCTGTAATTGGATGATAATGTGGATCTGTTTGTCAGAGAGGTGAGAAGTGAAGGTGTGAACACAAAAATGTCTTTTTAGCCGCAGCGCATTGTCAAAACATGTCCATTTACGGAGCCCTTTCAAAGAGTCATGCTTAATTTGTTATGAGTTGTTCTCTAGAAGCCTTTAAATCCGACTAAAGCCACTGCCTGCTGGAATTGTTGGTCACATTCATGGTTTCAGGCTCTTCTTCTCTTCAAACAGTTTTCACGGCACACATCCTCTGCCTTTTTCACTTTTTGGAAACTGATTAAAGATGAATGAGTACTTCATTTAGCACAGGGCAATTCGCTCTATCAGAAAACGGCCGCTTGGATGAATGAGCGGCACTTTGTATAAGTGTATTGGTGTGAGAGTGTGGGAGGGGCCATGAAATGAGTGGATGAAGGGGTTACCTCTGGGTTAAACCAGTCTACTGTCGGGTCACAAAGAGTTCAGCCGCCGTGCAGGAGAAGGAGGCGGCTCTGCACAGGGCACACGAGATGATTGCTGCAGCTAAAGCAGATGAGACCAACTTGGTGGGGACCCACCCCCCTGGAGACTAGGGTTGAGTATGGGGCTTTTAGCATTTCCATTAAACATGGAAAATGCAATACTTCAAAGATGAAAGGGAACTTTAATAAAAATACATTTAAAAAATAAACACAGTCTCTTCCACTGAAAACCATATTATAATTAAACCTTAAAATACAATAAAGGTTAATTAAAGCAAAGACAACTACAGGTATTATTTTTTCCATTATACCAAGTCTAGGTGAATACTTGATTCTGATTGGCTGTAGAGTGTGGATTCTAAAGTGATACACCATAGTACACCTAAAACAGAGGTCCGGTCACATAGCCCAAATGTTCTTTATCCCAGCACTGGGCTAAACGGTAGTTGCTATTCCAATTATCAACATTTATTAAAGAAAAAAACAAAACAAAAAAAGCATAGGTTGTCATATCTTATTCCTCAGTATATCACAACAACAAGACAGCAGAAAAGACGAGTGATTTTATTGTTTACTTTAACCTATTTTGGTCATTTTGAAGATTGGGATGCAGTAGACGGGAAAAAGGGAAAAAGGATTCAAGACGGAGTAAAGTCAGAAGGAAGAATTGAACAATTTTAACTTTAGACTTTGTTTCTTTGAAACAAACTTTGCTTAATTATCTGGACAAAAACGAGAGGTAAGAGGTGAATTTTCGCTCTGAACTGATCCCATTTTTTATCATAATGATCAGCATGTATCGCTTTCTTTTGCTGCAACAGTCAAGCTCATTACCATGACAAAGTGTCACACCACGTATAAAAACAGTTAGCTTTTTGTGAAAAAGTGCTTAAACCTAAAAAATAATAAAGTTTAAGTACTACAAAATTGATTTAATATCAATTTCTTTTGTAAGGGACCGGGGTATAAGTGGTATAATGCCCAATGAGGTGTCTTTATTTCAAAAAAGACACACCTCGTCAGGCATTATCCCTTACTTATTCAGCCTAGTTTTAACTGCAACTTACAAAAAACAGTTTATGTCCTAGATGCTGATTAAAATGATGTTACAGGTCTTGGATAGTGTTACTGTATCTCATCCAATAATGAAACTTGTTTTTGTCATGAACCATCACATGGTCTAACAGGAGCTCTGTTCTGGTTTTTGTTTTTAATCCAGTGGCTGTTCGACCTCCTGAAACGTGGTGGGACCATTTCTAAACTGCATCATTTATTTCACTTTGTTGTTTCTGCCACTCTTCTGTTTTGACCTAACGTATAACAGCTTCATGCTGCACTGTTGCCGTAATTACTGTTTCAATGAGGCAAAGAATGCATGTGTGTGTGTTTATGAGTCTGCATGCTATCCCAAACTTGCAAGTTCTCACAGTCTGCCTGCATTTTCTGATGTGCTTTTGTGGTTTCTTTCTGTCTTCAGGTTTTTTCTGCTGTTTAATTCTCTTCAATCTTGCTTAGTCTTGGGTATAAGAGTCTGGCAGAGTTTGGAAATGTGTTTCTCCTCGAGTGCAATTTAGATTAAGTGTTCAAAACAAATGAAATCTCTTTGCCTTCCCTCATTTGTTTGTTATTTGAGCTTTGGGCTGCTCTGTCTTTTCCTTTGTGAGTGCCTGTTGGGAGGGCAGTAGTGTGAATTGAGACTAGAAAATCTGTTGCCCACTTGGATTTATTTGGGCAACTCATCTCCAGTGAGAAACATTAAATGTTCAAAATCCACTTTATACTTGTAATGTGTAATTAGATTTTGAAGTGGGACATGAGCGCTACCAAATTCTTTTTCTTTTTTTTTAATGGCAGGATCTCTATTGTTGCAGCTCTTTGGTTATAATACTCTGCATAACAATCAAGTAATTTAAAAGATGGTGTAACAATAGCAGTGAAGCCTTTAAGAAACCTGCACAGAAAACAGTTTACTTACAAAATTACAAAGCAGCATTCTGTCTGTGTTGTCCTTAAAAATAGTTGCCACAATCGTGTGTAATTGTAAGAGCCGAGCAACCATGAATCTACAAAGGCTGATGAGTTCTTGATTGCAATCACGCTCACTGTGTTGCGCCTCTCCATGAATATGTTGATTGCAGCTGTTTTTCTGAAGCCGTTTGGCTTTAATTTGATGTTAAACTTTTAGTTGACACTCCACTGTAGAGTCTCCTTTCCTAAAAATGCAGCAGTTTCACGTGCAGAGGATGCTTTCCCTTTTTATTCCAGTGACGTTAAAAGCGCCTTCCTCTGCATGCCCCTCATTCCCACATTAGGGGTAGATGCAGGCCTGCAATCTTAAAACACACAAATAAAAAAAAACAAATTGTTACTAGAGGGGGAGGCAGTGAGACAGGCAGCCAGAAGGATACAGCGTGATAGATGGAGGCCACAGAATAATGAAATATGCATCAAGGCTCTCGTGAAATTTTACTCCAGACTGTTTGACTGGAGGTTGACCCTGCTGTGACCCAACACTTGGGGGAGTGAAAATATTCACAGAGGGAGGCTTGAGGGTAGCAGCAGGTCCAAATACAGGGCAAGGGGATTTTGAAGCAAAAGGAGAGAAAAAAGGCTGGCTAGACGGGTTTTCTGTTATCTGTCTGAGAGCGTCTGAGCATCCTCTAATACCTGGAAAAAAACAGATAATGGGAGATTTCTCTGAGAAAACATGTTTTAATAATCATTCATATGACAGATAAATGTTGTCAGGTCACTTCAAATATATAGAGTGTTTCAAAGGGATCAGAAATAATGCTTACCCACCTGTTCTGAAATATTGTTTTATGCAAAAAAACCAAAACAAAAAGCATCCTCATCCATATGTGCATTTACAAGCCGAACATTCACCTGTTCTCCTGGGACTTCAGTCTGTCGGTGTCTAATGTAAAAAAAAAACAAGGACATGTTTGCAGAGGTTAACTGAAGTGCACAAAATAATAAAGCAACATAATGTTTATATGTAAATGGTATTTTGAGCAATATGTTTTCCCCCTTGATGTTCATTGCTCATTGCGTTTCCACCAATCGCTTTAACAAAAACCTATTTATTTATAATTTTAAATGTAATTCATATACATCTCGCTTTCTCTTTTGGTATGTACATAAAACTCTTTGGCCATGCTAACGGTAAATACACATAGCCCTCACCAACTCGCGTTTAACATCGTTAATGCACATTTCAGGCTTTCACATTCAAAACTCACACAGAGCTACTCACATTTTAAATTTCGTTTTCAGGCTCTAAGTACAAAACGCTTAACTATCGAACGCATCTTGAAAGTTAAACCAGATCCTACGTTGTCCAATCAGGGACTCGGATTTGGTGGTGAGGTATGGATGGCATCCCTTTTAATTCACAGAACTGCTAACTGTTTGTAAACTGATCACGGAGGAGAAATTAATATTTGTGGTTTGTTCCTTGCGGGAATTATAGAGCAACAATCGGAATTAAGAAAAGACTGGAGCAAGATTTGGGATATTTGCTTCACCAAGCCTCTTCCATTTGTACGTGAAGGACATGAACTAGTAAACAGTAGAAACAATAAAAAAGGAAGAAGCCCCCCCCCCCTGCTTATCCAGTGTGAACACCATAGGCTAAACGCGCATTCAATAATGCTCGTTTATTGTATTCTTGAACGCACTTCACATGCCCAGTGTGAGCGTACAATAGCTTAAAAGCTTTGGTTGTCATAGCTTAATTATTAGCTTAATATTTTATGTTTTTTACACTTTGTTTCCTAAATTGCTAAATGTATCTTTTTATTTCTCTTTTTATCGTAAAGCATTTTGACACCCTGGCAGCATTGTAAAGTTCTATAGGAAAATAGATTCATTCATTCATTCATTGTTATATAACAAGCACAGCTTTTTTAAAAGCTGCTCTTTTTTTTAATTTTGTACTTTTTAAGCTATCTTTTTAATTTATAAGTAAAAACAGTTAATCACTTATGCACATATTTATATTTCTTTGTGAAATACAAACATCTCTATAGTACCGTAGTACAGAAGCAATGGCTGTATCTTTATGGTTAAAAACCTTTTAGTGTGTGACCCTTTTCACTGTAGGAGAAAAGAACCAAGCAAACACTTTTTAGGTAATTTTGTTCAACATAAAAAACTCCATCATGTCCAAACTTTTTTTCTTAAATTGATTGTTCATTTGAAAATAGCCTCTTCTTCTGTAGCCACGAGACTTGATTGGAAACGATCGATAGACGATGGCTCTATCTATGTTTCTGTGATGTTCAACTCATGGAGAGAAAGAGACCCTTCCCACAATCCTTTGTGGTGTTGTGTTAAATTAGCATCACTTTGCCAGTATTGCTGTAATTATCCCGTTTTATTAGAACATTTTATGTCTTTTTCAGCTTTGAGCTATTAGTGGAACTTACAAGAACACCCTTTCTATTTGCGTATGTGAGGGTTTGTGTGTGAGTAGGTGTGTGTGTGTGTGTGTGTGCTGCCCCTGGCTCAAACCACTTCCTCAACCTCTGGTGCACTGGCCCATAACCTCATTAATAACCCTTGCGCTCGTCGAACGGGGCTTGGGCGATCTATCGCTGTGTTGTTTTTGTTTGGTCGTGGTCGTAGTGATTCCTGGGAGATGACAGCATCATAAATCTACGGCTTATTCATGGAGCTAACCTGACCTTTACAGCAACATGAAAAAAGGAAGGCAGAGGGGGAGAATAGTAGAAAAGGCCACAGGAAAGAAAAACAGAGGAGGAGGAAGTTTGAAGGTTTAAAGGTAGAGTCAAGGAGACGAGAATTGAAAGGAACAAAAGGGGGGGAGAAGCATGAGGGAAGAAGATGATAGAAGAGCAAAGCATGGCAAATGATTGAAGAATTGGCGACAGTGGCTTGGAGAGATGCGAATGATAAAAGAAAAGAGAGAAAATTCAGCAGAGAATAGGCAGGAAGAAAGAGAGACAATGGCAGTCAGCGAAGGGAACTGGTGGGACTGAGAGGTTATTACAGGATGACAGCAATGAATGAGTGTGAAGAGATTCAGGGAGAAGAGAATTGTTCGCCTTGCGTGTATGTGTATGACACGTCTGTGTCAAAGTCAAAGCAGGCAGTCTCTCCTGTATCGCCGTCACCTGTCGAGGCTTTAATAAAGTCTTTGTGTTGGGGGTTTCATTGGCTCAGACGACACCGCATGGCTCTGCGTGAGCTGTCTTACACATAACAGACAACCACATGTTTTTCTTCAAATTAACTTTATGCCCCATAGACACAGCTGTGCTCGGACCTCTGCAAGAATCGGAAAAGATATTTACCACTGCAACGATCAGGCAATACATCGTACTGTTGTTTTAATCGGGTCGAAAAGTAATCATAAGTCATAAAATGATGTTAAATGTATCAGACAAAACATGGCAAAAAAAAAGAATTGTTATTTTCCACAGAACCTGACTGTTCCCCCTTTTTCTGTTTATGTTGTCAATTTCACAACAGTTTTACCACCCTCTTGTTGTAAAAGCTTTTCAACCAAAATAAAAAGCTTTTACTTTAAATTTCTATCAATTTTTCAGAATGTATTGATAAAAATCTGTCTAAATGTGACTTAGAAACTGACAAACCTTTACCAGAAATGTTTTGAAGCACTTTGACCATCTGCTAACTGTGCTCCCCTTTTCAAATGTTTCAAAGCTATTACATTATTATTATTATTATTTTTATTATTATTATGGCCCACAGCAGTCATGGACTGCAACAACAATCTTAATGAAGTAAAAAACTCAAAAAGGTACAAAAAGCCCTCAAAGGAAAGCCCAAATATGACATGAACAGTGAACCACCAAAAAGGATATACAAAGAAACCTGCCTGCAAAAGCTTCGATATTGTAGCCATAATGTTTTGTCTTCTGCTTTCTTTTAGCCTCTTTGAGAGAAAATATGACACCTGCCACAAAATGTACACACATCTAGTAGCTGGTGAAAATGAATCTCTTAAAATAGTGATGACATCACAGCAACGGCAACTGTAAAAAAAAGGGGGGGTGGGATTCCTTTATGGGGCTTAAAAAAAAAGTTCAATATCCGCTAATGATATATATATCGGGGATACCCAAAGGAAGCTTTGAAATTATTATGGCATGGCCACATGACCAAAAGTGATTTTCACATTTTCCTACAATATGGGAAAAGATAACTTTGTTCAACCAGATGTCCTTTTAGCACCCTACCCACCAATTTTAACTGCACCTTAGACATTTAGGGCCCCTTGGTGGGGAGGGTGATGGGACATCACTGTGAGTAATCAGGAGATGTCCCCTCAGTGCCCTACCCGCCAATTTTAACTGCACCCCCTTTGTACACACACCCTTCCCCCTCAAAATATACATTCCAACATAAACACACACACATGCACACACACACCCTCACTAACACACACGCACACACTCATTTTGCAAGGAAGGTGGGACCTTGGACCATCTGTCCCCTACCCCATCCCTGGTAGGGCCTGCTGGGCCCTTGGCAACGGCAGCCGTGTCCCCCGGGTGCCAGTTTCCTGGGCTCTGCGGTGCTCTCTCCATGCAGGGAGAGGGATCCCTGAGGTTTCTGGCAAGGCCAGAAGCCGGGGATCATATAACACCTGAGCCGGGGGGGTCTGTGTCCCTGTGGGGTGGGTTCTGGTCCTTGCCCCCGGGTGCTGGGCCTCGCCAAACTTCCAACTGTGGCCGAGCCTGGTCGGGCCATGTCTACAACAACCCTTGTGGGCCCCCTTCTCCCTGGGGTGCCCCCCTCCTGGGCAGGGGCGGCTGACCCCTTTCTTGCACCTTTCTGGACCAACCGTGGGCCTGGTGGATGGCTGCCTGGAGCGCGGAGCGGATCTCCCTTGGGGGGTCCTGGCTCGTACCTGGGGTTGGGGGGGGGATGCCCAGAACCCCTGGGTGGTGATGAGGAGCTCGTCTGGGGCTGTGGGCACCCTTCTTGGGTGGGGCCCGGCGTTGGGCCCTCCTGGCGCTGCGGGGGGGCTGCTCTCCTGGTTGGGCTGGGGCGGCACTCTCTTTCCCCCCATGCTTCCCTGCTCTCTGGCTCTGGGGGCCTCGTGGCAGTCCTGCTGGCCCTTGCCTGGGTGGCGGACGTGGTCACCCGGAGGGCAGTTGTTCTCTGCCTGCTCCCGTGTGGCGTTGGGGGCTTCTGGCTGCCGCGGCTGCTGCGGCGGGGGTCTTTGTGTGGGGATGGCTGGTCACTCCCCCTCCTTCTTTTCACATTCCATCATCCATTTTAGAAGAACATAAACACTCAACTGAGCACAGGTGTTAGCTCACCTTTGCACTAATAGTTTGCGTGATTGAATGAAATATCTCACTCTAGTTGGCTTGAAGGCATAAGTATGCATGTGTGAACACTATCTGTATTGTGTACATGTTGACATGTGGACATTTATGCAGCTTACAGGTGTGTTTATAACATTTTAGTTTAGTTCAGTATTACATCTGAACCTTACCGTAATGATAAACATCCAGTAGCTTGTTGCTTTATGCTGCTTCATGGTTTTACCCCCCTCCCCCCTCCTATAATCACCCTCCTATTCCCCCCTCTCTAACATCCCTCTCTCTTCTTCCCTTCTTTCCTTTTCTGTCCGGTCCAACACAAAAGATTTTCAAAAACAATTGAAATGAATAAAGTTTGGCCTCGATTACAAAAAGGGTTTATTCAGACATACCTCTGGTCTGTCAGAAGATTTATAACTCCTGTTGTTAAAGTAAAATATGTCCAACACAAGAGGCCTTCAGCTGTCATCTGTCTGCCCAGCTGTTGGACAGGACAAGTTAAAAAAAATAATAATAAAAAAAACTTTGCTCAACCAATCTTCACAAAATTATACAAATAAGTCATTAGCTTTAATCTGCACCCACCACTGATCTTTTGTTGACCCTTGACCTCAAGAGGAGGCCGCCATCTTGGGAAACAAAAAGGAAATTCATAAATTTACTTTTGCTGATTCTAAAACTCACATGGACCTTGTCAACATCCACAGGTGACCAAAACATATAATGGTTGCTATGGAGATAAACCAATAGCAGTGCTGCCATTTAGAAAAAAAGTTGTTGTTTTTTCATCAGCTTGCAGCTCTGACCAGGTTGGCAGAGGCAGAGGGCAGGGGAGGTTCACTGAGGCTTCTGTTTGGACCATGAGGACCGGGTGAGTAGCAGGTGTTTTGTCAGTGAAAAAGATACCTTAAGGGCGCTGGCGGGTAGTGGCTGCCACTCAGGGCTTTAAATGTTCTTGTTTTTAATGATCTTTGGCAATACTACATCTCTTTATACTCCAAGATTTGTGTAATGGGTCCTGCCTCCTTATACCAGCGCATTTTGATCTTCTTTGGTTCTGGGACCATGTTCCTCTGCAGTCAGGCTCAAACTCCTCACCTGTTCCTCCCAGTAGTCATAGTTCTTTGGTTCCACGTTCCAGTTTGTTGTTTGGTGTTTTTCTTCATATTCCAGACTGGATTTTTGCCTTTGACTAAGTCTATTCTGTTTCCAACTATTTTTCTGTCCCGACCACCTTCAAGGCTTCAGACCTCTTTGATCTGTGGATTTTAGTTATTAGATGTGGACCCTTCTTGTGGATCATGTTTTTTGTTTGTTTTCCACCAAAATTTGACCTGCTGCCTGCCCGAAGTTTGAACCCACTTCTGTCCTTGACTTTATTTTTGCTTTCTGTCTGTCTACTTGCCTTCCTGCTTTTGGGTTCAACCTCAATAAAATCAAGAACATTCCTTTCTTGTTCCATCGTTCTTTGGGCCTCAGCTTTCTTAATGCAAGGATTTCTTGTGCATCATGAAAAACCTGGTTGCACATTTTGAAAAAGGTGCTCACGAAAACCTGTTTTTTTAAAGTGAAGTTTGTCCACCAAAAGGTGATTATTTCATCAATTAAATTAATCATTTGTATGATTAAAACTGTAGTCACTCAGCTCCAAACATGAGCAGTTAAGTAAGATAGAAAGTAAAATAAAGCAATATTGTCTTGCTTTTTTTCCCCAATACTCCCTAGGACGCGACAAAACCAAAATGTCATGTACTACTGTTTGACTCGAGCAGTTTTCTCAGGGAAAATAAACTTTTTTCTTAATGTTTTGGCAGCTGATTGACGGATCTTTTGTGTTTGTTTCAGTTTTAGTTCGATTTGTGGCAGAAAAATTTGCAAATGAGTTGCACAGATCCAGATGTGACTGTCTCAGACACAGTCATCTGTCACGAAATGAGTCCACCTCTGCTGTTTTTCCACAAATTGTCGAAAACAGGAATGTTGGGATGTTTTTTTTAGGCCTAAATGGTAAAAGTTTATGAACCAAAATAAGCTCAAAGTAAAGTAAAAAAAAAAATCTGTTTGCTCAAGTAATTACCGGTAATAGAAATATGAATTTACAGATTTCCCAAAAGCATGTAAGCATGTTATTTGATTACCTGGAACATGAGTTATTGGAGTACTTGATGACTAAAATGCACACATGTAGATTTTAATTTTGTTCATCCACAACCTTTCCTTCAAAATAAATCTGAATTTTTTTTTAAAGCTGCTTTATTCATTTTTGTTAACTGTAATGCTGCCTCTTTGCAGTGAAAGAAGACATTGGTGTAAATGTTCAGAGTGTCTAAACAGCTCAACTAAATTATTTATCTGAAAAAGAAAATCAGAAATAAATTGGAAGACTTCTCTAAAAGGAAAGAACACGATCGAATCAACCCAGGGATAAATACTAAAGCTTTGTCCTGTTTTTAATTTAAAACATAACATTATCTTTATTATAGCTGTTTTCACATCCCAAAATTAGTAAGCAGATGTTCATTGGAAAAATGAATATTTTAAAAAATGAGAACATTTAAAATAACTCTAATTAGCCCAACTTTTGATTGGTGGCATGCAGGAAAAGTTACTAAAATGTTAGAAAAAAGGAGCAACAAATTAGAATTGAAACTACTTTTATAAGATTCCGACTCAGGTTATTTTAAAATCAACATGTACTTTTGTATAATTACCTTTAAAGTCTTCAGCTAGAATTTTTTTAAATTTTTTATTATTAGTTTTTCATGAAACTTTATTAAACAAACATGAATGTAATTATTTTTCTTTTGGTTAAATTGAAGATTCACCTCTTTTAAACCCCACCCAAATAAAATATTTCCCTAAAACCTTATCTATAAACTATTTAGATAAACAATTTAGACACTGATATGTTGTTATCCTGTAAAAGTAAAAGTAAAATTAATGGTTGCTGCAGCATAGGCTTGTAAAGATTTGTAGTTTTTTTGTTCTTCTATTTTACACGCTTGTACAAAAAGGTCAGTGCTATTTCTTTAGGTTTAGTTGTAAATGAGGAACCTAAATGAAAAATATTTAGACACATATTAATTAATTTCTTTGATGAACTAAAGAAATGAATATCCAAAGGAAAAAAATTGGTTTCCATAGCAAGGAAACTAACAAGGAATAGCGAGGAAATTAGGATCAGACAAAAGGATAAACAGACACCACAGTGCTCTATTCTGGTAGAGTAATTAATGAGGGATTTACAGCTGCATTAATTGCAAACTAGATTCAGGTGTTTCAGAAAAATACTAAAGCCCAAGAGGGGCTGTAGCTCAGACTTTGAAATAAAGCTAAAATTTACTTTATGTATAAATCTTAAATATATATTTATTTTAACTTTTGTGTTTGTATAAATAACTGCCAAAATGACAGCTAAAATATAATTTGTATGCTAGTATATTAAAGTTAAAATTTACTTTATGTATAAATCTTAAATATATATTTATTTTAACTTTTGTGTTTGTATAAATTACTGCCTAAATGACAACTAAAATATAATTTGTATGCTAGTAAAAATAGTGAGGTTCAAGCTTTTGTTTTTTTTTTCATAATAAATACTTCAAAATAAAAGCGACAGAACTGTCTATGGAGGTTTTTTATTTTTGGCTTTTGTGGCATAATTTCCAAATTCTCCCTCATGCCATAAATAACATCAATTTTCTCTTGTAGCCTAGAAATGAATTGAAGCAGAAGAAAACAAATACTCTGGAGTTTAAGCACTTTTATGATAATCAATTTGCAGTGTAAAATATAAAAGACCAAAATAAAAATTCTTGACCAGCAGGCTGTATATAGAGTTTACATTTAATGTGTCCTTGCTTGTGACTCTATCCACACTTTAATATGTGCAGACAAACAGATTTTTGTTTCTGTACATCTGTATTGTAAAACAGCTTGTGGAACAGGTCTGTGTCACCGTGTTCACTTAGATGAAAAAAAGCATATTTTTTTACATAAATGTCAAGACAACATTTATTCCAGAACTTTCAAAATAAGGTTTCTGCTTACCAATGTATCAATGTATCACTTTTTTTAATTGTACTTGTTTCCGGTTTGTTTTGCTTTTTTGACACTCGCAGTAGCATCACAGATGTATTTGTTCAGATGCCGGGAAGCTTTGGGACCGGATTCATATACATCTTCTGAAAAGAGCAGAACGTATGAATGCCGTGTTTGATCACCCGATGCAGTGTGAATTTTGGCAACAAGCATCAACCTCAAAGCCAGCTGAAGCATTCATGAAGTGAAAGCAGTTTTCCACATCCTCCTTTGCAGACAGCAATGAGGAAAAAGTAAGTCTGATAGTTTTAACTCTGCAGGTTATAAAAAGAGGAGCGCTTCAGAACTGTGGATTGCAATGGGTGCAGGTGGGAAAGAGAAAGATCAGTATTTGTCTAAATTACTTTATCTCAATTTTCACATCTCATGTAGTTACTGTTGCTAATGACTCATATGGTTCAATCAAACTGCACATTTGTCACTGCACTGTTGTTCATGTTTGTAAAAAAAAGTAAAAACATTCACTCCGATTTATGACAGTTTCATCCTAATTTGTGCTAATACCCTATTTACTCTCTGCTATTTGAAAACTGCTCTTTTGACCACAGACAGGTGACAGATCTTTACTTTGAAGGATCTAAACAGGAAGTTGAAGAATGACAAAGCCCTTGATCTTCACAGGTTTGTGGCTTGGACGTCCCACCATGTTTGAATACTGCTATAAATCACTCTTGCGGCAGCCGTTTCAGCTTGTGGCAGTGCAACAGCCTGAAGCAGAATATTTTTTCAAACAAGCTTTAAGGGGATTTGAGGCCGTTTATGTCCAGGAAAGATGCAAGTAAAATTTTCTGGGGCTTAGTTTTATTGCTGTGTTTTTCCTCTTCATGCCAGCAAACTTTTTTGTCATCCATTCTGACTGTCAGCCATGACTATAGCTTTTCCCAGCTGTCTTTTGGAAGGCATGGTACTTCCTCACCTGTTCATTACTGGACCAAATGCATAAACAGAAAAACAAACTCTGGAGGGAAACTTAGAATCACTGCCAACCTGTCAAATAGGTTTTTAGGAAAAAGCCAGAGTGCTCTACAGCTTCATGCAATCTCTCATTTACCAATTTTATTTGTTCCTCTTTTATACCTGCTCAGTCCTGTACAGAGTCACAGGGATGCTGGAGCCTATCCCAGCTATGCTGTCTGGTAAAGGGAGGTTAAATGCTGGACACTTTGTCAGTTAATTGCTGAGGAAAACAGAGACACACTCACAATTACATGGAACAATTAACCTTTTTAGTGGAGCCGGTTATTAAATTAATTGTGCATTTTGTTGCACAGGCATCAAATTTGGAATGGATGTACCTTAGGATCCCCTCTTTCAGAAAAGCCCATCAGCCATGAGAAAATCCAAGATTTTTTCAAATATATACAGTATATATTCTGTAGGTACCCCTCAAGTTTTAAATACTTCATTCTCTGCATGAACACACCAGATTTTTGAGAATGAGGCAAGTAGACGTTAAATATTTTTGTAACGGTTGAGTGTATGCCTGCCATCTTTACGAATGGCTGCCAAGGTCTCCTAAGGTACGCCAAATGTGGTCCTTGTACCACAAAATGCACGATTTGTTGGAGACATCAAACTGACCGGCTCCGTTTTATTTTCTCTTGGACTGTGTGAGAAAGCCGGAGAAAACCATCGCATGCACGGGAAGGGCACACATCCTGATTTCCCACGGGCCAGTCCTACACGTAGCCAACTGAAACATCCAAAAAAATTAAAATGTAATAAAGAAAAGTTTTTCAATATACTATATGTAGATTTATTCATGATGGCACAGTTCAGTTTTTGCAACTGCCGTTTATTTGCACATCTTTGCACTTCTTCTTGTGGTTAGTGTGTGTCTTTGCAGCATTACGCTGTGAAAACCTCTGAACTAAACAGCATAAAACACAACTGGTCAAAATATACAAAGAAACACAAAATCAAGCTCAACAGAGTCCCTTGTTTCTGTGTGTCAAGACAATTGTGTTTTCGACTCCAAGGTATAACATTCGCAGTTTGTTTGTCCAACTTGAACTCTTAACTTAATTGCTGCAAACGTCATGAGCAAGAGTCGTGCTCCCCTGTGGCAGACTCACAAAAGGCTCACATTTTCAAATGAATCATATTTGTCTCAACACATTTCAATCGTAATCCACGGTACATTCACTGTAAAAACAAATGAAATCACCAGTTTTACAAATTTTACAACCCACGAATGAAAAATACATAATTTTAACCAGCACATAACATAGTTGTTGCACATTATTGATATTTACCCAAATATTGACTATGTGCAACAAGTCCCAACTCCCTACACAATTATAACACCTGTATAATGTCCCATTATGACCCCAATAATTCTAATTGTTCTGGCAATAATATTTCTGGGCTTTTATTTCCAGATGAGCTCATTAAAATGAAATTGCACAGAGATTCAGAGTTGATTTGTGAGCTTGCAGCTTGGCAGGCCGATTAAGTCATCCCTATGGAAACTACAGTCCTTATTGGTATTCAGCAAATGTCCACCACACAGGCCCATCAGGCACCATGTAAGTAAAAAAGAAAAAAAAATCAGTTCTACAGGCACAACTTTACTATTGTAAAGCAACTGCCATCTATCACCCACCTATAAGAAATGGTCTCATGTTTCGAACTTGCTGCAGATGAAACACCGCTGCATGGAATAAGCCAATTACCACCAACACTAACAGACCTAGTATCAAATTAGTTACAGTGAGCGTAAGTACCCTGTGTGAGGACATGTGCACTGCGCAGAACTGGTGCTGTTTACTATGATAATGGATTCCAATGTTTTTATAGAAAAAGAGTCCGGTTTTTCTGGTGAATTTCCTGATGTTTTGATCTTGAGGTTTGGAAGAAATCTAAGCAACATATAACAATTGCAGACTAAAATGAGGCCCTAATAGACTGTCAACAAAGTCTGTAAATAGCAACGGTTAATAGAAGTTATATGCAAAACTTCTGATATACACAGGACTTACTTCTACACTGCAAACATATTTTTTTCACAAACAATGATGAGAAATGTTTTAGAGCTGCAGACTGTACACTAACCATCAATCTTTTTATTTATTTATTTTTTTTGCTTGGACTTGGGGTCCTTGTTTTCTATAAACAAGTATAAATGCTTGAAGACCATGACTTGAGTCAATACTTTATTTTTTATCATGAGGCTATCACATACTGTCTGTAAGTAGCTTTTTAAATGATACCACCTTATTGTTTGCATTTATGATACTTTTTTTATTGTTATTAATATTCTTTCTTATGTTGACAATGCTGTCAGTTGCTATGGTAATGGACAAATTTCTCACGTGTGGGATCACTAAAGTTATTCTGATTCTGATCCTGATTCTAATTTCACTAGTTAACATCCTGCTTAGGGCATACCTACCTACTCTGGGCACTCTAACATTCAGCCTCGCCCGAGCAGAAACCTCCACCGGCCTCTGCTCACATTTTGCTAAGTTAACGAAGGTTCTCATTCATCCAGGTGATGTTGTCTGCTGGTCCCTTTTGGAGTCACCTCACCTCCCTTGATTTGGATCAGCTGGCATTTCTGACAGGACCCTTTGCGTTTTCCCAGACTTGGGACTGGTTCACATAAGCTCGGAAAGGTGATTGCATTACAGTGAAGGGATAAGCATGAAGACCATTGTTCCACACAGTAATGGTGGTGGGATGTACTCCCAAAGTGGTTCAACCTCTATTAAATTATAGTGTTTCCTCATTACGTTCGGTTACGTTCTAAATAATAAATCCTGTATTACAGAATGAAAACACAGATCTGCTCACGATCAAAGTTTTGGTAAACTGTACACATTCTGTACTGGAGACACAGCATGGAGGGCATTGATTAACAAGTTCATCAGCCAATCAGGACACAGAACAAGGTGCGCTGTAAAAAAAAAAAAGGCATGCAAAATTGTACTGAAAAAAATCTACAAAACAGAGACTGGTGAAACGCAATAAAGTGAGGGAACACTGTTAGAAAAACAAGAAAACTGTTGGTTTGGTTGTTTCTTTTGTTCTTGGCACAAATTTGGCTTTTTCTCTCTAGGATATTCAATCAGCCACCATTTCAATGGGTGAAGTAAGAATCCACTTTGATTAGTTTTGTTTGCTTTTACACATACACTGAAAATGTTGCACATTTCCACAGCAGCTCTTTATTATGAGAGTGTAAATGTCACAATGCTTGTGCTTCTTTCTTTCCTTGGTTACTTCTCCATCCACGCACATAAAGCTAAACCTTAAGTAAATTGAAACCATTGTTTTTAGGAGACAGCTCAGCTCTTTTGCACTAAGATTCAGTTTCAAACCAAGCTATGAGAGAAAACAAAACTTGATACAAAAGCCAAAAGTGCACGGCAAAATCATGAAATATCACCTCATATTTTTGTCTAGTTTCTAATTAAACTATATTTTTATCATTTATATAAGATTAATCTAATTTAAATTAACTTTTTAGTAACAAGTAACATTATATAAGCACAATAAATGTGGAACATCTTGAGTCATTTAATTTAGAAAACATCTTATTTTAAGTAATATCTCTAATTAAACCCGTTTTCTGACTCTTAATTTACACATAATCTTGATAACTTTATATTAAAATATGTATTTCTAGGCTTATTTCAAGTAGTCTAAATATATGGGCCGGCACACGAAGCACATGAAAGAGGATAGTATTTGTAGAGGAAAACACATGTATGTATGTTGATGTACCTATTTTAAAGAAAAACAACTTTATTTTACAATACACACTGACTTTAAGACCTAATATTTCCAATTATCAGAGCAAGATATCTTTTTTTTTTTTCTTGTCCTGTCCAACAGCTGGGCAGGCAGATGAGAACTGAGGGCCTCTTGTGTTGGACATATTTTACTTTAACAGCAGGGGTTATTAATCTTCACACAAACCAGAGGTATGTCTGAATAAACCCCTTTTGTAATTGAGGCCAAACTTTATTAATTTCAATCATGTTGGAAAATCTTTGGTGTTGGACCGGACGGAAAAGGAAAGGAGGGAAGAAGAGAGAGGGATGTTAGAGGTGGGGGTTGTAAGAGGGTGATAATAGGAGGGGGGGATAAAACCATGAAGCAGCATAGAGCAGCAAGTTTACTGGTTGTTTATCATTACGGTAAGGTTCAAATGTAGTACAAAAAGGGCGGGGCCTGTCCACACACACACTCAAATATTACCAACACACCTGCTAGCTGCAAAAATGTCCACATGTCAACATGTACACAAAACAGATAGTGTTCACACACGCATACCTATGCCTTAAAACCAACTAGTGTTAAATATTTCATTCAATCACGCAAACTATTAGTGCAAAGGTGAGCTAACACCTGTGCTCAGGTGAGTGTTTATGTTCTTCTAAAATGGATGGTGGAATGTGAAAAGAAGGAGGGAGAGCGCACAGCCATCCCCACACTAAGACCCCCGCCGCAGCAGCAGCTGCAGCCGGAACCCCCCAATGCCACACGGCAGCAGGCAGGGAACAACCGCCCCCCGGGCGACCAAATCCGCCACCCAAGCCAGGGCCAGCAGGACTGCCACGAAGCCCCCAGGACCAGAGAGCAGGGAGGCACGGGGGGAAAGAGAGCGCTGCCCCAGCCCAACCAGGAGAGCAGCCCCCCCGCCGCGCCGGGTGAGCCCAACGCAGGGCCCCACCTGAGAAGGGCGCCCACAGCCCCAGACGAGCACCCCATCACCACCAAGGAGTTCTGGGCATCCCCCCGCCCCAACCCCAGGTACGAGCCAAGACCCCCCAAGGGAGACCCGCTCCGCCCTCCAGGCAGCCACCCACCCGGCCCACGGTTGGTCCAGGGAGGAGCAAGGCAGGGGCCAGCCGCCCCCGCCCAGGAGGGGAGCACCTTCTGGGAAAAAGGGGGCCCACAAAGGGTGTTGTAAATATGGCCCGACCAGGCTCGGCTACAGTGGGAAATCTGGCGGGGCCCAGCGCTCAGGGGCAAGGACCAGAACCCACCCCCCAGGGACACTCAGGTGTAATGTGACCCCCCCCTCCTAAACGGAGAGAGCACCGCCGGGCCTAGAAAACCGGCACCCAGGGGACACGGCCGCCGTTGCCAAGGGCCCCGTACCCCCCAGCAGGGAAGGGGTAGGGGACAGATGGTCCTAGGTCCCACCTTCCTTGCAAAATGTGTGTGCGTGTATGTGTATTTGTGAAGGTGTGTGTGTGCGTGTGTGTTTATGTTGGAATGTATATCTTGAGGGGGGAGGGGTGTGTATACTAAGGGGGGTGAAGTTAAAATTGGCAGGTAGGGCACTGAGGGGACATCTCCTGATTACTCACAGAGCAAGATGTCTAAGTATTTGTGTTTAATACTGATTTCACGATTTAGTTTAGTCTTATTCAGACAAACTCTACTGCTACTATTGGCAGATTTTATTCACTCAAGAAGGGAAACATTTTGAATTTGATATTTTCTACTTCTTTTGAGAAGATTTTTTTTCACTGTGAAAGCACCTTCACCAATTCTATGTCACATTAAACCATCATGCAGATCGCTTTGTTCATCTTCTGGGGATATCTATGTAAAACATGGATGTCACTTCTGAAAAGCCTGACCCATAAATTTAATTAGAATGATTCATGCAGCTGAACAAACATAGAAGACAATCATTAGCATTCTCCTTTAGTACAATCTGGTTTAGTCTGTACACGCAGACTTTACTTACAGTTGCTTTTGACTGCTCATACAAAAAGAATAAGGTCAACCATTATTATTTGTTTTGCCATGAAAGATGGTGGATTTTTTTTTATGCACGTTTTATTTTTAGGGGACTTTTTGAAGCTTTGATTTTAGAGTTTATGCCATTTTTGTTCATGAGGTTATATGTCACACTTATGGTTTACTTGCAGCTGTAAGATAGATAAAAAAATGCAAAAAAAAGATATGAGATATACTGTAAGTACAAGCAAATATGCAGCAAATCAGTTTTACTTGTTAAACAGCAAACTCCATTTAGCACTTGATAGTTTTTTTTTAATTCCAGTCTGCTAGAAATTGGTACAGTCACTAAAAATCTGCACAAATCAACCATCTTTAAATTTAACAGCTTTGTTTTTATGGCTAATTAGTTTTAAAGGACTTATGGTTGTGTGTTTTTTTTTAAATATCCAAGTTTTGATTAGCAGCAGATGCAACTTTCATAAGATGGTTTTACTCACAGACCTATTTTAGTGTTTTTTTTTCTGTTTCAGATCTCAAAGTTTGTAGCTGCATGTCCCATTTCTGACCAGTTCCTTTTAACAGCAAGGAGACTGTTTGGACCATTACACCTCAAGTGTCTATGGAAGACCAAAAAGTGATTTAATGCTTACGTTGCTCTTCCTGTTATAAATTCTAATTTCATGGAAAACCTGCTGGTTATGTGTATTTAATTGTCTTTTGTGTAAAATATTGCTTTCTTAAGGTACAAACATTAAGTGACTGTTTGATGCCACACACAATCCGTTTTCTTGTAATTAGATTGTTTATCAAAGGACTTTGATTTGTGAGTTTTGCTTGTTGTTAGGAATCCATGAAGGTGTCGATCGGCCAAATCAGAAAACAACAGGAGTTGCACTGAGGTTCTGGGAGCGCAGGGGTGGGTGGATGTGGGGGGTGTTGGACAGAACAGCTACAAGGAAATGTGCAAAAACATCAGCTTTACACTATTTTGCGGTACATATTATACAATAACGTACCTCCAGATCTGTGTATAATATCAAACCTTAACAGTTTTACTACTTAAGATCCATCTTTTTAGAATGCAACGAACAGAAATTATGTAAAAAGAAAAAACCTATACAGGGTCATTATAGAACACAAAATGGAACAAACGGACTCATTGAGGCTTTTCAACTGGTTATCTATAGTTTTCATGAGGATGGGGTAGGTGCCCAGCCTGTTTGTAGTTCTATGCTTTTGTAGTACTTTAAAAAATCAGAACAAAAAAACTCCAGTTTTTTGTGTTTTTGTCTTTTTTTAAAACACAAAAAAAGTAGTACGGAAGCTGAATATGACCTACCCCAATATTTTTTTTCTTTTTCTGTTTTTTGTCAAGACAATACTTTTAAAAGCCCAAGTCTTGAGTGATTTGCAGTCATTCCATCCTTCTCCACTCTGTAACCCCCGTCTGCCGACCAACCCCCCAGCACCGCACGCCCGGCCATCGCCCCAGCCAACAGGAACCACAGGATTTTTATTTTTCAATTGAATGCTATACACTTCCATAGATTAGCAATATGGTAAAAAATAAAAAATGTAATGCTTGAGTGCATAAAAATACAAATACTATGAAAGGCCATCTAATTGGTATTTAAAATGGTCAGGTGTGATCATGTCACATGCAGCCCTGAAGGGAGAACTGGGAGTTGGAAACACTTCTCACATTGGGACTTTCTGAATTACAGCAGAGGTGGATAAAAAGACTTCAAAGCTCAGAAAGAAAAGTTTCTTTAGGGTGCTGTCTTCCTGGATTGGCTACTGACATCCCTTGTCAAGTGGAACTTGGCTTTCTTTCAGTCTGGATGTGCTTCCCACCTTAAGGTTGCCGTCTGGCCCAGGGTTTTTCCAGATCAACAAGATTTTTATGCCAAATTTTGGAGGAGACATCCACTGATGACTGGAGCTAGGCCAATACCTGCAGGTGCTGCCAATCAGACACCTGCGGGTATCAGAAGCTCTAATCAAGAACCGACTGCGGCAGCAGTAGAAACCTTTTGCCGGTGTCACAGACGAACTGAAGATTAAAGCATCCCTTGTGCTTATCTGTTCATCTCAAAAATCTATGACATGTACAAATATGATTTCATTTATAATAGAAGGAAACAGGATTTCCAAAGGTAGGACATTTTTTAACTAAGATTTTTTAACAACAGCACCAATGATCTAACTCATTGTTCTAAGTTTACAACCTTTATTGAGACATATATTTCTCTTATCAATCAATCAAACTTTATTTATATAGCACTTTTCCTATAAAAGCATAACACAAAGTGCTTTACATTAAAACAAAACAAATAATACGAAAACAAAAAAAAAAAAATTAAATGGAGCCCCCTCCCCAGACTTACACTCAACCCCCCATCCCTTTCCCACCTCCCCTCCCCTAACTGATTGGGAGAGACAATTGGAAATTGGCACAAAAACAGAATGTCGGTTGTTGGAAACGCTAATATTTGGGACTTCCCTCTCTGAGAATAGCTGCATAGCCAGCTAAATGCAGCATCACAGCCTCACCACACCTAAGCGGCGATGCAGGTCCCCATGTAGAGCTGTGCCGGCTGAACAGCAGCCGACCCAGAGGGAGAGGACCAAACCGAGATCTAAGATCCAACTTAGAAAGTTTCATTTCTAACCTCAAACTTAGAGCTTGTTTGGAGATGGTTGGGCAGTGATTTCCATGCCCTGTCATGATAAAAAACAGAAGGAAAAAAATGAAAAAGGTGATTTAGAAACAGTGACCAGCACATGCCTCCGAATAAGCCTGTTCCAGTGGTTGAGTCAGACATCCTCTATTACTGATGTAGTGCTGTGAAGATAGGTTTGATTATTTCAGGCTGAGAAGTAAGAAGACATAACTTATTCAAGTATATTCCAATGAAAAATTCATAGGCTTTCTAATTAGGTCTTAGTTTTAAGCAGAATTTGTCATTGTCGCATTGTCTTTGCCACTCTTTTTGAACAAAAGAATTACAAACTCAACATACCTTCTTTCCCCAATAACTTCTAATTGTTTTATTCTCGCCAGCCTCCTCAATTGTATTTTTTTGTCTTACTTTGACTTATTTCTTCCCTGCCTTTCTGGCGCTTCATTTTCACCCAAGCATAGTCTTCCTGTCAACGCGCTCGTTCTCATATCTTCATAACTGCGCCTTCCCCTTCCGTCTTCTCGAGCCTTGCCTCCATCTCTTCAAAGCCGTCTCAGTCTTTGCTGTCATTGCTCTGAGAATTACACATCGCTCAGAGCTGTAACATCTGACAAAATGTTGTTCACTGACGCTGTCGGTAGTAAAGTAGAGACTGATAGAGAAAGTTCACCCAAGCAGCCATCCCATTATCCAGCACACACATACTGTACCTGTGTCCTGACAGTTGCAGATACGTCCAATTTACCCAGTAGTGGCCTCCTGAAGGGACGCCACGACTGAACAGTTTGTAACTCAAAATAACAAACATGGGCGAGAGTGTGATGCATCAGTCACGCTCTCCTCCTCTCACACTCTGCATCAAGTGCATTCGAGTGGTTTGTAGCAGCTGTACAATCAGGCTTTTATCACTGTAATTTGCGGTCGTACATCAGTGTGACAGGGGCTGGTGCAGGGTGGTGTTGGGACGCTTCTCTAGACTCTGCAGTCCAAAAATACATTTCCAAGGCAATCAGTGCTGATTTGTGAATCCAGAAAAATAGCTTTGACGTTTCAAATCATATTCCGTCATTAGTGTGAAGACACAAAAGTGAAGGACGCCGTTTATCTGGGGTCTCAAGGATGAGGATGCAATGGATTGGGGTCTGAATGGTCATGGCTAGACATTATAGTGCCCATCTGCATCAAAAGGGAATCAGAAAAGAAGCCAGAAGGAGTATAGAGGGATATGATGTGTGGGAGGAAATGTCACAGCTGGGACTATCAGACAAGAAAGGTCCAAATTGTCTGAGTTTATGGAGGATTTGAAAGAAAGGGGATGAAAAAGTTGCAAAGAGATCGCCGATGAGCAGACAGAAAAGAGGAGGAAGAGTTGGGGGAATCAGGCAGAAACAGAGATGGGGATTCCACTGTTTCTTTCAGAGCAGAGAGAAAAAAGTTCAGGTTGATAAGGGCTTGCAGGTAAAGGTTTGGAATGGCAGTCTTGAGAGGCAGAGAGTGGGAAGAAGGGGGGGGGGGGGGAGAAGAACATTCATAAAGGTTAAAAGGGATTTTGTAAGATCAGCTTTTTGGTATTCCACTCTAATTGGATTTAACAGGGTCTGAGAGTCACTGTGAGGTTGCCAAGGTAACTAAGACGAAATAAGACTGATGGCAGAGCATGGTTATCCATGCAGAAAACTTGCATCCTAAGCTTTTAACTGTTGTTGAATCTGAGGCAGTTCACTTTTTTTCAAAACTCGCTGGCAGGTTACAAAGCCAACCAGGAAGTACCAAAAATTGCAGTTCCCCAAAAGACCACTGGAGAGTGGTTGAAAAAGGAAGTGATATCCCTCTGAAAAGCAGTTGAAAACGTCCAAATATTATGCCTAAAATAAACTAACCTAGACCTGCAATGGACTGGTAACCCAACCAGGGTGTGCCACGCCTTTGCCCAACAGTAACTGGGATAGGCTCCAGCAACCCCGTAACCCTAAAAGAGATTAAGCAGCTTTAGAAAATTACTTTTACGGACTAGGTAAAAAATAAAATAAAAACAAGGGTCTGGATGTTTTTTTTATTTTATTCATAACACCTATGGGAACAGGAAATTTTCTCAACCAACTGTTTTGGTTTTCAATTATATTTTTCTTGCTACGTAAGAAGAGGGTATTTTCTTCATGATTGGCAGGTGGGTGAACCTTTGTGTGGACTCAACAAAACTAACTTCCTTTTCATTATCACTGTTCAGAATCCCGTGAAGTCAGATTATCAATCTGGTGTAAATATGTCTAAAATGTGGTTTTAAATTATACACAATATGTGTGTGTTCAATTTATTTGTTGATTTCTTGCTTACTTACTGACCCTATACTGACTTATAGCCAGTGTTAGAACTTTTGATGCGTCATAACAGGAAATCATTTCTTGATGAGAGATTTGGCGTTACGGTGTGGGTGGAGGCTTGGTTTAGTTAGGAATAAGGTTTGGTACAAGAGGCAACACTTCTTTCTTGAGATAAGATTGATAGTGAAAGTATGCTTCCTCGTCTAAACAAAAGGTTAGACATTTACACTGAACAAACAAAGCTGTAACTATTTCATTCACCTGTAAATTTTAAATCCTGAGATCCAGAAAGATCTTTCTGTTCATTTTACACTCTTGCCAGACTCCCTTATCCTGGTAAGTCTGCGATTTGGTGGAATCGTTGCTGTCCAAGATGACAATGACCACACATGGACCCAATACAAAGGGTTGCATCATGTGACCAAAACATCTGTTATCATTTGTTAGGCATCAACTTTTCTACCCGATAAAAATTCAATGGAAAGATCCGACATGTTCTATTAAATTAAGGTTAGAAGAACTGTAAAAGAAAATCCAATTGTGTGAAAAGAATAAATCCACAGACCAACCTGGATGTTGGACTAAGAAATTTTAGCACAGATGATGAATGCAAAGAAATTAACACAAATTGACAAATACAGAGCATAAATACTAAAAAATCTGTATACATTGAATCTAAATGGTGTTGTTTTTTGTAAATGAAGAGTAATCATCTGCTGTTTTGGTTTGTCGTGTATTTCATTGATACAATTGCTAATTAAAATGTTAGTTTTAGAGTTAAAAGATTGGGAAAAATTAGCTTTCCTCATGCCTAAGACCCGGGTCACTTGTACAATTTTCATTAAGGTGATGCTAATATTTTTTCTGATGATTTGATTTGTTAAAGAAACAAAGAAAAACTTAAAACTAAATCTGGATGATGGAGTCAAAACCTCAAAGATTGTAGTTATCCTGTTTTCTATTGTTCTTTAATTGATGTCATAAACCCATCTAGGTATAATAGATTGATATGAAGTAATATCAATATTGTACGGTGTCTATTTGTAGCTCATTTAGATTTAATTTGCCTCAAAATTGTCAAAATAAGATTGCTGATTTCGGGATTATCTCTATTTCAAACCAGTCTCCAGTCTTCTGACTTTTCAGATGTTAGAAGTAGGTTTGGTCATTTCTAAACGGAAATTTTCCGCCAAATCAGGTCATCTCACGGTTTTGTATCATAAAAAACCCATTAGAAGCTTGGGATGTAAGTTTACCGAATGACTAAATATAAATTAAAAAATGAAGCTCAAGGATGAGTATTGAATTTAAAAATACAATCCAAAAAGTTAGTGATCTCTTAAAATATCATAGAGTGTGAATTTAAAGTGTTTCGTTGCATGCTTCTTTGGGATGTTCATGTTCACCATTTCTGCGGGTTACACATTCATGAGGCTTTTTTTGTCTTTTTGCAGAGGCGAGTTACTTCTCTGTGTGTAGCAATCCGCCCTGTTTGTCAGCATGTGTGTGCAGGAGTGTGTGTGTGTGTGTCTGTGGCTACCTATGAATCTGCCTGTCCATATAGCTGTGCTTGCACTATATGACAGAATGTGAATCACCAGGAGCAGCCGAGTCATAAAGCCCAGAGCTGTTAGGAAGGATGGCTCCTGAAATGATCACAGGGTGGTTGTGCGTCTATTTCCCGGGCATCTATCGCTGTGGGAGGCTGTGAAGCGACTGCTGCTATGTTTGCAAGGACCCGAGGGTGAGCCTACATAGAGTCACGCCTGACAGCACAGCCAATGGCCATAATGTCAGCATGATGATTGAACACATGAAATATGTGCTTTTTGTCTGTGATGTCGGCATGGGTGGAGGTCAGAGTTGCAGGTCAGGGGAAGGGTTAAGGCAAGAAGAAAATTGGCTGTTTGGAAAGAAGGCGGACGTTTTGGCTTTAGCACTGGCTTCTCTGACAAACACCATATTTGTCAGACCTGATATCTTCTTCATAACAGGTGGATAACACAGAATTGTAATGAAATGCAATTAACAATGCAAACAAATAACACTGCCAGGGGGGTTCTATAATTGCAACAGGCATAAAATAAAAATAATATTCACAAATGAAGCTGTTATTTATTTTTATCACGCAAGGCTAAAATGCAAACAAAGCCAAAAGAGAATACTGTGAATAATTCATATTTTGATTACCTTTAAATATATATATATATATAGACAGATATATATATAATTATCATTATATTTTTTTCAATTATTTATGAATATTATTGGTTATTTGGACTATTCCAGCCTCCTTTCCTTAACATTTCTTCATGGATAAACTACTTATCTGTCAAATACTTTTACTTTATTACGTTAGTTAAAAGATGCTCTGATGAAAGTGTTCACCATTAGAAAACCAACATAAAGGTAAAAGGATGAAGAAGGAGATCATTGTTCTCATAGTTAAATAGTTCATAAATAGTTTTACAGGTGAGGACATTCATCAGAGCTCATCAGGGGATGGTGAAGGAAGAAGCTGCTTTGCTGTTTGATGGCTGTTATTGCCTCTATCTGAATAATGATGACTTGAAGATAGCAGAGAAGGTTACAGAAGCTCAATGGTGCCATCAACAGGTGGAGCAGGGCAGTGCGGCTTTCCGCCTGGGTTCATTGGGGAGATATTTAGAGAGATCTTTTGGGGTGTAATGGAGGAAATTTATCAGGAATATGATCAGGTCATAAAATGAAATATGCCACCGTCTCCACAGGGCCTGTTGAAGGATTTATGAGGCTTGGGGATTAAGGTGAGGACAGAGCTGGATCGTGTCCAAGCTATTCTCTGCCAAGGTTAGACTATCCTCTGGCCTTTAAAACCCTGTCAGCTATGCTCTCACGCACACACAGCGTTTGGACTTATTTTCCCCAGAAGCAAGGTCAAGGTTGGAGGAGCCTTCAAAGTCAGGGGCTTGCCCCACCTCACACACTCTTACCTGGTTCTTAATGTTCCATGCACACTTACACTCTCGGAGTGAACACTAAAAAGCAAACAGACTAACACGGCAGAGTTTTTCCTCCATAAATAAGCTCGGTCCATCCATCACAGAGCCTCGGTGGACCCCGCGTGCCCTCTGGCTAGCTCAGCCTAGCAGCAGCAGCACGCTGGGGTACTGACAAAGAAGGTCAGCCCAGACATCCAAAAGGAGAGGAGTAATAATAATCATCACTCCTCTGAGTCTGTCTTCATGGATTCCATGCTGGCTGCTTTGAGCAAAGCTAATGGGCTACAGTGTGTTTAAAGACAGCCTCTCCTTTTTTTTACCCCCTTCCCTCACTTCTTCGTATAGATTTTCCGTCTGACCACGACTAACTGACTAACAGAGTAGGAGTAAAGACTTCAGTGTTGCATGTTATAAGGCAGTCGATACAGGCTGGGAGACGGAGCTCATGTAGCACTGCAGGGTACAGATTCCCTCCTCTGATAGCTCCGCCGGGGAGCCGCAGGAACCAGGAGTGCGCCTTTTCCACACTAGTTACTTTGACAGAGCTCATGCAGATTGGTCTTTAAAGATAAATGCAAAAAGCTAATTAGCGCTCAATTAATTAGTAATTCATGTTTGGTTTTTTAAAAGTTGAAATCAGAATCAAGACCGCTCACAAATACAGAGAAGCAAAAAAAAAAAACAAGATTACTAATTGAAGCCTAATGCAATAAAAGACTGAAATCAAATGGACAATTTATAATAAAAAATATCGTTTCATCACATAATTGGATGAATGTCACAAGACTATTCACTGCTTTGATTAAATTTTCTTCTGCTGTAAAGAGTCTTTCTAACCAGCATCCTCTGTGGTCCACCATTTCCTTGTGAAAACAGTTTATCCATGACAGTAATTGCTGAGATGTGGCCACAGATTGGCTCCCAGCAGGTCAACACACAATATCTGATGATTATACAGGACAGAATATTCTAATTTAGTCACGCAATCAAAACCTTTTATTTAGAGAAAGCAGAAGCTCAAGTGCACTTTAAACCCACCAGCACACAGAACCATTATGATGTGTTGCGTGTTGAAGGTGATTCAGGAGGACGAAAGAAATCGACAAGTACAACGTGACAGAAGAAAATGGATTTTAAAATGTCTGGGGTAGCTGTTTTCATAGACACCAAAGGCAGTCACACTATAATTGTAATCCACTATATTCCACGCAGTTCTGGATTTTTAAAGTTTCCGATCACTTTAATTACACGAATTGTTTTAACTGTATCAAAACTCATGATGTGAGTGACCAATAGATTACATTAGAGTTTTTTCAAAATTATCCCCTGTAATCATCAAGGTATTGTTACAGTATGAACTGAGGACAAAGGTTGGATAGAAAAAAATATGAAGCAAAGTCAGAAAAGTTAAATGAGGGAAAAATAATAGGACATTTTTTTGGGCAGATGTGGAAAAGTGAAGAGGCGCTGGTGCCTATAGATGAGATCACAGGACCATTCAGTGACCTGTGTAGGCCTACAAGCTGGCTTAGTCTTTGGTTGGGCAGTGCTCCATTCAGCTGCCTCAAATTGTAGTTTTTGTGGCCTCACGATGAATCGACAACTTGCGGTAGCAGTGGTTAGCACTCTTGCCTCACAGCAGGAGATCCTTAGTTTTCAAATCCCAGCTGGGACCTTTCTGTATGGATTTGTATGTTCTCCCCGTGCATGCGTGGGTTTTCTCTAGGAACTCCGGCTTCCTGTGCCCAAAGTCCAAAAAACATGGTAAATAGATTAATCTGTGTCTCTAAATTGTCTTCATGGTTGAGTGACCCTGCAGAAGATTGGCGAGCCTTTCAGGGTGTTGGCCACCTTTGCCTGACAGTAGCTGGGTTGGCTCCAGCCACCACTGGACCCTGAAAGGGATTCTGAAGATGGATGGACTAGGCATCATAAGTGTAATGTGGAACAAAATCCAAAGAAGATGCATCTCTGCTGGGGTTTTCTAATCTAAATGGATGGTTAAAAGGTCATTCCCTTCAAATTACAAGAACTGTTTTTCTTTTTGCTAAAATACTTTTTTTTGTAAATAACAATAAATAATGCCAACAACTTTTACCACTCAAGTGCAGTACATCAACAGCCTGACATGCTTTGTCACCACCGAACCATTTTCTGTCTACTTTGCCAAATCTGTATCGGATAAACTAACAGGTAATGTAAAGAGTTTGTGTTGTTCAGTTGCCTTTTTCAGCTTCCTCAATGGTTTTCTGCAGTGTGATTGATCCAAGTAAAAACAAATGGTCAAATATTTTTATTTGCAACTAAAAAGTTAAACTTCTGCATGGTTATTTGCATGATGGAAATTCTGTATTAAATAATGTTCTTTGCAATCTTTTGTTTTAAATAGAAAAACCATGATTCTTGTCAAAGTTTTCTGTAAATACCCAGGCACCTACCTAGGCACTCTGCCTATGAAAAAATGACTTTTAAAACATTGACATAGTTTGTCAGTCTTTTTATGCATAATTCCTAAAATTAAGACCCTAGTTGTTTAATCTGGAATCATTCTACCCCTTTTCATAATATCACCCCCAATTTGCAGATAAGGCAGTAAGTATGACAAATTTTCCTCTCGTGTAGATACACCTGTTAGTCTGAGCGAGGATCAATCTCTTGAAACAATGAGTACTCTGGACCCATAATCCAATCTTAAAGACTCACTTTGATGAAAATACCATTATTAACATGTTCTTTTGGCATTTGTTTTGACAATGGAGCACACATACTATTAATTAATCTTAAATTTGTGTTCATTAGTATTACTTTATTCTAATCGTTGTGAATCAGAGAGACTGTTCCAGCTTTTAGCTGCAAAAGAGTGAAACGCTGATTCAGTGCCTGAGGTCCTCAGAGTCTGAGATGGTTCATATGGGGCTAATATGTCAGAGATGTACTTTGGTTCCATGGAGAGACTTGTAAACATTGAGAGCTGCTTTAAAGTCTATTCTTTGAGCTTCAGGAGACCTGAGCACAGGACCGATGTGGTGGTACTTCCTGGTTCTAGTCAGTCGTTTAGGGAGGTCAGTCAGCAGGCCGTTACAGTAATCTAACCTGCTGGGTACTAATGCATGAAAAAGTATCTCCAGGTCTGGATTTGACACTGTTTTTGATTTTGGCAATGTTTTTTAGATGGGAAAATGATGTTACTGACTTGATATGGATAAAGTTCAAGTCCATGATTACTAATTAAAATCTGGGGATTTTGTTGTTGTTGTTCTGTTTTAGAATATCAGTCTCACCTTTCTCACCCACAAGCCAAAACAGAAAACTCCTAGATGAATGGGATAAGCTCTATACTATAATTTTCTCCTCAAACAAATTTTGTGCCACCACAAACAGAATCATTTCAACTCTGCAATCACTCAAGAATCTCATTCAAAGTGGATGGCTGTTACCTGCTTTGTGCTTCTTCAACACACCAACCACAAAGGGTGAAATGCATATTTACTGTCACAATTAGGCTGTTCCACATACCATCAAACCAGCAGCACTGTGCTAACATTGACAGAAGCAGTTCACCCCCCCCCCCCCCACATCAGGCCTCTTTTGTCTCTACAGACTAATTAGGGAGTAATCGCTGTCAGTTTAGTCAGGGAATTTATGCAACATGACACATTCAAATGGCGCTCAAGGGTCTCGTGTACCCTAATCTTGATTAGAAACTTAATTTGGTGCCCTGCTTATTTATGGGGGGCTCTTAACCTTTAAAACGGCAGGGAATGAGGCTGTGATGGGAACATCTAGAAACCCAAGAGATTTATGTCCCCTACTAAAAAGGGATTGGTCTCAACCTTAGTCGAGGACACCTCCTTTCAGCCTGATATGATGCTGTAATTTGTCCATCTGGTTGAGCAGATTAAACAGAAACTATACGATATCCACGTTAAAGTGCTTCATAGACATTAACCTCTCATGACGCATGTTGTAGTTTAATTTGGCTGTAATAGATGTGAAGGATGTAAAATATGTGGCTGTTATCCTGATGCTTGAGGACATGTCGTTTATTGGAACTTGTATTAAATGTACCATTTTAAAATGTTAATCAAATTCTTGTATGTCAGGAATGCTGGAACATGGTTTGTCATAATTATTCAGAAACTTGATTGTAAAAATGAATCAACTTGTCCAATCACCAGGAATGAGCCAAAAAAAGTGTTTGCAAATCTTTATGTCTTAGCAACTTTTTAAAAAATCTTTGAGTAAAGTTGTTCTATTTTTATTATTTTTGTTTGTTATTTTTTTCTTGATGAGAAAGAGACGGAGGTCTTCATTTATTTATTTTTCTAATTCATTGAAAGTTTCTCAGATGCCAGAGAGAAGGCATTAGTTGTAACCTTAACTATAATTTTGGACGGAAATAAATCGGTTTCCTTGTGTAGACAAAAAACGTGAATTAATTTGAAAAACATCAACAATTTAACTTTTATCTACACAACAAAACACAAATGTTTCACAGAATTTCAACAGATTTAGCTAAAATTAGCCTGCAGTTCATTTACATGTTGCATTACATTGCACTGAAGTAAACTTGGAATGACTTGCATGTCTAAAAAGCCAATTAAAGTAATGTTGTAACTGTCTCTGACTCACATAGCTTTTGTTTATGCAGGCAAGCAGTGGATGCAGTTTATTTTTCCATCAAGGAAAACTGTTTCAAAGGGTTATTACTTCAATAAAAAAAATGAATGAAATGTGGAATTAATCAAACTGAAATTCCTCTGCAACAGTTTGAAAGACCAATTAAGTCTCAAAGGCAGCATTTGCCTCCTTTTACATCCAAAGAAGTATTTAAGATGTTCAATTGGTTGGGTAATTTGGGTTTTCTGATTTTGATGTTACATTTTCAAAAAATGTCTTTGTTTCCATGTGCTCACATGATTCCACATACTTGTGTGATGATCCTTGGATCAGCACAAAGACTGTAAAACTCTAACTCCAAACCATTGACTGTATGACTGGACCGAGTGAGTTTGATGTCACCCATAGAAAATGGCTCTCCTGGCTCCAACCAATTGAAGTCAATTCAGTCGCCATTTTTTTTCGCTATACAGACGCCAGTAAGCGTCAGTAAGCAGTGATTGGTACAAGTTGGTCTGAGTCAACATTTCCATGGCAACCACTCTGTCATTCAAGAGTTAGCTTGTTGAAAGTCCTCACCCCTACCTTAGGAAAGCGGGCGAATCTGTCAATCAAACGTTCGACGTGAGACCACATCATTTTATCGAGGCATCTGATTGGCCACATTATAATTTCAATAACTTGCACTCTGAGTAATAGCTGTTTGTTTCTTAATAGAAGTCTATGGGATTAGAACCCGTGGGCCCTTTGTATTTAAAATACCAGGGGGGGAGGGGTAACTCCATCCAGTTCTCATATACAGTCAATAATGCTTCAACCACATGCTTACAATAAAACATATTTAACCTTTTGTACCTCCACACAAATAAAAACCTTTCCTTGCTTTAAAGATGACTGATCCTTTTAATCTTTGGCTTTTTTGCATTCTGAGAACAAGGAACCATCCTAAAAAGTTTACTTTAAAATTCCTCTTTATATATGGAAGTGAACCTTATGATTCCACAAACATCCACTAAATATAACACACACGAGTAATGTTACATTTTCAGAGACTATAAAAGGCAAATAAGTTGTCTTCTGGGAAGAGAAATAATCTGGGCGATATTTTTCCATTTTACTTAACATTTGAAAAGTACAGAGAAGATGAATGCTGCTATTGTGTTTCGCTTTTACAATTCAAATCAACCATCATTTTGTCACTGGAGTCAATTCAGCACTAAATTACATTCTTTTGTGTCTGTAAAGAACACTAGTGGATTCATAAAGAGCACAGAGTCCTTTATGTCCGTGCTTTTATTCACTGGTCTGTGCTATTGGATATATGCAGAGAGAACGCTAAAATGGCTCTTCATAAAGGTTCAAGGACACTCTGCATAGAAGAACCTTTTAAATGCTTTGCTGCCTGTGCAGCAAGGAGGACGAGTCCATGCACTCGTGGAGAGCAGGGTGCAGCACGAACACGCAGCGTGTTTACAGTGGAGTCGATGGCAGATGTGATGAGATCCAGCTTTAATAGAGCAGAGATGAGCTGAGAAAAGCTGCCAAGGAGACGAAGTGCACGCTTCTGTAAACACATTTATTTGAAAGTATGGAAATTAGGAATAAAAGATGATGCATTTACACTCAAAGCCAAGTGTTTTTCTCATTAAAAGTACATCTTACAGTAAAATGTAGTAACATCATTTAGGTTAACCTGACTCTTTAAATCCATCCATCCATCCATCCCCAAACCCCATAACAACAAGACTATTTCCGAAATAATTAATTAGGTGGATTAAGATTCATCTGCAAGATTCGTAATATGTCACATACACACTGATCCACCATCAAGGTGTCACCAAAAAAAAAAGACAACATGAAATTAGTTAAAAAGTTTTTACTTTACTGTGCTTGGGAGGTTGTCTGCACCTGAACTGATCGATCAAAGAGTCAAAACAAACATTGTACACAGACATTTTTATTTTTATAGTAAAAAAAATCAAGCTTGCACAAAGTATTTGGAAAATGTCCTTAGGGCAAATGTCTTTTAAGTAGATAAAGAAACTAAATAATAAATGGTCAGGACAGTATACATTAGCAGCTTTTACTACTGCCTTTTTAAAAATTTTTGTTGATGGGCAGACATTTTTAGACATTCAGCAATGCTTTAATTTTTCTCTTAGTTCTGTATTTGCAGGATTTTGTGAATTAATTATGTGTAAACTAAAATTCTTTTCTTGAAATGTCCTGATTATGGTTAGTTGGACACATTTTTTTTGGAAAGAGTCCTCAACGGTTTAGTGCAGAAGGAGATTCCCCCTCTTAAGCTCATTCTATGAAATATATATACATATTTGTCTGCATAATTTACTCTTGGATTCATAAGCAGACTTTCAAGATGCTTTTACATTTTAAATGTTATTTTATATTTTATAATCTAGTGCAGGAAAGTATACACATTTTCAAATGTAGAGTTTTCCTTTTTACGTAGTCAGAAGAATAACCAAACTAAAATGAGTTATGTAAAAGATTTGCTAGAAAGTCTTCTCTATGTATTAGTCACATCATGAACCTTAAGTTGCTTCAGTTCATATATTAAGATAATCAATAGAATTATTTTAGATACAAAACTGACAGGCAACAATATCTTTTTGACATTAAATGTCTTTACATGCAACATGAGTCACTCACTTAAATTTGTATTATTCCACCTTTTATTTTGAGAAAAAGCTTACAATGAGTAAGCTTTTTCTCTCATTTCCTCAATTTAATATGTCCATTTTTAGCTTCCACATTGATGACACTTCTCTTAAACTTCACCATGTTTGCTGCACAGACAGCAACAGAAAAGTCGATTTTAATATTTTTTCTTATGAGTTATTTAATTTACGCTGTTGGGGGCGAAAAAACAAAATCATGACGCAACCGCATAATCCGTGCAGGTCAGACAGACTTTTGCAACCTGCAAAAAATTCAAACCTCTGCATGTATTTGTTTCCTAAAGGAGTGTATGCATATTTTAAAATGTACCAGTGTGTCAAAAGCGTTTGAGCCAGCAGACCACAATGCCCTGGATTTTTTATCAAGTCCCTCATAAATCGAGTAAACACGACGGGCTAACACTCATATCTGTGTGTGAAACTGTATCAGACTTCTCAGATAAGATGGACTCATGGACCTTTTCACCACTTTTTGTCATTATCCTCTCAGTGGTTTTTGGTTTTTGGACACAGTATCTTTGCCATCACTCAAACTCTCAGTGTGTTAAATAGTAGAGCTCTGTGCATGTCTGCTCCAGTGTAGTGGTTACCAGAGGCAAAAAAGAAATAGTTGCCAGTAGATTTCTTGGGACCTTCTGGCTCATATGAAATCTATAACTAGCAAAGAGAGGAAAATGCATCACAGCTTGGAAAAGGAAATGCCAGTATTAACTAGCAGAAGGGGGTTTTGAAGTCAGATCTCAAAACATGGAAAAACAAACATGGAACAAACATGGAAGATCCAATCCGATCATCTTTGACCTATTGTAAAAGTGTTCTCAGTGGTCTTTTAATTACGATTGTGCGGTTTTGAGGCAAAATCAGAAAACCTGTCCTTTTCTTGGATGTGGTTTCTGCAGAGCAGTAGCAGTAAGTTGTGGATGTGTATGTTAGCACGAAAGTAAGCCTGTACTCATTTCCCATAATCCCGTTGTTTACACTTAATCTTAATTTTCTTGATAGATTTCCTCTATCATGAGAAAAATGCTGCAAGAACATGTTATAAACACTATTTTAATTGCAGTGGGTCCTTAATTACATTAAATTTGTATACATTTTAAAGTTTTTCTTTGGTAATCACATTTGCAGTCCAACCTATGTTGTGTTATGTTATGTATGTATGGCCCTCGTTTGTGCTGTTGAGTAAATGTCTTATTATCATTTTTATTGTGTTCCTTTGATGTAAACTGCTTTTTTCTTTGCATTCCTCTGCACTCTATGTGGAGTGCAGGAGACTTCAGATGAAATTTGGTCCCAGCTCTCCTTGTGGTTTCCCTTATCTGCACTTTTAAGCATGTAGAGAAAACATTTTTTTCCCAATAGTTCTGTTTAGATCAAAAGTCCCCTTTTTTTCTTGTTTCATGTGCTAAAAAAGAGCACACGAAACAACAAAAACCCATGCTGATTTGTTCATGAGGCCTATTAGACCAGTTGGTGTCAAAATAAAGGCTTTAGGAGACATAAAACAATAGCTTTTATTTATTTATTTATAAGATTTTCTCAGTATTTAATGAAAAGGCAGCCTTGACCTGCATCCACACCTTTATCTTGAAGTAAATGTTGCGTTTGCATGCAAACTGTTCCATCATTCCCTATAAATACTACAAGTGAATTTGAGTATGCAAGGCTTCAGAGCCATTTGCCATGAACCTTAACTCTCTGGATGCTTTATGACACATCGCCAGTTATTTCTTTTCACAGCTCTAATCTCCAAATGAAGGGTGTGAGGGCACTCAGCTGGTGACGACGAAGACCTGTCACCATCAGGGTCGAGAGTTGAGATTCTGATTCCTGCTTAGAAATGCTTTACAAATCTAAACATTTATGTTTAAGCATCTTTAGTATTAAAACCTAAATTTGGTTGTAATACTAAAGATGAAATGTTAAAGTTGGTTTATTTAGAGTGGTAAATCAAATGCAGCAATTGCTTTGGTTTTTTTGCATCTTTGTGGAGCAACAGCTACTGATTTGTAACCTAACAATAAAATTAGGAATTAGTCAAAGAAATCTGTCAGTGATTATGGGATATCTTTGTTTGAGGACAAAAAACATTAACATCAAACAGACAGCAGGATTTTAAGAAAAGATTTAGGTTTTATAAAGTTCCAAGTGATGGTTGCCAAAGTGCAACCAATTCAAAGCTTTTTAGAAATTGCTAATAGATTTTGTCTGTGATTTTCATAAAAAATGTTATTTTTTCTGCAAAGTTAAAAGCTTCTAAAGCTACGAACACGTGTGACGTGTTCAGGAATGCGTTCAATGCACTAAAGGGGTGTTCTTGATTGTGCATTTAGCCCTTGGTGTTCACACTGGGTATGCTGGGAGGGGCCATCTTTTTCTATTGCTACTGTTTACTAGTCCATGTCCACCACCTACAGCTGAAAGGGGCTAGGTGCAAAATGTTCAAGCAGTGAAAGTCTTGTGAATCTTGCTCCAGAATTTTTTTTCATGGCTCTATTCCGATATATGAAAGACTTGGGGTCATATAATTCTGGCTAAGCACAAACCTCAATTATTAATCTATGCACCATAATCACTGTTCACACCGTTAACACTACTGTGTGTTAAAAAGGAAGCCATCTTTAAGCCACTACCAAATCAGATTCCCTGATTGCTGAAAGATCCACCTGGTTTAACTGGCAACATGCATTCAATGACCATGCATAGAGCTCGAAAACAGAAACTTGTGTAGCTACACATAAATGTAAGAGTTTTGAACAAAGAGACTTGAAATACACCTTTACGCACGTTTAGACTTTTCATTGGAAGTTGTTGCTTAAACACATGTTGCTTAAAGCTCATGTCTGGAATATTGGATCTTTTTTTCCACCTCATCCTATTTACCCTAATGCAAAATCTGAAAACGTTTCAGTTCTGGAAAAAAAATGGTACCAGTATTTAGTTAATCTAATTTCAAAATGTATTTCTGCATGTTTATCACTCTTTGGAGACATGCAACTCTCCTTAAATCTGGTTGGTTTTTTTGTGCAGAAAGCAGCCTCGGGATGGTGGTGCAATTGATGGACAAGTTGATTAAGTACACAGTAGCTACAGGGACACACACAACTTACAACACAAAATGTGTGTGTGACCGATGCTAACCTTTATGTAGTGTTGTTATTATAACACCAGGGCGGCATTGCAGGCCCTGAAACGCATGTCAACCAAAGTTAATAGTCTGGTTAGAGGGATCAGGGGAAACCAATAATACAAGAGAGATCTGCAAGGGAGGCAAACATCTCAGGGATTAGATAGGAAATCATAAGTTGTTGTGTTTATTGTTACTTTTGAAGGCTGTCATTTTCTTCCAAGGTTCCAACCAGCGCTACAGACAGTGAACAATACAAGAACAATGAATGTAAAAAGCACAAATATAATTATAAAGTATTACAATAGACTTTGAAATGTGCATAGCATTTCCATAATAAAACAAATTTGAAGCAGTTGTACAAAAAATGTCACTCTCAACCTTTTACCTCCACCTGTCCTTAAGAACCGTTTAACAAGAGAAAGAAAAGGACTTCCTGTCTGTCAGCATGTGAACTTGGAAACCACAGCTTGTCATTAAAAGTACCGCTTTGCTGTCAGAAAAGTGAAGAGAAAGGAAGAAGGTCTTGAGTTCTGACATTCTTTCTCTACCACTGTATCTAGAAAGTCAAGATGATAAATCTGACCATCCTCCTGGCATGTGGAGTTCCTCAAGTTGAATTGTCGGACCACTCTATAACTAATGCAAGTCAATCCTAACCTTGGTGTTTTATTTACATAAAACAAGCTGTAAAAGTTTCAATGTCCCCTTAAAGTATTTGTTTCCCGTAAAAGCACAATAATAAATAAAAAGCAGTAAAGGCTTGATGGCTAGCTTTTTAAAAACACACAGTTCATGTCCTTTTAACACGAGAACAGCCATTTTTCTAGCCCAGGGCCAAAATGTGGGGGCAACCTGCCAGCTGACTTAATCACTCTGCTCACTGATCCATGGCCCTTAGTTTGCGCACATGAGTCAGAACACCATCATTAATGAGAAAAACCGGGTGAAATAAAGCAGAATTCGCCTTTAAAGCAACCACAGCTATGCAATGCGGTGTTAACAGGCGAGACAGCAAAGCTCCTGAAAGGGACCAAAAAGATTATCTATTTAAATGTAGCATGAAAAAGAGTCAATTGATATAATTTGATTTTTCATGCCTCTTCTGTTTGTTTGAAAGAGGAATTTGATGTTCAATCCACATAATAAAGACATTAAGTTTAATTAAAATAACAATAGAATTTAAAGTCTAGAATTAAAATAATAAGGTCATTTAAGAAGCAAAATATTAACTTTCAGACATTTAGACTTTACATTTCACGAGAAATGAAACTTCTCGTGAAAGTGGGAAAATGAAGTCTCTTTATCAATAATATGACTTTAACTGCGACAGGTAACGTCTGTAGTTAACAGTTTAGACTAAATTGAGATCTAGGACAGACAATAATCCTATTTTCTCTACCAAGCTACCACACAAACACAGTTTTAAGAGGAGTTTATTTTCTGTATTTAACCTGTGAACTTTTGAAACAGCAGAAGGAAACCAGAATACCTGCGGAAAATGCACAGAAGGAACACAAAAACTCCCATGCTGGGATGAAGCAGGACCTTGTCGCTATGAGGTGATTGTGCTCACTTCCATACCACAGTACATGGCTTATTTCAGAGTGAGAAAAGAATAAAAACAGTATAAGCAAACCATAGAAGAAAAAATATTTTATTACAAAGTTGGAAGTTTTATTCAACAAACTGTGTCTCTATGCTTATGAATTTACTGTTGTGTTTTGCTATTGACAATCCATTCTGTGCTGTTTCTGTATCTGCTCTTGTCTACCTTCTGTTACCCTGTCTTTGTTGATTTAACTTGTCTTTTTATTGAGGGTCCATCAACCTTTCGAGAGGGACTAAAGATGGAAATTAGCCTAAAAGGATAAATGCTATATTAATATAGGCTGTCCCTGTCATGACCCTTTAACTACCTGACCAAAACCAAATCAATTAAAAAATATGGTATTACACGCAATTAATGTTTTTAATGTTTTCTAAATGGGCTTCATTGTTTGGTTGGGCAGGCAGTTAAAGGGTTAAATAAAACCCCAAACAAATGGAAAGACAGCAGACAGGAGAGGTAGTATAACTGGAAAAACCCTTTTGGTTTTGTTTCTTTTTTTTTAGCAATTCTCAGTATTGTTCAGCCAAATTACTTCTTTTGATGACAATTTTCTCAAGACAGGTTAGCATTTTTGGCATGTTAAGCATTTCCAGCATGTTTTGCAATTTTAAATATTTGTAGTTAATTGAAAACTAGATAACAGGGTTTTATTTATCACATTTATATTTTTATGTTCTGCCTGTCTTTGATTGCAATTAGAGCATCCTAAAGACCCACTCTGATGAAAAGTGCGATTTTGGTGTTTTTAATATATTCTTGTGGCATTTTTCTGATGATGGAGGACATGCATTAATGAATTTAAGCTTAATACTGCATTTATGAGTATTTCTTAATTCAAATTGGTTTGAATTGGGATCAGATGTAAAAAATGCCGTTTGAAAAAGAGCTTATTTGTTACGTTGATCATCCAGTAGATGGGTCACAATCTCCCTGCTCCACTCCATTCTGATGCATACACTTGGAGACAAATAGATTCTTGTACGCCTTAGTTCTCCTCGTCCGAGCTGGCATCTGGCTCAGAACTGTACGACTGTATATCTCTAGTATTGGTCACCATTTTTATTGCACGGCTAATTTTAGTTTGGGGCTGTTACGACCTGTGCGCCAGTTTGAGAGTGTGCAGACACAGCTCTCAGTTTGGGTGATGGGAGGTGGGGGTGGAGACACTCCCGCCCACAACTCAGTGGTGAATTTCTGATGAACTCCGTACCCCTCTGCAGAAACTATGTCTTAGAAAACAACATAGTTCTTTTTATTTTGACAAAAAAAAAAAAACTGCATGATCATAATTAAAAGACCACTGGAAACGCTCTTAAAATAGATCAAAAGATGATCGGAGTAAGATTTTAAGTACTTGTTGTTGTAAAAGTGCCATTCCAATACAGTAGGTTGGTTGAATTTGGAAAATGTAGCTGTTGTAAATGCAGAAGTCTAGGCTTTTGCTGTTTGATGGAAGTCTTTCTGTACTTATTTTTCACAAAAAAACTCTAAAATGTTCATTCCTGAAATATTTCTTTGGTCATCTATAATATCAAGGTAATAATGCATCCAAAAACCACAAAATGTCTCCTTCATGATCCCCGTAGAAACGCACAGACTTAATAAAAGCTCCACCCGGCTCCATCTCTGTTTAACACCGGTTTGACAGCTGGGGAGCAGCTTGCCTGCAATGTCACAGTGAGAGGAAGCTTTTAACACAGAGAGGTGTGTAAAATTCATAAGGAGTGCTCCACTTACGGTGTGATCAGACGTCGTGTGCAACACTGATCTGCTCCTTTGCTGATGCGGTCTAATATAATATTGATGGCGGTTGTGCGAGATAGCATCTAGCCAGTTGTTCGTTCCGCATCATTTCTCACAGGCTCCCAGGTGGAAGCAGGGAAGGTTGGAGCTTGTTTGGTGTTGTGTTGCACAGCAGGGCACTGCATCATTGTATTGAAGCCTACATTAAGGGCTGTACTCCTTTTAGAGCTTTGTTTTTTTCCCAGCTGAGCTACAGTTTTGAGCTGCCACAAACATCTTTTCTCTGTTTAGATGCAAAATTGTGATATTATCCATCTTGGCACAAAAACAAAGGCCATTTTCATCTTTGCTTTGCAATTTAGAAGTGATTATCTAAGCATGCAGGCTCACTTAAAGTTTGTTTTCTCTGCTCTAAACTCTGTTCAAAAGTTATTGCTTTTTTGTAATTGGTCCCACTCATGTTCACACTCACCATTAACAAGTGAATTGGGGCTTATAATCAGAAGTCACAAATAGTTCAGCTTTATCAAGCAGCCTAGCTAATCTTCCATGCTGCAAAATGAGAGATGGAGGTGATGCAGCAAAGTCAAGCAAACTTTAGCTTTTAATGCTTTTTCTGTGGTGAAAACTACATGAAAAAAAGAAATGTGTGGTGCCTGGGTTATTATGTTTGGCTAAATCTTTATTATTCAAGTAAAAAAATGAATTTTATGGCAACTCACAGATTGATGCTTTATCTAAAACCATGAAAAATGCTGTTATTGGAGTAAAAAAGACATGAATCAAACATTGCTGCCTTTTAAAGTCACAGTCCGCCAAAATGATCAGAAAATGGGGGATTTTGAAGCAATCTGTTCACTAATGTGAAGTTGATCCATATTTCTAAACCGAAACAAAACACAATCCAATTTATCTGGAAGAGATATCCTTCAAAGAAACTCATTTAGTACTTTTCACCATAAGCGCAGTTTAAAAATCCCCTGAAAATAAATGGAAGATCAAAAATATAAATTCAACAAACTGCAATAGAATCACACACACCCACTTTGGGGCAAGCAAGAGAATCCAATTAACCTGTGAAGCATGTTTTTGACGCACGCAGGAAGGACCCAGCCAGGATTTGAACCATGCCTTCTCATTGTTGGACAAGACCGCGCCGGTGTGCGGCCAAAAAATATGAAATTTCCCCGAATATGATATTGGTTTTTCCTATTCACAGTGGCTATAAGTGTTTCAGGTCCTTTTAAAATACATGTTTTGCCACAGTTTTAACCTTGAATTAAACCTTTTCAACAACATAAGTCAAAAATGGCATTTTTCTATTGTTATGACTAAAGTGTACTTTAGTGGACTATCGTCCTTTTCCTTACAGGTGTTTATATCAACACCAGAACACAAAATGACTTAAATGGCATATGATCCTGTTGAAAAAGTACATAAAGTTTGCACAAATGCTAATGCACAAATGCATGTGTGTTTGTAAGCACTTCTTCTGGGCAGCAGCTAAACTTTTTGTGCAGAATTAAATCATATACATGTATTATACATATATTTATACATACCGACAGACAGCAGTTTGCTGTAGAGCACCTCAGCCATATAATTATAAATCTAACTAATACAAGTTAAAATAAAACTAACTCATTTGCTGTTTTCTTTTGAATTACCATTATTTTATTTTATCACAGAGAAAGAAAGCAACAACAGAAGGATCCATATATGGCTTGGAGCCTCAGGCCCCAGAACACTGTACCATACAATCTTAATTTTCAATAATTTAATAAAAATGTATTTGGCTGTGATTAATTTACTCTTTTGGAATCTTTTAAATTATTGAAATGTTTCTATAAAAAGGGAGATTGTTTTAGCGATAGTAATCAATTATTTCAGGAAAAACAGCCTGAAAACAGATTGATTTATTAATCTCTGTCCTCTCTGCCGACTTTGTTTACACATCCAACAATATTTCAATCTTACTCTGAATAAGCTTGCATTTTGAATAAATCATTAGCACATAGGCACATTTTTCTCATTAACACAGCTGGAATATGGTCACATTCAGAAAAGACTTATTTATTCCAATTTTACATTATCTTCAAGAATGTAAGACACACGTTTTCTTATATCAGGGTTCATTAGAGGAGGAGTTTTGTTTTCTGTTATTTTAATCAATAAAACCTGAGAAAAGTCTTCTTCATTACTTGCGTTTGTTATTTTTGTGAAACTTCATCTAAAACCAAAGGATTATTTGTATTTAAAAAGGAGGTCCTAACAAGCTGGATGACTTCCCATTATGTCTTATTGGAACAATCCATAACCTGACACCATGCATCACAAACAAGACACTGGTATGAAGAAGGTAAATAATGCGGACATGATGTCATCTTACACTGGATGTGTAATCTCAAAATAATGTTATTTTATTGATTGTTATTTATGACTCAATTTGGAAAAAATCTCCAGATTAGGGGTTTGCAACCTGGGGCTCTGGAGCCTCGTACAGCTTTTTTAGCTCTGCATTGTGGCTCTTTAGCTTTGAGGGAAAAGGCTCACAGTTTAAATAAATATCCAGTTTGTAGTTTTGGTTTATTTATTTTCGTCAAAGTTTTGTCTTCTTTTTTTTTTAGATTGCTAACCTGTCAGATATTTGATCATCAAGTTGGTTCAAGGTTTAATCTATTGTCCAAGCGTTTTATTATTAGATGAAGATAGAAAACGCCATGTTTGACATGGTTTTCTTGTATTTTCATTTCAAGTAAATCTAATGCAGCAGGGGAATCTTATTTGACACAGGGTGTATTTTATTTTGAAAGGAACTTGTATATGCTGCTGCCAAAAGTAAAAAAAGTTAGAAATGTTGAAATATAACACTGTTATAATCTAATATTCATAAATGTTAAAAAGTAACATGTTTTAAAAAAATGGCTTAATGGCCACAAAAACAAAGTGTTTTTTTTTTAAACAGCGAAGTGGGACTTAAAGCTCTCGCTGTGATTTAGTCAACAAGAAACTAAAACACACCAGGAATGTGACTGGCATTTAAAAAGTAAAAGCGCATTCTTGAACACACATTTAGCCCATTATGTTCACACTGGACAAGCAGAGAGGGGCCTCTTTTTCTTTTTTCACTTTTTACTAGAGCATGTCTATAGTTGAACGAGGCTTGAAGCAAAATGTTGAAGCGTGTAAATCTCGTAAATTTGGCTCCAGGTTTTTTCTTTCACAGCTCTATTCCGATATATGGAAGACTTGGTGTCCCACAATTCCAACCAAGGACAAATAGTAATTGTTGTTTTCTCCACCATAAAAAAATGTTTAGGCATACATCGCTTCCAAATCACGGATTGATCAAAGTTTGACCTGGCTTGACTTTCAACATTCAATGGCAGCACATTTTGTTTGTACAGCCCAAAAACGGTCATAGAAACCTGCCTGTTTATGCATATACAAGAGTTTTAAACGCAGAAGTCTAAAACGCCAGTTTACATCAACGTTTCATCTGAAGTATCGGCTTGAACGTGCGTTGCCGAGGATGGTGTACCTTTAGAGTTAAAGGTTGCAGACCCCTGCTCTAGAATCATTTCCCATATCCACAATTGGACTTTTATTTTCCATACCACCAAAAGTGGACCAGGAAGTCACTGTCTCGTTTTCAAATGAGTACACAGATCTGCATGGATCTGCAGATCCATCTCACATCAAACATCTCTTGTTATTCCCACCTGACTGAACCTCATCAAAGCAGCCCAAGACCTGAAAAACAAACAGGTTTTTCGATGCTAAGTGAATTAGTTTTCCATCTGTTACCACCTTTCCTCTCCATCAGCTTCTTGTGTTCACCCTCACAAGAGTCCTCTGCCATGTTCTCCTCCCCCCATTGCTCTCCCCCTGCTAGGCTTTCAGACCGAGTACCCTTCTTTTTTTTCTTTCCCTGCCATTTCCCTCACTCAAGCCCCATCTCTCTGTAACTAATGGTCCTTAAACACAGCTCCAGCTGTCGCAGCATTGGGACTAAATCACAACAATCATGAGTTATTATCAAGGGTGTGCTGACTGATTGTGCTAATGTCGCCGGTGATTGTATTAATATCTGGCATGATTGGAGCACATCTATCATCATTTTACTGCCAATGAAGAGGTATTAACTGGTATTATCCTGATAGTAAAAAAAAAAGAGGCTTTTATGCTGAAGATTAAAAGTGTGCAGAGATAACAGAGACGGGAGGACAAACCGCTCAGCTTTTTTGTCTGCTCCTTCTGACAAGAGTTTTACCTTTCATTTTCTCTTACTATCAAATACAATTTTTTCCTTCTTTTTTCAACCCTTTTTTATTACTCTTCAACGTCTTTCCTATATTATCTTTTTTCTGCACATTATCCCAAATGAGTCTCTCTTCCTGTGTCCTTGCTATTGTCCTGGGCTGTTTGTCCTTTCCCCCTCATCTCCTCATTCTTCATACTATTTGTACAAATACTCCCTCCTACTTCCTCATCTTGCCTGCTCATTCTCTAATGATCCACCTGTTATTTTATTTTATTTTTTTCATTTTTGTAATCCCTTTTCCTCATTTGCTCTTGTTTGACAGCCCACCTGCTTCCCCGCCTCGTCTGACCCAGCTTTGAACACGTGTGTGTGTCCACAGAAGTGAAAAGCCCTGTCCACAAATGAAATGGAAGCATGAGGAGGTGTAGACGTGAGTTTCAAGAGTTTTAATGAGCCCCAGCTTAAGAAGAGTGGGTTTACCTGTTTCAGAGGGAGACAGAAGAGGTGCTTGCATATTGCAGTTTTTGGTGTCCTGTGAGACTTTTCCCTTACACAAGCAGAGACATTTTTAACTTGTGCAATCAATACGAGTGGGTGAATGTATACAGAAAGAGGATTTGGTGTGTGCTATACTGATGAATAGCTTGCCTCTTTGTGTTCTCAACCACTCTGTGGACTAACGAGGCCATTTAATCACTCTTTCTAATCCTCAGCCTCCTCTTCGTTTTTGCTTCCCTACCAAAGAGTTCTGCAGGGGTTAGACAACACTTTTTGAGTTCTGTGTGTGCATGTGTGCCCGTCGGTCAGTGTCCGGACAGCCGGCTCGGGCACAGAGCTCATTATGGAGCAGACAGAGGTGGGGTAAATCTCACACACACATACACACACTGCAGCCCAGCACACACATGCTTGTTAAACTTGGGTGGACCCGCACTCACTAACTTCTGCTGTCACCACTAATTGCCTGAGTGTGGCCATTACCTTTGCTTTCATGTTTGACAGTGGCACTTAAAATAACCTTTTTCCTAATGAGGTTTGGGAAGTGCTGAATTATTCCTTTACCTTTGCAAAGGAAGATGTCTGCTGTGTGGCACACAACGACAAATACACACCTTCAGGACCAGACCTGCAATCTACCTGTAATTGGAGGTGGGTGACGGAACGTGAGATGCTCACTTTGTGGTGGGTGCTTATGTGTGAAAAGGTTGTGTGGGCAGCCGCGTGTGTGCCTGTAGCAATAATGAGCGCTGGGCCACGGGATGCCCAAAGGCAAGGTTTCATAATAGGGTCAGACTCAAGGACGGTTGGCGCTGATCCACCCGCCTACCTGCGGCATGCTCGCATAAAACATATTGGAACAGGAGGCCACAAGCTGGTCCGGCACCATCTTACAATGTGATGAAACAACATGCTTTCTGAGCTTCACACCCACTCATCCTGCTTCCTTTCCTTCTGTCCATCTCCTCTCCTTCTCAGTCAAACACCCTCTATTCGTCCCCAAACGAGAGATTCACGCTCCACTAGCAGAGACTCTCAGAGTGTAGCTTATTAATGAGAGCATGTTCTAACAACATTACAGAGCTGCTGAAGGAGAGCAGGGAGAGATGAAAAGCAGAGACTGGAGGGATTAAAGACAAGGATAAAAATCGGATGTGGAGAAAACCACAAGACAGGAAAGGGGAGTTTTGGGAGATTTTGGGGGAATCAATATTTGTCTGGATCATTGCTCCAGCATAAATAGACAATTCTAAGTGGCTGCACTTTAAATTGATTTCAGGTGTGAACACAATTCTAACTACAATACCTGAAATCTGAACAAATATCTTTATTCCAAGTTACAAGGTAATTTAAACAAAACAAAAGCCTTTTAGTGTAGCAATAGAATTCAATGGATGACTGCATCTATTCATAAATTGCAGACATCTTTGGGAATTACAATATATTGTTGGCAGGAATTCACAATATTGCTTTTTTTATCTGAAGTGGTCAATATTTTCTTTAAAAAAAATGACATCACACTTTTTTGTAGCATTTATCAGTCCCTTAAATGTGTCTTAAGTGTGAAGTGTCTAAACTTGAACATAAGCAGAAATTACATTTTTTCTGAAACTACGATTCATGGAAAGTTTTAAATAGGCTTAAAAAATGTTTAATGTCAGTTTATATCACTTTTATCACTCAGTTATGTTCTTCTGACAGTAAATGCTTATGTAGTTGTGAAAATATATAGGCTTTCATAGGGTGTCCTATTTTTTCACATGACTCCACATGGATCTATTTGAGGCATCTGAATGGAGCGGAGCAGGAAGCTTGTGGTCTGCCGACTGTGCCTTCTAAGTAGGTTTTTTCAAATGTCATTTTTTCATCTGCTCCTGATTCACAAGGATTTGAATCAAAAAATACTTAGCAATTTAAATTGTAATTTCCTTTATATATGTCCAAAAAGCAAAGATTGGTGAAGAAAAGAAGGAGACAAGATGTGAAATTAGAAAAGCAGAGATCACAGTTCTCTGACCTTTTCACTTCAGCTTTAAAATAGAAAATCTTCAACGCTTTGTGGAGTTTGCACGTTTCACATATTCTTGTGTGGGTTTTCATGTGTTCTGCGTTTCTTCTCTCTTTAAAGTCAATGAGTGGACTGCAGGGGGTGGGACAACTTATAGAAAAAAATAGGACAAACATTAAAAAGGACGTTAAGGGGGGAAACGGAGGCAGGCGGAGAAAGCTAAGAAGAAAGAGGAAGTGAGGATAGGGAACAGAAATGAAAAGAAGATTAAAGGAAGGCCTAAACAAGGAGGATGCAGGGAGAGAAAGAGGATCCATGGTAAAATGGGTTTCCTGAGGCATTTAATAGTTATAAGATGCTGGAAATGTCAGGAAAGACGAACCATGTGGAGGACAGTGCCATCTAGCGTTAAATGTTCTCACTGCATCTCACTGCAGCATGAACACCCATCCTCATTGCTAGGCACAAACTTCCCCCTTGCTGTTGTTTATCTGTCAAACAAGTTTCTACTTGCTGTCTCCTTTAATGCCTCATTATGGATGCAGCATTCACACAAGCATGACCAAAAAAAAGAACAGGTTTAGACGTGATATCTGGTCTCGTGAGTCTCGTAAGGAGTGTTTGTGAGAGCGTTTTGCTTGCTCTGCTTGTTTTTTTTTTATTGTGCGAGTGATCTGGAGAGCGCTGTGGGAGCAGAGCAATAAGCCCGGTGTCACTGGCGTCTAATCATACTCCATGTTCCTTATCAGCTCCACACACTGGAGATGGAATGAACTGTGGAGAGAAGGGATATATATAGTGGAAACGGATGGAGCGAGATGGGGTTAGGTGGCAGCAGGGAGAGATGAGGGGGAGAGAGTGATGAGAGATCTGAGGAGGGAAGAAAGGATTTGAGGGATGAAAAAGTGGAGACTTAAGGGTCTGCTGCACTAAAAGGGTATAAAGAACCAGAAGAAGCAGGTCTGCTGTCCTGCCTCACCTCCCCACCCACACAGCACAATGCCACCTTGTGTAATAGGATCCGCCTACCCACCTCAACTCCTCACTGCCTGTGAAATGTGTGACGGCACACCGTGTGTGCTGGCGTGCATGTGTTGGGGTTATCAAGAGTGCTAAGGATGGGTGATAATTGAATAATGACAGTAAGGGCTCTGATGGATTACCTGTCACTCTCCTCCCTTCTCTCCCTCCATCACTGTCATCCCTCTATTCTCTGCTGCTCTCCCCTCCCAACCTCCAGTCAAATTGTATCTCGTCCGTGCCAACAGAGATAAAGACACCCTCAAATTTGCGCAGGTTTGTCATCTTGCTTGTTTGGGTCGGCGCTGATTTGAGTAAACATGTCAGCTGACACTCTTTATGTTGAAAAAGAGTCAGAGAAGCACTTGTATTTGAAAGTCATGTGAATCCAAAATGGCAGAAACTATTTCATCTGAGAAGCTGTTCAAACCAAATTGTTCACTGCAAAAAAGGTAATCTAAAAATAGAAAAGAACATTCAATCTTAAAAAAAAAAAATCTCCAGAAAGTGATCTGTCCATGGAGCACGTCATCTCTACTTAACCAGAAATCTTATAACAAGATCTCAAAATCTAGAAACAAGAGTTCCACACAAGTATCCAAAAAGCGATAAATAAGCTTAAAAAAAGAGAGGTTAGATGGAAATACTTCAAATTGAATGTTCTACAGACCAATAGTACACAGTTTGTAAAAACAACTGTTTCTTTCATCTATGTTTCTGAATATGCAAAATATAATTTCAAAAACGTTTCACAGAAAGTTTTCACTGCAATAACACAAAAGGTTATAAGTTTAAATATTTTATTGTACTTGATATCAGTCAAAACTAACTTCCTGGTAATTTTTTTTCTACTTTATTCAATATTGTGAAGCAGAAGTTTTATTTGTGAGCAGTGAAGGGTTTTGTTTAAAAAACAGACTTGCTTGATTTAGAGAAACTGGAATGTTTTATTTGACTTGTATTTTGAATGACAGCAGTTTGAAAGTTAGCAGTGTTAAAGTATAACTTTAAGATAATTTTATCTTAAAATCTGTAATTCTGGTCTTACTATAAGATGATTAGGGTCCAGAAATTATGGACTTTTAAAATGCATAAAATAGGATATATTTAGAGGAAAACATAAAACTCTATTTTTGAGCAATACACGCATATAATATATAAATATATATAATATATATATAGTATATATATATATATATATATATATATATATATATATATATATATATATATATATATAAAATAAGTAATTTCAAGAGAGACATACTTAAATATGAAAGTTTCTGGTTAGTTTCAAGATTTCATTCTGTCTTAAAAGGGCGGGACACTACAACTTATTTTAAGAAATCTCACCATAATAAATTCTACTGTAGCTCCACTGGCAGATTTTTTTCACTCACTGCATGAAGCATTTTGGATTCTGTTTTTTTTTTAACTTATTTTGAAAATATTTTTTTTTTTTCCAGTGTCGTGTTTTTAAATTAATGAAATTAAATTAAATATGACCCAACAGAAGCAGTAAAGAACGAACACACCAGAGTTCAACCCTTAATTTAAAGAATATAACGCGCACTTTAACGCAAATTCAAGCTTTTTAAAATTTCTCTGGGTCTAAAAAAGAGTGGGGGCCAAATACTCAACTCTGTGGAACTCCATATAGGAAATAAAATGCTCAAAGGTTAAGATAAATGATTTTTTTTACATTAAATTAAATGCATAAATCTATATCAGTTTCAACTTGCATCTCTTATTTACATTTGTCTGAGCTTGCACTCACTATTGCCACACCTATTGACACATCTTTAGAAAAATGTCTTTATTGAATGAACTAAACCTGGAATTTTCCTAAGGTGAATTTAATTTAGCTGTTTTAACCCTATTTTACTGTTACACTGTAAAAAAACAAATCTTAAGAAAGTAAAAAGAACTTTGAAAAACCTATTCATTTCTGACTTGCAAGAAAAATAATCTTATCAAGAAAGTTCTTTGTTACAAAAATATTATCAGTTTGAGAGAATGTGTCTCAGGGACAAGAATTTTTTCTCAAATCAAGAATTCTCGTTAATTTTTTTGTTTCTTTTTCCAATTTTAAAATAATTTGACTTATTTCAAGGGGTATTTTTGCAGTATATTTATTAAATGTTCCCTTTATGCCCTCTCTTAAAGGTTATATAATCTTGGTATGTATGAGGCAGTTTCGTGTTTGATTTTTAATTTGAGAATACAACAAAAACAAGCCGCTGAAAGACAAATGTTAGCTGTTGTGTTGCTTAATTGTCTTCAATCTATTTCCTTTTGAATGTCTTTTTTCTAAAGGCTTTATGTTGGAAATGAATTGTGCCATAAGAGACATGGGGTCAATCCTGAGTGAAGGTCTTTTTTCCATATGGGGACCACCTCTGTTGATTGAACTTCTCTGACTTACCTGTCCACCTGGGAGGTGATTTCCTGAGTGAGCTCCAGGGTGTCTGAATGAAGGTCTTTGTGTGCCTGACCTCTATTTTTTCCCCTTTCCTGTTTCTCTTTATACATATTTTTTGGCACCAAAGTGACTGCTCTGTGCACATGTGCACTCCAAGCAGCAGCAGAGTGAGATGACACAGATGCCATTTAACTGTATCAAGATGATTAGAGGTCAACTCAAGCGGAGGAGAATATCATCATTTTATTGTCATTCTTTTCATAGATTGAAAAAGAGAAGGTAAGCAGCTCTACACATTAAGGCAGTAACATCTATTTACACCAAGCTGTACCAGTGTTGCAAACTGACAGAAGTATTTAGGTTTTGCTCTCAAGTCCTGCAAATGCTCACAACTCTATCTGCTGTGACAGCTGTTGATTTTCTTTTACAACATAAAAAAAAAATCACAACTCAGTGAGGAGAACTTCATCCAGCTTTTCAGCTTGTCTGAGCTCAGAAAAGTGTTGACCGTGAGGTGAAAAACACAGTTACTGCACCGCAACCACAGAAAACGTCAACAACAAAGTTTTTCTTCTGTTAAGACGAAATGAGAGTTTGTTCTAAAGACTCGCTCTGGGATCACTGCAGGCAGCGCTGAGTCACAGTGGCCTTTTTCTCCTGAACATATAGTGTTACACTGAAGTGGCAACGTTCGGTCCAACACAACAGACGAGGGGAAAGCAGTGATCCAAAACAGAGAGCCGAACAAGCCATGGGAAAGTGGCAATCCACACATACTGACACATAACTGAACACACACACAGAGTTTTCCTCTGCTGCACATTAACAGCATAACATGCCGACTGCCAATTATGGCAATGAAGGCTGTGGGAAAGCATGTGCACTTATTTACACACACACACACATAAATGCACGTACAGTAACTGAGACTCATATGCTTAAACTTAATAGCACCAGGTTGTTCAGTGCCAGAGACGGACCCTGTTGGAAGGAGGGGTGAGGGTTGGTGTGGAAGCTTAAGCAGGACGTCATTTCCTTACAAACATACAGGGCAGGAACAATTAACAGGACTTATTTAGTGCGGGTTATTTCATTTTTGAGGATGAATGAAGGAGGTTCAAAAGCCAGGTCTTTTAGAAAGAGATTTAATCTGCCAGAAGCGCTAGAACCACAAAAAGTAATTAACTTGCATTTCTACTCTACTGTCATGCATTACTTTTAAGTTTCTACCCCTCTTTCCCAGTGTCTTTTCATGAAAATATAGAGTTCAATTTCATGGACATTTTAATCGCTGATTAGCCCCTCATGGCATTGTCCTGCCCTGCCAGCCAGCAAGTTAGAGGACAATCTAAGTTAGCGGGAGGCTGTAATGATAGAGGCCTGGGTGGCAAAATGCAGGGTGGAAAGAGAACGCAAAAAAAGGAGGACAGTGAGGCGCAGATGGCAGGGAGGGAAGGCAGGAGTGGAGGACAGAGACGGCAGGATGAGGTGGAGGTTGATGGGCTGCATGTCTTCCGCCTCCTCCATCAGCAGAAGCCTGTTGGTGGGGAAAAAAGTGCAGTAATGAGAGCAGCTGCAGTGGATGCGCTCGCACACACCAAGCAGAAAACACTCCTCCAGCCACTTAGCCGCCCACTCTTTATCATCAAATCCACACATTTTTTCACAAACATCATCACTCTTACCCTCACACTCGAAGGCTTGCAGCATGGTGGTGTAAGTGGGGCCCAGCCAGGAGGTGTAGCTTCCTAGAACTCTCAGCAGGTGGTGGGTGGCATCGCTGAAGAGCAGATCCGTTTGGCCGTAGTCTGCTGAGCTGAACAAGCTGAAGCCCTCCGCGGCATTGCCAAACACATTCTGCAGGAGAAGGATGCACCATGACAGCACTTAGTGCATGCATGGACGTCTGCATGGGAGTGCTTGCATCTGCCCTCTGAGCCCTCGCATCCCACACACTTTCAAAATAGGATGACAGTTTTCAGCTGACACAGCCGTGGATGGATCGATATCTCCTGAACACACACAGCAATCGAAGTCCAAACCCACCTGCAAACGCTCCAGGTATTTCCAGACGCGGCACTTATCCTCCACGCGCACCACAACGGCGTTGGCTGGGACCGCTGCCAGGTGGCATTGCTCATACTCATTCAGAGCCGCCTCGGTTCCATCTGGACACAGCAGCTTGAGGTCCTCCACCTCCAGATCGAGAGCCCAGGACTCCTGGTTCTTACCTGAACATAAGTGTCACACTGACTTTGAAGAAAGAGGTGCAGGGTTGATTTTTTTCTTATAGTTATTTCTCCTGAGTGTTGTGATAGTGTGCACTCATCCATCTTTTGACAATGACACAGGTCATTTACTGTATATTTAGACCATAATCAAGCAACCATTTAATTTCTAACCCTGCCGTAAAAAAAAAAAAAATTAATGGAAGGACAAAAAAATGTTTTTTTTGGGGATCGTATGGATTTCTGCCTCTTGTTTTCTTCACCTTGCTTAATTGATCTGAACATTTTGAAACCTTAAAATAGAGCACTCTTCGTCAAGCAGCTGCTCTGTCTGTTGATCTGGCATCAAACTTGTCTTTCTCAGCTGCTGCAGCAGAATCTGTGTGGCATGGCAGCAATAATGATCACCATTAATAATGGATATTGCCCAAAGCAGACAAGGCAACACAGATTTAAAAGACTAAACAAAAATGTCATCCTGCATAGCTTTCTTTCCAGTCTTAATCTATTTTTGTCATATTGTTTCTTTATTGTACTCTTTTGAACCTAAAAGTATTATTCCAACACTATCTGTCCTTTTTATTTTAGTTTAGTTTTTGGTGATGTTAAAGTAAAAGAAACAACCACCAGATAACCCTGACATCTTGTGTCCAAAAACAGAATTGCACCTTAGGATTTCACCACTTCTGTCTCTAAAATGTGGGTGAATTTGACCACTGACCATCTAAGTTGTCGAAGATAGTATTGTGTTTAACAAAAGCAACATCCCCGAGGTTTTCAGCAACACATCTGGAAGAAAAGACACACACAACATTAATAAATTAATGCATCAACATATCAAAACTTCTTTTTTCTTTACAGGAATTCTTTAAGGTACAAAAATATTTTCCTATTTTTTGTATGCAGCAAACACATTTCTTTTTTCAAAATTTGCATATGTGCAATCTGTATCTGCTTCCCAGCAACACTAACATACGGAACACTGTTTATTAAAAATGAAGAAAAGGGAAGAGCTGTGCTAAAAAATAAAACTAAACTAACAAAAAAGGTGAAAACAGATTTAAAATAATACCAAAAGACTACTTTTTGACACTTTTCTGAAATTAAATGACAAAAGACATTTTTTTAAGTTTATTAAAATCACTATTTAAATATTTAGAAAAATAAAACCTCCAAGCTGACATGAAATGACATTAAAAAACCTAATTTCAAATTCCTCCAAATGTTTTCTGTACAGTTTGAATTGTTTTTTCTAGCCAAAAAAAAGACAATTTACATTTTAAATGACAAAAACTTTTCAAGGATTTTTTTTAATTGTCAAAGTATTAATAAAGTTTTAGAAAAATCTCAACTGCCTAAAGTAAACACTTTTTTATTAAAGTTCTGAGATGTTGAGTCTAAATGGTTATGGTTAAGTTCATCCTGTCTGAGGCCGGAGCCAGTGGACGTATCTGATACCCGCTCTCTGGGTGTCATTGGTGTCAGTCCTGTACCTCAGCGCCCCCGCCTCTCCATAATGCCTCTCTCTGTGATTGTTGGCACAGATGTGTCTGTCGTTCTCGTCTCCTATGCAGGCCTCACAAAGGTTCTTTGGGTTGATTCCACTGGGATCGTGCTGAGGATCCCTAACACCGGGCACGCAGCTGTAACCAAAGAAGTTCCCCACCGCTGGTAACAGATATAGAAAGCAAGCAGCCTGTCAGAGTTGAAGGAGAGACTTAAGGTGAATGCTTTGAGGCCCATTCTAGCAGGTTTTAATCTCTTCTGGGTTTGAATACATTTATTTGTTTCACTGTGACATTCAAAAAAAGGAGGAGTTTCATTAGTTTGGTAATAATATGAAGAAAAATTCCAAACTCACAATTTTAAAAACTAACTTTCTAGGGGTGTAACTAATAACCGACTTAATCGATTATGTTCCTACAATCCAAACAAATAAATCTTTCTGAGATAAGTTGTTGATCGAATTGACCTATGCCATTATAAAATTGTTTCAAAATGAATAAATTGATTATTATCTGTATTTGGAAAATACCATTTGAATTTGAGGCACGGTAGGTTTGTTTTATTATAGCGTGAAAATGATCATGTGCATCACAGCGGACAACACGAGTGTGATGGCTGCAAAAAATGATGAAGCCATCATTATTACTGAAACACTTAGAAGTTTGCAAAGACGTGTGACCATACGGTGTGATAGAATGTTCTAATTATGTTCAGTTTATATTATTTTAATGTGGAAGAACAACAGTGGGCTGAACTTTGAACTAAAATGTGAATGGATTTGCCATTAATTCTTGTTTAATTGTTTGTTGTATTTCACAAGAAATACAAGGAATCTGGAAAACTTCACCTGCACTGTTGAGCACCCGGGGACTTATATCTTAAGTCACACTGATGGAATGACAAAGAATCGTATTGTCAACAACAACCTATGATATGAATCGAGCTATTGTTAAAATGAATTGTTACACCCCTTTATCTTTGAGTTGTTTCATCCTCTTGCCTGCCTTTGAACTTCCACCTCACTGCTTTTCCCACCGAACCGCTCAGATGTCTTCCACACGCCAACACTCACCTGCCACGCTTGGCCTTACCTTTGGGGAAGTTGCACTGCTCCCCCACACTGATTTGGGATGTGTTAACCAAGTAGCCGATTGGAACGGTCCAGCCCACAGTGGTGCGCATGCCGGGGTGACAGGAGCTGCGCTCGTGCATCTCCAGCAAGGACAGGTCTGAGGAGGAGCGGCGGGCCATCGCCACCACATAGTAGTTAATGCCATCTGGGGGGGGAGTGGAAAAAATTTGGTACGAGCCACACCTGGACTGGATTTTTTTGGGCTTCTTATCCCTTGTGCTATCTTGTGGGGTCCAGATGACCCCACTTCCAACATTAACTTGGAGGCAGGTTAACGTTGGAAGTGGGGTCATCTGGACCCCACAAGATAGCACAAGGGTTAAATGAAGTAAGTGCTTAATGACTCCTGCATGAAGCCAAACGTGCCCACTCGATTGTAGGACTCTCCTGCTGCCAGGTCCAGACCATGGCAAAAACCCGCCGCATAGATGTCATCGGCAAACATGGAGGCTGCATCTGCTGTTCCATTCTGAGAAGAACAAATTCCCAGTTGATGAAGGATAAAACTGCTGCAGACGTCAGACAGAATTTCATTTTCATTTCATTTCATTTATTTATTTGTTCCTTTCATGAAAATCAAGCAAGAAAAACACATTTATAGCTACATAAACCTTTTGGACAATGTTGCATTTAAATTAAAAAAAAGTTTTTTATGTTTAATAAAAGGTTGTGCTCATTGTATTAAATGTTCATTTCTTAAATATTTAAGTAAAATGTTATTTTGGTATTTTGCATGTCTAGAATAATTTGTTTTTCCTGGAGAATGTTTAGAGACTCCAGGTATGATTTTTGTGCTTCAAGGTCAATGTGTCATTGCACACAGTCCCTGTATAAAAATGTACTTACTTACTTTCAATTTTTAACAAGATTTAAACTTTTAGTTTAATGTTATTTTAATCATGAAACTGTTTTCTCCGCAAACATAATCATGTCAACCAACATCCATGGTCTTTGTTTATCTGGTCTTATTCCTGTCATTCCTCCTAAACTGATAAAAGATGCCTATGGCACTTTCTTTCGGTTGACATCCCAGAAGTGGCAGCCTCTCCTTACTCAAAAAATCTATTCATTTAAACTTTAACTGCTTTTTTGTATTAGCTTGCACACATTTCTGTCAAAAGCACTGGTTAATCATAAAAGGAAAAAGTTTTGGATAAAAAATAGAAAAGCATTTTGTAAGGATAGAGATAATGTTAAGGTTAGAAACAGGATTTTTTAAAAAAACAAGTATTTACATTTTCATTTCATTTTAAGAATGTATTTATTTAAAACGAGAGACTAGAGCACAAAAGAACATTGATTACATGAGACATGAAAAGATTCTATTTTTCCCTTTTAGCTCCATTAAGATTTGCCATCATCATGGGTTATAAAAGCTCAAATCATGCAAAGTAAAAGGAACTGCATTTGTCAACCTTTTAGTCTTTTTTGTCTACAAGAAATTGTTTATGTGGCCAAAACTTCTATTAAAAATAAATAAATAAACTTGAGGAATATGTTTTGTGTAGTTTGTGTGTGGTGTGTGGGAATTAGGATTGTCTCTTTTTTTTCTTCTCTAAGATGTGATATGGGCAGAAATAAAATAATGATTAAAAAAATGTTCTTTTTCTGACTTGTCCTTTCAAGTCATGAACATGTGTGTGCTTATGTTGTATATTGAATATGTTAATGTCATGTGGTATTCTCAGTGAAACAGTGTTTCATGTTGCTGCAGCCTGGTTCATCATCTACTCTTCCATGTCCAGGGCCTACCTTGATCTTGTCCATGCAGTCTCTAGCGTTCAGCCCACGGACACACTCCAGAGTTCCTTTCACATTTTTGGCCGTAGCATTGCCGGCCAAATCCAGACACTTCTGCTCTTCAGCATCTGACACCACACACCAGGAGACTACACAGCAGACAAAACAACAACAAATGAAAACATTTATACTATTTGGCTCCAATCATTTAGAAAAGGAAAAGTTTTAAAACAATTAAAAATATATTTTTAGACACAAACGCAGCTAAAGTGTTTACACAGATGTAAATCTTCAGAGGTTTTAAATTGGAATACCTGTAGATTTTTTAGTGGTGGCACAGCTGGTGCTCAGCAGAGGCAGAAAAAGCAGAAAAATCACCTTGAGTCCTCTCTCAGCAAGTGCCATGTCGACTCTGATTGGAAACCTGCTTGCAACTGATTCTGACTGATTCTGTAATTTAGCAGAGATCAGGAACAAGAGGAATTCATCCCCACCTCCCTCTTTTACAACCTCATAACTGAGGAGAGACTGTAGAGAGAAGAGAGAAAAAATCCCATTATTCACATTACTCTTAAGTCAAAGCCCTCATTAGATAATCCTTCCTCCATCCCATGATCGCTGTATAATGTTTCCCCATTCAATTATCCACTGAGACTTAAACCCCGTGGAGCGGATTGGGGTAGATACATGTGAGCTTGAAGCGGCTCGGATCACCTGGCGCAGAGTGTGGACTAGAGGTTTTTAATTAAAAAAGCTGTGGACAATGCACCTCTGTGCCGGAGTGGTGTTCCTGGACAACAGATACTGGCTGGGTCCTGCTCCGACTCACTGGAGGCTAAAGCCCCACATAAGCAAGAACAAACAGCAATGGTTATTGTTTGTGTCCCAGAGACGCAGCAGAAGGCATACAAAACAGTTACTGGATACAATTGTACGTTTTTTCAAAGCTCCAGACATAAAAACTCCCAGACACTTTTCCCCAGACGTCACTGAATCTGAAAAAAATCACACAATCTTTTGTCAACTGAGAAAAGCACAATTTTATGTTACATCTTGCAGCAAAAACACAACTTTAGATTTACAGAAATACTCAATATGTATGGAGCCCCAAATTGTACAAAATTTAAAAAATAGATTTGACCTTGTGCAATCACACAATCAACCAGTAAATCTCTCAATAATATATAAAAAGATCATGAAATTGTTAAAAAACCTGCACATAGATTTTAAATTAGCCATTATATTCTCAAATGTAGTTGATTTCATGGGGATTTAATAAAAAAGGCTTATAAGATTTAATCTTTTAAATAAAGTACATGAGAAAATATTCAGATCCAGTAAATTTAGATTCCTGAGATTCTTGTTATTATAATAATTGAAAAGTTTTTCATAGAAACATTGTTGCAGACACAGAACATTGGAAAACTAAGAAGAGACGAGAAAATTATAAATAAATGTTGGAATAATGTAGTATGTTTTGTAATTCTCCCTTCTCTTCTTGAATATAATTCATTTTTTTCAGCTCATGTGCTTATTTCTTGCAATTCTTCAAAAACATTGTTTGTCTAAATTTAAATTTGGCCTTAATTGAAAAACGGGACTTGGACTTGATAAGTAGTTCATCTAAAGCTGTTTTCGAAATTTGCATAGTGTCCTTTCTCATGTTTTTATTTTATTTTATTATTATGATTTATTATTATTCATTTTAAGAAAAAGACAAAGTCAAAAACTGGCCCCATGAAGCCTTTTCAGTCTGCAACAACAAAGCACCTAGCAAAAAGTAGTACTTTTAAAGTTTATTTCATTAAGCATACTAGAAGAACTAGAAGTGTAGCAAGTATACTATAAGCCATGTACTGTATGTGTGGTGAAGTATGTGAACTAAATACTTTTTCAGGCTAAATTGAAACATTTTAAGTTTACAATATAAATTATTTTTAAGTATAAAAAAGTAAACTTTAATACACTTAATACACTTATACTTAAAATCTAATTTTAAGTATACTGCCTCACTTATAGTACAGACTAAGGAGCCTATAGTTGTAGTGCACTTAGACTGCATTTTGCCAAAGGGAGGCTACTCACACTAGTGGAGTAAGACCTTTAATTAAAAATATATATTATGCATGGTACATTGGATTTGTTGATTTTTTTTTTAATATACTTTACATTCAAAAAGAAGATGGCCATGACACCAAATATCTAGACAAAAAACCTGCAAAGACAATATATTTATATTTTATTTAAAGAAATGAATTTAAAGTATGCTTAAAGCGTTTTACACTTTTCCAGATATTTTGGTTTTTGCTATTTTGTTCAAGTATTTATGGTCAGGTTCGTATCGTTGTTTTTCACCTTTTACTTTACCTACTGGAGGACTTGGCCGCCCCACAATGCACCTCAATGATAATATTTTGATGACATCACAGCTAGCATGTATAGTAAAACATTCAGGGGCTTGGCGGTTCCCTAGTTTTCGGCTCTTGCTCCAAAAATATCTACGTTTGCTTATTTCTACGCCTGACGCGCGTGCACAGAACCATCGCGGAATGAGTTAGAGTGTGTTTTTAGTGTGCCAGGTAGGTTGTGTGTGTTTTTGTCAACTGCTCCTGGGCTGCGCTTTGTTTAGGACTATTAGCTTAGCTGCCAGGGCTAACGGGCAGCTGCCTGTCCGACTGGCGCCGCTAAGGCGGGTCCAAACGGACAGTAAAACAGCCTGTGTACGGCCTGGCGCCTCGACAAACAACCAGACTCCAGGTTATTGTAGCTTACAACGCATACGTTAGTTAAAGATTTAGCATTTTAACTTGCTTAGTTTGCTACCGGATTTTGTGTTTTTAGCCATAAGATCATCATGATCGGGTGTGTTAGCCTGCTGTGGAAATGCTGCATTACCCCAATCTTCTCGGTTAAAGTTATATATTTATGTGTCTTAAAATGGAGAAAAACCTGGTGGGAATTCTGTATTAACACTTGAAGGATCAACAATTTGTGAGCTCCACACGGGATCACTGAAATGAATGAGAGGCAAGAAGCAAACGATGGCCAAGTGTTCCAGCATTTCTTTCTTAATCATAGACACGGCCGTCATGAAACATATTAGGTAAATATGATTATCAATTTTCAGCAGTGCACTGGTCTGACCTCCCTGTTTCCTCTTCAGAGCACTGAACATGGGACTGTGCTGCGTTCACGTCCTCCTACTGCTCTTTCTGCAGGCTCTCCGAGCATTTGCTGAAGGCTCAGGTATTGTTCAGTGGCTTTACTGCATTTCCATCACACTAACCTAAATAATGTGTGCAACTTCCCACCTCTTGCTGCCAGCTTTATGTTTTGTGTGTCTTAATACCCAGTATTCTTTTATTTTGGTTTAAATGCCTACCAGGGGCCTGTTTCAGAAAGGAGGTTAAGTGTAAACTCTGAGTGCGTTAACCCTGAAATCAGGGAACCCCTGGGTTTTCCGTTTCAGAATGGGAGGTTTGTTAAACCTTTTTTGGAGGACCCAATAGACGAGGAGGCTGCATTCATTCGTAGAGAATTACATTTACGTCGTGCGAGGATTTTGAGACCTAGACTCGATTTTTTTTTGTCATTTCCCCATACGTTTTTGATTGAGCGTTACCGTTTTCGTTGCAGTCAATTACATATATACAATGAAAACAACATTAGGTATTGCTATGTAGATGTTTCATATGTCAAATATTGTCAACAAAGCCTACATCCATGACATGCTCAGATTTGACCTGATTGAATTATGTTTTTATACTTCATTTTTAGCTGCTGCCATGTTCTTTTAATTTCTGCAGGACTGCATCTACATGAAAATGAAATCAGGGACATTGAATTAGATTAATGTAACTACTATTACTAATTACTATTACTTTTTGGAAAAACAATTTGCTAGTACTGCTTACTTTCTTAATCCCATATAAACCTATACCACTTAATCAATAAAAGGGTAGACAAAAGTTCCCTTTTAAATACACAATTGCATGTATTAATATTAAACTGACCAACGTTTGCAAGAGGGGAAGGTTAACAAAAAAGTCCTCTAAACATTACCGACGTTAAATGCATTTTCTTGCACAATCATTTAAAGAAACCTAGTCAGTGTCAGATGGAGTTGCAAATAACACTTTTCTTGATCATCATGATGTTTTTTTTGTTGTTGTTTTTTATTTATTTATTTTAAGTCATCAAAGCAATAAATACTAAGTCAAGCTTATAATGATTGGCCAATCATTTATGCATTGGGAAATAGGGCTGAACGGAGGCGCAGTGGTTAGCGCTCTTGCCTCACAGCAAGAAGGCCCCCGGTTCAAGTCCCGGCTGGGGGACATGAAAAACACAGCATCAATGGGGGACCTTTCTGTGTGGAGTTTGCATGTTCTCCCCGTGCATGCGTGGGTTCTCTCCGGGCTCTCCTGCTTCCTCCCACCGTCCAAAAACATGCTTTATAGGTTAATTGGTTAATTTAAATTGTCCCTAGGTGTGAGTGTGATTGAGGACGTTCTACCCTGCGACAGACTGGCGAACTGTGTCCCCTGCCTTCGCCCACACGTGGCCGGGATAGGCTCCGGCAGCCCCGTGATCCCAAAAGGGAAAAAACGGAATAGAAAATGAATGAATGAATTTATTGGGAAATAAATAGTAATAAGAGAAAGAAGATCTTTAAATTCATCCACATGCAAGTTTAAATGATGTTATAACCTAACCTTTTCTGCAGACTTTATAGTGGCATCAGGCTTACCCAAAGGGACTTTTTTTCTTCTTCTTTAAGATTTAGGTTTTGCAACATGCCGTTCATGCCAATAAAATGACATTTAGAAATGCATTTGGTCTTAGATGCATTCATTCAGGGATTACTTAAGTCTCATTTTGTGTTGTGGATTTCCATTCTTCCCCTTGCAGATGAACATCTGGTGTGTCTTTGTGAAGGCCCAAAATGCCTCCAGGCCACAGAGTGCCACGGCTCTCAGTGCTTCTCCTCTGTCATCGTCCTGAGTGATGGAGAGGTGTTTGAGCGCGGCTGTTTAAATGGGCCGAATAAAATCCGCCTCCACTGCTCCACACCTCCATCTGTCAAGCAAGCCATCCTCTGCTGTGCCCAGGACAAATGTAACAGCAACACCACCGTGAGCTCACTGAAGTCTCTCCTGCCATCAGGTCATACAGAAGTTCGAAGTTCGCCTCAAATCTCCGAATGAGCGAGAAGATTTCCCGGATAACCTGTTTCTTGGCTCCTCTTTTCTCCTGCAGCCCCAGAAGGTCAGCCAGTGCGATACCGCGTGGAGATATTTGCGCTCTTTGTACTGGGCCCTGTGGTGGTTCTGGTTCTGCTGTCTGTGGTGTCGGTGCTGGCCTGCAGGAGGCTCCACCACGGTCGACTGCAGAGGCTGCAGGAGTTTGATCCTGAGCAGGGAGCCATAGACGGCCTCATCTCCTCCAACGTGGGGAACAGCACTTTAGCGGTAAGGGTGAAAGAGATGGCGGTGGGTGCAGCATCATGTAGTAAATGCTCTTTGTTGAACTTTCCTTTGAAGCTTTTTTGTGAATTTTTCACATTTTTTTAGGTAAACCAAACTTTAAATAAAAAAAAAAAAGATAATTTTTCTTTTTCTTGGACACAATATGTTTGTTGCCTTGGTGATACCTAACGATAAATGCCCAAACCAAACGGCAACAATTTCTTAATAACCACCCGAAACTCATAACCCGAAGAACTTTGCTGGAGAAACTCAGAAAACGATTCTAAAAGGAGCAGAACAAGTGGTGCTGTTATAAAAGGCTGCGTTATCGAGCATGGTGTTTTTGGAATATTTCATCATTTCTTATCCATCACTGGGTCTCTGGTTAGTGTATTACTGTGTTCCAGCTCATCAGCTCCTCGGAGCTTGTCTCAGCTTGTCAGAAATAGATGAGGCTTTTATTTTTAGAGCCTTTCTGGAGAGCTGCGCTGCATCCAGTGGAATCTTAAGCATCAACTTCAGCTGCTGTGCAGCTCCAAGTGAATTTTGACTCCAAGGGTATATCGCACCTTTGTTGCTTTTTGAAAAACACATGCCTTGATGTGGAAGTAAAAGTAATTGTTCATTTAGAAGCGTTTTAGGTTAGGTCAAGCTTACTTACAGGGTAAAGAAGAAATATATCTAATGTAGGTATATTTTTCATGATACAAATGCACATTTGCAAGTTTTCTTTCTATATTTTTCTAATCTATCTTCCAGATTATTGCTGCTAACATCGGGTCTTCTTGTGTTTTAGGACCTCTTGGATCAGTCGTGCACATCAGGGAGCGGGTCAGGCCTTCCCTTCCTGGTCCAGAGGACTGTAGCCAGACAGACAAGTCTGTTGGAATGTGTGGGTAAGTGCATCACAGAGGTCAATCTAAAGAACCCTGGACTGTATGAGAGGACTGGACCGAGTGAGTGTGATGTCACCAATAGAAAATGGCTTTCTTCTGGTTCCAACAAAATTCAGTCAATTCTGTCCCCATTTTTTCCGCTATACGGACACCGCCACGTTGGGGCCAGATGTCTTCAGTAAGCGGCGATTGGTCCGTGTTGGTCTGAGTCATCATTTCTATGGCAACTCGCAGCAATAAGGAGTGAGCTGTTCATAAGTCCACACCCCTGCCACTTGATACAGATCCCATTTGCAGGACATTTGGTTTGACCTGACTGTGGATTTAAACCCACAGTCCCAGAGTGAACACTCCTCTCAAAAGCTGCCAAAGCAGCTATCTTAAGATATTTCACTTTGTCAATTCAGATTAGATTCTGTTTAGACTGTTTGATTTCCTCAGCAGAAGACAAAGAGCTTCTAGTCGATCCCTCTGGTTCCCGTACATTTTAAACTTCTTTTTAGAAATTCAGCTGGAATGTTTTAAAATATAGATTCAAGTCCTTCTACAATCCATGCAGTCATGAATTTGTTTTTCCCCTCCAGGTAAGGGCCGGTATGGAGAGGTGTGGCGAGGCCAGTGGCAGGGCGAGAACGTGGCGGTGAAAATCTTCTCCTCCAGAGATGAAAAGTCTTGGTTCAGAGAAACTGAAATCTACAGCACTGTGCTGCTGAGGCATGAAAACATACTTGGTGAGTCTGGAAGACCAGGAAGGAATGTATTCAAACCAAATTGTTGTGAGGGAGGGAATATCAAACATTTTTATTACTCTTGGTTCCCAATGAAGTTCCTTAAAGGGAGCAGAGGGAATCTCTGACGCGATGCAGAAAAGTTTTAAGTTCCTGCTTTTCACCTCCTCCCAGAGTTCATGGCGTCGGACATGACTTCTCGTAACTCCAGCACCCAGCTGTGGCTGATCACCCACTACCATGAAAATGGCTCGCTGTACGACTACCTGCAGCGAGTGGCGGTTGAGACGTCGGAGGGCCTGGCCATGGCGGCGTCTGTGGCCTGCGGGCTGGTGCACCTGCACACAGAGATCATCGGCACGGAGGGAAAAGCCGCCATCGCCCACAGAGACCTGAAGAGCAAAAACATCCTGGTGACGAAGGAGCTGCGCTGCTGCATCGCAGACTTAGGTCAGCGTTTACTCTTCAATGTTTACTATTCATGAGTGTGTTGTTTGGTTTGTGCACTCAAGCAAATGCATTAACACAGCCTGATCAAAACCCCGACACAGAGAATCGATTTGCCTAAAAGCAGGTGTAAGATTGCCTAAAGTTGTGGTTAAAGGTTCTCTTTTTATATCAAAAATAGTTCAAACTGCAGCTGCATTTGTTTTACAAACATCTGTTTAAATTAATGACCTATAAAATGTCTTAAAATAGATAAAAAAAACATTTCTATCCAAGTAAACAAGGCCCAAGTTTTTATATTTATCTTTGTTTTTTTTATTGTTTAGTGTCATCTTAATGTATACTACTGCAGTACAAGTATGAACAAAAATGTTTAATTTTGACTTGAGGAATCAATTTAACCCCCATTGATGGCATATATGTGTATGTATTAGGGCTGGGAATCACTGGGTACCTCACGATACGATACGATTTGCGATACATTGCTCACGATAACGATACTATCACGATATGGCGATAATGCGATAATCGATATATCTCGTCTCTAACAACTCACGATATATTAAACTTTAAGAAAGAAGAACTCTAAAAACAGCTTTTTGGAAAATATTTCCCCATTTAGTTTTTAAACACCATGATAATAAACAACTTGTGTCCTATTTGGTGTAATGAATAACAGACTTTTGTGTAACATTGCTGAAATCAGTAATACTCTGTCTTTGACAAACAATGACAATTTTCATTTGGAAATATCTGTAAAATTCAGTTTAAACAATAGTGAACATCAACAGCAGTGTCATTATTTAGTACAAAATTGCTGTAAACAAGATAAAAAATGAATAAGTCAAGTAGCTGCCAGACACATTGGTATTAACTTTTGAAAAACAAAGCCATAGCCATTGCTTAATTTAAAATAATAGCTGAAAATTAGATATTAATTCTGTGAACAAATTATTGTTAAAAAATAAATGACACCATTTAGTGCAAATGTGGTGTAGACAAAAATATAATTCTCACAGAAAAATAAAAATCAAGTAGCTATGAACTTTCCTTTAAGTTTTTAAGACATAAACTTCTTTCAAAATAAATTACCAGGGATAAAATACATAAAAAAAACTTGAAGTGCATCTAAAAGTTAACGTCTTTGTGAACAAAACCTTTGGGGAAAAGCTGCATGTGATCTATGTTTATGTTCATGTTTTTCTGGAGAGAAAAACATGAACATAAACATATTTAGCATCAAGACGCCGCTCGTCTACCTCTGCTTAGAGGAGAAGGGGGGTCTAAGGGGTGGATGCCTCTCTTTCTTCCGTTTCCATCTCAGCCGTAGCTCTGGTCTTGACGTACAGTACAGGGATCCTTTTTTCAGTATTTCCGAGAGGGAATGTCAAAGCGTGGCTCTACTGCATTCATTAAAAAACCAAATCCCTCGTTCTCCACCGCGCTGCAGGGGCCGGTTTCCGTTTGTTATTGCCGCTGCTCTGTCTCTCAGAAGACGGCGCTAGCTTCGTCTGGAAAAAAGTATCCGCGTCGGGCTGTGTCTGCTTCAGGCAGCAGCAGCCACAGCTTTCTCACACAACTCCGGGTGATGCAGCTTCAATGCTGCCGGCGTGTCTTTTAACTTGCTGCCGGCGCTTCTCATTGTTTTCCCGCTCCGCCATCTTTGTTTGAATGTGTGTTCTTCTTCGTCCGCCCGCAACAACCAATCTCGCAACGAGCGCCCCCCTATCGACCCTCCAAGGAATTGTCTTACCAAAGGATGGTTAATATAACGTTTTACAGGGTTATAAAACGTAAATAAAAGGTCGATACTTGATGAAGACGTATCGATAATCGATCGCGGGACTAAATATCGCGATATATCACCATATCGATATTTTGGCACACCCCTAGTATGTATAATGTTTTTGTACTAATGTTTTTGCTTTCAATTAGATCCAATTAATGTGTTTTTAGAGCCAAAATGGTTTGATGCATATTTTCATCAGTAGGCATCAAGGGATTAAAGCCATTATTGTTGTTTTACTACTATTTTGTAAGTGTTAAAAAATTAATAAAATCAAAACCCTTTTGGCCACTGAGAAAATTTTCCGTTAATTCATCCAATTGATTTATTGATTTTCTATTTTTTTGTATTTATTTCCAAAAAACAAACACCAGTTTTATTTGTTTTTAATCCAATAATTTATCATTTTACTTAGAAAAGTTTTACTTTTGAGTTCATTATCTTAAAACAATTTTATTTACAAAACAAATTTGGTTTTACAGTAAAAAAAAATTAAAAAAAAAGGCTGTTTAATCAAATCATGGTGAATTAGAATTGTAATGTATTCATAGCGTTGGAAAGCTGCAGCGCCCTAAAACAGCTTTTTACGGAACGGCGTGTTGCAGGGCTGGCTGTGACCCACACTCAAGCAGACAACCTGCTGGATGTGGGCAGCAACCCCAAGGTTGGCACCAAGCGCTACATGGCACCCGAGGTGCTGGACGACAGCATTCAGACCGACTGCTTCGATGCCTACAAGAGAGTCGACATATGGGCCTTCGGACTGGTGCTGTGGGAGATAGCCCGCCGCACGTACAGTAACGGTGAGTGTCCTGAGCGGTGGACTGAACAGGGAAGAGGACTTTTATTTAGTCTGGGAAAACGGGTAAAATCACCTAAAAGTGTAAATGAAGGGATTATTATGAAGGTAGAAAGTGAATACCATAACCTTTACATCATTTTTAAGAGAATTTGGTTAAATGGTTGTCTCTTTGCCATATTTATGACTTTATTTTGTGATTTTTAATTCTTTCTTCAAGCTAAGACATTAACATAGTACATGGACTTTTTCCAAGTTTGTCAGGCGCATATGCAGAAAGATTTCTTCTTTCTAGTGTTTGCGTTCATATTTCACCTCCTACTTCCGTTTTCAGGTATTGTAGAAGAGTACAAACCTCCGTTTTACGATCAGGTGCCAAACGATCCGAGCTTCGAGGACATGAAGAAGGTGGTGTGTGTGGAGCAGCAGAGACCCTTTATTCCCAACCGCTGGTTCTCTGATCCTGTAAGTGCAAACGTGCCGCTGCGCTCCACGAGAACAAGGTCAAACCGTGTTGTGCTCAGGCAGTACAGAAATGGATCTAATTCTACAACACTGCCAAAATATTTGTAGTATAGGAAAAAAAACTTTAAATACAAGATTAGGACACTAACTTGAATGGCACCAAACTAATGTTTCTGTCCTGAAGAGTTTAAACATACCGGTCCTCTGATGTGGGTTCAGGGTATCCAGTCCCGATCCACAGATCCGTTTTTCCTCACCGCGAAGGAGGGTCTAAGGGTGGGGATGCCATTTTAGTTTAGTCTGTTTAGTTAAAGTTTAGTATTATCCTATTGAATTCTTTGCATTTATGATCCTTTTTGATTGGATGTTTACCGTACAATTACCGGTACGAAGCCCATTGAGACGACTGTTGTGAATTTGGGCTATACAAATAAGATTGAATTGAAAATGAATTAATTCCTCGGAACCAGGCGGGTTTCATCAGTGTACAGCTGCAAAGACGGCTTTAATAAACCTTCATTTAGAGAGCAACAAATAGCCTGGAAGTGGTTTGTACTGAATCGATTTGAAGCCTGAATCTCATGTGGTCATCACCATCTGGGTTTGATATGAAATGACTGAATCTGAATTCCCTAATCTCCCAAAAACTGGATTATCTAGTGGTTTTATTCCAATTCAAACACGTTTGTTTTTAACAGAATTCATTTGCTGAAGTAAAAACGTAATAAATATTATTCTCTTTAGATTTATGAATTCCGAAATGTAATTTGAATCTTTTTTATATATACACACCCCATCATGTGGAAAATACTACAAGAACATGTCAAAAACAGTCGGACGTTCATCCCCCGTAGCTCAACAACAGTGTCTTCAGTCTGAGGTTGGCTCAGATCTGCAGCACAGACTCAGGAGGTCCTTCCTGCACACAGCTGTCACTTCCTTTTTACTACAATTTTAGAAATTCAAACATTGAATTTCATAAAGCCTTGTCCATTTGTTGTATCCCAGTCATTTTGGTGCTGAAGCAGATCATCTAAAACGTTAGCGGATGTTGACTCAGACTTGTTCAGCTCGGCGTCTTGTCGTCCTCAGACTCTCTCGGCTCTGGTGAAGCTGATGAAGGAGTGCTGGTACCAGAACCCCTCTGCCAGACTCACAGCTCTCCGCATCAAGAAGACCCTGGACAAGATTCAAAGCTCTCTTGAGAAGGGCAAGGAGTCGTAAGGGAGGAGCCTCAGGTGCGGCGTCCAGCGAGAAGAAAGGCTGACCGGGAAGGCGGAGCTCTGAAGCGGCTTCACTCTTTTTCTATCCTCTTGTGGTTGCCTTCCACCCACCTCCCTCTGTTTGACTTGAAGATGTTCAGACGACCATCAGTTCCCCACCATCTGAACCGTTTACTGTTCGGAAACGGACGCCGTTTTGTTTTTCACCTAACGACACTTGAACGCCCACATCAGACTCTTTTCAATCTTTGGCCTTTCTTCAACCCAAACATAACATCCAGATCTCCAGCAGAGCGCTGCTGACAGACAATCATTTAGCTTCACATGCCAGGAAATCCCTGTTACAAAAGGAAAAGAGCCAATCAAATCAACTGTGGGTTTTTAAATATTGTTTTTTTTTATCAAAACAGCAGAATATTTATGTGTTGAATCTTCACTGCTGCCACACTACTGAGGATCTGGAGGACTGGACTGTAAACGTAAAGATGAACTCAAGTAGGAATTTATTTACTGGAGAGAAACTTGGAGGAAAAAAAAACACTACAGGCACTTTTTTAGAGCTGGTTTGTGTAGAAATAGCACACTTTAAGTATGAACTTGTCTGCAGCTGAACTTGAAAGTATGAACATATCCAGTGCGTCGGACATAAAATCCAAAAATGTTCAACACGTGCAGAAAGGAATTGGGACAGACGTGTTTGTGCTAAAAACAAACATGTGGCACGCTGGATCTTTCCAGTTCTGCCACATTCTTGAAGTTGCCTAAAGAGAAAATCAAAACAACTTGATGTTGAAACTTTTATTGAAGACTGGTTTCAGCACTAAAAAGTGCTTTTGCTTTGTTTTGGTGAGGAAAAAAGAGTTTTTTTTTTATATGCAATAAAACATTAACTCCAGAGTTGTGTAATGATTAGCCTACAGACAGATTTTACTCTACATTTCAACTTTTACTGCTGTCGACCACTTCCTGTTATCATTTTTCAGAACATCACAGATCTGGAAAACTAAATCATGAAGACTCGCTCTTGGTTTACAAACAAAATAGTTTCAGGAAACTACAATACTGCAACATTTCACAGCATTATCAGCTGTAAAATGATTTAAATGTTGCACAATTGTAATTTTTCTTATTTTAAAGCCTGAAAATGCAACATTCAAGTCATTTTTACCTCCTGAAAATTCAAAAATGACTACAAACAATGTTTTTTGAGCCTCTGGTCTAGCGGATTCTGTTTCTAACACTTCTAATGTTTCCTGTAACATTGCTGCACGGTCACCTCAGATTATCTGGTAAAGTCTTGTATGGGTTGAGGATGCCGTTCGGGTCCAAAATGGCCTTTATGGTCCCCATCAGTGCCACAGCTTGGCTCGACTTACTGTAATAGATATAGTTCCTTTTCTTCAGACCCAGTCCGTGTTCTGCACTAATGCTGCCCTGGAACTTGGCTGTCCATTCGTAGACGAAAGGCTCAATGGCCGCCAGCAAAGCGGGGTTCTTGGCAGGAGAGGTGATGTTCAGGTGAAGGTTGCCATCACCTGCAGAAGTGAGTGGCTTGGAAGGTGAGAGAGGGATGCAACTTTCGGGGAAATGTCACCTACTTGTCAATGGAGCTTCTTACCTACGTGCCCATATCCCACTACGCTTTTGGCGCGCTCCCCCAGGTGCTGCCGCATGTCCGTCACCAGCTGGTAGATCCGCTCCACCGGAAGAGAAATGTCGTACTTGTAGGTGAAGCCGTCGTGTGTGAGAGCCTCTGTGATGCGTTCGCGCATCGACCACAAAGCCTGAAAAGTGCAAACCAAAAGAAAACGTTCAAAAATTCACCAAGATTAAGGGAAAAACCCCACGGTGATCATCTTTTGATCTATTTTCAAAGCGTTTCTAGTTGTCTCTTTTTATGATAATGCAGTTTTGAGCTACAATTTTTAAAAAACTGTTGTTTTCTAGGACATTGTTTTTGCAGAGCAGTACAGGCTTGTGAAATTCACCTCCCCTCTAACAATAGAAATGCAACAAAAATGATTATGTTGGAACTATCCGGGCATTCGGTTTGGAGCCAGATGCCAGCTCAGACAGAAACAAAGACGTCCGCGGATCTGGTCTTCTCCAAGACGATGCTTCAGAACGGCGCAGCGCAGGGAGCCTTGAACCCACCCTGCGTATTTTCTACCCAACAGAAATGATATTCTTGGCCCCTGATTCACAACTATTTGAATAAAGAGATACTTTTCTTTAGCTATGCCCACCATCATGAGAAAAATGCTACAAGAACATATTAAAAACACCAAAAACACTTTTTAATTGGAGTGTGAGTTGGGTCATCTAGACCCACTAGACAGTGCTCTGAACCTTTTTTCTTCAATGATTTGTGATCTTCACTGGTGTCCATGGATTACATGAAATCTTTCCACCTTTATCCACCTTTGTCATGGTAGGGAGAACACGTCAATGGTCATCTTGACCCCATAGGATAGCACAAGTGTTGAAATATTTCGCAAAACTGCAATGGAAACACGTTTTTCCAAATGAAATAAGTGAGATAGATGATGGCAATGCACTTCTTGGGAGGACGTGGCTGCCTTGGGCACTGCACAGCGGGCGCCACAAGAGGTCCCACAGCATCACACAGCCCATCAAAGTAAGTGCAGAATTGTATTGCAAATTCAAATGCATTGAATTTCATAAAACCGTGTCCATTCATTGTATACCAGAGTCATTTTGGTGCTGAAGCAGATCATCTAAAACATTAACGGATGTTCACTCAGGCTTGCTCAGCTCGGCGTTCAGCTTCATCCGTAACTGCTCCCATGTTTTAAGGAGCTTGCCGCTCTGCTTTGAATAAGACGTCGACGTTTCCTTTGATGGATGATGATGAAGGCTAGAGCCGCGCCAGAAATTTGAATGGATCTGCTGTAAATCATTGTTCACGTCTGTCTCCATGGTTTTAAATGACTTATGACGTTGGTTTGTGTTTATTCGCATTTAAGATTTAATGGAAACAATTTAATTGCAAAATTGTTTTTTTCAACATTTCTAGAATCTCTATAATGATTTGCGCCTGCGTGTAATGGAAACACAGCTTCTGTTTTCTACCCAAACACTACTAGAGATGCAAATGAACATTAGGTACCTTTATTTTTGCCTCCTCTGTGGCCACGGTCCCATCCACAACTAACGAAGACTGCATGGCTTCTTCCAGGAAGTTGTGGAGTTTCTCCTCATCGTGGTTCGAGTCGGATCCCTGAGTTTCTATGACGATGTAAAACGGACAATCTACAAAACACAAATGAGTTGGTGCTTGAATTATCTGCTATAATAATCCTAAATGTGAATGTGTGAGTGTGCACCAGAGATGGGATTGTGTAGCTTCAGGTGTGTTCTGAGCAGATTCAAACATTCGCTGTCCAAGAACTCAAAGGCAGACAGAATTTCTCCCAGCATGCTTCTGCTCAGCTGAAATGTCTTCAGCAGCTGCTCAAAGGTCTCACAGCCTGGAGGAGGGAGGCAAAAAAAAAAAAATCTCCCAAACTGAACCACACAAAGTTTTTCCCCTGACATCAGACACAAGGAGAAAAGTTACCCAAGAAGACCACATTAACAGATTTGGGTTTTTGTGGGCAAAGGATGGACACTGCAGTGATCACCCCCAAAGTGCCCTCGGACCCAATGAACAGCTGTTTGAGGTCATATCCAGTGTTATCTTTCCGCAGCGTGGACAAGCAGTCCAGCACCTGTCCATTGGCCAGCACCTGCACACACAAAAGACCAACTTTACTTCAGTAGGCGCCATCACTCGTCCAAGCAGTTTTCAGAGAATCACATCTGCCTGTGTCCAAATGTGTTGATCACACATTTTTACCGGGTAATTGTGAACATTTTATGCGTGAATCATATTAACTTTAGAAACCGTTAGTGAATATGAAAAATGTGCGTCCCTTACCACTTCCAGACCTAGTACAGTCCCGTGTAAGGAGCCGTAACGGAGCAGCCGCAGCCCACCTGCATTAGTCGCCACGTTGCCTCCGATCTGGCAGCTACCTTTTGCACTAAGATCCAGAGGCATGATGTGGCCCCTCTCCTCCAGGTAGAGAGACAAATTCTCCAAGATGCAACCTGACTGACACGTTAAAATACCTAAAAAAAAATAAAACACAAACAGGGTCAATCCATTCTAAACCTTTAAGAAACAGTAAAACGTTGAATCTTACCAGAGACGTCATCAAAGCGGAGTATGTTGTTCATTAGGGCGGTGGAGAGGACGATCTCATCGTGAACTGGAACACTCCCGCCAACCAAGCCAGTATTACCCCCTTGAGGGTTCACCGCCAGGTTGCGACTGTTACAATATCTACAAGTAAAAAAATACAAATAATGTCCCTTTTACTCATGTCCTGCAGCACACCTGGACTGCTTTTGCAATTCCTCTTACCTACTGTGCCTTTCAGCAAAACTTTTGTCCCTGCCACATATTCAAAAGCGCGGCGAGCTTCCTAAAGTGCCGTTCCCCAGTTGATCACACATTTTTTACCAGGTAATTGCGAAAATTGTATACGTGAATCATTTGCGCAGGCAATATAATATATAACAATATAAAATAAGACATGACTATTTTGACTTTATAGAAATGTGGTGTGGTTAACTAAAACCTCAGTTGCTAAGGAAATCAAAAAATGTAATTAAAACGGTCTCTGTGGAGATTAAACCAACAGAAAAGCCACCATTTCAGAAAATGGGTTGGTTTTTTATTTATCACGAGCAGCTCTGGGGAGGCTGGCAGGGGAAGACGAGGAGAATGACGTTCATGTAGCAGCTGCTGAGCCAATAACGGGGCGGCGAGGGCGAATAGCACCTGCAGGCTCCACAACGCCGCTTGCTGCTTTAAGGTTTATTGTTTTTAAATTACCTCAGAATTTGAGACACTTCCTCTGTTGTCTGAGGTCTCAGCAAAACTTCACTGGAACCTGCAAAGGATATAAAAAGACAAAGCAGCTGAATACCATAACACTTAGCGGGTGACATTTGTGTGAAATATGAAGACTGCTTTCGTTTCCATCCACCTTTCACAGACTTGAGCCAGTCGACATTACTGGATTCCAACAGGTCTGGGTCAGTGATGGCTCTGCCAGGAAGAAGCGTCCTAAAAAAGGTCAAATCCTCCTGTGTAACCCTGCAGAAGGGTCGTCTCGGTGGTGGAGTGTCTGACAGCAACTTGGGCCCATCATTGCTAGTATGCAGTGTGCGACGGAAGGAGAAAAAAACAAAGGGGCTGCAGATGGGAAATAATCGACCCCGGAGGACTAACGATGACAATATGTCTGTGGGGGAGGCAGATTTGTGGAAGGACAATTGCCTCAGGGATGTCCTCAGCCTTAAGGACCTCTGGAAAATTCCCACCATCGCAAATGAGGTGTGAGAAAGTTGCTAGGGGAAGAAAAAAATTAATATTATTTTACGTTTTGATTGAAAAGTCAAACGAGTAAAAGCATTTATTTCCTAATTAATTGACTAGTTACCCGGGTATTCTTCAAATAACCCACTAAACAGTGTTGACAGCTTAAAAACATGTTATTTCTGGAACGTTTGTTTTCAACCTCCCGGCCACCGTAGTTTCACAAAATGCCTTGCTAGTTGCTTCATGAAAACAGTTTGTTTTTTGTAGTGAGCAAGCAACTCATAACTTTAAAAATACTTAATGACAACTGAAAACGAAACTTCGTTGCGTTTATATTAACCCAAATATTCGATAGTCTAAACCGCTTGCCTTAAGTTGAGCGTAGCTGGTTGGTCCATTGCTTCCCCATGCATTTACAAACTTTAGTTTACTCACCACAAACATTCACTTGACTGTGTACATTTCTTTCTTGAATTTCCTCTGCTGTCTGTGTCAAGTAATGTTACGACGTTTGTAGCAAAGTTCAAGGACAGCCTTATAATTTAAAGGCGGAACCTTATTCGTTCAAGTCAATAGCCGGAACTATTAAAACGAAGGACATTTAGGAAAGAACTGGACCAATCAGTAAGCTTCTTGAATTTTGACCAATAGAAACGAAGCATTCTGGCCGAAGGGTGATAAAAATCTCAATAAAGTGCATGGCCGGCCCTCCCAGCCGCGTAGGGCCCCCGCCACCACCAGGGGGGTATTCCAGAAAGCAGGTTATGCTAGCTCCCACGGTAAGTTTGAGGCTAAGGAAGTTGATAACCTCAGCTTTCGGTTCCAGAAATGGAGGTATGTTTCAGGGTAGGTCAAGTTGCCATAGCAACTCATGCTCTGAACATAACCTGGTCCGGAGCAGGTTTAGTTGAAGCTTAGTTTGTTTACAGAGAGGTGAGGCAGCATGGAGTGTCCATTTGAAGATGATTTAGTGGATGAAGAAGCTCAGATGATACTTTTTCCACCGTGAGAGGATGATTATGATAAGATCACATATGGATGTTGGAAAATTTAACTTTTTTAACTTTTATTTAACATAGTTATTGCTTCAGTTAAGATAAATCATGTGTTTGTTTACTCAGTTTAAAAATAACACGCAGTTTTCAGACAGTTATTTTACTTTCATTCAAATTAATTCAATTAAGTAGGTATAACGTTGGTCCTGCTGTTAGATCAGCACCGCAAGGGATTGTGGGATATCAATCCCTTTGCCTGTCTGGACGGATTTGGGTTTAAGTGTGGGTTTTTGACCAAATGTGTTTAGTTTAGCTGTTTTACTGTGCTGTGCCATGTTTTGCTGAGTTGTTTAGTCCTACTGTGCTTATGTTTCTGCACCATGAGTGAGAGTGAAGGAGAGGATGATGAGTTTATATAGCACCCCTACTGCTGATATACACAAAGACAATTATGGAAATTTCTTGAATGAAATTGTACACAATGTGCAAATTTTTCCCGTCCCTTTTATTGTTATAAAAATGAGCATATCTGCCGGCTCATACGTAGACATATGAGAGATCAAAAAATATAATTAATTAAGATGGAAAAAATATGAATTGAATTGGAGTAATATGACATTTAGTCAGATAAATACATACATTTGAGTTGTATAAACAATTATTGAGTTTTATAGACGTTAGAAATTAGGTTGATTAAATTTAATTCAATTATTTGTTACCAATAGAAGTAATTCATTTAAAGTGGCAAAATTGGATAAGTTATATATATATGCGTCACAAGGAAAATGGAAATAAGATCAGAAACTCGTGCGTTTACTTTGTCAGTTCTTCTACGACAAGCAGAAACTCTTTCTTTCGATGATGCAGCCGTATTACTTTTTTGATGGACGTATAATCTTCATACGGCATCATTAAAACCTCAGACTCTGTCTCACTGAAGTATAGCGCTTTCTTCTTTTCCACACGTTTCCATGGTGACTCCAGAAATCGGCGATCCATTGAGAATGTCTTTATGTACCTGACATGCACGAGCATTAACCCAGGGTTACCAAGTCGAGCGTAATTAAATTGTTCATATTTAAATAAACAAATATGACCTCGTGCAAATATACAATCAAACAATCAATCTCTCATAAATATATAAAAAGATCATGACATTGTGAAAAACCTGCACACAGATTTTAAATGAGCCAGTAAACTATTATTAGCATTCTTATTTTATTAGCTTTATTATTGATTATTGTATAATAATAATGCTTGTTTTTTAGCTGCAGAAGAAACTTCTGTCACCACATCTTCTGTTGAAAGGGAAAACGATGATTCTGCTGCTGGTAAGTTTGGTCCAGCTGAACGGCCAACCACTCTCTGATCCAGTAAGAATGGATTTGGTGCAAAGAGGTCCTTTTTAGATGGATAAAGACTCTGACTTTCCAAAATCCCCCTCATTGAGCTGTTGTGTTATTTATTTTGGATTGTTTTATCGTTATTTGATTTTCTACTAAGTTGCTGTTTTTAATGAGTTGGAGTTTTGTGAATGTCATTTGTTGAGTGCCTAATGTTACATTAAATATATATATATCTATATACATTTGTCATTCATATTTTTTTCTTTTCACTTTTACATTTTTTGGCACCACTAAATGTGCATCCAACATGCAAGCTTCAGCAGCAACAATAATACATTCACAAAATGTAGTAATAGAGAGATCTCATTTATATTACAATAACAGTTGCATTTTGTTGGTGCTGCTCATCATTTAAAGCAGTGTTTTTCAACCATTTCTGAGCCACGGCACACTTTAACCTTAAAATAAATCCTGCGGCACACCAGGATCCAAAAAAAAAAAAAATGGAGAAACTCAGTCTTTATTGATCTACAGTCCCTCCCCAATTGCACATGCATTTTTGAGATAATTGTTGCAGAAAAAGCTGGAAACTGCAGCTGTTTTTTTCTAAAAGATGCAATAAAAGTTAAGTTCGAAGATTTAAAAACAGTTTGAAGTGTGTTCGTTGGTTTCAAGACGTTTAACAACAGATCTCCTTGTGCGCTGTCACTCTCACAACCCAATGCATCATGGGAGATGTAGTGAATTAAACGGCAGGCGGAGATCGCTTTTCGGAGCTTCATTGTTTTCTTCACTTGTTCCACGGTCTGACACCGGATTCTGTGGGAAGCTACACCGCTAAAGACGAGCTTTAGCTGGTATTTTTGTTAGAACTGAGAGACTTTACGAGCTAAATCGGGACAAGGAAGTGAAGACTTTACCCACTTCTGATTGGTCAGACTGATGACATGTGATTAAGCCTTCAAGAATGATTGGTGGAGACAGTTAAAGGGGCGGGACTTTTCCAAAATACAGCCGGAGCTGCGGCTGAATCGCGGTACGTCATTCTTATCAAAATATCTTTAATAAAATAAAATAAACAGAAAGAAAAAAGTATTTTACGATCTTTTATATTCCTAACTCCTCAGTGTTTTATTAGATCCTGTTTGGATGAACAGAGAGCTGAAATCCTGGAGATGGGAAATGTTTTTAGATCAGTGAATGAGGGCAATTTTCCACGGCACACTTGATCATCTCCCACGGTACACTAGTGTGCCGCGGCACACTGGTTGAAAAACACTGATTTAAAGCAGGGGTGTCAAACATACGGCCCGCGGGCCGTATCCGGCCCGACAGGTGGTTAAATCCGGCCCACACATGAAGAGTAAAAATCATAAGGATGGTTAAAAAAGAAAGCAAGTTTCTAGTCCATTCCTGTGGCGAGTTATGATTTTTTAAAGAAATAACCGAAATGCGCAATTCCGCCACTAGGGGGAGCAAAGGAAAGGCAAAAAAGGGGAACAGCATAACTCTGCATGTGCCAAAAGTGAAACCTAACAGCTCTGTGTCTGGGTAAGATGCAGTTTGGTTCCCTACGAGCCTTACCACTGTTATCTTGCTATAAGGAGGATCAGTAGTGACACCCTGATGACCAAAATGTTGTCAAAGTGAAGTGAAGAGATTTCCAGGAAAAATTGACAGTTTTCTTTCTTTCACAAAGCTGAATGCAAACCATGCTTGGTATGTCATAAACAGGTTGCAATGTTCAAAGAATATAACATTCAGCACCACCATGAGACTCACCATAAAAACATTTTTCTGGATCGCTTCAGTGTCAGATGTTAAATATTCAGTCTGTATACAATTAAATAGACCAACTTTTTTTAATTGAAATTAATTTTATTCGAGATCCATTGGCCCCAAGTGATTAGGCTACTATGTTGGTTGAGGCATTTTTTCAAATTGAGTAAAAAACTAAAACAAAGCTGTTATTTTGCTTTTACGTTACTGGTCCGGCCCACTTGAGATCAGAGGGGCTGAATGTGGCCCCCGAACCAAAATTAGATGGACACCCTTGATTTAGAGGGCCCACAAATTAAATTTGCCTCTGCTGTCAATCAGACAGACCTCCGCATCACCACGACGCTCCGCCACCCCTTTACACTTTGCGCCGTCAGCCAGACCACACCACACAGTGTGGTCCAGCCTGGAAGTTCTCATCAAAACGTCTGAACTTCCTGTGATCAGTCATGACATGTGAAGTTGCTCCACAGTCGACCATCTAATGTCTACTCCCTCGCTCACTCGGAAAGCGAACTCCTTCTCCTGGTTTATCATCTCGCTGCAGGCTTTGTGTGCGTCGTCTCGTCCTATGCACTGTCTGCGTCTGCAGGTGCTGTCTGCGTCTGCAGGTGCTGTCTGCGTCTGCAGGTGCTGTCTGCGTCTGCAGATGCTGTCCCGGTCCGTGCTGCTTTTGCACAAGCTGCACCACAGTTTGTGCTGGCAGGTTCTGGCCAGGTGTCCCTACAGGCCTTATCTGAAGCATACAAAGTCCTTTGTCGCCTTCTCTGCTCCTCGCTCACCTGGGCTGGCAGGTCTCCCTCTGGTCGCTGACATTCAACAAGTTGTCACCTGCTGCGGTTGCGCGCATCTTTTCAGTGTCCTCACATCCTGTTGTGTCACATGGATTGAAAATGGTTGGTATGACTCAGGTAGCCCCTTCAGGACCATGGCAACCAGCAGACCATCGCTCAGGGTTTCACCGGCGTTTCTCAAGGCCGTGATCGCTGTCTCAGCGCCGATTATATATTCTGTCACGCTTTCATTGTCTGGCTTTTTCAGTGAAGTCAGTTCAGTATAAAGACTGATGATACGAGGCTTTCCTTTATTTTGGTAGGTGTCTCTCAGGATCTGTAGCGCCTTGCGGCCGTCATCTGCTGCCTCATGCATCACCAGCGACAGGCTCTTGTCATCCAGAAACTGGATCAGTTCAGCACATGCCTCCACATTTTTAGCTGGATCCTCATCGTCATCATCAGGGTCAGGCGCATTCAGAATGGCGTCTTTCAATCCTTGGAGTCGAAGGTGACCCAAGAACTCGGTTTCCCATAGGTCATAGTTCTTCTCATCTCCGTCGAACAGAAGCCGGGACCAGCGGCTTGTATCAGCTGTTCGTCTGCTCATGGTGTCAACTTCCTCACAAAAGTGGAAGACACACTTCATAGTCTCAGGCGTCTCCTGGGCCCATAACCTGTTAGCAGGTTGGTAACGGTGCGGTGCTGCTGGAACTGGGTGGAGTTTTCTGCTCTGCGTTGTGTTCCAGTGAATAAAAGACCACGCTTGGATGCTGAGTCAATCTCTTTTAATCTTGGTTAACAGAAAACAAAAATTCACAATGCTGTCCATAGTTTCTTCTGTGTTTTTCCCCCTCAGCCAGAGCTCGCAGCAGTCTCAGTGCGCATTCTCATTAGCACCTTCCCCCCACATCATGTAGAGTAACACAAAAAGAACATGATAAAATGAGAAAACTGCACCGTACCTGGTTAACAGAAAAAAAATGTAATTAAATAGAGAGCGCCATACTTTAGTGAGACGGAGTCAGAGATTTTAATGACGACGTATGAAGATTATACTCCCATCAAAAAAGTAATATGGCTGCATCTCAAGCAAAAGAAAGAGTTCCTGCTTGGAGAAAAAGAACAAAGCAAACACACAAGTTTCTATCACACGCTTCACCAAAGCCTCCATCCACCCGTGATCCACTTTCAGGATGTGAACCAACGCTCTTTTAAGGAAAAAACCAAACAAAACACTTCCGGTGAAGCAGCAGCAACTGGTGATGTGAGGTCATCAACTGTCAATCAAACGTCAGCTTCAAGGTTCCACTGATGGAGATGAAAAGAGACAGTAGAGCAAGAAGGTGCTGGTTCAAATCCCAGAAAGCACCAGATGGAGGAAAAATGGTGATCGACAAAGTGCTGACTGATGTACAGAATAGTGCGATGGAACTGCCTTGATCTCCGAAGCAGAGAAGCGCTGGTTCAATTCCCCGTCTCAGTTTTTTTGTTGTCGGTTTTTACCGCTCCTTGACAGTCATCAGCTCAAAGGAACAAAGCAACACAGTTCTGCTGTAGACAGATTAGCACAGTGGGAGTGTTTCTGTCCTTGAAGCGGGAGAGCACAGGTTCAAGTCCCAGTCAGGAACATCGAGGTGTTCAGTCGCCTCACAATTCAAGCTGCGGCTAGGAGGAGTCAGGACGCCAGGAAAAGGGGGCTTCATCTTTGCCCCCCTCCCCGAGGAAGGAGGACCAGGAGAAGAGGATCCCAGAAGAAGATGTGCATTTAGATAGATCCATGCAGAATGCAGCTTGGATGTGTGGAGGGTCTGTGTACCGTAGATGCAGTACAGGTAGAGCAACACCTGGAGGTGGCAGGCAGGCAGGTGAGGGATGGTGGTTGGAGGTAAGTAAAACCTTTGCTTTACTTAGACTATTAATTTAATTAGAAACATTTAGCTTTTTATTTCTACACATAATTAATAATACAAGCACCAACTTAGACAAGATTTAGGAAAGTATAGTACCATAATGTAGTGTTAGCATGAAGGTACTATCATGATCTAGTTGCTGCTTCTAGGTATTAAAGTACTAGTACTAGTAGAGTAATAGTACACAGTCTAGTTGGTTTAGCCCTCCTGTCAGGTTCTTGTCTTCTAGGTACCTGTCTCACTACTAGCTAGCTGTAGCTCTGATATCAACCTTCATCACCTATCTTATAGTCGTTGATCTCCTTAATCATCCAGACTAAAGATGAAGCTGCCCCCTTCCCAGCATCCCTGACTCTTCCTCACCCCAAGCATGAGTTGTGATGCAACTAGCCAGGACTTGAACCTGCGCTCTCCTGCTTCAAGGACAGAGACACTCCCACTGTGCTAATCCGTCTACAGCAGAACTGTGTTGCTTTGTTCCTTTGAGCTGAACACGCTCCACATGTTTCAAAAATCAACAATCCGGTTTAAAGACACAGACTATGACATCTACTTCCTAAGGACCCTTATTCTGACTGGGAATTGAACCAGCACGTTCTCACTGGAAGCACAGAGACACTGCCACCACACTACTCTATCTGCATCAGAGCAGGGATTCTGGTCCATGAAGGATCTTCACGCAGAGTCAGCTTTTATAGCGGCTGTTTGTTAACGAGTCGGGAATTGAACCAGTCACTCCCACTGCACTATTTAAAGCACCACACAGGTCCAAAAAAATGTTCTTTTTCAGTTTTTAAACTAATTTGGATTTATTACTACATGACAGTTGTTTAACTTACTGGTACATCCTTTTATCCGTTTGTAACGTCACACTTAAACATAAAACAAAGTCAAAGAGATTTCATCATTACACAGAACATTCTTCTAATGCTTTATTTCTGCTTTAGATATAAAAAATAAACTTACTTTGTAAAAATTTCAAAACATTTAAGGCACGACAAAATGTCGAAAGTTTTTATCAATTAGTGTCTATCCATCTTCAGAACCAACTGAATCCTTTTCAGGGCCACATAGTTGCTGGAGCCTATCTCAGCTGCTTTTGGGCAAAGGCAGGACACGCCACGAAAAAAAACCTCCCTTTTATGTTTTTGCTTTCATGTTGATGCTAAATGTGGGTAATTTTGGAGCCAAAGAATGCGCATTTATTTTTGATGCATATTTATAGGCATTAAGGGGATGAATGCATTGTTTTTGTCTATAATTCAGGATATATACTTATTTATTTACCTTCTGTCATGGTATATTTGGGATGCACATATGCAAATATGTTCTCATCTGAATTAAAATGAACAATAACCACAAGAAATGGTTGCATTAAATAATACTCATATTTATTCAAAAGGACAAAACTTACTGGTAAATTCTTCATGCATTCTGCAGAGTACACAGCATGCATTTATCACACAAAGCAGTCTTCTTTTAGCCATCTTGGCTAAGAATAAACACATGAAAATCTGCTCAGGATGAGTTCAACCGGTCTAAAAAGACAGACAGCCGTGGAATTATCTCTTGGACTGACTTAAAGGTAACGTTTTGTAACAGTCTGCTGTGGAAAACAGCATGAATGGTTAACCTGTGACCCACGGCTCTTTGAGCAGACTCAGGACACGCCGGGCCTGATGGGTAACAACACTTACGATCACATAAAGACCAAAGAACACTGAGGGACACGCGTGACCTTTGAGCTTGTTTTCTGGAGTATGTACATCGTGCACATTTCACTCATGCTTCCAGTTAGAAACACTGATGTGGCTGAGAGAAAACCAACTGGATTTTTTTTTTTCAAACAAACACTGAAGAAGTCAGACAGGAATTTACAAATGTTTTTAAGCTTTAGCACCTTATCTCCACGTTTCTCTGATGTTGCAGGACGTCGTTTCTCCTTTTGCATATGGCAAAGTAATGCTGGAACATTAGCAGCAGACAAGCTTCCATTGATAAAGGAAAGATTTCATGGTTTCAAATCTCCCCGACTAATCTCTGCGAGCCTGACATTTGCAGCGGGCCTCTTCAGGTCAACACCGGGTCACGAAACCCGCCTCGCCTCACGAGGTTCCTTACAGAAAAGTCACTCAAGCCCGGCTCCTCATTCTGGACGCGAGCGGTCTGCCGTCAGCTGCTGCTGGTCGAAGTCGGAGATGAGCTTCTTGATGTGAGCCAGTTTGTTGTGCAGATACTCACAGCGAACCTTGTCCTGGTTGTAGCTGGGATTGGACTACAAACACAAATCCACCAGATTATGATGAGTCACAGCAAAGGAAAATGTTTATCCAAGGAATGAAGAAGATTAGAGAACTCTACCTTCTTAATTTTGCGATATTTCTGAAGGATTTTATTGTGAACTGTCTATAAGCAGAAAAAAAGCAGATTGGTGAGTAAACACTTGGTAATGTTAGTATCACACACATATTAGACACTAAATTGTGTAAAAAGTCACAAGAATTAGGTTATTTATAAGGAGTTTAGGAACGGTGACATCAATACAGAAAGTAAAAATACTAAGCCTGCACAATTAATGACAGATTTATTGTTTTCGCAATTTCAAGATGTGCAATATCCATATCGCAAAAGTCAATATCGCAATAAATGGTAAACCTTAAATGTGCTAAAACAATCTTATGGCAACTTGTACTATTTAATGAATTGAATAAATCCCTTTACGTTGTTGACCAATCAGATGGAGTTCTTGCGTTAGTTGTTGCCCTCCTAATGAGACAAGGGTCATTTGGAGAATAATTTAAGGTATTTGGACTTTTATTTAAAATCAACATTTGCAGTGAAATGGAAATGTTTTTGTTGTTTTTGCTAGTTCATTTATCGCATGTTATATCGTCATCGCAACATTGATCACTAATATCACGTATCGCGAGTTTTCCTCACATCGTGGGGCCCTCAAAAATACTATACTTTACACATAATCAAGTCACATTTTTTATACGACTGATAACCGCATGTATGTTTTGTTTTAATAATTTTTATTCCTTGACTCGTGGAAAAGTCAACATTTGACTAAATACTTCATCCACAGATTTATCAAACAGGCCCAGTTCTCCTCACCGCCTCAGCAGTGTTAGAGAGGATTCTAAATACTTATTTCCTTTGCCATCAAACGTTCAGAATCTGTGAAGCTGTCTTAACCTTCATCTTTCTACAGGATCATGCAGGAAACTTTAGTTCTGGTGTGTGTTTACATAAAGGCCAACAACTACAGTACTGCGCATATTACTGTTATGGTACAAGTAGTGGTATTTGGTGATGAGCTGCAGAATCTTATAACTGCGGAAAAAAAGAATACAAGGATCTTTGACAACGTCTGGTTCCTCCAGTGATTTTTCACCAACCAGCTGTTTTTCCTGAACTATATATCCGCTAAACCAGTGGCCCCCAATCCCCGGTCCGTGGCCCGGTACCGGTCCGTGTGCCATTTGGAACCGGACCGCAAGAAAGAAAAAAAGAAAAACGCTAACTTTGATTATTTCCGTTTTATTTTTTGACATTGACGGAGGCTTTATTTCGGAAAACCAGCGGGTTCTGTTCACCACGTCTGTCTGTCTTGACACGTCACGTGACTTTAAGCAGCTGCTCGGACCGTGAAGTTAGCAGCTCAGTGCATAAAAGATAATAAAAACAAACAATAAAGCGTGAATGAGGAAAACAAAGAAAAGCCTTCCACTTCAAAGAAACAAGCTGCTTTTAAGCTGCTTTCCAGTCAAAACCCGGACATTTCCTCCAAATGCAGATTTATTGAGACAGTTGTTCTGACGTACCAGAAGCCGCTCTTTTTTTTTAAATTCAAAACACAGATGACAAACAGTAAATAAAAAACAACATTAAGCTGTGCATCAATTGTTCAAACTAAACGCCAGGGGGAATACATACACAAAACTAAAATTATATGAAATTATAAAGCTGAGCAAAAAAACATGTTTTAAGTGCTTTTTTGTTTGTACCGGGGGAAATGGAATGCAAGTAAAACCTAATTTGGGCCAATACATACAAAATCAGAAGATTTATTAAATTAAGACTAAAGTTTATTATAATAATTAATGAAACCAAATAAGATCTCCTCTGACTAATATGCAGCGACCGACTTGAATGTTTCACACACGCAGATAATAAAGTTATTATGTAGAAAACACCAGTTTTCCGACCGTTGTGTTCTATTTTGCTTTGTTTATCCGTCACACCTTAAAAGTCGGTCGCAGTTCGCATCTGGTTGTTAGTATCAACACTGAAGTCTTCATCTTCATCACAAAGTTTAAACCAGCCGCAAACATTTAACAGAGAATGAAGATTCAGTGGAATAAAGTTGCTGATTTGTGTACATTTGTAAAAAGGACATTTAAGAATTTTTCTACAGCAGTTTCTGTTAAGGAACCTGTGCCCAGAAAATGTTCCTCTGTGTTAAAAATACACAATGAATCCGGATTTATGTAAAAACAAATGATCAATTGTTTTACCCTGAAAGCTGATCAGAGACTGGGCTCTCACCGTTATAATGAAAAAAGAAAAAATAAAAAACCTGGAAAGTTGCTCTTATTGAATTCTTTACAAACCAGAAACAACCTCTACAAATCAACAACTCTGTTTCATTGAATTTTTGTCATCGGTACACTTTGTTTTTTTTTAAGTCAGATTTTTCTAAACTAAATTTCTTGTAGTAGCAGTTTAATTAGAATTTTTTTTTTTTCAGAAACCGAAAGCTTAACAAAATAAAACACAAGCTTTGTCCTCGTTTGGACCGGGCAGTAGAATTTTGTCTGCCATCAAACCGGTTCAAGGCCTGAAAGAGGTCGGGGACCACTGCGCTAAATTCAAATTCAAATTAATTTTATTTATATGGCACCTTTCATGACGAGAAGACAGCTCAAGGGTCTGTATATATATAATCAAAAACAAATGCAATAAAATACATTCAATTAGCCCCGCGCAATAAAATACACAAAGACAAACACCAGTGGAAAATAAATGTCCTAAATGGGAATCAAAAAATCTGTTTAAGCTCTTTATTTCCCCCAAATCCCCAAAGGAAATTCTTGCTCTGCATAAACCCTGTAGACTCAGGTAAAGTCAGAAACCAGGTAAACAGCAAACTCATGGAAACAGATTCTTGTTCATCTCTCAGAACTAAAATGCTTTCAGACTTGGAAGTGGTTGGCTCCAAACCAGCAAACACTAAACTTGTGCTTCTGGGCCGGCCCAGCTCCATCCTCTTACCTTGTATTTCAAGGAGCCGCGGTGAAGCTGTTTGAGCTGAGACTCCAGCTCCAGGAACTGCCGCGTGGTGTGGTCGATGCGAGCATGCAGGTCTCTGTACTCGCTGTACTCCTTGTTGAAGTCCTGTTTGTAGCTCTGTCTCTGGCTGTGGCTGCAAATACTTGTGTATTTTCTGCACAAAATGTAAAAAACTGCTGGTTAGAGAAGCTTACTATTCCTTTGCAGAACCACCACACAAACCTATATACTAGTCTATTTGAAATAATAACTATATCGTTATAAATCCACATCATAATAACTTTGCTAGTAAAACTTTGCATCATAAAATTGCTTTGTTCAAAATGTGTAGAGTAAGAGTTTATCTGAAGAAGTCAGACAGGAATTTACAAATGTTTTTAAGCTTTAGCACTCCTCCACTCAATCATCTGATTTGACCCCATTTAACAGTCAGGGTCCCACATATTTTTCCGCAAAGCTATGGAAGTAAATGCAGCCCCCCCCCCATATTCTCTGTTGAGAATCAAATCCAGACCAGAGAAAACCATCAGCTCAATAGAAAAAGCGTTTCTTACGACAAATAGTCCGACATGTCGGCGTAAGCCTCTGCATCGTCTGATCCTCTGTTCAGTTCTGAATGGAGAACAAGGACATCAGGGAATCCAAAGCTGCAGGAAAACGCATCAAAACGCGTGACGGCAGCAGATTCTCACCTGTGCAGGCCTGGGGGGCGTCGGTGCTTACGTCATCTGAACTCCGATCTTTTCTTCGTTCTTTCTTTGTTTTCCACCCCTCCTTATTAGAGATAGCACACAGCTTAAACACACGGACTGACAAATAATTGAAAACAAACCGTAATAATGACAGGTGATGTTCTTACAAGTATGTTTTTGAGCGTCTCCCTTTCCTTCCCTTTCTGATCGGTACACTGCAGGTCGGAAGTGGACAAAAGGGAGGGGGATTGATTGGGCTGGGGCGTGGCGTGACCTTCAGAGGCCTGCTGAGCCGACTCTGTTGGCTCCAGCCTTGTAGCCGTTTCCTCATTGGAAGTTGCCAACAGGGAATCTAAAAGTTTTTCAGCATCGAGCGAATCCCAGCGCTCGTCCTTTGCTTTCCCTTCAGTGTCTCTTTGATCCCCTTGTTCATTCAGCGTCAGCAATGACCTTTTACAGGAGGATTTGTTGGACAGGTGGGATATTCGGGGCTTCTTGCTGGTAGAAACGTCAGTGAAATCCTCCACCAGAGAGTGCTTGAAACGGTGGGCTGGTGAGGAGTTAGGGGTGTCCCGCAGGGGGCTGACCTGGGCCTTGGGGACTGTGAGGAGGTTCTGCTGTGGTTGAAAGAGCCTCCTGTCAAAAACAGAAGAGCAAACTTTTATACTTTAAAGGTGTTTTGTTTTTATTGCAATAATCTGCACCAGTGGCGGTTCTACACTAACTTACTCCCTGGGCGAGTAACCCCCCCAGCGCCCCCCCCCCCTCCCCCGCACACATACAAAATTTGACAACATCCTGTTGTGTTCCCTATCTTCTATTTAGCCATTTTACACAAAAAATGTATGAATATTCTAGACTCGTATTACAGGGGGGTCAAACTCAGTCACACAGGGGCCTGAGTTAAAAACACGCTTAAGGTTTTGGGCCGAAGAAGATAAACATTAACTGAACACACTAAAGCTAAACTTTTTTTTTTGTTTTTTACTTTTTTTATTGAACATTTTTTATATTGAACAGACATACAGAGTGTATAATGAAACGTCCAGAAAAAGGCAATGTGTAAAAAATAAACACTCAAAAGTCAACCCATCCCCTTCAACAACCAACTTTTAAACCTTTTAAACTGAACTTTTTGAACATAAATATGAATAAAAACAGGAACACAAGTTAAACCCTAAATAACTTGTAATATTTTTCTCTCCATAGAAATATATTCTGTCAAAATTATACAAATATGAACATGCTGCAGGACAAAACAAAGAAAGCCTGGACATATTGATAAGAAATGACAAATCAAATAATTCTGTTTTTTTTTTTTTGCTCTTTTATCATTTTTTAGAGCATTATTTTTTAGAGCTGGACTCCTGCTTCATTTTTAGCAATAATTTCTTAATGTGTGACGTCCTGTGTGTCTTTGTGAAAAATTATCAGAGGGATTAGATATAAAAAATAAAACTTATTGTGATTAATATGTTTAGGTCTTATAAAACATTAAAGACTAAATCATAGAACTCATCAGTGGGATCACTCAAAAAATATTTGGCATTTCCCTAAATTTGTGCAACACCAACAGCAGAAATCCTCCAAAAAACCTCCAGCCATAAAAACTGGTCTGCGCTCACCCCCCCCCCCCCCTTCCCTCTCACACACGCGGCTCCGTCTCTCTGACGGGAGGCGCAGCTGCGGCTCGGATTTGATTGTCAGTTAGAAAAAGACTCTCAATTACCTGTTAGTGTGAGTTGCGCTCCCCTCTCGAGTTTTTTTTTACTTATGTTCCAAAGAGTACCTCAAAGAGGTGTGGCCACAAGCGTCTGCAGCAGAGGGCGGTGGTCACGTGCACGTCGGGTCTGCTGTGTCAGAGCTAGGAATTCTGGGAAATGATCCCCATTGCCTGCTTTTGTCGAAATTGGGTCGAGCACGGGTGTTTGTTCTGCCTAATTCCTTTTCATGTGCCTGTTTTACCTTGTTTCACTCTGAGTTATTTCATCCTTTTTTTTTTTTTTTTTTTTTTGCACCATAAGTGTGAAGGGTAAATAGGAGGAACACATTCTTAAGGGTCTGAAGTTTCAGAATAAAAGTGTTATGTGCCGGCAGCTGAAGCAATTTCAAATTAAAAGCTCCAAGCTTCCTCTTTGAATATAGTAAGTAGCACATTATGTGTTACACATTGGGCACGACAAATGCCGCCCCCTGTGAAGTGCCGCCCTGGGCGACCGCCCACATCGCCCACATCAAAAACCGCCGCTGATCTGCACAGACATCCACAGTACAAGAGAACAAACAAACACAAGAATGCCTCTTTCTATAATAAGTACATCTAAAAATCATAATCTTTTGATAAAATAAATTGATTCGTGTTGTTACAAGTTCAGACATGTGTCATTATCAAAGAAAAATGACATGATTAGAACAATAAACACCCTGTATTAACACAAGTAAGACCTTTTCATTACTGATCAACTCTGAGTTTCTCTGCTTCAGGTCAATGTTTTATCAAACAACCTGATCTTAACTGAGATCTATTTGAAAAGAAAGCTTTTCCGGAGGTTTTTCTGCAAAGGACGTGGTCACAACCCTTACGGGTGGACGCACGCCATCTGCGGGGGAAAAATGGGTAAACCTGTGCGGCACAAGTGCACATAACTTACATTATTCTTACAAATACTTTGCACTACATTAATGACAGGCATGACAATCACACGTTCCCTTGAGGTGGCCGCACGAGCCTCAAGAAAACTCAAAGAAACACCTGCACTCCTCTGAACATGCGACTGCTCCCCTCTACAACCCCTCATGGGTCTGGACAGCCCAAAAACCTGCAGCACCTGTACGGGTCCACCATGTGACTAAGGGTGACCTGAAACACTGAATGCTAAATCATCACCACTCCACCACCGTGTTTGGCAACAAATATGAAGTGTTTGTGGAGATATTAACTTTATTATGTCCAATTCAATGAACCTTTTAGCCCTAATGTTACAAATGAATCCTGTAACATTTTACTTGTTTGAAATGTGTAACTAGTGAGTTGGACTTTTGTTTCCCCACTGTGTGTACAGAGTTGATGGGACAGAGACTGGACAAAACTTCTTTGCTTGGAGAGAACTTGTTAGCATGGTTTCTAGATTGAGAGAAGAATTTATGGATGAAATTTCTCTGAATAAGCTGCATATTTTCAGTTGTTTTGTAGGAATCTCGCCATGTTTTGTAACACTTGCCTTCCAGTTGAAGCGAGTGAGAAGCCGCGTTTTCTAAGAGTTTTTCCTGCGTCGCACATTTCAAGAAAGCAAAATTTAGGACAGGAAGCATGTCTGCTGTTCTTTATATAAGTTGGTTTTTACTTTTTTAACTGGACCAATTCTACGTCTTAAACTTTCTAGTTTTCTCCTTATTAAAAACAAAACTTTCTCGTCTGATACCTGACGAGGACGCGCTTCAGAAGCTGCTGATCTCCTGGCGTGTAGCCCGGCCAGTCTTTCCGCAGGTCTCTGTATAAACTCTCCTTCAGAACAAAGGTGTTGTCTCTGCCGCTGAGCTGGGCGACCTGCAAACACACAGGCAGAGAAGGTTTTTACTCAGAACGTGAGTCTTAGAACCGTCTACTAGTTTAAAGGTGACTTAAGGTGTTTTACGCTCGTTTTCATTTAACACAAAGGTAGTTGTGAACTCCTGTGTCAAAGTTTGGCCACGGGACTTAAGGTGCAGTTTGACCATAAAACACAGATGTGAAGAAAGTATCTTAATCTGGAGTTCAAGCTTATTGATCACAGCAGCATCTCTTCACCTGAGCTGAACATGGTACAGTCATATTGATTACCTCTGATAGCGCAGACTCCAGTCCATCTTTTTCTTCCCCCGTCAGTCCGTCTCTCTGCAGCCTCAGGATCAGCTCAGGTCTCTTATACGGCCTCAAAGCCAGCACATGCATGATCCTCTCTCTGAGAGGCCTCTGTACCACGTCGCCACTTTTCCCGTTTGATGGGCAGGGGCTCTTCTTTGACACGCTGATCCGCCGCCTTATGTTGCTCAGGAGGGAGTGAGAAGAGTGTTTGGGTTTGGTCAGCTTGGCCAGGGCAGGAGCTGGCGCTCGCACGGTCACCTTCTTCCCTGTGAATGTCAAGAAACAGAACTTTTGAAAAAAGAAAACGTGAAGAACAACCTGTGTGGTACATACGTCTCACATGTATTCATGTCATGACCTGGCGTTTTAGGCATAACAATGTAATACTAAACATAGGAGGAAGAGGATTTCCTGTCTTCACTTCCTAAACCAGATGTGGTTTCAGAAGAGAAGACCTTATTTCACCCTGACAAGAAAACTCAATCAGGTCACTACGGTAAGTCAGGCAAGGATGTCATCTAAAGTGAGGAGAAAACTGCACAAATATCTGTTGTGTGTGTTTTTATAGCTTCCTCTAAACGTTCAGACTCATCAGAACAAAAATATATGCTTATGTGGCATTTACAGACAGAGTATAGTGACTAACTAATGTTGTAAAAAAGAAGTGGTGTAATGTGCAAAAAAAACAAAGTTTGTCTGCAGGAGTGTGTGCTGCGCATTACGAATATTTAAGTCAACACAAAAGCTGGAAAGGAACAACACAAAACAAAGCAGACCATTTCAGAGTCACTGCTTTCTACACACGTTGCCACGGCAACAGATGCAACATGGCCGACTGTGCTTTTTTGGATATCAGCACGAGTGTCTCCAGGCCATAGCTACAGTTTGTTGTGTAACCGTGCATGCACACACTGTGACCACGTGAGCGCTCCCCACGGTCCCTACCCTGGTAGCGTCCTCCGTTCTTGATGACGATGGTGCCTCGGCTGCGCGTCTCCTCTTCTGCCTGGGCCATGCTCTGGCGAGCTTTGTCGTACGAGTCATCGGTGGCATTGATAGTCATCTTCTTCTGAATCACTCCGAGGCATGACAGCTCCTCGGCAGCACTGAGATGAAGAGGAAACCTTCAGGCAATTCTTTCCATGTCATCATGCATGAAAATGATTTGAAACTTGTAACTTCATGAATCTTCATCAGGAGCCTATTGTTTCAATAAACTTCAATCTGATAACAACTTGAAACTGTTCCCACTTACTGACATTTTTACATCCCATTTTTAAATTCTGATGAAAAAGTTTAATTTTGCTTTATATTTCTCCCCACTACAGTTTTTAGATGACCTTTCAGGAAGAGGCCTGTACATCCTGAATACAAAAATATAACTAGACTTAATTGAAAACATAATCTAATAATATAATTTGGCTGTGCTTTACCTATTGCTGAACTGCCTAATGCAGTCAAAGCTCCCGTGAGGACTGCTCCGCGCAACATTGGCCACACTGAAGGTAAAGATCCTCACTTCGTCTTTATTGTCTGAACAAGGTATTGTGATTCTCTGTAAAATGAGAAAAGTTCTGATTCGTTAAAAGCATTTTAGATTTAAAAAATTAAGAAAACATAGGAAAATGCAGTCGTTAAGTGTGAGAAGTTCTCCTCACCCCTTGGCTTCCGTTAAAACAGATGCTCGGATGAAGAGCGCATCCCTGAAAGGAAAAGAGAAACTGGGTGAGGTTTTTCACTGACGCCCCTCACGCCCATTTCACCCCATGAAACATTTCACAATCTGGGCGTCACGGCGTGTCCAGAGTTAAAAAATAGGAACTCTTGCGAAGACAATGCTTTGCGTCAACCAATCGGGGACTCAGCTTTGGGCAAGTGACATGTTCAGTGACGCAATCACCAAGTGGAGTCCAAAACCAACAGAGAAGCTGATCGTTCTCCTGAACTTTGTATTTTTCTCCTTGTCTAATTTTATTCTTACTTTTATTTTCCCCTCCTCTGAATAACGCAGGTGAGCAAGTCGTCACACTGGGTCACAGAGACAGAAGCACAGCAGACATTCAGATGCAGCTGCTGCAGTAGACGGTGAAGCTCACTGTACTGAATGATTTCACGGACCCAGATGTGATAACCAACGCTTTTGTAGAGCTCTTCAAAATAGATAAACCTGATCTCCTTACATCATTGGGGTCTTTTCAGTTTGTACAAACTTTATTTGTACAAACTGTCATTAAAGCAAATGTGCAATAAAGTAATAAATCATGATTATAAACAACAAATAAAACAAAACAAAAAAAAAACGTTTAAATAAAATAAATTCTACAAGTGTTTTTTATTTTTGACTAAAATACTACCCCCCCCGTGATTAGTGGGTAATGTGGGGCTTTAAATAATGTCCAACCATCTTTGTAAAGTTAAATCTCATTAGCTGTCACGCAGCTAGGTGTGTGACATTTGTGTCAAGCAGCTTGTACAAAAAAAAATGTTCTTGTGCAGCCCGGCAAGAGTTCATTAGAAATATGTTCCCTCACTTCCCATCATCCATCTGTTTACATGCTCTTCCACCAGCCTAAAGTCCCTCACAACCTCAACCTATCATTACGGGTGCAACAAAAAATGGCGAACAGTATTGGAGCTATATCGCTGTACATTTTCAAACCCGATGCCAGCTCGGCTCAGGAAAGTGACGTCGTCTACAAGTATTTTCATCAGAATGGAGCAAAGCTTGTGGCTTGCCGTAGAAGCTTCTACATCACACACCAACAAGCTTTTTTGAACTCCACTTTTTTTTGGCTACTCCTGATTTACAAAGATTTGAGTACAGAAATAGTCAGAAGTGCAATTTTAATACTAATATTTAATATTATATTGGACAGACAGCGGCTCAGGCGGTTGAGCAGGTCGTCCAATGATCAAAGGGTCGGCAGTTTGATCCCCACTCTCCCCAGTCAAATTTCGTTGGGTCCTTGGGCAAAACGCTCCACCCTCCCTGCCTCCAGTGTTGCTCCACTGGTGCGTGAATGTGTGTGAATGTCTCTGTGATAGTCAGAGGGGCTAGTAGCTTACCATCACCAAGTATGAATGAGGAGTGAAAGAATAATGGACACATTGGAAGCGCTTTGACCATCTGGAAAAGCACAGATAAAGCTAATCCATTTTATTATTATTAATATATATATATATGACATGATCAGAAAAATGCCACTAGAACGTGATAAAAACACACTGGAGTGGGGTCTGTTAAGGGACTCAGATTCTGGTTGTTTAGCTGAGCAAAGGTTCAAGCGCTACCTATAGAGGTCTCCTGACCTCATGATCAATACAAACACAATACAATGCAAAGCATCAGATTCTTTACACATGATTGCTCCCTTCAAAATAACAAAAAACAAGCATCTCTGCTCCATCATTGCCCCTTTCTTTTGTCTCATCCTTGTGTAGGATCATCACTTCAACATTCTCTAGGCGAATGAGTTCATCTCGTGGGCCTTTGAGCCAGCATGGAGGTTCAGAGACGCCACGGCGAGAGGGAGGAAAGCCTGCGATGAGTAAATCCCCCTGACCTTTCCATAGAGAGGACTTGAACGTCCACCTGTTGAGCCAGCAGAGTGGAGTGGCTGCGAGCACAAAGCATCTGTGCTCGGTGGTCACACTTTAGGTTCAACAGATGGAGGCTTCCTCTCAGGTCTGGCAGTCCTGCTTCAAGGAATTACACAACTGAGGAGGGAGGTGTACACCATTGCTGTGTTGAGACTTCCTGCAGTGACTGATTCATTTGTGATTCAAACTGGGTCATTTGAGACTGTGGGTCTTTCCCCTCCTATTTATTTTATTTTATTCATCGACTTAATTGACGCTGTAAACCCCTAACCGACAGAAAAAGGAGGATGTTACTCAGAAGTAATAGAAACTAACGCTAACACTTCTTTCATCATGCTTTCCCCTCTCTTTGCTGACTCAACTGGTGCTTTGCCAAAAAACCTTGTAAGAGTTACAGTCAAACAATGGAGGATTTATGGGATGTATATTACGCAACTAGTAGTATTCACAAATTGTCGCTTGAAGAAAAAAAAAGAACATACAAAAATTCCTGCCGAAAAAAATTAAAACCCGCCTTTCCGTTTGTAAGCACGAGCCCAAGAAAAATGGGGGCCACCATTTTAGCCCAATTGTCCAAATAAGGAACTTTCCAGAAAAATCACAACACAATAGCCCACCTTGCCGTCCTGGAGAGAGCTAATAGCTCTCGCCGCGCTGTCAGTGAGTTTTACGTGAAAAACCGACTGGTTGCTGGCGAGGCTGACTTTACCGCTGCGCAGACCGTAACACCGGTCCTCTTCGAGCACCGACATCGCGCCGGAAGTCCACTTCTTTCCGGCCTCTTCCGAACCGACCGAAACCGACGAAAACGAGCCAACATTAGCCGGAATGAGCAGAGAAAGACGCCCGTGTTGTTGCTGCTCCGCCGCGCTCTATTCTGGAGTGCATTACGTCATCACGCTGCACTAGACCTGATTGGACAGAGACACCAAATAGATTGTCACGTATGTCTTACGTAACTACGGTAACCGCTTCCACCGTTTCGATCGTTTCCGCTTCCCCCGAACAAACGCCAGTTTTTCCCCTTTAGATTTCTGACTGGTTTTAGGAGGAGACTATAGACTGAAAAAACAATGGAGGGGACTAGATTCAGTAGCATCTGTATGGGGAGCTGGGGGGCGTGTCCTTTCCCGAAAGACTCCTCCCCCAGTGGCTTTACTATGAAAATCCAGATTCACTTTTACTCAGAGCTCAGATTATAAGATTATAATTAAGATTATTATTATATAAAACAAAGTTGTTATTATTATTATTATTATTATTATTATTATTATTATTATTATGTGGAGTTATAAAAAATGATAATTAATTTATCTCTTTTTTGGTGTGCAGCACTTTCTGTATAATGATTGAAAAGTGCTATACAAAGAAATATTGATTTAATTTAATTTAAGTTTAATTTAAGATAACAAAAGGAAATGTTTAACATTGAGAAAATCAACACATCTATACCAAATTAAAATCTACTGAAATACTGAATAACACATTTTAACACAGATTTATTAGAAAAATGAAAAAACATGAATGAAATGAAGGGAAAAAAATTAATGAATTATTAGAAAACATGCTTACAGTAAACTAAATATGTTTTATATTCATAAGAACTATACAATGCATATAATTAATAATACATGTACAAATTCTTGTACAAATTGTTGAATAACATTACAAGACCTAAAAACAAGATTGTCAGTTGTGTCAATATTACTTCAATCATTATTTTCTCTTCTTCTCCTGAAGGATTTTATAACCACTTTTTTTTAACACATTTTATTTGAATAAAACCTAAAACCAAAAAACATATTCCATTGAAAATAAATAAACAAATAAATAAATAAATGTTTTCAACAAGGAAAGAGGACTGTGTCAAATTTCCAAGATTAGTCAACCACACCAGTGAATTTAGAAGCTGAAAAATATAATTTATTTATTTTTTATTTGGAAGGGGGAGTTCCTTATTACGGTAGGGGAAAACTATCATCTTGTAAATATTTTCTAAATATTTTTAAATGAAGATGGTTTTGATAAAATTACTGATAATAATAATACTAATGATAATAATAATTTTAAGTAGTCTGTAAACTATTGAGTAAGGCTATACTCAAAAAAGGACAGTGATTTACTGCAGGACCAAATCTCTGAATGTGGTGATCTAAATTTTAGACTTGACAAAAGAACATAAAACTGAAAATTATTTGTTTAAACCATTTATTATTTGTTGAGAGAGGGAGACACCTGCTGGTCATTTTCTGTCATTGCATCAGATCAAAAATCCTTTGCTGCTCATCTGTGATCACAATATCTGTGACATATAGCAGGGAGCAAAATGTTTTCTCATTTTCTGCTCATTCTATATAGTCTTTCATACCGTATTGTACTCTTGTAAGCGTTCGATACCGAAGACCCCCTTGAAAACAAGATGTTGCATCTCAAGAAGTATCCTCATGTTTGAATCTTTAAATAAATACATTCATGAATATTTTTATTGTTCTTGCATTGCTGATTCTTTGCTAAAAAGAGCTGGGGCCTCATTTACAGAGGCCTGCTCTTTACGCACACATCTGTTACTGAAAGCAAGAAGAAAAACAAGTCAGCCAATTTTAAAGCAATTTTTAAAATTTCATTTTGGAAAATGTTTAATTTAGTCAATATTGTGTCCTTGGCTTAGAACTGTAACTGAAGAAGCTCAAGGCTTTTCCCACAAAAAGAACAGACATATGATGGTGTAAAATGGGAAACTTCACAGGGCATGACTCACATCCTCAGATATGACAACACACCATGATGAACACAGCAAATCAGGTCTGATTGTCACCGATTTCTGACTCAATAAAGTTAAGAACAACATCAATGGCGTAATTAATCTTTTTTTAATGATGTTCTGACAGCATCTGTGTCAACATCAGTTTGTGGACCAATTCCAGTTTCTCCATTAACCTCTTTAACCGTTGTGCTATCCTAAGCACTTTACCATTGGGAGTTGGGTCATCTAGACCCACTAAACAGTGCTCTGAACCTTTTTTCTTCAATGATTTGTGATCTTCACTGGTGTCCATGGATTACATGAAATCTTTCCACCTTTGTCATGGTAGGGAGAACACGTTAATGTAAGGGTGGGGCCATCTAAGATAGCACAAGGGTTAAGACCTGCCGTCCAGATGTGATGACATCACATTGAGGGTTAAATCACCAGAATAGGTTCTGCCTAACTGGAGGTCTGTGACTACGTGAGTAGAGCGTCAGCTCGGTCCTCCTCGCCACTTTCAGTATCAGACTCCTAATGAATTGTTTTTTCATGTCATGCCTTTAACATCATGGCACTTTTTTTTAGGTCTGTACGCTTATAATGCTTTCAAACCTTGTCATGATTTGAATTATGTTTACATTTCTGTCATTTTGTTGTGAAGAAAAGTGAAAATGAAAACGGAACTCCATGCTTATAGTCCTGTTAGAGCAGATACTGGGGGAAAACTTTAGGATATGAATGCATTCATTCAGCACATTTTTGACATTAATAAGTGGAAATATGAGTGAAATGAAATTCAATTTTCCTTGCTGCACTGTAATTTGTTGAAATGACCAATATCATTATATCACTATAATTAAATCCAGCGTGTAATAACAGTACATTTTCCTCATAAGGCACCCTGCAGACATTCAAGCTCACTGTGAAAAACATAAAAAATACATAAAACACAAAGTTTTAGTTAAAATAAATTTATGTTTCTATAAAAAATATGCAGGAGCACAAAAAAATCCAAATAGATGGATTCAGAGTGTTACTTATATTTTTTATGTTTCTCTCTCTAATTAGACTATTTTGAAAGAAATTTTAATTGACATAAACTCTTAGAATATTAATTTTGATATCTTCTTCCAGATTTAATAGATGAAGGGAGATTTTTTTTAGTAAGTAGAGAATTTTGATTTGATTTATTGTTTTATTTTGATCATTAATTGTAGACAATGCAACAAGAAATCACACATATTTCAAACTCAGAAACAAATAAATCAGTTGAATAAAAAAAACAAAGAAAAATGTAAAATGTTAAAAGAAGCTGCTTTCCTCTTAAAAATGTAATTACCGGTACTCATTATCATACAGATTTTTGCAGTGATGCATACAATAAACGCAGCAAAGTCAATTCTCTAGTCAAAAAGAATTTGATGCAGTTGCGCTTTAGGATGAGGAAATTCTTATTTATGTTTAGTTTGATGTCTTTGTCACATGTCATACCTTTGGCTCCTCAGCTACTTCTACTGCCTCCTTTCACGGCGAAGGACAGGAAGTAACTCTGTCATCACTCGGTTCAGCTTGAACAAACCCGAGGAGGACATAAGTGTAGATTTGTAAATACTAAATTACCAAGTTCTCTTGGTTCTTGGACCTCCATAAAGTCTTAAAACAAAAACCCCAAAAAACTCTTTTTGCATGGTTCTAGTTTCCCTTTTTGCATGAATGCAGCACTAATCAGTGAAATCTAAACAATATGTAAAGACAGAAAAAAACACATGCAGTCAGATTTTCATTAAACAAAAAAGGGAATGAGGGGTTAAACTAAAAACCTTTATATAACTGAGAGTTTTAATTATTTTATTTATATAATTTCCTTTTATTCTAATTTCAAAGAGCTAAAAATCACCTTATTTAAACGCTTATTAAGCTTCCGATCTTTTTAAAAATGTTTTCAAAATGTTATTAATCTTTTCAATGATAGTTTATTGTTTAAGTAAGAAAAATGACTGAGTATGAACAAATCTTCATTTTGGCCTTTTTTTAAGGATGGTAAATTATTTGAATTGCACCAGTTTTGGACGTAGCATCACAGGCTCTGAAGTACATTCATTAATTCAACATAATTCTATTTTATATTTAATAAACATTTACAATGTAATTCTAATGGCTAAAACCGATTGAAGTTGCAAAATCTAAAAAAAGAAAATCTAGTGGTTTTTGATGTGTCAAAAAAAAATGGACTGTTAACAGCAGTAGTAGCAATTTTTTGGAATGCAAAAATTAATATATGACAAATTTTTAGAGGAAGGGCAGCAGACCGAAAGGAACATAGTCCAGTTTTCCCACTTTTACATGCTGTTTTTTTTTATCTTTAGTTGATAGAAGAGAAATCCCAGGAAAGTGGCATTATGAAAACCTTTATGTCTCTTCACAAAGTAAAAAAAAAAAACAGGATAAATAGGAACCATGTTCATGGCAAAAGGAGTGAAGTCATTTTATTTGTTTTTAATATGTATCTACAACAAGGGGGACACAGGCAAAAACAACCGACAAGCTGATGGAAATTAAACAAAAAAATAAAATAAAATACATTAATTATCAATGCAGATTTCCCACCTGTTTTTTTTTCCCAATAAGCAACATTTTTTTTTGTTGTCTAAAGAAACTTTACAATATAAAGAAACATACGAAGGAACCTCTTATTTTACTACACAAGACATTTAGGATCAGCGCTACCCTAACATGAGATACAAAGCAACTCCCCAAGGACAGACTGCCTCATATTCAATACTGCTTTGTCATCAAGAGGAAAAAACCAGGAACTCAACAGAAAAATCTTTACTCCCAACCCCCCCTCCAAAGTCCTCTTGACCCCCCCTCCCTCTGAATGATACAGTATTATACATCAGCACGATAGAAATACAGAAATGATCAACGCTGTGACGGTTTTACTTACAGGACAGAAAGAAGTCGGACTGCGTTTTATACAACAGGGGTTTTTAAGTACATGAGTTCTCCCGCCTCTATTTTTGCAACAAAACCGTCCGTCCGTTTGTTTTTCCCGTCAAACGCGTCGACAGAATCCTTCATGGTGAAGCGAGAGTCCTACTCGCCCCTTCTTTCTGTTTCGGTGATGTCAAAGAACGGCGTTTATTTCCAAACGAAAACCATCCTCTCCTTCAAAAACAAATTAAAGATGTAATTTTTTCTTCTTCTAAGAGAAAGAGAGGATTTTATTTTATTTTTTTGTTTGTTTTAAAGAGAAATGTGTGAGCGAGTCACTCCTCCTGAACACCAACAAACTATGTCCTCCCTTAACACAGCAGCTGTGGTGGAGCGGGAAGCCCCACGTCTGTCTGTGATGGGGCTGAGATAGCAGAATAGTCTGTAGCAGCTCCAGTTTCTCCTTGTTCTTATTGTTTCAGAGGAAATGCACCCTACTTTACGATCAACCGCCGTGATCTGAATTATCAAAACATGTCAATGATATCAAAATGCATTTTACATTATTTACAAAAACAAAGAAAACATGGATATTGAGCATTAAAACAAGTGGAAGGGAAGAGTCATATGTGGCTGGAAAGAGGGGGGGGGGAGGAGGACGGAAGCCACTCGATCCCGTCTACAGAGCAACGCCTCGCTGTTCTCAGACACAAAAACAAACATCCAATCAGCAGTTAGAAGTCTCTTCACCACCAGCGACTGTAAAGAAAGGAGGGGGTCAGAAATAAATCTGCAGGAAAAAACGGACAGGCGTGTGAAAGCAAACCCCCACGAAGCACAAACATCACAGTGTGTTGAAACAAACAAACAAACAAACAAAACAAAAAAAAAACCCTATGTACACGTCTGAAGGGGTCGGGAGACCCCAGCAGGGAGCGTCAGTGGTAGCAGCAGGAGTGGCTTAAAAAAACAGAAACGACTTCAGCGCTCCTGAAGCAGAGAAGCTCTGATAATGTCAGACGGAGGTGATGAGTGGCTGCCGGGTGGGTCTGCATATTTACACCGTTGCTACCAGTTCTGCAGTTTAAAAAAACCAACAAACAAACGAAAACAAAAAAAAAACAAATAACACTTTCAAAAACGATTCAAAGATAAAATTACATAAATAAATAGAGCTGTGCATATGACTGCATGGAAGCTACTAAAGCAGGAGACACTCTTTGCTGGTGAGCTGGACGTTTAAAATAGTTAAAAATCCATTAAAAAAAATGCTAACCAATCAGTACCGTGTTGGGGGGGATCTCACCTGCAGGGGGCAGTGTTCTAATGATCTCTGACTGCGTGTCTTCATAATAATAATGTGCCCGTAAAAACAACAGAAACTAGAACCTAAGCTTTAAATGATCATACCAATATCATTAATAACAATAATACAATAATAAAAATAACAATGAAACATTACATACACAAAAGAAATGTGGAAAAACATGTTCACTGATCAACACATCACCTCTGTTACAAATGTACACACACGGAAAAACGATGCGGGAGGGGGGCAAAGGGGCCGCTTCTTCCAACCCTCCACTGAATCCGCTGATTTAAAAAAAAATAAAATAAAAGGAAAATCCAGAGCTGTGGCTGAGAAGCTTCCAGGTAGCTGCGTCTTTGAGGGAGGGGCTGCATTGTCCAGCCTCCCTCTCTCTCTGCAAAGCCTCCTCTTCCTCACTCACTGTCTGGACACGGACAGAAAGCCGGGGAGGCTGGGGCCGGATTCAGAGAGGATGCTCTTCCTGTTGCTCTGTGACTGCTTCCTGCTCACGCCGCTAGCCACTTTGCACGCCCCGGGGGGGCCCGTTTTCATCAGAGTCCCAGAATGCTCCAGGGCCGTCCCGGAGGGCTGCGTGGCCGCGCAGGTCCCGAATGAGGGGAGGAGCGGGTGGATCCCGTCGGGGTGGCGCGCAGCAGAGGATTTTGTGTGTGTTTGTGGGAGAAAAGGGGGAGGTGAGGGGAGTGGTGAAGAAAGGTGAAGAAAGGATTGAAAAAAAAAGAGCAGGATCACAAGAAAAAGAAATTAAGGGGAAGAAAAAAAAATACCAAAACAAAAGAAGGAAGAAAAAAATAAAATCACACACTCATCGTCATGTTGGGTGAATACTGAAAAGAGAGAAAGGGAAGGGGGAGGAGGGCACAGATGAGCGGATGTGACAACATTTGAACACCAGAGGGCGCTCAAGCCCAGCCCTGCAGAGCTGGAGGACAGACTCCCATCAGAGCGTCAACAAACCAGCTTCACCACAAGGAGGCGCTGCATTCTTATCTGAATCTGAGGACGGTTTTCAAACGTGTTTCTGTAATCAGATCAAGTTGCTGCTGATTAGTTGATGCTGGTTTTTAGAGCTCTGCTGTGGGCTGTGACTCTCGAGGCTGAGGGCAGCACACCATCACACACCACCACAATGCAAGGAACAGAAACCCCCCCCCCATCACCTGTGACACTCAAAAATCCCCAAAAATTAGATTCCATACATTCAGGATAGACTTACATGTGTCAGCTCTGACTACTTCATTCATAACAGAGGGAACAGAATGACTGAATTGATTAGTAAGCGGCTTTAATGCAAGCAGAACCAGAAACCAGTTATAGCTTCATTTATGACTGATTTTTTAAATTTACTGTGCTTTGTCCCAAGCTAAAAGTCCTGGGTCATTTCATGAGATTTGAAAGAGTTGGTTGAGTGTGTAAACGTGTCATGTCATGGTCCAGGAGGCTGCAGAAATCAGCAGGATGTAGAAAAAGGTTGCAGAGAAAATGGGGTTAATGCCTATTGATGCAAATACGCATCAACCACATTGGCTCCAAACTTTAATTTAGCATCTAAATAAAAGCAAATCCATAATTGACACTTTATTTTCAGAGCTGGAAATAAATTCAGCCGTCAAAGAGGTAAAACCCGCATCCACAAAAGATGCGGTTTAGTTTAGTTTTTTCTCCATTTAAAAAAACTTTTAAGTAAATGAAGACGAAATAAAAAGCTGTGATGGCTTTAAAAAAATGATTGATTGACCTCACTTTCACTTAAAACATGTTATATTGATTTATCTAATCCATACATTTATCTTCTTTTAAAGCAATAATTTGACATTTTTTTCAAGCAAGAACATTGTTTTCTAGGACGTTCATTTTTCCACTGAGACAATAATAAAATAACATTCTTATTTTGTCTCTCCTCAGACTAATGTGGGACAGCAAGTCATCAAAGCGGGCCACAAAGAGACAGAAGTACTGCTGAACACGTCTGCAGGAGATGGAGAACCTCACTGGGAGAGTCTCTGAATGATCTCATGAACATGGAGACGTGATTACCAACAATAAACCTGATCTCTGAACATCCTCTGTGTCTTCCACGCATTGTAAATGAGAGATATAAAAACGAAGCTTCTTCTTTTTATTATGCATTTTATGTCTGCTGCAACTTATACTCTGGAGCAACTTCTGGTGCAGTTTTGCAGCAACTCAGCCCTGATTAAAAGTGACCCCACCATGAGTTTTTTCAAACCATAAGGGATTTAGTTTAACAACTTTGAACCAAACGATCTAAAGGAAATCAATAAGGAAATAGAAAGTTGGTTTCAACCAAGAACTAATAAAGATGGGCTGTTCTATCTGGAAGCTCTCTTTCCAAAGCCACTATGGAGTCTGTAGCTCACATGGTGGTGGGATCTTTAGATTTAGCTCAGTTAATCTCTCAATGAAGATTAATGCAGTCCACAGAGAACACAGGAAAATGACGTGATCAAAGCAAAAACTCACTAATTGAAATCAAAAAGACCAAAAAATCTGTATTTTGATGTTTTCGGTAAGATTCAAGCTGGCAGATCCTCATGTTTGTATTGAAACTGAATGAGTTTGTGCTGCAGAAATGTCCCAGCCTTAAAGTTCTAACCGCCATTTTTCAAAAAGTAGAGAAATTCAAACCAAATCAGAAACAGGGAGAGACAAAAACTAAATGAAGGGACAGAACACACTTTTTTCTTCTTTTTTTTTCCAGAACAGGAATCAAATCCTTCAGCTAGACAAACCCTCTGCTTGCATTCTTCCACTGGTTTATGTCAGGACTGAAAGGAGAACCGTTAAGGGCTGTGAGATGTCCACCACACACTTTACTCACACTTTCACTTTGGAATGGGTTCAAGAAATTTCCGCCCATTTCGCCGTCATCTCGCGGCGTTCCAGGGGGGTTGTTCATGCCCCCCATGTTGTTAGGAGAATTCTGGGGGGGAAAGAATTCTAGTTAATGACACCAAAAAAGGCAGAATCCAAACTGTTCCATTTCAGAACTCGGCGTGAACAAGGTGCACCCACCTTTGGCAACCCATCCATGTCTCCAGACCCTGACGAAGCGAAATGAGAGAAAAGGTTAATTAAAGCCGACTTTAATCTACAACAAGACACTCGCTCTCTGCCTAAACTCACCAAGTGATCCGTTCATGTGATGTGGCTCCATGGCCCCCATGGCCCCCATAGGGCCATCAGGCCCTGGTCCCATTGGGAACTGGAGACGATATTTGAAACTGTTGATTTACTGTTTCTCTAACCCTGATAGCTGACAGAAAATTTACAACAAAGACCTGAACTTTCTGGGTTTATTTGTGACCATTCTTTATGAAATGATGACTCACGTTGGGTCTGTTGCCTCCAGCTCCAATAGGATTCATCATTGTGTAGATGTTTTCACTGGAGTTAGTCGAGTCTGCAAATAAACACAAAAGAAAATCAGTTGAACGTTACCAAGGTTTGGCCGTTTTTTAGCTTTAATCATTCAGTCACTTGTGATGAAATGTATAAAAGAAAAAGAGAAATACACAGAGGGAAGGGTTGATTATTAATAATAAGTAAGGAAAAGGTGTTGATATTTGAGAAATAATACACGATGGGGACATAGTTAAGTGACGCACCACCTGGGCTGGGCATGATGGGAGTTCCAGGAGGACCTCCTCCGCCTGGGGGACCCTAAAAAAGAAGAAAAAGGTTTACAATTTGTACATTGTTTTGTGGAAAAGAAAGAAGATTTGTCAGATCGACACTCACCACATAGTTTCCTGGAGACGAGGAAGAGTAGGCTATCTGCAGTGGGGAAGAGAAAACACAATAGTGAAATCTTTCGGACATGGTTTAGGTCAAAACCAAATGTTTGGATTGGAACTGAACAAGATATGACAATTGGATTTCATCGGCTCTTGTAAAACTATAAACGTTTGTCCAGAACCTGCTGAGTTTGAGTTAAGCGTGAAGGCTTCTGACTTACAGAGTTAGCATTAGGGCCCGGCCAAGGCCCCCTTCCTCCAGGACCCCTGAGGAACAGACAGAGACGGGATGTCAGTAAAAAGGAGGGAAAAGAGTACAGGAAGGAATGTTAAGGTAAGGAGGTCACACATCCATTTCACAAAACGGAAAAACCTTTAAAGAATCTTTTACATTTTTAGGATTTGCATTCTTTCATCAAAAGCAACATAGAAAAGAAGAAACGGAAAATGCATCCAGGAAAACAACCTACATGTTCATTCCTGGCATGGGACCACCCATGGAATTGGGAGGAGGCCTCATGCCACCATAATTCTGAGGAAAAGACAAGGACATGTTAGAGAATGGACCAAAAGAGAAAAACCTCCTTTATGACCCATCATTTGTTAGCCTGACACAGAGAAAAGCCCCAAACTTTGTAAACCAGGAAGCAGGAGAAGCTTTGGGTTTTATCCGACTTGTGGCATAAACAAGAGAACGTGTCTTACTAATTATTCCCAGGATGTTCTGGTTCTGTGTAGATGCAATCCAAGCCCAAATCATGACTCATCTACTTCAGTCATTACCACTGTAGGAAGTATTGGTTCATTTTAATTATCCTAATATAAACAGTCCACAGATTTGGACTTCCAGAGTACAATAAACCAAACTTTACTGAGGGGTTTTCTACTGGTCCGTACACACATGTGTGGGTTTTTGTTGGGTTCAACACAAACATCTGAAGTGGTCCTCCTACCTGTGGGCCCATGGTCATCCCTCTGGGCGGGTTCATTCTCATTGGTCCAGCCATGTTGGGGTGAGCTGCAAGAACAGACAGGCCTGGAGTCACGCATCACAAGCTGGGAATCCTTTTGTCATGTCAGGAATTATGAGAAGCCAAAAACACGGCTTCAACTTCATTCCTTTAGTTTCCAGCCTTTGCAACTCCAACAAACACATTCCCCTTGCTGAGCCAAACACGACCACAAATATTTCAGCCCGACGGGTTCAGTCTTGATGACAGAGAAAAATTAAAGTGCATTTGGGTTAAAGAAACTGCTAAAAAATATTTTTAGAGATCAAGTCACTAAAATTGACTCCATCTTTAATCTTTGTCAAAATTTAAAAGTCTAAGATGAGAGTCACTTGTCCCCACATGAACTTTCACATGAAATGCTTAATGTAATTCCTGCAAAGTAGCTGAACTGCATGTCGACTGACTGAACCCTCAACGGTTCCACTTCTGCGCTGCCAACTCTCCAAACATTTACGTCCCGAAGGCGACCGACCGCCCATGAGGCTCGCCGCAGTCAGCTGCCGGGCAAAGCGTTATGCCGCATCATCGTTTGCTAACCGCCACACAAATATGGAAATGACTGTCTAGCGTTTAATTAAGTAACCCTAAAGTGGAATCAGCGGATGGTAGAACAAGAACATAGCAAATCCCAACGGTTTTCCTGACGGACGACGGTGTGGAACACAGTGAAAAACAAAGTCATTGAGGACTTTAAAAAGGAAAAACAAACTTTCATCTCAGCGGTTTTGTATCTTTGAGGGAACTTGGGCAGCTGAGCTGTTAACCATTCACAAGTGGAAATCTGCATCAGAAGGAAACTTATTCCTGCTTTTACAAATATTCAAATGTCATGATAAACTCTGTCTGCATGCAGCCTGTGTCCCACTGCAGGTTTTTCTTTATTTATTAACTGTTGTAATATGTTTGAACCTGTTCACAAGTACTGCATGAAAGTCGTATAAAACGGTGTCAGACCTGTTTTTTAATGGAACTAACAAGGCTGCGAGTTAGTGTCGTCACAGCAACGTTTGTTTGAACTGAATCCGTTTTTTTTTCACGTTGTAAACAAGGTTGGATGTTGCAAATATGCTAACGGGACTAGCGTGCAGCGGTGTCGCATTGTGTTTTAAGCGCGTTGCTAACAGTCAGTTATAATTTGATAGAATAGCAGGTTAAATTTGCATTAATTTGACATATTCTGGTTCAAATTTTTAACAAATGTCTCTGTGGTTTTTCTCACCTGGCGGTCTTGTTGGGTCCAAACTGTTTGGCAGGAGGGGCTGAGAGCCTGGGATTCCCCCAGGAGGCTGTGGAGAGCAGACACAAGGAACCATCAAGACCCTGGCCTTCTGACAGACAAGGTGATTTGCTAAATTAAGAAGTGATCTGAAAGTTGACGTACTTGATTTGGCATTCGGAGTGAGGGGCGTGGGCCGCCTGGATACCTTGGCGACATGAAAGGCTACAGAAGGGGCGGGAGCAGAGACAGGACCATTTGAGTTATTGATAAATCCAAACGCTATGAAACAAGACAACACTAAGAATGGATGGATGGACACAGCGTGGATGAGGATGGAGGATGACAAAACTTTCCAAATGAAAAACATTTCATTTTTGGGAGTTTTAAGAAAAAAAAATTGAAGCAACACAATGAGATGCTGAGGAAACACCGAGGGCGTGCGAGGGAGCGTTTCTTCACACAGCCTGGCCGCACAGCCCACCCGCTCTGGCTGTGGTGTAAGCTGACTCTGCCTGTGGCCTGCCTGGCATAGACCGAGACACCTAAAGCCAACGACACCGTTCAGAACCCTAACGGAAGCACGTCCACGCTCTCTTGCACACAAGAGGGAAACCAGAAACCACAAGAATGAAGGGCTGAGCTGCTGCAGTTAATGTGCGAAGGCTGGCTTTACCTCCACACTGGTTCTGAACTGAGAGAGGGGGGAAAACAGCTCCTTCAACGGTCACATACGAGCTGTATATTTTGTAATTGTGAGCCTCATCATCTCCCTCCTCTGCTTGCGGATAATGTGAGCACACCGCCGTTCCCGTGTGTTTTGTACATATATGTGACGTGTCTGTATCCTCTGTTTTATTCATGAGGCGCTGACACACGTAAGCAAAAGGAAAGAGCAGAGGTGTGTGCGTGTGTGTGAGTGTAGAGAGATGAGTATGCAACCCCCCCACAAGCTGCTCCAGGGGAGGGGCAAGGAGTGAATTATTCATCCCGCACAGGGACAGCCGATTTTCGGCTGTGAAGAGGAGCGGGCCCGGCTGCCTCTGGATGTGAATAAAAGGAGCTGGTGGCAGGAGGGGCGGAGCTCTACAGGGAGTCAGCCAGAATGAGTTTAGAGCTCGCGGGGCTCAAGAGCATGAGCGAGTGTGCAGGTAGTGAGTGGGAAGAGTTAGTCGGTGAAGACATGAGGGGGAAAAGAGGGGTGTATGAGAGAAAGTGGTTGAGTCTTACCTGGCCATGGGGTCCCATCATGGGGTTGCTGGGGTTGTGTGAGGGGGGCTGTGCATGGGGGGACTGCTGAGAGCCAGGTGGTCCCTTTAAGAAAGAAGAGCGACATCAGAGAGGGGAGGGGGCAAAAATGTGGCTTTAAACCTGGAGGAATCCCCCCCCCCATAGAAATCATAACAAGGAGGAATCAGACGTGGAGGGGAGGGGTGTGCGTGTTTTTTTGTGTGTGTGTGTATAAACAAGAAAAGCTGGAAGGATAACCACTCCGGCAAATCCTCTAAATTATGAAGTGCAGGAAGGCACTAAAAGCATTTTCTCTGAACTGCCACATGAGGGCAGTATTACCAAAGGCTCGCCACAGGAAATGGCACCAGTGGTAACCTCAAAATAAGATAGCCATGATGACCAGAAGAAAAAAAAAAAGTTACTGTTAGTTTGAGGCTCTACTCTTTCATAACTAACTCCCGCGGGCAAATTCGCTGATCCTACAAGCAGCCGACGTGCTGCTGCTGACATCTTACACCAGGACAAGAGGTTAACAACCTCTGATAAATAAGTTATTACGCAACAGACTCTTCTTGTGCTCCATCAATGTCAGTCTTCTCAGCGTTTTTCGGGTTTTCTCCCTTTCCCACTTGTCTGAAGTAAACAAAAGGCAGGAGCTTTACAAAAGGCAAGTGGAATTTTCCACGTCTTTTTCCAAGTCGTGCAGACCACCACAAAGGCAACACACTGATGACCAAAGAGAGTCTGGGAGTTTATGCTCTTCCATTTACAAAGAGAGGTTTGGGATTTGTTCGAATAAACAACACTGAACTTTTTTGTCTGGAAATAATGTCTGAGTCCTGCGGGGAGGAATGCAGGACGGAGACATCAAGTCACTCCTCCACTGTTCAATACATGAACACTTGTCCGGTGAGTAAAGCATCGAATATCAGCACTTCCCCGGTAACACGTCCGTACAAAAGGTGAACTCAAGTTAGTCAATTAACCAATTAGCTGACCAACAGAAATTAAAGCAGCCACTTCCGATAATCGATTAATCATTAGGATCACTTCTTTAAGCAAAAGGACAATTTCCCTTGATGCAAAAGACGGGGTTAGGGTTTTGTTTTGTAGCAGCAAAAGCTCTTCATTTTTACCAACAGACCAAAGGTTTTGATCGCAAACGCTTAATGAACGCTGATCCACACTTGATGCTTCCCTACAGTTTATTCTTTGACATAGAAAAATCCAAAGCAAAAGTTCAGACATGAATGTTTGCTTTGGATGAATTTACAAGGATTTCATAGATCTTAGTACAGGACATTTTTGGACTGACAGACAGTGTTCCCTCGTTTATTAAGGGGGTTGCGCTCTAAAAAATAACGGGTGAAATCTGCAAAGTGGAATTTAAGGTGTTTTAAGGCTGGAAAACTCCTCACTACACACTTTGTACACTTTTACCATCCAGACTGGAACATTTTCACACTTTTTGCTTGTTTAAACTCTCAAAATTCAAACCTTTTTAAAATATAAGTCCAGTGTTATAGAATGAAAACAAAGACCCGAATGTGATCAGAGATTTATGTAACTGTGACAAGCTAAACCCATTCTGTACAGGAAACACGGCATGGAAGCGTTTGACTGACAAGGACATTAGCCAATCAGGAGGCAGAACACAGTGCCCTGTTAAAAGAAAAGCTTGCAAAATTGCACCAAAAAAAAAAAACAGCCAGACTGCGAAAGATGAACCACAATATAGCGAGAAACACTGTACTACACTATCTCTACAGTGCAACTACTATTTAAATTAATTAGCTAGCTGCGGTGGTTTGGCCAATGATTGTAAAAATGCTAGACCATAGGTGTGGTCATGTGACCCACTGGGGTTAGTTAGTGCCGTGTTTATCGGCAGGTGTGCAACTCATACTTGGGTGCAACTTCTATGTGATCTAGGTGTGTGTATCAGTATTTGCTGCTTAAAATGAAGTAACGGTGAAGAAGTACTTCTCAGACAGAGAGAATTAAGTCAACAGATTGAAGTTATTTGAAGTGATATAAAAAGTTAAGCTGACTTATTAGAATGTTCTTTATGCTATTGTTATCTTGATAATTCTTCCCTAAAAGTCTCCTAACTGTTCACTTGATAATTTTACTAATATACTAGATACTTATTCAATTCCTCCTGTGTTTTATGAAGCTAAAAGAGCATCCATGTGTTATGGTAGAGAAGCATGCATATATTCAGTCTATTATTGTTATCTATTCCGTTGTTATGATTTGCCTTTTAAAATGACAAGTACAACTCCACAGCGACTTATAGTGAGAAAAATACAGGAAAGGTCACCTGTCAATATAATTAACAATTATTTAAACTTTTTTTTTTAGGTCAATTATACCTCCATTGAGACTGTTTTATTTTTATCTAACGCAAAGCAGTGGATATTTAGTGAACTACTGGCTCCAGATCCTTTTGTGCTTCACTACGGAAGTCAAACATCTGGCCAGTTGATTCAATCTTAAATTTAACAGAAAATTTCCATATGTTTATTTAAAAAAAAAGAAATGACAAGTAATAAAAGTGAGTAAGTACATTTAACTTTTCTCAAAATAATGCTCTTTTTTTTGGTGTTTATTTAGGACAAAGAGGATTCCAGAAAGCTCACTTCTAATGAGGAAAATGAACCATAACTGAAGCGACAAAAGCTTCCTTTTACAAAAAGGTGCCTTGAACATAACAGCTACACAAACACGCACTTGTCCAATCTCACTCCCCCAACAATGTTAAAAATAGCACTTCTCTGCGTCTCCCGCCACCCTTCTTCCCTTTGCTTATTCACAGCCGTCCTCTCACTTGTGCCCCCAGCCACCACCAAACCAGCAAACAATGGGCTGCTTTGGTAGCCACAGAAACCCACACTGGTCCACGAATGGTTATAATAAGCTCTCCCTCTCTCCGTTCCTGGCTTCCTTGGTGTAGCTCGGTTCTTCGCTGCCGCTCTTGGCCGCCACCTTATCAAACCACCTGCCAAATGCCACTGCTGTCCATCACACCACTGCCTCATCGAGGATGTGCGATTATGCAGAACAGTTTGTGGATATGTGTGCACATGCCTGTTTGTGTTTATGCATTTCTCCATGTGTGTTTGCTCCTCAGACAGCCGTCTCCCACACTGAAACCTTTCCTTCACAGAGCCGGGACGGGTCACAGACAGACGGAGATGGAGGGGTGGAGGAGAGGATGAAGACAGGATGGCTGAATCACAAACGGGTTGAGGTGCAGCCCGGTATGAGCCAAGCCGCAGATGAATGACAGCGAGCCTCGGTGGCTCCGGTGGGTGACAATACATAGTGTTTGGGAAAAGAGGTGAGAGAAATCCAAATGGGCCCTGTTGTGTTGCCTCACCCTATCTTTTATACATATTTGTTGGATTTTTCATCTTGATATATATATATCGCCAAAACTAATTACCATTTCTCTGTCACGTATTTGTCATTTACTATTAAATATTGATAGCATGAAGTCTGATCTAGAAAATATTATTTTTATACTACATAGCTAAACTGCACTATTTGATATGTTCAGTACTTTCAATTAGACATGAAAAATGTGTAAAAAGAAAATGTAAAGAATACCAATGAGACAGGAAGCTAAAGAACCAGCATCTAAACCAAATTTTAGAATACTGAAAGGTAATAAAGATGTTGTATTAATACAGCATACAGGAAAACATGATACTTAATAAAAAACATTTTTTTTACCAATACTTTCATTTCAATAAAAAAACTTTCCTGTAACAACTTTCTTTTTATAAATTGGATAAATGGTGTATCAAAAGAAACAGCTGGTTTATGCTGTAAAGAATAATAATAATTGTTATTATTTTGTATTGAAAAAGTCAGGAAAGATAAATAAGCTATGGCTGACCATCTCACTAGAATATGATCCTTCAAAAGTCGATTTAAGGACTGGGAATCATTCACAAAACATTTATGAAATTCAAATTCTGTGTCCCAAATTAAATCTAAGACACCCTGGAAATACCCGAGGAGAGCCAATCAAATGCAGGATCAAGAAATAAAAAAGCCAAAGCGGGAAAGGAGCAGGGAGATACATGACAGAACAGGCAAAGCTTTTTAGCTCCAACAGGAAATGTCATTTGGCTAATTGTTTTTCATTCCTGGAATTATTCAGATCGGAAAGTGAGATAATATCATTTTAAGGACATTAAGTGCTTTTTATTTCGTAAAGTAAGAAATTGAGACGGAGGGTGAGAAGGTGACAGACAAATGACAAAAGAGAGATGAAATACCTGGAAGAAGCCTGGGGGCATGGGACCACCGGGCATGGCATCGTTGGGCGGCATGTTGCCCATCACCGGGCTGGGAGCTGCCGCTGCACTCTGAAACACAAAAACACAACCGTCAAAACCCACAAACGACTCACAGCTCTGCAGCTGAGTTGCACTCTTTGCACTGGCTGCCAAATTACTACAGGGGGCAGTGTGTGCATCTGCAATCATGACAAACCCCAGCACCCCTTTATTTAAAGTTTGAAAAGTATCTTCTAACTGTTAACTCCTCTCAGTAGAATACAGAGACTGGAAGAGAAGGACATTAGCCTCATCATTCTGCAGACAAGGGCAGGAGAGGAGAGCTTCCAGGAAAAATACCATCAAAATGTTATTCACATGCCCAGGGGGAGAGTCATTCATAAAGTTTCAGTAATGCGAAAGCTGTAAAGAGGACCGACTGCAACAGCGCTGTGATCAGAGCCAGTTAACGTGCTACTATGTGCTGCTGAGACATTTTTCTGAGCTACAGCGGGACAAAACCCCACTTCTCTGAGATATATTCACATTTTTTGATTCAGTTCCACTAGGATAGAGTTGTGGGGCTGCCGAAGGATGTTCCTGGATTTTAACATTTGGATGAGTGTGTATTGAAATGTTCCTTTGACTTGCTTTCTAGTTTCTTTTAGGTCTTCTACCCTAATAAACAACTGATGGAAATCCTACCAAGAACTGTAGAGATTTAATCTGCAGAAATCTTTAAACATTTGGTAATTTCTAACACAGAATTAGAACTTTGTTTAATCAAAATTGGAAACTTTCATAAAACAATAGGGTTTGGCTGATTTTTGTTGTTTCTTTTGGTCAGCTAAGAACATGAAGTGATTTGACTCAGCATACCTTTCCAGTAACTCTTTCATGGTATTTCAAGGTTTTATACATAGTGATTTTATCTAAGCTCTGACCACGCCTCTTGCCTCAATCTACATTAAAATCTGGAATGCGGTTGCACGCGTTTTACATCACTGCCTTCTTGGAAGACCAAACACTAAATCTACAGTGACATTAGATTTTTCTCTAAAAATAATTTCCATCTACAACAGAAACAAACATATGTTTTTTGTCAACGTAAGCTGATTGTTCATGAAGAGCCAAAACTGCCCCTTAGCGTTATACTCCCACCACCATGTTTCCCTTTGCAGACCTGGTTTTTGTGGTTGATGGGTTTCCTCGGTTCATCACTAAACCAAAGCAGCTTCTGTTTGGAATCTCCTGCACCACATAAATGTTTTGACTCCAGTAGTCTTTCGTTTTTATATAACTGCTGTCTTTTTTTCAATAAACTACTGACACAAAAGCAAAAATCCAAATGCAGGAGCCTGTCAGGGGTGAAGCTTTCTTATTCCTCCCAATATAATCCTGTGTTTCTTTTTTACGCCAGCAAAAAGATGTTATTTAACATCAGTTTAACTATTGGTGAATATTTTTTAGGAATTTCTTAATGAGATTTAAGTAAAACCACTTATTCTCCTAAGGGTTAGGAGAAAAATGGTGCTAAATAGAAATTAAATTTACTAAGAAAATGCATTATTGATTGATAACATGTCAGAATTAACTTTCATTTAAAGCAATTTCTTGTCTTTCAGTTGTTTTTCACTGAAAAACACTGAATACTGTTATTCATAACCAAAATATGTGTAGGGAATAGTAATATCAAAATAGGAAGGCATTTTATTATGTCTTTTAAGTTAAGTAATGTATGTCAATTAGATAACCAAAGGGGTGAGAAAACCAGCCATAACAGGTCTACTATGTGACAATAGCTCTACTGTATGTTGGAAGACAACAGAATAATATGAAAAAATTGTATTATAGATGGATTTTTTTTAACAAGACTTATATGTTTAGGAAATTCCATTTTTTGTAAAATAAATGAGGGACGTATTAAAAAGCAGCTACTTTCCCAGTCCTAACACCACCAACATTTCAACATAAAAGAACGGAGAGCAATTAAACAACAAACTACAGCAGAAAGGCGGGAAACAGATCAGCCCGGGAGTTAGATATGATATAACAGTATTCTTAACAGGCATAGAAGGAATCCTTACATAAGCAAGCCAGAACAAACACACACCAACATCCAATACGTGAACACAAATGCACACAGACACACAAAGGGTTGCATCACAGACTCATAATGTGCAGCCTCTCAGTACTGAGAGACAGACAGAGGTCCGCAGGCTACAGGCCCGAACGGGGAGGGGGGGGGGGGTTTAGACCCAGGGGGGAGGGAGTTGACCTGTGAACATCCAGCAACACTTAACCGACACGCTGCGCCCATGTGACACCTACTGAATCCTCGGATGGCGCTGCACAGAACCAAATCACATGCATGTAAACTAATACACTCATGCGCCCTTCTTCTTTCTGTAAGAATGCCCCCCCCCCCATGCTAATTCTGCTTGTGAACACGAACAGGCCACTGAGTCCCCAGGGAAGAAGCGGGGTCGGCTGCCTCTTTCTCTCCATCCTGATCTTTATTCCCCCCCCCCTTTTTTTTTTTTACAGTTTTCCCTCCACCCACCACCTCCACCACACATACACACACCTTCCCTGTGCCCCAAACCTTCAGCACCCACCCCTCTTCCCTTCCCTCCTCCCTCAGTAGGGTGTCAGCAGCTTGCAGAAGCTGTTGCTATGGCGACAGGTCCTATCTGCACTCTGTCCCCCTGGCATCCCCCGCTCCAGGAGAGCAGAGAGAGAAAAAGAGAATAAGAAGAAGCTGGAGAGAGTGAGATGGAGAGTGAGTTAGAAGATACAGGAGTGAGGCAGAGGAGGAAAATAAAACGAGGAAGAAACAAAGAAAATTGTAAGAAAAGGAAAAAAAGAGGAAAAATCTGTGTTTGCAAATTAATCCCCAGGTTGTGTTCTCGTTATGGACTATTACAGAAAATGTTCCTGCACATATATTGTCAAATGTGCTGATCTTGAGCGAGTGTGAACTGGAAAGTGCACAGACCGAGTCTGAATTGCCACCGGCATAAAAGGAAGGTGGATTTACTATGCAGTTGTACTTTATTAAAATAAACTAGCCTTGGGAAATACAAAAGGAAGATCCAACGCTGCTGTATTTTTACATTATTGTAGGAAAGCGCAAACAGCACTGAGACATCGACCTTTTAATTTCAGCTCCTCACAATCAGCACCAGTTAAAGCCTTAGTCACATGCAGCCGCATGGCGGTTGACCTGTACGAGTTTTTGGGTTGTCCGGGCTGTGGAAGGTCGTGCAGTTCCCTTGTGGTTCATGCGGCCACCTTAAGGGATGTCAAAAAGATTAAATGTGCAATTGTCCCACATGTGGCAAGAGTATCAATAAGTATTTGTAAACATATTACAAGTATAACACACTTATGATGTCATAAGGTGTCCTAATGCCTCACTCTAGCCATTAGTGAGGTGCGAGCAATGGCACCTTACCGACCACGCACAAATGCTTTACGTACTGGATGTGCTGGTGATACGTATATAGATGCCAGTGAGACGGGATGGATTGTCTAATTTTCTAATTTCTAACAGCCAGGCTGCATGGAATGGGTTCAAAGAGCCCACATCTTTCCCTTGAACAGCCCAGTGGGCTCCCTGCACAGTGCGCCGGATTCAGGGGCTAGAAAAAAGGAAAAATCCGTACGACACACCTGCGTATCACCTACCCTTACATGTTGTTTAAGCGTTCACTACAACCTGATGCCCGTTGCATGCCCGCAATAAAAAAAAGTGCAAGGACATTTTTGCAACAGGCTGACAGATTGTCAACAATCTTAAAACTTCCTGTCGACCACCTACACAAAGATTTGCCCTTTTTTTTTACCCGCAGACAGGCCGTATCCATCAATAAAGGCAGTTGTGACTAAGGTCTTCTACAAGAAATGACTGCATGTGAAGTGAGTTTTGCTGAGCATTTCTGCTGGTAAATGGTCACTCCAAACACAGATAAACGGTGCTTAAAGACAGACTGTTTAATATATGGACAGACATATATTTATACCATGTAGAAGAGAAAGCAAGAAACAGAAAAAAATCTGTGGCATAATACACAGAAAAAGAGCTTTAATGCCTGTTATGTGAAAGTAAAAAAATAAAAAATAAAAAAAAGAAAGTTTTTCTTTCATTTAAGGCAGCTTAAAGTTCAACAAAACCCCAGGGATGTATTTTCAAACACCTTGGAATATTTACACACCGTTTTAGTCATAAACCATATTTTAATGGCCTTCCCTGCAGTTCTGCATAAACACCGTAGCACAACATTCAGGAGGCACACTCACACGGCAAAGGTTTTTAATACGACTTGGCTATCAATAACACACTATTTAGACTATGGGCTCAAACAGTATCGGTATGCAATTATGACAAAGAAAACATTGAGCCCAGATAACGAAGAGTAAACAGATGCCTGTTAGTCAAACCAGTGCAATAATACTTTCATATACATATATATTTTTTTACAATTTGTCCCCACTTTTTTAATGTATTTCACAGGTATGCATGTGTGGAAGCTGCTGTGATGAAAGATTGGACCATCTTGGATTCCAAGAGCTTATTTAGAGGTACAAATAGAGACTATGGTTCAGTTTGTGGACACTGACCAACGAGAACTCTGACTAAAAAAATAAGTCAAGTCCGTGGGAGAATGCTTCTTCAAGATATGTATCAGTTTGTTAAGAAATAAATGTGATGATGCAGCATCACCTTCATGGAGGTGGGTGGACATGAATTATGGCCAGAAACAGATAGGACAAGCATAAAGGTGTGATCATCATCATCAGACCCACCGGTTTGTCCTAGATCAATATAACAGCTGAACCTTGGTCTTTCTTGACATCATGGTCTGATAGGTGGGACAAATGAGGATGACAGATAGTTTAGCATACACTCTGCAAATTTGACAGTCACCTGTTCATCATAAGGCCACACCGCCATTGTGATTTGAAGGTCAAATATAAGACAAAATGATACGGTACCTAGAAATGTTAATGTACCCTCAACGCAGCAGACTTGATAAATGTATCTAGCCACTAAGATGAATAAAAAGGTTTTTTATTGTCATTTCTGTAACATAGTTAATCAACTTAAAATATTTGGACAGGATTGAGTGTGTAACAAGCTAGACGTTAAGTTAGACGTTATTTGGTGAGCTGCAGTCTAGTTAGGTTAGATTTTAAAGACCCATTCCAATGAAAATTATGTTTAGCATTATGCAATATTTTTCTGATGATGGAGTACATATCTCAGGAAAATTAAGGTCAGAATTTCATTTTTTTTTTAGTATTTTTTATCCAAACGTTTGTGAATGAGGAGCAGACGGGGAAAAAAGCTGCTTAAAAAAATTGTTGTGTAGAAAATGAAATGGGTGGGCCACAAGCTCCCTGCTCTCTGCTCCATTCCGATGCAACCACTTGCAGACAAATAGATGTCCATGTACGTCTTTGTTTTCCTCATCTGAGCTGGAATCTAGATCAAAACTGTACAGCTGAATAGCTCCAAAATTGCTACAGAGACAGTGTGTAAACAGATCGTTCTCAGCAACAGCAAGGGAAGAGGGGGTGGCTTTACGCCAACCATCAAGCCCATTAGTCAGAGGTGAATTTCTAATGAACTCCTGCCACACTGCAGAAACTATGTCCTAGAAAGCAACACAGGATTTTGGGATTTTTGCTAAAAATTTTATAATCATGATTTAAAGACCACTGGGAACACTTTTTAAAATAGATCAAAAAATGATCAGAGTGATTTAATCTAAAAAAATTGGGGTCTCACCATGATTTATCCGAGTGCACAGCAATAAAGAAGCCTTTTTTAGATTGCATAAAAATGTATTTTGTTCGTTAGTGAAAGGTAACAAAATACTATGGACATGTATTTGAGTATATAGAAAAAAAATCCCTCTTCAATGGAAATTTGGAATTCCAACCATATTTTTAGAGACACAAAAGCAAGGAAACAGTCAGATTTGGACAGAAGATTTAAATTTTGTTTTAGGCAAAGAAATTTAAGTAAATAAGATGAAACAACCAACTGTGTAAAAACTTCACTTTCTTCAACTTTCTATCTCCTAGAGAAAAACAAAAAATAAATACCGGTAAACAGGATGCATTTGCTCTCCATCCTCCCTATGAATAATCTATCAGGCAAGAAAAGGCTGAGGTTCTCATTGGGTGGTACAGCACTGTATGTAGATGGGCCATACAGAGCGGCATTGATCCATACCTCTCCATTTCCCTCTTCCCCCTCTCACCCGTAGGAGCTACCGGACAGATCAATAGTGCTCAACACATATTGACCTCCGCCTGATACCTTTCACAGGCATAAAGACAGAGACATAAACACTGGATGGAGAGAAGGGAGAGGCGTACTAATCTACATTCTGGTTCACACTGATATGTACCTCATCACTGTCTCCTTGACCTGCTGTCCTTAGCCCATAGAGAGGGAGGGAGACGAGAGAATGAAGGGGGGAGGGTAAAAAAAAAAAAGAGTTGGACAGAGAGAAAAAAAAAAAACGCTGACTGTGGTGATCTGGCTAATTTATCTGCCCAGTCAAAACAGTATGTTTAGCTGGAGAGCAACAGGACATGGCTGATACTCTCACCATCGTGTCTGAGGAACAAGCGTTCTCTGCAAACCCAGCTGGCCCTCCAAACTCGCACAACAAAAAAGCCTGCGTACACTCCCACGGAAGCTGCTGCCAAGGTAGACGGACTCAAGCAAACAGACGGACTTGTGCGCGCGCATGCAATGCCTGGCAGCACTAATATGAGCTGCAGACACAACATCCACCTAGCCAACACTTTGGAGACAACGCAAAGGGGCCAGAAACACAAAAACACGAAGAGAATGAGAACATCTGTGAGCCAGAGTATTGCTTTTACTTGAGGCAAAATTTAACTAAGCAACTGTGAAAGTTTAAGCTTAAAAAAAGTAGAAAAGCTACGTGGTAATCTGTCATCCTTAGAAAAGTTGCCTAAAGTATAGAAGAACATTGTGCTTGATTTTCAGTTAATCCTGGAAGTGGAGAATAAACTCAGCATTACGCAGACTTTGACTGGAGAACAATGTCTAAAACTTTTATTTGTGCACATCCTGCCCTTTCGAGAATGCTAAACTTCAGTAGACATCATTGAGCCGCAGCAGAAACTGAGTTCGACCGTATTTTCCTTAAAGGCACACTTGAAAGCCTTTATTTTTTTACAAACAAACAACAACAGTGGTCCTTATAATCCAGAGAGCTTTAATTATGGATTAATTCTGGTTGTTTTTACTGATGTTGAAGCGATTTTGAAATAAACAAAGCACTCTGTCAAAATGTCAGTCTGTTTTTTGTAAGTGTTGCTAACAAGGTTGGGTGTTATTGTAAATACGTTAGCGCGGGTAACGTGTTGCGGAGTTAGTGTAATTAAAGTAATATTTGTTTTAGGGGTATCAGTCTGTTTTTTTTAATTGTTAAAAACAAGGTTTGAGCCGAATCAGAATTCTTCACCTACCCCTCCAACTGAAGGGGCATTTGAAGGGGTAGGGGTGTCCAAAAGGGTAAGTTAAAGGGACTTTAAGCACTGTATCCCTCCGCCGGTAGGGTGATGCTCACATTGGTATGCTTGTAGCATAGAAGATTATATTTAAATGTAAGAAAGGACTTTTTGTTTTGAATGTCTTTTTAAAGTTATAAACCAATGTTATGTATTTTCCAAGCCCAGGCAGGTACGCCCTAACGTAGCTCACTGGTGACTGTTAGTGCCGTCCCCATCTCTCCGTTTGGAGTGCTAAATGTAGGAATAGGGAGAAGCCATAGGGGGTAGGGGAAGGATTCGGCCTTGACGTTACAGGTATTGTGTAAACGCTAACCTGTAGAGTGTTACAAACAAGTTTTAGAAGTACCGTGAATCCAGTTAATAAAGTCTGACTGATGACCTTATCTCTGACTCTTGTAGTTTTGTATGCCTTCTATAAGACATAAGTCTGAAAATGGATCATTCGTTGACGATGAACCTTGTAATCAGGTACGCCCAATAGTGGGAAAAAATAAGTTGCTAGAAAGGAAAGAAAAGCACAGTAAAGAAAACTGGCTTTTAAATAATGCTTCTTCATCTCCTCACTACACAACATTAACAAAAAAAGACACTTTTAACATCTTTTTTTATTTGTCCCTTTGTTATCTTTTCTCAACTCAAAATTACTACCTTTTATTCACGCACTCTGGTCCCACAGTCATTTATTGTTTTAAAAGTACATTTTACCATTATAAGCATCTCTTTTCAGAAAGGTAACTTTTGCTGCAAAATATACTAAGGTGCTAACTGCCACAAACACTTTCATTATGTTTAAAAACTGAACAAAAAAACGTTTGAAGCAGTTTCAATTTAATCATCTGATGGTAGTGAAGAGCACAGCAAAAAAAAAAGATGTTGACAGAACTGTGTAAAATGCATTTACTGCATATGATTCAATCTGACAAAACTGTTTGCATGAGATTGCGTTACAGCGCATTTCAGTTCACCAAACATTCGATCATCTTTTTCTAAAATAAATTAAGACCTGTTTTTAACGGTTTCTGGAGAGCAAATTGGGCTGAAATAGGAAAGATATTGGTTTGACATTTGATCACCTAACTGCCCTTTCACAAAGTTTCCGTGTCTCTAGGGTTTTCTTCATGTTGTCGACACTGCTCTTTTCTCCCCTGTGCTACTAGGCACTGTGGGTAATGGCTAGATTAACCAATCAATCTTCTCTCAGGAACAAGGCTGGTAGTTGTGGTGTTGGTGGCGAGAAGGCTGGAAAGAGAAGAATGAGTCAGGAAGGAGATACCTCAAGATAGAAAGGAAAAGACAAGGAAAGTTAGAGGACTTGAGCGAGCGATATTACTTCAAGTGAGATGAAGTAGTGGGTCTGAGTGTTGAGTAAAAGGAAAAACACAAGATATCGTAAATAAAATAAATAAATAAAGACTGGGACAAAAAAAAATGTTGTGGAAAGAGGGGGAGGCAAGAGAGATGCAGATGTGGATGTGTCGCAGATGAACCACAAGCTGCAGGAAAACCTGACGTAAGGAGGTTGAAGCTGCACAAACTGGAAGAGAGGAGCAGGGAGAGAAAGAGAAAGAAATGTGGACCGTTTTATAAAGGGGAAGAGAGAGAAGACGCTCAATACTTTGAAACAACATGCAGTACTTTGGCACCTCCCATTAGTTATACTGCATTCTGCTTACAGAGATGTTTTTTAGTAAAACGTTAAACTAGTTAGGATTAGTGGATGTCTAGGCTTTCTGTGAGCCACAGTTTGTTTCTGTTACTAATTTCAGTTCAATCCTTATTGTCGTTTGCTCGTTCAGACACTCAAATGTGATCATGGTTGCTTACAGCACAAAATGACATTTAACTCGAGTAATGAAGCAGATCACTTTTTGTAAATTATTTGAAGATCATAAGTACAAGAACTGGGCTGAAAGGAGTAAAACGAAGTAGAAAACGTCCAAAGAAAATCTGGACAGGAGTTACGAAAGACCTCTAGAATAGATGACAGGAGCAGCTTGTTGGAAGTGAAATATAAAAAAGGAGTGAAGTCTGAATGTTTTGTAAATTTTATTCCTTTATAAGTTCTTATGAGGGATCAAGTTCATTTGTTGACTTTTTCATTTTTCTAATATTTTTTTCAGCTGAAGTTATTGAAACTGAATTGATCAAAGAGCCCACCGTTTTTTACTCATACTTTTTTATGTTGTTGCTTTTTGTCAATTTTATTTTTACTACTAAAATTAAAAGACATTGCTTTTTGGTCAGAAAACATAACACATCTGCCTCTCACGTCCTTCACCCTTACTTACCCTTATATGTTGTTTAGGTGTTCACTATGACCTGTTGCTCACAGCATACCAGCAGAAGAAAATGTGCATGAACATTCTCACTCCGTGCGCTCACCAAGCGGTCTATGACCTCGATATTCCGTGCAGGCCAACCGATAAACCCAGTATATACACAGTATATACAGGTTTGCCCATTTTGTCACCCACAGACAGCCTGTATCTACCTGTAAGGGCAGTTGTGACTAAGCCATAACTTTCAGAGAGGAAATTATTCACTTCTTTCCTATATTTTTATTTCAATTGTTTTAATCATCTCTGCTGGGATTACACAATTAAGCCGTTATGACTTTTGCAAATTCCACTTGAAACACACAAAGAAAAGTTTAATATAATGTTTGAACCCTCTCAAAGCCAAAGTCATTTTGGCAGTGGTACTAAAATGTTTAGATATTGCAAATTTGCAGCAATTGCCTGATAGGGCTAATACATTGTAAAAAGGAATTTAGCCCTATTTTCTATAGTAAAGCATGTTGTTCTACTGACTCTTCATTTCAATCTGGAAAACTTGTTTAGTTCCAAAATCTAGATAACACAGGATTCTGCTCAAAGTTTGTGTAGACATGAGTTCAGTCAGATCACTTTTTTAAACCACATTACTTAATGTGGTAAACAAGGCCAGCCTTTTTGAAGAGTGTCCGCCCTGTGACTGGAGGGTCGTGAGTTCAAATCCAGGCCGAGTCATACCAAAGACTCTAGAAATGGGACCCAATGCCTCCCTGCTTTCCATTTAGCATTAAAGGGTTGGATTGGGGGGTTAGACCACCACATGGTTCCCGAGCGCGGCTGTGTCTGCAGCTCGCGCGCCCCCCCCCCAGGGGATGGGTCAAATGCGGAGAACAAATTTCGCACACCTAGGTGTGTGACAGATAGAGGGACTTAATTGAGGTTTCTTCCATTAAATCACAGATTCCATGAAATGTAAACTTTTAAAGCGGATTCAAAGCACTGCTGCCTAAAAATGTCATTTTATAATCACAACAGAGGTCTTTCATGTTTTGACAGAGAACATACGAGAAGTGAATGTTTGACTACACTTGATAAACCTGATGTTTTAAAAAACGTTAACAAACTTTTGGTTTTTTATCATCTGATCACCTGAGCTAACAAACTGAAATGAAGCTTAGCTTTTTCACTGGAATCACATTTCTAAGGATGCACGTGAATGGCAGGTGTGAACAAGTCCTATGAACTCTCAACAATTTCATCAAACAGACCGTGAGCTGTCATCTAACAAAAAACTGTCTAGAGTTAAAAATGGATACAGGGTTATACAAGGACAATAAACACATTATAATTACAACCAAATTCAAAATCAAAAGTATTTTTTTGAAATTTAAAAAATATATTTTTTTAATTGACCTAAACTAATTTAGGCTACATAATTTCCTAAGAAAAATTGAAGTGACCGTTTTTTTACCGTGCTGTAATAGAGGAAATAAACTAATGATCAGCATGATTATAAATGTGTAGCGCTGACATATGAACAAAGGAATTTTTATTTAATATAATGGTCTCAATAATAAACAAAATATCAGTGAATATTCTATAAACCTTTTTTTAAGTTAGTGTATGAAGGGACAATTGACCACAAAGGATACCTGTAAGGACTGTACAGAGAAAATAAGACCAAGAATTCCAATCAAATTCCTTGTTTTTAATTTAAAGCCAGTGAAAACAATAAACTGAATAAATACTAACATGAATTTGCATGTTCTAATCCTAATTTATTCCAAATCTTCCAGTTTGTTTAACAGCTAAAGTCACAACCTTTGCTTTTCAGATTTTTCAAGGGTGAAAACAAGGATCTTGGACAGTAAAACCTTTGCTTTGTGTCAATAACGTCATGATGTTTCTTTAATGTTGCTGTGTAATCTAACAATCCTCACACGACTAACACTCTAGCGGGGAAATTTCCGTTTTCTTCTGATGTCGGCTCATTCTTTTGAAACTGGCAGACGAGACCTGTGCTTGGAGACGAGCCTCGGGGGGCTGGAGCCAAAATTAAACCCGTCCCGTCTCCTTTGCTTTATCACCACTAAGAGCAGGCAGCATGCAACCATGTCGCACGCCCATCTACATTTGTACACAGGGTTAACTGGAAGGAGGGTGGAGGAGCCCATGCACCGTCCTGTGGGCCGCTTGCCAAAGATGCCCCCTATCCAAACACACACATACATGCGCGCACACACATGCACAAATCCCTGGCTTAGCCTCGGCCCAGTGCTGGATTACCGGATTAGAACTCTATTCCATTATCTCCCCACACTATACAGGACACACACACATGCACACACAATGACACACTGTTTTGGCCAGAGACGACAGGCTGAAGACAGACGCAAAAGTCAATCAAAACAGACGACATTTACACAAAAGAGAATACAGTAGCATTGGGAAGAAGAAAAAAATCAGAACAATATTGCTGTTAAGATCTCTTAAAGAAAAATGCAAACGTGTGACAGCAAACAACCAGCTTTCATGTAGAACACTGGAAATTCAACTGACACCAACCTTCAAACACAAGAAAACACGTGTTTTCTCTTCGGTAGTTAATAATCACTCACAGTTACACACACACAACCAACAACTGTGACAATTTTGCGTGATCACAGAGCTGCAATGAAGCTTGAATTAAGGCTCTACCGTTCTATGCAATGATAATATGACTTCCGATAAATAAACAAGAACCAAAAAAAACTAATACATTATTCCAATTTTACTGCAACAGTTTTAAAGAAAAATACAAGCCAACGTAAATTAAGAAATAATTAAGTTATTTCGATTGGAGACGGGTAAGAACTTGTATGTCAGGGAAGCACACCAAATAACAATTATCTACTTCTCTGGTAGCACTGACCAAAACTAATATGGACAACAATTAAGAACAATGCAAGTTTAATGCATTTGTTATAAAAGTTGTCTATGCATGTGTGTAAACATTTGAGGTAACCATTTCTCTTTTGCGATAGGCATATCGCACAAGTTCATATCACAATGTTGATACATTTCCGATTTATTGTATTCTAAATCATTCTCATTATATTTAGAGCTTTCTTAACTGCTTCATTAAAATAACTTATGTAATGACATTTTTTTTTATTTTTGATGCAATCATTATACGCAGAATCCAGTTCTGAATGTGTGGAGAAAATTTTTTAAAAATGAATAAATTATGTATTTACCATGCGTGCTACAAGGTGCCTAACGGCGTTCTAGCCTTTTTATTTTACGTTCGTCTAAACTTGCAAACTTTAAAAATAGTAGCCAAAAAAGAAAGACCAAAAGATTTTTGCGAATCCATTACTTGATGGATGTTTTTTGAAATAACAAACTAACTACACTCCATCCCAAGTATTATCAATAAAAGCAGCCAAAATATGAACCACAGTTCAACATAATTGTTCACTTTATCCACTGTAACCTCAGCGATTGAGAAATGCCAGAATGAATACATTTCATTTATAAAGGAGAACATTGCAAAAGTGTCATATGATTTTAATCTGAATTGTATTGTACATGTGTACCTATTAAAATATTCAGTTGTATATATAAACAAGTCAAACCTCTTTAGTGGTACACACTAAATTAGGCACAAGATTTGTGTGTAAAAAGGTGAGATCAAAATAATCCATGTAAGCAGAAAATGTCGTCACTTACATAGTCATGGAAGGCTTTTGCCTCACTGGAGTGTTCACATGTCTCCCGCCGGTCTGGAGCTGCACAGTACAAATCCCAGAATACACTAAAATGAAGAGAGGAAGAAGAGGTCAGAGGTTGCCAAACAGAGCAATACAAGCACATGTGTAACAGCTATTCATAACCCATTCACACACTCTCACCATCTCCCTGGCACTTCAAAACCACCTCTTATACACTTGAGCATCTTGGTAAGAGAGGCACAATGCCAGTGTCACCCCCTCAATCAACCTCTCACTCACTCAAACATACACAACACACACCCAGATCTCCCCATATCACATCCAGTTTCAGGACTCACACTATCACTGTCACACTCACAAGCAAAGGAATCAAAAGCCTCTCTCAACTTAAGGGCACTCTACAAACAATGCTAAACAGAATCTCTAACTTTTCCAATATTTGGAATAAGCAATACCAGTGTATACAGACACCCAGAAGTTTATTGATTTCAATGCAACCTGATTAAATATGCAAAATCCTTTAAGTGAGTTTGTTCAACAGAAGCCATTGGAGTAGCAACTCGGCATTGAGGGAGCTAATCAGGAAGCCACTTCATGTCGCCTTAATCTGCAGCACACGCAGACACGTTGAAAGTCGAAGATCTGGATGTTTTCACTCATCTCTCCACTTCATAATGCACAGTTCAACCTGAACACTTCATCACTTCGTCATGCATTTGAGGAGAATCCGGCAAATACATTTGACACCTTGGTCACATGCAGGTCTTTGCGTTGTCCAGGTCAATTGGAGGCGTGTGGACAGGAGCAGACTCATTCAAAGGGGGGCGCAGGTGAGTCTTGTAGTTCCCCTTGAGCTTGGAGAGGCCATGGGGGTCATAAAATTGGAACATACTATTGTTGTGCATGCGGTTAGTGCATTGCAAAGTATTGGTTAGGATAATGTAAGTTGAATGAAGTTATGACGTAAGGGCTATGCGGTCATACACCGCCCTACCACCACTGAATACTCGTTGGTAAAGTGTGCGCACTGGCTCCTTACCTACTAAAGACACCTGTAGGACGTCCACAAAAGCTACGCTCTGACTGTCTAACAGTTCTAACAGTTATGCTGTGTGCAAGGAGTGCACACTTATTACTTGATCAGCACTAGCACCAAAAATGTTATGACATGCCAGCGCCTTCACCCGTATGTGTTACTTAATGCTATGACTTGTGGCTCGCAGCATGCCAGCAGAAAGAAATGTGCATTTTCGCTCTATGGGCTAACTGAATAGTCTACGGCCTTGAAATTCTGGGCAGGCCACCTGCATGCCCATTTTTTGCCAGCAGACAGGCTCTAAGGGTAGCTGTCGTGACCAAGGCAGAACTCAAGAATTCACCTAAGCCTATATAATAATATTATCTGACTTATGTAATAAATAAAAAAGAAGTAATAGATAAAAAGATTTACATTTTTGCCCAAATCCCCTCCAGCTAAAACGTTTGTTTATAAACACATTATTTAAAAAGAAATCTGTTTATTTCAACCCTATAGAAAAGCCCTGAATTAATTAGAGTAAAAGGCCAATCTTGTTATTTAGTTACTATGGCCTCTATGGTTTCAAATTAATACTCTAGCCCTTAATTTTCTTCTTAATAAAACACAACGTTGCTTTAATATGTCTGATGGTTCTCTTGAAGCCTGACATTCACTCCTCTCACCCGGCAGATGGATGCCCTCAGGGTAAAATTAAGCTCCACATACTGAAACTATTACTTGTGTAGAATATGTCAACACAATGCATTTACATTCTGCTTTGAAGCTGCCTTTTAGGGACATTAAACATTAACAGTGACATCAATAAATCATCAACATTCAAATATTTTACTTAATAAAAGTGTTTTAGAAGAAATGAGTACATATTGGGGATCTCACATCCTTATAGGTACACTTAAAACATTAAAACATTGTTACCTAGTTTTTTGTGTTGCCAGCTAATAAAAATGGTAACACGTGTTAATTTGAAAAAATTAATTATTTCAAATTTGAACTATTTTTCTGTATTTCTACTCTATAGTTTACAAACAATTTAATCAAAGTCAAACCATTTTAGTTGCACAGAAACATCATTCGATCCAACACTATACAGATTTTGATGAAACAAAACAATATCTAACATGCAATTCAAAATAAAATATAAATAAGTCCCTGAGAAAACGCTGTTTCTTGAAAATATTTTGACATAATTTTCTATAATTCTATTTCAGCTTTACATGTCTCACATTTAAAAAAAATATTAATTTCTGTTGGAGCGTTTCCAGTCTCTCTGCTTTTACATTACTAAGCGTTGATCGTGTTTAACAGAGATGTTCTCACACTTATTAGATATGGCTAGCACACAGAAGAGTTCATGGTTGACCTTTAGACTCCATCAGCAGCCCAATCCATGACCCCTCCACCACCATGTCTGGATCTTCTTGCCAATTGTTTTTACACCAAAATAATACTGTCCTTTATGCTAAAACCTTTGCACAATTGAGCAACTCAAATATTAGAGTGTGTTTAAACAAAAACCTTCAAACAAAAGCTGAGTGTCAAAACCAGAAGAGGCTTTCTCTAAAAACTGGTAATCTTTTTTTCCTAATTATAGAATGACGAACATCAACATTTTCCATCTCTGCAAAGGACTTTGGAACGGAGCTCGAAGACTTTTTTTTTTTCCTTTTTCTGCAAGCGTTGCATGCTCTGACCTTGGGGTGAACTTGCTGGGATGTCCACTTCTGGGAATATTGCCAAACATCTTGAATGTTTCCCTCTCTTGAATAAGCTCTCTCAATGTAGAATGATGGACACTTTATGTTCAGAAATGGCCTTATAAACCTTCCCAGATTGATGGGTAGCAACAGTTGCCTCTCTGATATCACTCCTGATGTCTTCCCTTTTCAGTATTGTGTTAAGCATCTGCTTGCAACAGACCAGAAAAACCACTAAAACATTTGGTTTTACAGAGGTTCTCACACCTGATGATCAAGTAGATCTGTAAAGCAGCACCTGGCTGCAACTTCACCTCTTCATTTCAATACATGCAAATCATATGCATAAGTATTTTATATCATTACGTATTATTCATTTAATATACAGTGGTCCCTTAGTTTTCTTGAGAATTATGTTATTTAAAAAGAAAAGATAGGAGAAATCTGTAATTTCTTTTAACATTATAGATGCATTAAAGCTGTGATGAGATATGACAGAACCTACAAAGGCGAACCACGAGCTCCCTGCTTCTCTCCTGTTGCATCCACTTGTATACGACAACCATAGGCCCATGTACATTTCCATTTTCTGCTCAGCATCTGCCTCACAACTTTACAGCTGGATAGCTCCAATATTGCTCACCAACGCTAATGTTAGGTTTGGGTTGTGAGGGGCTGTAAGCTAACAGGAGAGAGTTTTAAACAGATGGATCACGGGAAGTAGAGTGAGGCTTGCTCTGTGCCAAAGTCCTGCCCACAACTCGGAGGTGAATTTCTAATGACCTCCTGCTGCTCTGCAGAAACTAAGGCTACGTTCACACTGCAGGGCTTAATGCTCAATTCGGATTTTTTGAAAAAATCTGATTTGTTTGCTAGACCGTTCACATTTCCTAGTAAATCCGAACTTTTGTGATCTCCAGTGTGACCGTGACACGACCCAAACGAGACCCGCATGCAAACCTCGGGTTTGTGTGTGAACGTAGCCTAAGTCTAAGGCTACGTTCACACTGCAGGCTGAAACGACCCAATTCCGAATTTTTTGCCCCTAAGCGGCCCAATTCCGATCTTTTCATGACAGTCTGAATGACACAGATCTGATCTTTTCAATTGCGACCCAGGCCCCGTGGGTTTGCCGTCCTGATTCCGAATTGTAGCCGTTCTTTTCAATTGCGACCGCCGTCTGACCGGCCAGGCGACTTGATTCCGAACCGTACGTCATCGACACGCAACAAACGTCATCATCCTGCGTTGAAGTAGGCGGGAACGAGAACGTAAACATCAACCATGGTGGACTATGCTGCTGAGACCAGTCAGTGGAAGGGAAGGGAGGTCACTGATTGGATTAATATTTGGGGTGATCGCTCTTTTCAGGCCAAACTCCAGGGCTCTTATCGCAACTGGGCAGTTTTTGAAAAAATTTCCAGATAAATGGCAGAGCGTGGTGTTGAACCTTTCCCGCGATAACTTTTTTTTCTTTCTCCCCTTTCCGACGGTCGGAAAGGGGAGGAGACCCGAGCGCGGGGGACCCGAGGCGATCCTCCTCGTCCTCCCTGTTCTGATCCTTAGATTCTCCAGAACGGGTTAATAAAGAGTCCATAGCATTTAATCTGGGAGAACCTTCTTTTATTATCCTTTTTTATCCTCCTTCCTCCGTAACACACAACATGAATGCGCGCCCACAATGCCCCCCCCCCCCCTATTCTCTATCGCGGCACGCGCTTGCACACACACACGCGGGCGCGCGGCCCCAACACTTGCACATTTCCTTTCCACAACAGTGGGTACAGACGATCCCGACTCCAATGCCTTCTTAAAATGAGAAGATTGTAATTGTGCTGGTCCTTCGTGAAAATAAATTCATTACAAAAAGAGCTCCACTTTTGACAACACTGTTGTTGACCTCCATTGTTAACGTTTGCTCCGCAAACAACAAGTGATGTCGTTCACCGTTGAGTATTCTTCTGGCTTCTGCGCATGCGGGTCTCGTTTGGGTCGTGTCACGGTCACACTGGAGATCATAAAAGTTCGGATTTACTTGGAAATGTGAACGGTCTAGCAAACAAATCAGATTTTTTCAAAACATCCGAATTGAGCATTAAGCCCTGCAGTGTGAACGTAGCCTAAGAAAACAACACAGGTTGTTTGGTTTTGGCTAAAAAGTGCAAAATCCTAATTAAAAGACCACTGGAAACGCTTTTAAAATAGATTAAAAGATGATCACAGTGGGACTTTTAGTATTTACCACATGAATATTTTTGTTTTAAAAAATGTTTAAAAAAAGAAATACACTGCATGCAAACAAAACAAGAAAGTTTATTTGTATGAATTAATATTAATTAATTAATTTGTATTAACAATAATGAGACATACCATGAAAAATAATTTGATTTAAATACAAATGTTAGAATTTAAAGCTGTTGCATCAAAACTGAAGCTTATCTGTCACTATGAGAGGCTAAATGTTCTGATGTTTGAGCAACATTTTATAAACACAAGTGTCCAGCTGTTCTGAGGGATTAGCAAACATCTGTTAAAAATAAAAGTACAAATACATGACCCGATTTTAAAGATGTACGTCTTTATCAGACGCAGAAACAACAGAGAGAAAAAAACATTCAGAGATAAAAGGAAAATAGACGATGATGACACAAGAAAATTGGATGATTCTCTTATGCTAAACTATTTTTCAACAACTAGACGAACTAAATACTTATAAAACATAACTTAACATTTATATAATCCTGAAGATATTTAGCTTGATATTATCCTTTTGCCATATGAGCATAGATTTTCTTCTTTGTTAAAACGTACTTAAATAAAGTGGATTGGATTAGAAGATGTTTAAAGGGTGGCAAAAAAAAGGTCCAATAATTAGATGTTTTATTAAACACTACCAAGACGCAGCCTCCTGTGCGTGGATGGGCATCTTTCGCTTAAGATTGCAGTTTTTTTTAATAGCTTTAATTAAGAATATTTGAATTATGTCGGTGTTAATAAAGTTGAGGAAACGCCTAACAAAATCTTTGTCTAAATATGTTTATTGACCCATAGTTTCCGGCAGAGATGACGATTTATTAGCCTTTTTTGCTTTGTTAAACAGGAGCCGAACGCTTTGGAACATTTTTGTGTTTCGTTAGGAGCAGTCACATGTTTTCTTTAAGTATCTTTAGATAGTATCCGTTTAATACTTCACTTTTGGGGGTGACTCAGAACCGATTGCACTATCTGTACTGTATTTCAAAAATGTTAAGTCACACTTTCGATTGATTTCCCCTCAAGGATAAATAAAGTTGTTTGAATTTGAATATGAAAAAAAAAACACTACCAAAACCGACTTTAAATTGTTTACTGTTTGTATAAAGAAAAAGGGACGACAACGGTCGAAAAAAAAAAAGATCAAACTACTGATTGGAACTCAAGGTGTTAACCCCGAAGGTCAAATCTTTGCCACGGGTCGAAATGACAAAATGACAGGGCTGGGGAGGTTTGTGTGGCGACTCGAGAAGGTGGGGGGTTTAGGAGCAAAAGAAGGAAAGGTGATACAAAGGAAGCTGGAATGCAACGGGTTAAGCTGCTAAGAAGAACTCTCCTGGGTGAACAAAAGGGGAAAAGTGGGAGGTGGAGGGGACACAAAGGGGTGACGAGGGGGGAAGGGGAGGGGAAAGCTGGGGCTCCATTCCCTAACCATCTGGATCTATTGTTTCAGAAACAGGGGTGAGGGTTGGGGAGCTGAATGAGGGGAGAAGATGGAGGGGGGGGGTCACGCCCTTGGAATAGAGACTGGTGCACCCCAAAGCTGAAACGCCACAAGGTTTCCCGTTTGTGATCAAGGCTTGTCCGTGGAAATTTACATTATTTACAGTGTTCTGTTAGTGCCAAATAGATGTTTCATAGGCTTACTATGAAATATGTGTTTGTGAAGATACAGTACAGATGGATGTTGGTATCAATCGAATAAGCGACGGGGACACTTACCACCACCATGAATGAAGGAATCCAGGAGGCTCCCCTAATGTGATATTCTTCTCCCATCGAATCTGAACAGAAGAGAAGGGGCCACAAGAGAGGGGGATTATGTCTCCAAGTCCAGGGGTTAGGAAAATATAAGTAGTGAAACCAAGCCGTCAATGGTCCCTGACTTGATGAGAAGCATAATTTCAGCTCTGCCAATCTTAAAAATTCCAATCCTGCTTTACATACAAAGAACATTCATGAATAGAGATTATACCTCATCCATTCACCACCACTGTGCTTTCATAAAAAAGTTGCTTGAAGGCTTAAAAGTTTTCTACAAACATCACTGTACCATAAAATTCCCACCATGTCTTCAAGCACCTATCGCTTGGCTGGGTTTACTTCATAGGTGCCATGTAACTTTGTAAGAGTGTCCTATAAAAAATGTATGCAACACCTTACACCCTGTAATCATGTATACTGTGTTTGCACCAACAACATATGTTGCTGTCAACATCCATTATGGCTGGATCACAATATGAAGTTTTGAATTGAAGAAGAACACAATATACAGCATAAGACATAATAGAACTTCATATATAAAGACATGAAGAGGAAAGAGGCCTTGAAGGGTGTTCATTTTACTTTCAAAAAGACGTTAAACGATAGATGACATCTCACCTCGGACAGGAAGGTCTGTGCTGACTTTTGTGCTCCCACATGTAGAAGGTACTCGTACACATATAACGCTAACCTGAAATTAAGAATAACAAAAATTAGAACAGAATTCCTCTTTTGATAATCTCTGACTCAAAAAACAGACAAAGAGACACAAAATGAAACAGTTTAGAGTGACTGAACCTAAAAGGAAGGGTCCAACATTGAAGTTGTGCGATTGAAATTGCGGTAAAGTGAGAAATACTGGGAGCAATGAAAGATTTCCACGCTAACAGCCTTTGTGTTTAGGCGAAGTCCGGACCAGGACAGCCCAGAGGACTCAGATCAATTTAGCAAAAGATATCATCTTCATTTAGTTTGGTTTGCTTTCATGCTGCACCACTAAAAGTAGACTAAACTGGTCATTTAACATTACGTAACTGATGTTCCTATTGGGTGCTATCACCTTCAATAGACACCAACAAGGAGGAGAAAAGGCTTTAAGTAAGAGAAAACCCAAAAATAAGGCATATTGCATCAAGCTGTTAGTCTCCAAACAAACAATTAAGAAAAAAAACTCCTAAACACTCAACGCAAGACAAAATTTTTTTTTTTTTTTTTTGATTTGTGCTTTGAAATGTTTACCCCAACTCAAAAGATTTCTTTTTTGCTAAACAGCTTTATTTACTCTCCTTGGTTTATTGAAAAGTTTGTCTGTATAAAGTACACCAGACCAAGATTTCTTTTTAGGATTATGGAAGTGCTTCTAAACATGTACAAATGAAGCTGACCATAAAACAAAAAAGCAATATGAATCAGTCCTGGTAAAAGACGTTCTCTTACAATACTTTCACAGTCTGTTCTTCCAAGACATTTGTTTCAAAAGAGCAAAATTACCTCCTCACAACAAAAGGTTTACCAACAAAACACTTTTCCATCCTTTCAGTATTTGCACAGAGTATTTTTTTAATGTACAGTGTTTATGCCAATAACTTTCTTAATAATTCATCTGTTTTTTGGAACAGTCCATGTCCATTCACTCTGGCAAACAGCCAATATACAAGCAAACTGAGACATCGTTTTGAGGCAAACCGGTTTGGTCTTAACCTCAGCTCAGAGAAAGTGTCACACCAGCCCCAACAGGTGGACCATCCGAGGAAACAAACTGTTGTAGAACAAACGTTTTGAATGAGAAAATCGGCTCAGAAATCCAACAACCATTTTATCAATGCAGATCAGAAACACTTGCTGGTTGAAGTAGACCTAATGATGCTTCTCAGGCACATTCAAACACAACTGAAACATGTATGAGATACAACAAGAAATACACCACAACCTCATTACACCAAATCTACTCCATCATATGTAGATTGATGGGATTCAAGATACCAGTACAGGTTTGAATACAACTAAATAAAGTTTGGAGGTGAAACCAAACAATTTATAATACACGAATAACACAAATATCAGCACTGTTTGAATCCTACACACAATAGCTGAGTAAGTCCAACAACAACATTGTTAGCTTCCAGTTTTTATTTTCACTATGTTCACTTTGTTCTGTGGAGTGACTGAGAAGGACTACAGTGTTTTAGTGATACACTGATGCTCAAAACCCCTAAAGATTTTGACTTTTACTTCAGTTGGTAGAGGGAATAAAAACATTTTATGGTTCCTCTGATCAGAGTCTCAGCGAGAAGCAAAATTTAGATTTACTCCTTTTTAGCTCTAAACTTTAGATTGAGGAAAACATAGTTGGAACCGGGTTGAAATAATCTCTAAACCTTCTAAAAACTACATTATCATTTGTTTGAAGCAAACCAATGTACTATTGTTTTAAAATAAAATTTAAATAAAGCATTTTGAAATAAGATTTCCCATAAAGAAGACAACAGAAGCTTGAAAAGCAGGTCAAAGATTAAAACCATAACCAAGAAGGAAGAGTAATCAAGTAATTATTTGTTTCGTCTGCTGGGTTTTTATCAACAGAAGTGCGTTATTACGTTTTGCATATTTTACCAAATGAGGACCATCTCTAATGCTGCATTCACACCGGTCTCTGAGACGTGGGTTCAAGTTACCGCGTCCAATTAAATTACATATTGTCACGATATTATATCATGTTCTATAAAAATGCGCATCCGCGTTTAAAACTCTTGTGTTCATGCATAGCTACACATGTTTTTGGGCTAAACACACGTTGGACAATGAACCAGTTGGCCTTTGACCAATCAGGGTCTAGGTTTTGGTAGTGACATTTGGATGGCGCCCCTTTTAATTCACAAAAGTGCAAACCGTTTGAAAATTGATCATGGAGGAGAAATGAATAATTGCCGTTTGTGCCCAGTCGGAATTATACGACACCAGGTCTATCATTTATCGGAATAGAGCCATGAAAGACAATGCCTGTAGAAAGATTTGCACCGCTTTGACATTTTGCACCAAACCTTTTCAAAATGTGAGTACATGAACATGTATCGGGTAGGGACAGTCCAGTGTGAACACCATATGCTAAAAAAGCATGTTCAAAAACCCACGTTCTTACAATATATTTACAAAGGCCCATTAAAGACGTTAGTAACTTGAGACAACAACCCGGGAAAATGTATATTTAGAGTAAAGCTCTCCAACATTAGCTTATATGAACAGCCCATTTCCAATGCATTGAGTAACAGGCCCTAAGGTGGCATGACGTCTGTCCATTTCAAAGAACTGAAGAAACAGGAAGCAAACAGGAAGAGAAAAGTGTCTGAGGTTATGAAAACAAGATTATATGAAGCTTAATTTAAACTTTTATCCAATGTTGTTAAGGCAATTTCTAACATTGAAATATTTCTGTAAAAAACATGGAAAACAGCTATGTATTGTTTTAAAATGCATAATATATGAAGAACTGGTATAGGCTGATGACTATCTGCATATGTTCTGTGTTGGACGTGACACATGTGTTTGTAGGTCAAACCTTTTAAGATTGTAATCACAAAAATTACAAACAGCAGGATCCTTTAGATTTGACCCAGATTTTTGCAGTTCAGTGGAAATAGGTGCTCGGACACCTAGTGTTTATCTCAGTTAATTCAAACGTTTTTGAGCATAATATTCAACCTTGGCACACAAAAAAAGCACACCAGAAAATCTTGAAACTTCTAGGAAAAAAACAATTCTGGTGGAAACTTGACTAATCTTTATTGCATTGTTTCTCAGAGGATACTTGACATTTTGACCACCACTTCTGATCACAGTCCTTCATCGACTTCCAGTCAAATCCTGAAAACACATTTTGTAAATATGCACCTGGCAGAAAGAACTAGATAATGACACAAATTCCTTTAGATGATAGACATTCCCACAATTCTCAAAATACACCAAGAGTTCTCACACCTGCCTTTTTTTAAATAACTCCAATAAAAGACCAGCAACACTTGAAAAGGGCTATACACTATAATCTATTAAGGGGAAAAAATCTATGGCGTGTAGTGGGAAACCCCAGTTGGCTCAACATTGTTCTCCTAACTCCTTCTGTTAGTCATGTTTAATAGGCTGTTAATGGACCATCAATCGACCTGCAGCGTGGATATGACAGGGCTCTGTGTGCACAGAGCAGTCAGTCCTCTGACAGGCCAATAAGGGCCTAATGAGGAGGACAGTAGCTCAGAGTGAAACTCCCTGTCATTAGTCAATGAAGTGATCAATGAAACATGGTTTTGAGATAATCGAGATGTTGTACACTGAATTTTTTTAGAAGCCGTCCTTCTTTTTTACTGAGTTTAAGTCATTTACGATAAAATAAAGAGACAACAGCAACAAACAAACAAAAAAAGTGTCTAATGGAGATATAATGGTAAACCTGTTTAAGTTCAGACATTTTCCATGTGGCCGCTCCAGACCAATGGCATGTAGAGCAGCACCACATTCCCAACCTTCCAACCTTTTACCAATTTCTCCTCACTACTATATGCATGTATATTTCTTTGTCCTCAGCATTTCTAGGATGAAAACTTTTTTTTTTAGGATTCAATAAGATATTTCTCATTTTAAAACCAGCTTCTAGAACACTACATCTGGGTTTGCATCAGAAATTCGGGGAAGAAAGGAGGCGACTCGAGTCTTTGGTCTTTATGCAGCACCACTGCCAAAAGCTGCAGTGAGAGCAGAAAATGTTCACAACTCTGTGTCAAAATGACATTTATAAACCTTAGTCTGAACAGCAAATGACATGAATAGCACATACACAATTTTGCAGCTGAGAATTTACAATTTTAATCACAATTACTTCATAAATAATTAGGGGTCGTCCAGAATTTAGATGCAGGAAAGCATCATTTTGAAGGTGTAAACAAACAATTAATAAAAAAAAAATGACTTGGATAAAGGGGGAGACTTGGAAAGGAGAAATTGACATACTTGATTTATTTAAAAGCACTTTACTCTTCCATATTTTTACCGTCTTTTATTTTAAGACACTTTGTTTTGGAAGTCAGTTAGGTGAGAGAAGAAAGCACCAGGCTTTAACGCTACTACGAAATAACACTTGCAGTGTTTTATGAATAGAAAAGATTTCACGTGTGTGCTTGCTGTCATTTGTCATTCTTAGAAAATCAGAAGGGAAAAAAAAGGGGTTAAAATACAAATTACCTTTATTTGCTTTTTCATGCTCTAATTTTACGTTCCCATTGTCACATTCAAGCGGCCACTTCCAAATAAAAGTAGACGAAAATGCATGTATATGTGCATTTTGGGCTTCCATTTTCAAAACTCTTGCATTCGTGACTTGCTGCGAAGGTTTTTAAGTCAATTTTCAGGCTCTAAATGCGCCCATTGACCACGTTTTAAAAGTTAAACCTGTTGAGTTTTGGCAAAAACTCATTTCACATTCAGGTAATGGGATGCGTTTTTGAAAAACGTTCATCTTTTTAGAGTTCAGCGCAAAATTAGTTGTTACATTTTTTTTTTACCTCCACCAGCGGAGACGATGTCTTTAAAACACAACCACGGCAGGGTGCGCTCACAGTACAATAACCAGGTGTTGCTTGGTGCACCATCCACTCGCTGCCTTTGTATCCGACTCTTGGCTTTTTCATCCCGCCAACAGAAAGTCATTAAGAGAAAACGATTTCTGGGATTTGCGAGTCAATTCAGAATCTCAAAGCTGATAAAGACTTCACTGTCAATCAATACTTTTCACACTCTGCTAATCACAAGTACAGACATTAAATCCAACCTACTAAAGCATAATCTATGCTGATGTGTGTTATCCCCTGACAATAATCATAAAAAACCAAATGAGCTGAGGGAAACATATCTTTGTTGATCAGTGTACACTTTACAGACAGGCTTCAAGTTCAATCATCATGTTTACTTACTATTTCTGTTATGAAGGAGAAATGACAAGTGGTGTTGTGATACTGCAAATATGCCCCATGCCTGACCTGTTCTTACTACCAGTGCTATGCAAATGCCTTGTTAATATGCAAATGCAGTCTGAAAAAGACATGAATAGACAAACAGTGTCTGTGGTGAGGATCCCATGATTCCTAAATGATTACACGTTGTCCTTCAGATAGGAATAACACAGATGTTTTGGGCTACTGGGCCAAATTTAATGCCCACTTCTAAATAATTTAGGATGAATGAGGTTCTCATCAAAGTGTCTTTGTCAGATGTGCAGAAATATCATTATGGAGAAGTTTGCCAAAGGGCTGAAATCTACACTTAACATCCTGAGGCTGCTGTTGCTCTCCTGGCCCTCTAATTAGAAATGTACAGTTGTAAAAATAAGGAGCTTCTATAGCGAGAGTATAATTGGAATTGCTCTTTTTACATGATGTTTCAATCATCTTAAAAGAATAACAAATTTAGACCGTTAAAAGGAATAAGCTCTTTCATTTAAAAAGATGGCAGGTGCTATAACCGGTGAACTTTTATCAACATTCAAGTACGCAGCTCACGTTATTTCTTCGTGAGATAACCGGCACTATTTTGAGAGAATTTACGATTATTCGTGACAAGGATACGTCCTTAAACCGAGGTGAGAGATTTTCAAGGACAGCTCTCTATTCACCAGTGAAACGCAACCAAAAAAAATAAATTAAAAAAACACTACAAAGATTTCAAAAGACAGAAATATTTCAAAACCCGGTTTGGGCTACATAAAGATGAACCTACATGCTATTGTAACGTCCTTCTGAAAAATCTCAGAAGCCGTTAAATTGCAGGGTCAGTGTACAAACAAACAAACTGTTAAAATAACTTATCTCTTTCTCCCCTCTATACATCTAGATATACAAATATGAGGGTGAAAAACAGCTTTTTTTGTAAAGAAATTCTAAATACAGCGGAGTGACAGCAATTGTTGGGAGCTTGTTTCATCTGACTGACCTGCAATCATCCCTCCAGAATCCCAGAACCTGTCTGGGATGAAATCACTCTCTTTTTCCCGCACAGCAAGTCTGAGGCCAAGTCCACTTATACGCCGGCATTTTGCCAAATGCTGACTTTGTATAGTCTACTTGCCCTTTTTTAGTTTTGCAATCGAAAAAGGAAATATTCTCGGGAGCAGAGTTTCCAGAACTGCTCCAGTGGATTGGGTGCGTTATTGTTTGTCACATCAGACTTCCTTCCTTTCCTTCGTTTGACATAAGAAAAAACACGCCGGTCTTCCTTTTCATTTACAGGGCTTTCCCGCCGAAAATGTAAGAATGATGTTCTTTTAGCTCATAAGTGACATTAGTGCCTATGCACAGGAGGTAAATAAATCCATTACCATTAACCCAACTGTTTGTGTTACTGCAGTTATTAATTTCCTCACAGGAACAACATTCCCGGTTCAAAGAGTTGGGTTTGCTTCTTATACAAAAAAATAATACACCAAAGAGTAATCAGGAGAGTTATTTAGAAAAATTATTTTTCTTTACAATGATTTAAAGATTAAGGAATTCTATAAAACCGCTGAGCCACTGCCACATTCTGCCAATCTTAAACATGTCTAACTTTTTCAAAAGTATTCACTCATCCATCCAAGTTGTTGACTTGTGGTATTTCAGTCAATTTTGGGGGGAAAGGTCCCTGCTTCAAACGTTTGTGAAGGCACGAGCTGCTCTCAGAGTTCAGTGAATTCCAGCGTGCTGGTGTGATAGGATGCTCCTGAGCAACAAGTCCGGTCATGAAATTTCCACACTAAGTGGAAGTGTGTGGGAACTCCCGACTCTACAAAGTGGTCGGCCACATGAGCTGACGGAGCGGGGGGGTCAGCAGATGCTATGTGAGCGTGATCGGGTGAGGTTTCTACATTTCTCCAGTCGAACACTCCAGACCTTCAAGATTAATGTGGATTTCAGATTAGCTAAAGAACAATGACTTCCATGGAAAATCCACGGCTGAGAAGCTCAACAGAAGCAGTTCATCAGTAAATGCAAAGTGGTGGATGCAGTGGTTTAAAGCAAACCACCACTGGACTCAAGAGCAGTGGAGCTGCGCTCTCTGGAGTGACAAATCACACTCCAACATCAGGCAACTTTGTGGATGAGTCTGGATTTGGCTGTACTAGTGTGACTCTATTAAGGCAAACCTGAAGTTTGGTGGTGCTGGTGGTGGTATGGGGTTACTTTCCACGTGTCCCTTCATTTGAGAGGAATCTTGGAACAGCTTGGGAATCGCCTCGTTCTGTTTACCCTTGACAGAGAATCAATGAACAAATTGAGATCCATAAAAGATGGATGAGCTAGTTTGGTGTGAAGAACCCGACAGGTCAACCTCATGACCTTTGGGATGAATTAGCGGAAGTCCAGGCTTTTTGTCCAACATCAGAGTTTGATTTAGAAAATCTGGAAGAATGGTCAAACATTCTCCTAAACACCCCCTAAACCCAAGAAAGCCATACACAAGAGATGATAATTTGCAAAGGGAAGGCAGAAATCATACTGGATTACATATAGGATGGTCATTTAATTGTAATTCATTTAAAAGTAGACAATTTAAAACTCTTGTTGAAAGATAAAAGAACAAATATGGATCATATTTAGCCTTTTCTAAAAATCCATCTGTCAGTTATAAATGTTAGACAGAGCAGACGGTCTAAGATAGACCTGATCAAACAGGCTAAACCCTACACTGCTAATAATTTAGTAACTTTTAGAGTTGTATTTTGCAACTTTTACAACCTCACAGCAATTATGATTAGTTGAATGCTAGGAATTATGATAGGTTACAACAATTATCCAAGGTTACAACCATATTTATTGAGTGACCAGAATGCCTAATGTCATATTAACACCAAGCCACGTTACTTTAGTTACTTTGCTTCTGGGGAAATTATCGCTCCACAAAGGTTTATTTGCGGAACAGTAAGCTGTTGAGAAGCAGCTTAACCAATAGAGATATGTAAACGTCTTCAAATACAATGCTGGTTGACACTGTACATTTAAACTGGTGCAGTGATTTCTCCACCACACATTAACACTTTCAGTGACTTGATCAACAGAGTCTAGAAACAAAATCTAGCGACTTTTCTGGTGTCATCGAAGACTTCAGGTATTCAGTTCTTTTCTTTTCTTGAGAAGCAATGGGGGCTTGACATGTTGCCCTCCCACATCAGTAGCAGAATGAATCCACAGATCTCAACGAATCTCTGCAGCTGTAGGAGCAGATGTTCACCACTGTGTCCAGATAACACTTTGGTATAAACCCAGATAAAAATGACATCTAAACTAAAAATGGCATGAAAGGCAGATACTAGAGTTTGTCTCCGGCTGATCTTGATTCAACAATATGCATATTTTTAGTTTGTTGATAAATATAAAACAATTTTACTAATTGATCCCCACAAAAAATCCAAAATTGGTTGACCAGACCAATGAACTGATTTTATTTTCTAAAGATACATATATTTTTCCAAACTAAAAGGTGATTTTCTGTTACTTTTCGATGTAATATCTAATGATTCAGTACCAGTCATTTGCTCGATGTACCCAACCCCACCATAACTTTTTTTTTTTTAAATCTGATTTTACATCTAATTGGACCAAACTGGCGGGAAACAACCTGAATTTCATTAGTGATATTATCTTAAATAAATACTATCCAAGAAGTAAGAAGCACAAACAAGAAAACAGAATAATCTAACCAATCCTCCCAACTGAAATCTTTTGATCATCACATTCTCAATAGACAACATTTTATGGGGCTTTTTCATGACTTCTTTGGATTCGTGCACTGGACTTTTGTTTCCCTACACTCTCTTCTGCCCCTTTGTTTACTTTCTGTTTGCATTTATACAATCAGTGAACCTTACCAAGGTTCACTTGCAAGTAAAAACTACTTAGAACTACTCACTTTCTGCTGAAGCAGGATTCTCTTTTTCCGTCCACGTCACAGTTTAGGTGTCAATCTCATGCTAAGGTATTTACCCCACGAAGGAGGTAAAATGACAGAAGAAACAATATTCGTAGCTATAAACTTTTGTTTTTACCCCGTTTCTTTTCTCCCACAATGGTGTTTCATTACCCATTACACTTAAGACCCCATTTAGTTTTAAAGCCATTTCAGAAAATGCAATGTTTTTATTTTATTACAAAAACATACACTTTGCGTTACAGAAAACATTTGTTGGTTCAAGCATGATTACATTATAGTTCTTAAAAAGAAAAGCAGCTTCACATCAGAATTCGCAAAAATCAGAAACGAGCAAATGAAAGTAGGGCTGCTGCATTTTTAATTTGCTCAATAAACGGTTGTAATTGCGACAGCTTTACAAACACGCAAAAGAACAAAACTAAACATTTGAAGTTGCTTTTTGTTCCTGACTATTAGCTCTGACTAATAAATGCAGGGAAACTTCAATAAACGCCACCATAACAAACATAAAGGAGTCAAATTAGTTGGTTGGAGACTAAAGGCCTCACTCCTGCTAACACACACACAAACGCACACTTGACCACTTTAGCCAGGGGAATCTGACCACTTTCTAAGGCTACCAGCAATTTGTAGGTCACAAAGCTCCCTGTGACCGCTGGTGTAGAGTGTAAGTCACTGCCACTTTGGGGTCAGTCCTGTATCTGGCCACACAAACACACCAAAGCCTACACATCCCAAACTTACACCGCATGCGATGCATCGTTTACACCTGCAGATTCCCAGTTTCCATGGTAGGACGTTCCCATTCCTGGAGGAGGTTGAGAGCCCTCCGCCCCGTGAGACTTTCGATGAAAGTTTTATGCGTGGTATGCGTGTTGTGTGTGCGTGTGTTTTTGTTAGCGCTGCTAAAGGGGCTGCTTGTGCGTGCGTGCGTGCGTGTGCACCTGGCCTGCTGCATTATTGAAAGCCCCAGAAGCTCATTGAAAAGGAAGAGAAGTTTGAGGGGGGGGGGTGGAGCCAGGGATTCAAGAGGTGGCGTGCAAAGTTTTGGTGGGGAGGAAGAAACAGCAGGGTATCAGAGGAGGGGGATAAAGAAAGAAGCAGAGGGGGGTGGGGGGTGGAAGCAAGCTGTAGTGGCTTTTGCGGTTAAGAAAGAAAGTTTCTACAGCAAAGCATTTAAAAAATGACTTATTTTCCCCTGCTGAGGATTTCTGCACTCTGACCATTTTTGCTCATGCTTAAACAAAGATTGCCTCCCTCTTCACACCATGTGCCCCCCCACCACCACCTCCCAGCTAGCCTTTTGCTTCTGCGCTCTGGGATGGGACATCACTGCTTTTACTTCCACCAAAACCTCCCTGAACACCTGACATCCTGGATCCGGACAACCCCCCCCCCCCCTCTTTAAACTTGAATGAGCCTGCCCACCCTATCCCCTTCTTCTCCGTGTCTTCCTCATCTGTCCCTGAGAGCAGTCTTCCTCAATAATTCAGCACTGAAACGAGGGGATGGGAACTGGGGAAGTGAGGGTTAAAGAGCGATGCTCACCAAGTGATCAAGAGATCTGAGGTGACAGGATCCCCGCTGATCTTTGTGTAAACAGTCAAGACAATTGTGTCCCACCTCAAGGTTTGCACCAACTCTTTCTGCTGGAGGGGGGGGCGCGAGCTCCATCCAGCAAAGTTCAAGCCTCGTGCAGGCTTTTTTAATTGTGAGCACTCGAGTGTTTTACGCTGCGTGAACGGCAGGCTTTGCAGACAAAGAGGTCGGACGGGGAGCAGACTCGCACGCGATCGCCGCTCCTGGACCAAAACCCCGGCGGAGCGGACCCGTCCGTCCGTCCGCGGGAGGGGAGGGGGGTCCCAACGCGCCGGGCGGCTGCGAGTCCAGCGCCCACCCCCACCCCCCAAAATGGGCACAAAAAGTTTAGGAGGAGGAGGGATGAAACCATCCCGAAACACCCTCGCGTGAAGCGGTTCCACAAAAACAACCGTAGCGCTACTTTCTCTACCAAAAAAGAAAAAGAAAAATCAAACTGACTCCCCTTCGGCTGCACGCTATTTTACCACCGGAGACACAAAAGCCAGCGTCCCTCCGGTAGCATTGTTCCTTCCTCACGCCGGGGCGAACACAGACCCCCCACTCCTCCATCTTTGCTCAGGCAGGGCAGGGGCACACATTTTAAATAAAAATTGTGAAATAAATTACTCAGAGAAAAACAGAAACTCCCACAACAAGAAATACCACAAAATAATAAACAACTAAGTTGGGAGTGAAACTGGCACCTCAGCTAGCAACTTGGGCTAACTTAGCAGCCATGCCTGCAAGTTAGGAGCAGCAGAACAGAAGACAGAAACACCGAAACACAACTAAGTTACTTTAGGCATAAAACTCGTGCATGACAAGCCCAAGTGGCTGAACATCAGTTAGCAAGTTTAGCAAGCCGCTTTGCACACTTCAGTTTGGTTCTTGTTGTGACACTGGGATCATAATTTACTTACTTTTCTCTCGCTTGGCTATCGGAGGGGACAACAGCTCCTTTTCCTTTGCCATACATCTTGGAAGCTGTTGTGATACTTTGTTTTATCCCACTCGACACCTGTCAAAGAAAGCTACCAGGAAAACCTACTATCTCCATAGCTACCCTGTTAGTGTTGTCTCCCTGTCTCTCCCTTGCGCTCTCTTTGCTCCGGTTTCCTTTTTTTTTTTTTTTTTTTTTTTTTTACATCCCCAACATTGCCCACAAATCAGGCAGGGTTTCAGCCGGGGGGAACTTGAAACAGTCCAGTGGTGGAGCCTTTTTTTTTCTTTTTTTTTTTTTTTCAATCGCTGTTCCTGGATTCAGCCCACACCCCCCTGTTGTGAGACGGTGGGGGCTTCTTAAAGCCACAGTGTCTCCATTTCTGCAGACTTTGCTCAAGTTCAAGTTCTTTTCTGAGGGCCTTCAACTTTGGGCCTTACATTCCAGTTCGGTTTAGTTATTTTAAAACGAAACAGTCTTAACACATCCAAACAAATTTATGCAAATATAACTAACTTACATAATTAGTACATGTTAACCACATTTGCATACCTCAAAGTACCAGTCCTGCAAAAGTACTCCAAATGTACAATTACACTCATAAAAAAAAATAGTATTGGTCAACTTATCTCTAAATGAATCAATGCACACTACTGTCTGGCCTTGTTGTGATGAGCTGTTCATGGTACTTGACTAATAATAGGCTTTAAGTGATTTCTTTTTAATGCAATGTATGACAGCTGATTCTAACCAGAACCCAGGCATTGTGATTTAATTTTGTTTAATTAATTATTTATGTTTGTGTCTTTTGTTTTTATTTAGAAGCATCATTTATTATTTATGTATGTAAATTAAAAATGGGATTAAACCAAGGTTCAGTTTTAGGATTTCTTTTACACACAAACTGAGCAGCACCTTTACCGACTTGTTAATAATTTAAAGTTTTTGTTGAAGCTGACATATACCGCTTCTCTAGTTTTCCTTTTGCAAAGTAGCAGCTGACTTCCTCCTTGTTTGTGAGACCAATATGTGGACTGAATTGCACACACAAAAAAATCTCAATTTTTGTGCTTTACTGTACAACAAGGAGGAATGTCAAATATTTCTACGCTGCTTGTTTTATATTAAGCATTAATAAAAGGCGATAAACAGAAAACATTGGGTTTTTTGCATGAAACATTAGGAAGCATCATCCCGAACATTCCCTACCAGACAGCGATAATGCCTACTTCTGGTTTAGACATTTAAACTCAAACATGTCTACTTTACATCTTGTGTTTTTGCTTGACGGAGAGGCTTAGTTTTGTGTCTTGTCCCTTTAAGAGTGTGCAGAGGACTATTGCAGAGTTTGTGTGTGCAAATGTGTGTGTGTGAGTGCATATATGTGTGTAAGGCAGGGAGAGGCAGTGTGTTCTGTTTTCGTGCTTCTATCTGTGGGAAGGGCACAGCTGACTGTCTGCATTTGTGTCTGTCTGTGTGCACAGCGGCGTTTGTGTGTCTGTGCGAGGGGATCAGCGTGCGTAGATTTTTGTTTGCGTGAGACGGGGAGAGGATACATTTCTATAAGAGAGCCGAGGCCTGTTTTTCACATGAGGACACAAACACTTGCTCTGTTGCACAGACATATTCAAAAAGAAATGAACAAGATCCACAGAAGACAAAGAAAATCAGCTCAGTTTTTGTAAGAAAGAGTATATGAAAACACTACAATACAAGAATAAAGTCTAGAATTTCATAACTGTTTTTAACATGCTATGCATAGAGTAATAAATATTTTAATAAAAAATTACATTTTATTAAAAAAAATTGGCAATTTACATTAACAAATGTATGTCATATTTCCTCAATACTTTATTTTCTGTGAGAAACAAAAGAACAGAAAACCTGCCTTTCTTTTTGTCTTATTCCTTGTTAATGATATTTAAGATTGGAACTCAAACAACCTTTTTTATCACAAAGATTTTACTTAGTGTTTCAACACCCTTGTTGTGCCAAGGTATGTTTACCATGCCAGAATTAGAGTCTCCTGTCTCTGCCATCGTTGATTTTTTTTTTCGTAGCACTCATATTTTGCCTCAAAAAGCGTAAAAAGAAGGTATTTTTTCTTTGTTTTTAACCCTTTATACTGTTGACATTTTTTCAATTACTTCGTATGTCAAAGATTAATTAGGTGTAATCGACGACAGCTTGGTGTTAAAGGGTTAATTTACGCTACATATTTTGGCCTTTCTGGTTTGCACTGGATGGACTGTCTTGCTTTGCAGGTATGAAAGTTCATATTTGAGGACCAAACAGGTGAACTACGATCTGACAAACAAAAAGGATGTGGCTTCACTTGCAAGTGAACCCTGGTGTGGTTTAGCAAGAGTTTGAATGGAAATGAACTATCAGATGAACTAAAATCAGAAGTGAAACCAAAGTACCGTATTTCCTTCACTATAAACCGCACAATATCGTAAGGTGCTTGGTCAATGAATGGTCCATTTTCAAACTTTTTTCATAAGATGCACAAAACTATAGGGCGCGTTAAGTGAGACAAAAGATTCAAACCTAAATCCATCAGTCAGACTTTATTAACTTCCTTCAGTTACTGTAGGAATGTTTTGTAAAGTGCTATACATAAGCCACGTTAGAAGTGTATTCCACGTTAGTGTATTCACAATATCTGTAATCTTGTTTGCAACATGTAAAATAATAGAAAGGTACCCCTAAAATAAATGTTACTGTGATAACTATAATCTTATAAATGAAACATAAAAAAAACAGTCCAACAATGCTACACATAAGCCTTGTTAGTGTATTCACACTATCACCAACCAAATATTTTGACCCATATACCTCTCAAAATTGCTTCGAAGTCAGTAAACACCATCTGAAATAATACATATACAGTATTTTGTTCTCCAGATTTTAAAGTACACCATGTTTTTCTTTTAATTTCTTTTTTACTATGGCTTTTGAGTTCTAAAAATGTTCTGATATAGCAAATTAGAATCACAAAAAGGTTGGAAACTCTCATTTGAAACATAGTATGGAGAAGGTATTTCTCAATCATTGAAATAAAAACACTAAATACAGAACGTAAGGCTTTAGCCATTATTCAAATTTCTCTGTATTTCCTTCAAGACAAAGCATTTTGGGCAATACTGCATCGTATATGTCCGACCATAAACTTAGAGCATTGGTAAAACTGTGACCCATGTTAAATTTGACAGAAATATTAAAAAAGTACACAAAAAACATAAAAAAGTAAAATAAACTCACATTTAAACTGTGTCACAGACTGGATAACATCTCACTTTTTCCCATCAGATTTCTTTTGATGTTTGCCAAACCTAAATTATAATTTTTGTTTGTCTAGGTGTCCTTTGTCCATTCACATTGTATCTTTATTTTTTATTACTTAAATATTTCTATTTAACTCCTTTTTTTACGCAATGTTTTCTTCAGACCCTGTCAAATGTAACAAAACAAGAAATAAAAACTTTTAAAAAGAGGCTGACACACTGTTACAAATGTTGCTAAGCAGATGGATAAATAAAGATTTATTTTATAATAAAACAAATGTGTCAGGGATACGTTGGGCAAATTAATTTTCTCTTAGGATAATTACTTCTTAATTAACTCTTGTTATTTGACAGCAAACTAGTTAGAAACATTAGATTTTGTTCATACAGAAAACATTTTTTATTGTGGTTTGAGACTGGTCACAATGCAGAATGCAAAAGGTATTTCAGTCAGACAAGTCATGCAGTAAAGAAGATTTATATCATATTTCTTTTAGTTTGGCATAAGGCTCCGTTCAGATACATAAAACAAAGATCTCCATACAAAATGTTGGTTATTAAACACCTAAACAGAGCTCACAGATGGAAGCCGGGGAGGAGGGTGGGCGACAAACGCAGAGCTCAGGGAAATGGATGAGGATTAGTTTTGCCTGAACAGGTGAGTTAATTAGATGAACGCCCACAGGGAGTAACCAGGTAAGCACACTGCTCGAGTTGCCTGCCTGAAATACTCCCAAGGTCGTTCATTTGATTTTTTTTGTATTTCTGCAACTTGATCTCAATTTAACTATGTCGAAAATCAAATTTATAACATTAGGCAGAAGTTACTTTATGCTAAATTAATTTTTAAATGATCTAAATCTGTCCAAAGCTGTAAAAAATGATTGCTTCCTCAACCTTCTCTATTTATAAATGTACTATACTTAATTGTTTTTTATGGAAAGTTATTTAATTTCACTGGTATTGATGGGCATGTTAAGTGCATAAAAAAACTTTCTAATCAAAGCATGTTAGTGGAAAAAATGTTTTAAAGAAATCAGGATCACATATGCATGAATTAAAAAACAAATCAGAAACAAATTGACATAAATGAAAATAATCCAGCCTACTTAAAAATATACTCGAAAAGCATTACAAGTTATTCGGGGGAGAAGGAATATAGAGCAAAATGTAAAAAAACAAAAATGGGTCTGTTAAGGTCTGTGTTCATGATTCAGCAATAAAATAGAAAATGGACATCAATAGACTTTTGGAAAAATCAAGACTCTGCTGACCAAAGGGACAAGGACACTTTTGGTCTTATATTTCAAATCTTCTGATAAATATTTTTGAAGTCAAACAAAAATACAATAACAACTTGCATTTTAGTTCCACTGCAATCATGCACATTTTATTTTAAGTGGTCTTGCTGTTCTTAGCCAAAATGACAAAAACCTGTGGAGTAAGCCCACACTCACTCCCCATCATCCATCTGATTACATGCTCTCCTGCTAACTTATAGCCCCTCACAACACAAATCCAGCATTAGAGCTGCAACAAAAATGGTGAACAATATTGGAGTTATCCAGCCATATAGTTTTGAGATAGATAACAGCTCAGAAGAGGAAAACAAAGACATATGTGGATCTTATTTGTGGATGCATCAGAATGGAGCGGAGCAGGGAGCTTGCAGCCCACAGCTATAGTTTTTTTCGAACAGCATTTTTACCTCTGCTCCTGATTTACAATGATTTGATTAAAGAAATACTCAGAAATGCTATTTTTAGCTTAATTTTATATATTGAGGATATATATATGAAGACATATATATATATATATATATATATATATATATATATATATATGTCTTCCGTCATAAGAAAAATGCAACAAGAAAATGTTAAAAACACCCAACACACAATTTTCATTGGTGTCGGTCATAAGCTGGACAGCATTTCATTAAAAGAAAATCACTCAAGCACAGTGGGTATTATGGTCTGGGGCTATCTAGCCAAATAATCATCTTTAAAACTTACTAAGTATAGCAGATCCATACATTTAGTAAACTATCAGAAAACTCAGATAACTGATAAATGAAAACATCTGTTAGAAATCAATGACAAAAATTAAAATTTGGTTTACAAAGTTTGAGTTAATCTGACCGAGATACTTTAGTGTGACCTCAACAAAGTACAGTGTGACTGAATCACTTCACATGTAATGCCCCCCCATCCACAACTATGCACGCGCAAACATGGACCACACCTATAGGATAGATTTATTACTGTTTTGGGTTGGAGGTGTTGATGTTCTCTATATTGTGTCTTAGAATGTTGTTATTTGTTTGTTTGTATGTTTGTTATCTCCCAAAATGCTGCACAATGAATCATCTTTCTTTTCTCTTTCCAGTTTTGTCCACTCCTCTTCCTCCACAGCTATCCCTCTTTCTTATCCCTCTTCCTCCCTCTCTTCAACACTGTCATCCTCTCATCTGACCCACTTTAATGCCTTTTTGCCACTTTCTCCCTCTGTTACTCCTTATGCAACATCTTCTGTCTGTCTGTCTGTCTGCCTGCCTGCCTGCCTGTCTGTCTTGCCTTTTCCTCCTATTTTTGTTTTTCCACTTCCCAGCTCCCTTCTCTCCATCTTCCCCCAGACATTTTTCTGCATTTTTGACTCTTCCTCGACTTTTCTCCATCTCCAAAGTCGCATGCGACCTCATTGAATATTCTGCTTTCCCCACTTTGTCTCTCATCCTCCCCCTTCTCTTCATCCCTCCACCTTGTGTCCTCCCGCTCCTCCTCCTCCTCCTTCCTCCTCCTCTCCCCCCCCTTCATCCTTCCACCATGAGTCATTTCGTGCTCTCTCTGCTTCTCTCACTATTGCACAGAGCCATTCAGGACAGACATTCATCAGTGGCCCGAGATGATAGATGCTTCTCACCGCAGCTCCAGCAGCCAGTTAGCTCGGCATGATGCCTCATGCATACAGATATCACCTGGCTGGCTGTAGTCTCTTGCCTCAAACAGTACTAAACACACACGGACATTCTTGAGTTCAAACACACACACATTTTCTGGTTCCTGGTATCTGGGAGAAGCTCTGTGTGGAATAAAAAAATCTTTGATGCATTTATGAATTTACTAAGATCTTCCCTTTAACATTTCATCGTCGCTTTATGGTCACATGGTCACTAACAGGAAACGACCATAGGAAACCTGAACAGAGTTTTAGAATAGACGCATTACATCTCTTAACTTATGTTGGAGAATAGAAAATAGCTGCAGGAAAACAATCAATCACTTACCGACTGATCAGTTTACATACAACTGCTATTGATTTCTTATCCTACTAGCTAAGTAAGAGCAGACTTTTGTTCTGGTAAATTCAGGATGAATTTAACCCTTTAAAGCCCAGCTCTGATCTTCGTTTGATCTATTGTAAATGTTCCAAGTGGTCTTAATTATAATCATAATTATGCTGTTTTTAGCCAAAACCAAACAACCTGTGACGTTTCTTGGATATAGTTTATGCAGAGCGGCAGGAGTTCATTAGAAACTCTCCACTGATTTGTGGGCAGAACTGTTGGCGGGTAGTAAGCCTGCTCTCATATCCCATCAACCCCCCACTAGCTTACAGCCCCTTACAATCTCAACATAATTTTACCGGTGCAACATAAATGGTCAGCAATATAAGAGTGATCCAGCTGTACAGTTCTGAGCCAGATACCAGCTCAGACGAGGAAAATAAAAATGTACATGGATGTAGTCGTCAGTGGATGGATGGGAATTGAGCGGAGCTGGGATCATGTGGTCTCCTGATTGTAGCACCTACATCACTATGACAAGCTTCCTAATACACAACTATCTGAATAAAGAAATAATCAGAAATGCAATTTTAAGATTAACTTTTTTTATAGATGTCCTTCATCGCCAGAAAAATGTCACAAGTACATGCTAATATACCCAAAACACAATTTTTATTGAAATGGGTCTTTGACATCAGAGCTTAAGCTCTAGTTTTGACAATCTTTAGATTACCTCAACTCTTTAACTGTGTATGCAATTAGTGTAAATCTGACTGATTCTAAAGGGCAGAAAAGCATCCTTAAGCTGATTTGCAACACTTTATTGTAGTGAAAGTTTAATCAGATGATTCTATCATGGAATGTACCATTATGCAACACTTTACGGTAGTAATGTGTTGCATATCTGTGCAAAACTGAAATCAAAAGTCGATTTTCTCAATTCACATTGATTGTAAATGTTGAAGATACGCGGCATATCAAAAAGCGTGTGTTACTTAGGTGTGGCTGGCGATATCTCGGGTGTTGAAGAGTTAAACAGAAGTACATCACCAAAGTAACAAATACAAAGGAAATGGGGGCTGCACCCTTCAAGAATTTAATATGTCATTCCCTTTAAAATAAAAACTATCACAAAATGATCAGGGGAAGAACAATATGGAAGACATCCCTTTGTGAACTTTGCAAATCAAGCCCCACTCACCCAGCAAGCTACCCTACACCTGACATCAAACTATTTTAGCTAGGCTAGATGTCGCAAATGCTTTGCAACCACGTATCCGGCACTGCTTCACGTGTTCTACAATAACTGTTCTGGCTGTGAGCCACACACTCAGCCGGTCCCAGGTTACCTCCACTTCATTGTTGTCATGGGAGCCAAGTCTTGATCCCCCATCCTTGATGTGGTTTGAATGCTGAATAAGATGCAAACACATCAGGAAAGAAACCAAAGCAAAAAAAAAAAAAGTTCAGTAGTGGACTTGTTCCTCCTCCCTAAAGAGAAATATTTCCAGATAAAAATATACATACATGCACTGATAGCAATGTATCAATGGACTTTCTCTGTGTGTGCATATCCATCTGTGTGTGGGTTCTAGGGATTGTTAGCTATGTAAATTCCAGGGGAGTTAGGTTAATTGGGTCTGAAAAAGAAGTGGGTGTGCCTCGCTCTTCTTTGACAAACTTATTTACATAGCAAAGCTGTAATTACCCTAACGAAGCCTCCATCCTATCAGAGAGAGTGTACACACACATACACACCCACACACGTGCAATTCCTAAACAGGTTTGAAGCTCAATCATGCCAAACCTGTATTTTTCATCACTCTAGATTGCTCTCTGAAGCATGCCATTCACACGTTCATTTCTAAATGAATGGCATCTTTTACAGTTGTAATCAGTTGGTTTGTTGGAGCTTCTCTATCAAAACTCACCGGCTTCTCGGAGTGATGTGGGGCTCATTCCACCAACCCTTTGGAATCATTTCCTTCCTTTCCTTTTCTGTGTAACAGCAAGCCTTTGCTTTGTGAGTTGTGGTAACAGGAGGAAGAAAAGGATTGTTGGAGCCTTTTGAGAAACAACAATGCAAAAAAAAAAAAAAAAAGTAATACCAATTCATCATTTAACCCAACCCCAACATCCATGATTTGAGATTGTGTAATAAAACACAAAATATAAATTGCAGCATCATAGATGGGCATATTTCCTGTAGAGCTGCTAAAATATTTTAATGAAATTGTATTGTTTTTTTTCTGATGATGGAGGACATAATGTAAAAAATTAAGCTCCAAATTGAATTTCTGCATTTGCTTATTCAATCATTGTGAATTAAGAACAGAAGAAAAATGACCATTGAAAAAGATCGTTTTTGTGACGTAGATTATACGTTGAGCGGGCCACAGCAATGGGGAGTTGAAGGGGGTCGAAGTTGGATGCGCCAATGATCTCAGCCAAAACTCAAAGATGAATTACTGCCACTCTGCAGAAACTAGAAAATTACCGTTTTTTTTTCTTTTAACTTTGGCAACAAACAGCATAATCAAAATTAAAACACCACTAGGAATACTTTTAAAATAGCTCAAGGATCGTCGAAACGTGACCTTAACCGTTTAACACCAGAGCTGTCACTGGCAACACCCTTATAACGAACTACAGTAATTCTTTAACTGTTCACACAATCAACGTAAATCAGCTAATTCTGATAAGGAGAAAAGTGGCTTTCCGCTGTTATGCAATATCTACTCACGTAACGTGCATCTGAATTAGCTGATTCACATTGATTGCGTAAACACTTCACTACTGTAAAGAGTTGTATATCAGTGCAAAGCTGCTTTTCTCCACTTCCGAATTAGCTGGAATTACATTAATGGAAAACTTATGGTAGTCCAAAGAATGTCAACATGCTGTTATAGGGTTAAACATAAAGAACATAAAGAAATGAACAATTTGAGGCAAAGCAATGCAACAGGACTGGCCTTTGGTTTGTGTACTTGTACTTTAAAGATCTAGAAGATAACACACGCATTTTCTTTTGAACAGTAACTTTGCCCATAAAATTTCTCAGCAACTCCCAGTGATAAAATTCAATGAAAACTCAAAGAACGATAACATTTTCAAAGAATTTCCCCATCAAATCTGGACTACATGACCAGTCAGTAGAATATGAGGGAATACTTTTTTTTAGAAGAATGATAACACATGGTACTTTAGTTGATTTTTCCCTAAAAAATGTTTTTTTAAGTTGATTGAAGAAGTAGGTACAGAACTTGACTTGATTTGTCTTTTATTATTAAAGCGTTTCACCTATACGCTACTAAAAGATATCCAGCCGACTGCTTTTTTACCAACAACTACTATGAAATCAGCTGGGCTGAATGAGAATCTCCACAGGCATGTTTTGGTGTTGATGCTAAAATTAGCCATCAGCAAATTGGCTGAGACCGTTAAAGCTCAGACTGAAAGAGAGAGGACATTAAATTATCAAAAAGGTTTGACGATATTCTAAAATTTGTGAAAATAAAAACCTATGATATACCTCAACGTCCTATTTCATTAAAACTGTACTTGTAGTATCAATCTTAAGTGGCAATAACTTTTTAAGAATCAATCGGTCAAATAAATTGAAAAATTATTTTTGTAGAGAGGATATGATAAGTTTGGTCAACTCTCAGATAAGTTTATTAAGGTCATCCAGCCTGAACTAGCTTTTTCAGTGAACTGCTTCCCAGCTATTCAGCTAGGTTAAGGTTTGCCCTTTGACTTAACCACTAACCTTATCTTTTTCAGATCTGCAGTTACTTTCAGCCCAGGTTTGATGCCTAATATGAGTCGAACGGTGCTTTTCACTGGTTTGTTTGGTCGACACCAGAGTTCTTCCCTTCTGCTTTGTTTGGAACCATATGTGCACCCAACATACAAACTCTGGTCCACCTTAAAAAACCTTTGCTGTGGTTCTGTAGTAGTGTGAATGTAAATAGACTGTCCTTCTCTTCACATTTGTCGATCCAGAGATTTGTGGCCTCCATCCATCCTAGCTTTCATAAATAATTTGTTTATGGTTAAACTGTTTAAACATGTTTCTAATTCGCCTTTCAGATCTAATTTTTGACATGACAGGGAAACTGCTGCTGTCACACACGAGTAAGGAAAGAGCATGACAGGCAAGCAAAAGAACTGGAAAGCATAATAAATGAAAGAAGCCGACAGCCTCATAACGTGTGATAGTTTTTACTGATTTGCATACCCCCAGGTTGGAAGAGAAAATCATGTGAGAGATTTATTTATTGTGAGAATGTCTGTGAATAAGACCTCCTAATGCTATCAGTTAGATAATTACTTAAAGAGTTCATCCAATTACTATAAGAAGATCACATAAGTAGATGCTCTCACTCTTGTCTGCTGGTGTCTCATCGTATAGTGATCCAGCTTTAGCTGCAAAGTGATTCTCCATGCAGTGAATTAACAAACTGTTACAAACAGACTCAAATAGGAGCCAAATCACTCTCAAATGTGAAGGGTTAAAGTGTTTTAAATTGAGCTTAAATGGTCTCTACACTAAAGTGTTGCACCACTGCTTGCTTTTGTGATACATAGAACAGTCATATTAATAGAAAGTCAAGAAAATAGTTCAAACGATTTAAAAAGCCAAACCATACAAATTGCAAGACATGGAAGAATTGATACGTTGTTGGTACGGTCTTAACTGATTAGGCATTTGCATGAAAAACATAGTTTTGACTTGAATCTTAATATTCCCAAAAATGTTCACATGATAGAAGCAAATACAGGTCTTAAGATGATCACATTAAAAAAAGGGGGAAGAAAGCTTCCCCCTCTCCCCCAGTTTCAATGAATACAAAATAGCCAATAAAAAAAAGCCAATAGTAAAAATGAATAGTTTTTGAAACCAGGAATGCTTAAATTTACTTTTTCAGAAGCAGCATTCACAATGAATGGGATTCTCGTGGCTGGGGCATCCAGTTTCAATGTTAAGTCACTGTTCGGATGTGATTAGAGGTCCTGCAGTGGCAGTGTGTTTTCAGAGTTGGGTGTGGCACAATTCTCTAGTGACAGCGTGATTTGGGGAAAATTGTGATGCGAAACTCTGATATCTAAAGAACTTGTACCGCTTTACTCTATCAGAAACTCAGATTTGGCAGGTAATGCGAACGCAGGATTAGATTTTTTTTAACAAGGAAGGAAATGGAAAAGGAATTCCTTTTGAAAGCATCCTTGATTGTTGGTTTCAGGAACTGCAATATTTACTTAAATTGGGAATGGCATGTGGACTGCTTAGGTGAAATACAAACTATTTTCCTAACAGCAAAAGAAAATGATCTTAAAGACCCTTCCAATCATCTTTAGATCTATTTTAAAAATGTGTCCTCTGTGTTTTTTTTTTAAATTATGATTAGTAGCCAAATAAAAAAAATCTGTGTGTGGCATTAGAAATTTGCCTCTGAGTTGTGGGCGGGACTGTTGATGTGGAGCATCCCCACCGCCCTTTTCTGTCACCCATAACGGAGAGCTCTCTGTTTACACTCTCTACACTAGCTTACAGCCCCTCAAAACTCACATCTCCACCCTAACATTAGCGGTGAAACAAAATGGTAAGCAATATTGGAGCTATCCAGCCATACAGATGTGAGTCATGCCATCTCAATTGAGGAAAACAAAAACAGATTGTGTTCACCTGACGTAATTTCTGTTTAACAAATAAAATCTTTTTGTCTGCTGCTGAATCACAAAGATTTGAATAAAGAAATACTCAGACATGCAATTTTAAGCATAATTTTCTTAATATTTGTCCTCCATCATCAGAAAAATGTCACAAGAACATGTTAAAAACACCAAAAACACAATTTACATCGGAGTGGGTCTTTAACAGTTCATTTTCTTTTTTGTAATTTCAAGAAAGAAGTGTATTACATGAAAAATGACTAGAATTTTGACCTTCTTTGTTTCAAAATTGTACCTTATGATCTCACATTTTGATGTGTTAACATTTTTCTTGATGGGTGAAAATAAATGGTTCCAAGTGATTGTGACAGAATATGCACAAAAAACCCAAATGCCTTCAAGCTGATCACCTCCCTCGGTATTTGACCATCCCTTTCTCTGCGCTTCCTCCTCCAACAGGAATTTAATCTTTCAAGCCATCATTGTTTTTCCTTTCCCCTATTTTACCGCGGCTACTGCTGCTGCTTAGAAGCCCACAGACTGCCTCCATTTGCCCCCTTCGTGCCCCCTCCAGCTCTAAGACTGTCTCACGTTTGGTTTCTGTATCTCTTTTTGTCCAACTCTCTCCTCCCTTTGTTTTTGTCTGCTTTCGTTCCTCTCCTCTCTCCTACTCTTCCTCTTCTTCTTCCCTCTTTCTCATTCCCCCGGTCTCTACCCCCCCCCCCCCTCACCGCCTGCCTTTTGTCTGTCTATCTGCTTTTTTGTAGCCCTGCTGTACGTGCCACAGATTCAGATGTCAGTCAAATGCTAGACGAGAGACAAACAGAGAGACACATGCATGCAATTACATGCTCACACTCACATGCATGCTGGCAACGCATGAGGAGAGTCTTGCAGGCACACATCTGCTCATAGATGTGTGCAATTTTACTGCAACATGTCCCAGTGTCGCATAAATTCAACAATTTGAGTCAACGTTAAATATTAGCCATGGACGTAGCTTTATTAAAGCACAACACAAGAAATGTTAATGGGAATTGTAACTCTCAGGCTCCTATAGTGTTTAGTTGATTGGGAGTAGCAGGAGAAAGGGGCAATGAGGGGGAGGGAGAGGGATAGATGGCAGAGAGGGAGAAGCAGAGACGAAGGAGGTCAGACTAAGCTTATAAAACGTTTTCTAACCTAACCTGGCCTATTTTTGCTGGGGCAAAACGGTGGACAGAGAAGCAGACGCACAAGTTCCCATAGTTACAGGATGCCTTTTGAAGAAGATGCCTAAACACACAGACACAACAAACCAAACAATGAACACAGATTAAATCCAACATACAAGACTCTCTTAATGTCTAACAAAAGTGGATATGTTTGAGATTTCTGCTTGTAGTTATTTTTCCGAGGTAACTTTTTACAATAGATAGATCATCTCTAGGGCCTATTGATTTAGGATCCTGTAGGCCAGAGTAGTCTAGCAAAAAAATGGTTCAATTTTTTCAATAATGCCAACAGTTTTTAAACTAACTCTGGAGATTTTGCTGGCGACACCTTGATAACACCCGCTCTTTGACATACCGTAACTCTTCGACCGTTTATGCAATCAACATGATTCAGTGGATTCTGATGCGGCTTTACATAACAATGCAAAGCCGCTTTTCTCTGCGACAGAATCAGCTGATTTATGTTGATTGTGTAAACACTTTATAACTGTAAAGTGTTGCATATCAGTGCAAGGTTGCTTTTCTCAGCTTTAGAATCAGCTGTAATTACTTTAATTGCTTAAACGTTTAAAGAGTTGTAGTTGTTGAAAGAATGTTAACTGGAGCAAAAGCTCTGGTGTTAAAGGGTTAAACCGTGATTTGGTTTAATCTGCTCTCACATCTTGCTCTGGAGACAATGTTACACACAAGCCTCCATCTTCTGTTCCCAAATTTTTAGGAAGTACAAAATCTTGCTATTCTTTAAAAGACCATTGGTGTCAGGTTGCAAATGGCACAATTACCTATTACAGTCTGGTTGTATTGTTCTTTTTTCAATCTGGACCCATTGGCAAATTTTAAAAAATCCTTAAACACACACTTTACTTCCTGCCCAATTGTTATTTCTTGGGATGTTGTTGAGTTGAATAGATTAAACTCTTTGGAACATGACTGTTCCATATCCGGTTCCATTTTTGCTGAGCAAAATTCAATAGGTGTTGTCAGAGGTTATCAATCCAGTATGTCTATAGGAAAACAGTAACAATAGCTTCTCACTTGGAAGAAGTATTGTCTAATTTTATGTTAAACACAAATTTTAATAAACTTCTATTCAACACACAAAACCATTAAGTCTAAAAAATCAAATGTGAAAGCAAACCAAATGAAGGTGTACTCGTTTTGAAGCTCTGGCCAAGTCAGCTAAGCTGCCCGCAGTTGCTATTTGTCAATGGCAAAAGTTTCTAAATGTTTTTTTAAAGCTTTGTGAAGAGTTTGATACAAAGATAATAACTTAAAGAAGATAAGAAAACAAACTTATTGAGAACTATAAGATTTTAAACTCCTTTTACTTTAGACTCTTATGAGTGTTTGTTTTTTAGTGAAGTGAGTAATTTAGAATAACATTTATGTCTTTATGTATTACAGATTAGAGCAAAACTTTGTATGTCATACTTTTGGCATAGTTCAACTATGAGCCAGTTTTCTTTTTTTTTTCTCCTTTTGCATTTATGTTAAGAATTTGCAACATAAAGGGCTCACAGTCTTTTCTTTACATTTGACCTGAAACTTTGTGACAGAAACATATGTTACCCCGGACGTCAAATTGGATCCAGATTGTGTGTCTTCTCAGAAACGTTTGAACTGTTACGAGACCTTTTCGTTCTTTTTTTTTTCTTCTCCCTTTTTTTTTATCAAAGACACAAACTTGAGTGTGTGGTGGTATAATTGGCTGCACAGACAGGCTACAGATGTTCTTTTCTTTCAACTAGTAGAGTAATTTCAGATGCTGTTTTCTTGTCACCTTTAAAGATTGAAGGGTATTTTATCAATTTCTTAAATGAAAATTTCCTTCAGAAGCTTTTAATAATACTTTTAAAAAGTGTCTTTCGAAGTGTTAATTACAAAAACACGTTTTCTTATCTAAAATTAATTTTTTTAGCTGAAAAAAATCATTGAGTGAGATCCAATACAGAAGTGATTAAGCCAGTTTGGAAAACAAAGACACAATAGAGAAGTGATTCAGCCAGTTTACAATACAGTGGTAACATCACAAGTGTCATTGATTCTTTAGTTGCTCGTCATGTATGTATAAATGTATATAATGTAAAATGTTCATACTTTTACACTGATGTACTCAGAAGTCCCTTCTTTAAAAGTCCACAGATAGGTCTATCTGACCACAGAAAAGCTATTGATGATATAAGGCTGCTGTTAATCTAAGTGCTCAGCATATTCGGTTTTAGACTTTCTAAAGATGTATGTTGGCATTTATACATGGCCAGATGTGTGCAATGTCATTTTGTCATTTATTATGGCGGTACATAATTAAACACAGAGTGTGCCAGACAATTGCCATGAATGAAATTTAAAATCTCCCATGCTGATCCTAGTGGACCACTGTGTCTACAGTGCCCTAACTTCCTTTTTCTGATCCAAGTAATCCTTTTCTTTTTACTTCTTACAGCTTGCTCTTTTGCCTGTTCACAACCCGATTTGACTGATCCGCTCAGAAATTGTTTTTTTACAGTGCAACAATACATAAACCTGTACATTCTACTAAAAGTTGTGCAGAAGTACTTTACTGGTCTGGTAGAGACGAACCAGGGCTTTCGGGCCATAAGATGGCCTTAAGGCTAATTGAAACCAAAGACCTGGTGGTGGGCTAAGCTCCATTCTGAATGAGCACTTAAGCTGTCGGATAGGTCTAAATGCGATCCAAAGAACATACAGAAGGTGAGGTGCCTAGCATAATTCTGCCCAGCGTTATTCTGTGTTCATAAAATATGCCAATATAATATCTGAGTTTTCCATTAAGCCTTTAACGTATGTGCTTTATCTGTAGGACAGTCTCAAAATAAGAGGGACACATAGTACTTTAAGTAAATGTCTCTAAATGGTCACTCTGAATTGACCAGAGGTGTTTATATGAATGTGTGTTGTTGTGGGGCCGTGTGATGAACTGGCGACTTGTCCAGGGAACACCCTGCCTTTGCCCAATAGTAGCTGGTACAGGGTCCAGCAACCCCGTGATCCCAAAAAGGATATGGAAATGGGATGGATGGGTGGATGACTAAAAAGTAATGGACACAACATATTTAATCTGGACAAAGCCGCAAATAAAATTTACTTTTCTGTTGAGCAAATCTGCACACCAAGATTGAAGACTTGCTAAATAAACGATTTGAATTGTCAAGTATGAACGTCTTTAAAAAGGTTGGGGGGTGAGTGAAGATAACAATCTATTCTGACAACAATAGCAATATTTTTTGCAAGCCAAATTCCAAATACCATATTCTGGATAATACTAAAAAAAAGTGTGGCTAAATAAATAACATTTATATTTACATTTTGAGCACATTTCTGAAAAATAGACACTTGAATAGACCAAGCTACCTGGAAATATCACACAATTCCAACAGCTTCTTATGTGAGGCAGTATTTCCCAAATCAAGAGCTAACCAAGAAACAGAGAAAAACATGGAGAATTAAACCAGATAGTCTTTTCTTTCACCTACCTTCTTCCTGCCTTTCTTTGGTGTTTTAAGCAGTCCGCATGCATTCACACTGTCTCTAAACCACAGCATGGTCCACTTGCAAACATACATAAACCCTTGTCATCAAGAAGAGCAGGGTTCACTTTTGCAGCTTTAGGTGAGCTTTGAGACTTGTCAAACAAAGCTCAGTCTCTGATGAGACAAAGTCTGCACCAAACCCAAAAGACCTGTGTGAAAACACATTTATTTCATTCATGTAAGTACAATTGTATTGCAAACTACTTCACATGAGTTGGAAAGGCTGTCACATGTAAATGGATAAGAATTGTAAGCTAATTTGCTTGATACACAGTCTAATGAAAACAACAGTTTGCACCATCAGTATGACTCTTTCTGTCCCGGTTAAGTGAATATCTGGATGAATTTGTTGCAAACTATAAGGCAAATGTGAAATATGTTGGAAAGATGATGCAGTTTCAGTAGAAGTACTGCAGTAATCCCAGTCAACTATCCAGGCTTGTTTAACTTAAAATCATTTTTTTGAACTGCTGGTCTTATGTAAGGGGCTACTCCTGCCCTAGTAGGTGTGCAAGTCATTGATCAAATCATGACTGCAGCACAGATGCTTCTGGGGCTCAACAGGAGACATTGACATTGTTACAAATTGACATGAATCTTTCCAGCGGTCTCTGATAAAGAAGTTTTGTCTGAAGGTTTGGATACATCTGTTGTTCAATGTCTTGCCCTCGGCCAAATCTACAGGGCCTCCTTTCCCCCTAAACAGGGCCCCTTAACCACCCTTCCTTTCTCTCATTCTCTGCTACTCACTCTATCCTCCCTGTCGATCTTCTGCTTGCTGTTGCTCTACCTTGCTTTCCGTCTCTTTCTCTGCTGGCACACACATTGCTGTCTCCGTACAGTTGTGTGGTTTTCTGGGTACGGAATGCAGTATTTTCCATCATAATGCCAGCTTTACCCTCTTTTGTTTTAAAGCTAAAACTAACCCTCACAACTGGAGTGGTAAGGACAAATGTCCTCGCAGTGTGATGTGCTTGGCATGTTAGTCCTCAAAACCATACAAAGGCGTGCAAACACACACAAACTCATGCACACATACATAGAAACCCATTCCATCCTTTTGCCTTTGCTCACTCCCCATATCTTTCTCCTTTTCTCTCCTCACTCCCCTCCTGCTTTTTGTTCCCTCCCCTCCCCCTTACTTGCCCCCCTTCCCCTCCACCATCCCCCATCCTTCTGAAAAAGTGTGCATTCTGCCACACACACACACACACACACACACACACACACACACACACACACACACACACACACACACACACACACACACGCACGCACACGCACACACACAGACGCACACACAAAGACTGGTGCTCTACCTCCCCTAGGAGTTGTTCTTAACTCGCTGACTGAGGCACACTGTGCATGTGTCTGTGTGTGTGCTCACAAGCACTTGCGTGCTAATGCGGACCGTACATGGGGGGTGGTGGTTAGCATGTTTTTGTGTGTCCGCACTGCTGACTCCACAGATGATCCCCATTAGAGGCTGGCGGGAGTAGACACAAACACACGTACATGCACTTTTATCTTCACCCACACACGTACCCCCCCCACACACACACACGCGCGCGCACGTGGACACACACACTCATGTACAGGTACATGAGCATCCTTCTGTGGGACCTTATCCCATTTCATCCCTCAGGCTTTTAGTAAGCAGTCAATAATAAAAGTCTGCTTCTCTAAATTCTTTATATTTTATTTATGGGAAAAAATTAAGAAACAAACGAAAAATAAATGTTATAGGTGGGTTCATTAAACCCATAGTAAAATTCCTCCAACTAGCTATCTTAGAGCTTTGGCTATACTGAAGAAGCGGGGGGCAAAGGTGATGTCATCACCAGGTAAAACATCTTTCCTAGGCAACCAAAAGTGTCCAAGGAAACTAAATGTGTCACGAGCATGAGCAGAATTCAGAGTCTTGGTTGACGAATGGTGAGCAAGAGAGCTCACCAGTGAGCTGTAAAGGCCAATTTGTTGTAACACAATCATGAGTGAGAGGTGAATAAAGACAAGCAAGAAATAGATTTAAAAACAATTATAGAAAAAAACAACTGCAGAAATACATGCACGTGCAACCCTCACTAAAAATTCAAGTAATGAAAACAGAAATGCATGCACACATTGAGGTATGTCAGTGGTGAAAATTATTTTTGTAGGAAAAGATGAAAGTGGGGGAAAAAAACTAGTCTATGTCCTGCGTTTCTTTTGCAGGTGTAAAATATTTAACAAAGAAACTAAGTTTAAAGCTTACTCTGGCAAGATGTATTAATCAACATTAAAAAACAACTGATATGTTTTTTACAGTTAGGTTTAGCTAACAGTTTAAAAAAGTTAAGGTGTCTCTGAGACCCTCTCTGATAAAAAAAAAGGCATACTCATAAAAAAACAATAGATGAAAAGATAATTGGATTGTGTTTGTAATCCTTGTGATATCCTAGGCACTTTAATGTTGGGAGTTGGGTCATCTAGACCCACTAGACAGTGCTCTGAACCTTTTTTTCTTCAATGATTTGTGAACCTCACTGGTGTCCATGGATTACATGAAATCTTTCCACCTTTATCCACCTTTTGTCATGGTAACGGCATCGTTACCCATCTAACATTGGCCATATTGGGGTGTGTTCGGTCTGTGTTGAGGGAAGGTTTCATCTGTTTGGCTAGCTCATCTAATAAGACCAAAAAAATAACTATTCACTGTGTTTGCTGTGTTTGTTTTGCTTACTGTTCACATGTTGGACCTATCATTTTACTAATGCACAGAAAAACAAATAGGAGGTGGTGGAGATTTGTGAACAGTAAAAAAAAGAGCTATGAATTGTTCTGCAGCATCAGGGGGAATTATTCCAGCTTTGTGAACCCACAAAGCAAAACAGAACAGATGAAAGCAGCATTTGCTATAGAGATTCACATAACAGTATCATGGCACACTCAAAACAGATTCTTGGAGAAATTAAACACTGTGAATTATGAAACAGCAAAAGCAAAATTATTTGACAAAGCCATATGAAGGTCCAAAATGTATTAAGCAACATTACTATGTTTACAGGCGCATTTATGTTCAAGAAATAAACTGCATCCAATGCTGTCTTGTACAAATGTCCTTGTAGAATGAGAAATGGCAACACTTTCTTTTGTAGCTGAAACACATTTCTTGAGTACAGTGTCATGGTATTGCTTCTTCCAAGGAACAAAAAAAAAGCTACTTTAAAATTCTTGTTGTGAATTCTAAATCTGCCAACCCTGCCAGATATATGTTGCTAAAAATAAAATATTATAAAAAAGCAAAGACCATGATAGGTCCAGTTCTGACACAAGCATTGTGTCAAGAATGCTTCAACCCTTAAACACCAGGGGGGTTATCCAGAAAGCAGGTTATGTGAGTTACCACAGTAGGTTTGAGGCTAGGGAAGCGGATAACTTCAGCTTTCAGTTACAAAAACAGAGGTATGTTTCAGGTTTAGTTCCCATAGCAACTTATGCTCTGAACATAATCTGGTCTGGAGCAGGATTAGTTGAAGGTTAGTTTGTTTTCAGAGAGGTGAAGCAGCATGGCGTGTCCATTTGAAGACGATATAGTGGATGAAGAAGCCCAGATAATACTTTTTCCACCATGAGAGGGTGATAAGACCACATATTCTTGATGTTGTAGAGATAAACTTTTTTACATTAATCGAACTTAATTATTTGCTTCAGTTAAGATAAATAATTTCAGTCAACTAAAAAACAACACATAGTTGCCAGACCTTTATTTTACTTTCATTCAAATGAATTCAATTAAGTAGGTGTAACTTTGGTGCTGCTGTTAGATTGGCAGTGCAGGAATTGATGGAGACCATTCCCTGTATACCTGTCTGGACGGATTTGGGTTTAAGTGTGGGTTTTTGACCAAAGGTGTTTAGTTATTTAGTTGTTTTACTGTGTATGGTCTAGTTATTTGTACTGTTATGTTTAATTCTTTCTGCACCATGAGTGAGAAGGACAGAGAGGATGATGAGTTTATTGAGCACCCCTAGTGCATTAATCCAGATTGTATCATTTATTTTAATTTTATAAAAATGAGAAAATCTGTAGTCTCAAACTTGGACATATGAGAGTTCAAGAAGTACAATGAATTAAGATGGAAAAACATTTAATTGAATTGGAGTAATATGACATTTAGTTAGATAAATATGTAAATTTGAGTTGCATAAACAACTATTGAATTGAGTCAGTCACATCCATCTGTTTCTAAAGACGTCGCACACTACCACCTGATGACGACTCTGAGGAAGGCGGAAGGTATTCCACCGAAACATGAAAGGTACGTTTGACAAAAAACAAACCGTGTCTGATAAAAAATAATTTAAGAAAACAACTATTGAATTGGATAGACATAAGAAATTAGGTTGAATAAATTTAACTCAATTACTTGTTACCAATTTAATCAATTCATTTAAATTTTATAAGTTGTGTATATATATATATATATACACAACACAATGTGATTGAAAACAATATCAGAAACTCGTGCGTTTACTTTGTCCATTATTCTTCTCCAAGCAGAAACGCTTCCTTTTGATGATGCAGCCGTATTACATTTGTGGGCGTATAATCTTCGTATGCCGTCATTAAAATCTCCGACTCCGTCTCACTGAAGTATAGCGCTCGCTTTTGTTCTCCACACGTTTCCATGGTGACTCCGGAAATTGGCGATCTATTGAGAATGTCTTTATGTACTTGCTGTGCACGCGCATTAACCCAGGGTTACCAAGTGGAGCGTAATTATGCTAACTCATATCTGGTCTTTTGGAACCGACATACCCAGAGTAAGCAAGTTCAGGCGGATTTCAGCCAGAGTTCAGGGTTAAAGTCAGGGTAGTTTAATCTTGCTTTCTGGAATACCCCCCTGAGCTTTAGCTCCATTGTTGACGTTCTTTGAATAACTGTAACTTTTTGACTGGTTAACATGATCAATGTATTTTCAATGCAGAGTGTGTAGGCATATTAAACCAACTGATTCAGATGCAGAGAAAGTAGCTTTGTGCCATTGCATATTAGCACAAAGTTGCTTTTCTCCACTTCAGAATCCGTTGAAATTACTGTATTTGGCGCATTATGTAAGATAAAACAGCCAGCATCGATGCACACTGGGTTTTTGTAGAGACTTCTTGATAAATTTCCAGGACACTCGATTTTAGAATAGTAGATTTGAATAGCACTAAAAACATATATATATTTGAATAGCACTACAAAATGGCCAATGCACTATATAATGCACTGTGTAACAAATTTTGAGGAAATTCTGACACAACCTAAATGTTTTTAAAATCCCTTCTGGAAACCACTTTTGGATGCTTTTGACTTTTGAACTTACAAGCAGGTCTGGATGGAAAACTGTTAGGCCAGTATAGTCAATGTAACCACAGAGATTGGGAATACCTCAGAAAAGTGTTGTCACTCCGTGAAGGCTGCTGGCGCATGTAACCTGAAACGGGATTACTCAAGGATGAAGCCATTTATCAACTCTGTGTAGAAACACCACAGAGTTCTCAGGGTACAAGCTCATCTCAGATGGACACGGAGATAGTGGACACGTGTCCTGTGGTCAGATGAGACTGCTTCAGCTTGCTTTGGAGAAAGAGACGTCATTATTGCCCAAAGTACGATTTGTGTGAGGATGTCATTAGTGTAGGGGTGAAAAATGGACAGATTATTTTCAAGTAATCGGTAGTTACTTTTGTAGAAAAATCCCACACTTTTTTCCTGTGCAATTAGAACAGCATAGTCCTCCTGCACTTCTAGCCATCTTCTATTAAAAATGTATGGTGCATCATAAGGAGGGGAGCGAGACTACAACCACCAGAGACTGTTGGACTGCTGAATGTCATATTCTGTATGAACAGGCACTGACTCCTAGCTGTAAATGTCATCAGAAAAGTGTTTTTAAAAGAAAAGGTGGTGAAATCTATATTTCTCAAACAGATGAGCAGAACATGTGTTTGTGACCATTTTTTATTCTAAATGTTTTAAACCAATTTTGTCAGCTGTTTACAGAACTGATCTGAAAGCCTGTTTTGGAGATCTAGTCATTTCCTTTTTAACAGGACGTGGCATAACTGAAAAAATATTCTGTAAAGGAGTTAAAAGGAGGAATAATCAAGCCAACAAGTCATTGGAATTGGTTATTAAGACAACTGACTGATGGAGAGAACTAGACTGAGTAAGTGTTATATCACCCATAGAAAATTACTTACTTCTGGTTCCAACGAAATGAAATCAATTCAGTCGCCATTTTTCCTTCATTCGGAAGTCACCACGTTGGAACCAGAAATTGTTAGTGAGCGCCGATTGATCCGAGTTGGTCTGAGTCAATGTTTCCATGGCAACTACTCTAGCCAATCAGGAGTGTTAGAGGACCACACTCCTACCACTGAAAGTTCTTGTAAACATGCTTTATTATTAACATGTTCAGGACTATAGATGGCACAAAACTCATGGAGTTTTTGGTTTCTTTCTTATTTTTTTTTTTAAATTATTTTTGCTATTTTAATCTATCAAGTAAAACATTTCATTCTTTTTGTAAAATCTTGGAGATGCAACTGGAATCAGTCAGTAGTAAGCTTGCAAGCTTGGTTATTATAAGGAAACTAATTTGTTGTCATTTTGCACAAAAAAATTAGTAAGGTTTTTGAAGAAATTAGTATGTAGTTTGTAGTACCAGTACATGGAAAAAAAACTGGTTGCAATTGACAAATATGGAAAAGATGATAAATTGTAATAAAGATATATCAGTAGCACAAAATGTTAATTATTTTGCTATGAATTATGAAAATGCATTAGTGAAGCAATCATGTTTAAGTCCTAAAAATACATTTCACAAAATGAAAAACTTAGAAAAAACAGATTTATACTAAACTTTCATTTTATATTAATAATTTAGAACAAAGCCATGACATTTTTTATTTTTTATATAGTTTTTGTTGTTCAAACAATTTAATGAAAGATATATGTTCTAAAGGTAATGTAGTTTAGTGCTTGTACAATTACAAAACATCATACCACAATGCCTGTTTGCAGCCTTCAACAAAAATTAGCTTACTTTGGCTAATATTTCCTTTTTAATGTTTAAAATGGTCTAATTAACTTTAATCAGTGTGGTCAAAAGAGAAGAACTTCACCATGAAATCTAACAGTTCAAGGCAATTATGTCCTAATCTATTAGATCCTGTTGAGTGAAAACGAAAAAATAAGCATGTATAGCATTAGTTCTTGTATTTAACTTGAAGAAAATGATTGTAAAATGTAAACAGTGTTTAAGACAACATTTTGGTTCCTATTAAAGAACAACACATACATCATGCATTTGCTTTGCCATTCAGCTCTATGACCGAAAAACAAGAAGTGTGCAGCTTAGTTAGGCCTTGGAGGTGTTCAGAGGTGTGAATGTGACTTTATTTGCTTTTAAAAACAACCCCTTTGAATTAATAGGAATTACAAATTCATCTCATTTGGCTTCTTTTTCCTTTTCACAGTTTTCTTCTAAGAAGTGTGACACTTAAAGTGGCAGAGTTTGGAGAAATTCCAAGCTGCTGTTTTTTTCTTTTTTCTTTTGTATTAAGTTGCACATTAAACTTCCACTGTGACATACTTTGAGCCTGGTTATGCAGTTTAAAGACAGTATATCACTTAGTATAATTGTAAAATAAGTACATGTCATGATAAAATGACATAAATGCAAATAAAACTCCAGAGTGGATCATAGAAATGAACTTTGAACCACATGACAATAAAGGTCTGTATGCTTTAAGGGAGCCCTGTTGGGATTCAGTGTAAATGTGAATGCTAACAAACTGTTTACCCCTTGTGCTATCTTAGATGGCCACACCCTTACATTGACGTGCTCTCCCTACCATGACAAAGGTGGATAAAGGTGGAAAGCTTTCATGTAATCCATGGACACCAGTGAAGATCCCAAATCATTGAAGAAAAAAGGTTCAGTGCACTTTCTAGTGGGTCTAGATGACCCAACTCCCAATGTTAAAGTGCCTAGGATAGTACAAGGGTTAACTAAGCAAATAAATTAGGTGACTTAAGGTCCATGCATTTAGAGTTGGATGAAAAAACTGTGTGCAGTACAAACGACAAAAAACTTCAATCTCATCAGTAACATTGTGTAGTGCAGAAGTAGCTTTGCTTTTCAGTATCTGACAATTAGAGGATAAATATAGAGACTAGTGTTTTTTTTTCCAGGCAATATTATCATCAAATTGGCAGTGCTGAGAGCATTAATTTAAGTAATAATTCATAGTTGCTAACAGCTTAATCCAAAAAGTAATGAAGTTAGTAACTCAGGTACGTTTTAAAAAAAGTAACTCGTACCAGGAAAGATAACTATTTGTGCTGCTGTGAAAAAAAGTTGCTGCAACTCGGCATTTTGATTTTTCTCATCAGTTCTCTCAAATCAATTGAAATGGGTAAAATAGATATGTATTTGTGTAAAACCTTCAGTAATTATTGCATATCAACTGACAGCACAGGACTTATCCTGTACTTCAAGTATTAACTTTGGAACAAAAGTAAAGATTACAATGTATGTTTGGCTATTGCAAAACAAATCAACGTTTAACAACCTGAGACAACTGGAAAAGTAAACATGTACTTCCAAGTATTTGGTTCACAACAAAAGCAAACATTTAAAGACCATAAAGCGTATTTAACTCTGTTGTCCAAATTAAATAAATCTAATTTACAATCTTAGGCATCTGGTCAGGTTTACATCTGTTCTTCATTTCTTTATTAGGTAAGCAGTTCTTGCAGTAACTATAGCTAAATAAATGCATCTAACTCTTTACAAACTGACACGATGATTTGAAAGTACTCTCACCGGCCACTCATCAGGCACACCTGTGAAAATATTAGTTAGCGCAAATTTCTAATCAGACTATAACATGGCAGCAACTCAATGCATTTAGGCATGTAGACGTGGTCAAGAAGACCATCTGCTGTAGTTTCAAACCGAGCATCAGAATGGAGAAGAAAGGGGATTTAAGTGACGTGGAACGTGGCATGGTTGTTGGTGCCAGGAAGACCAGTGCCAGTATTTCAGAAATTGCTGGGATTTTCAACCACAACCATCTCTGGGGTTTACAGAGAATGGTCTGAAAAAAAGAGAATATCCAGGTCAGAAATGCCTTGTCGATGTCAGAGGTCAGAGGAGAATGGCCAGACTGGTTCTACCTGATAGAAAGGCAACAGTAACTCAAATAACCACTGGTTACAACCGAGGTCTGCAGAAGAGCATCTCTGAACGTACAACACGTCCAACCTCGAAGCAGACAGACTACAACAGCAGAAGACCACACCGGGTGCCACTCCTGTCAGCTAAAAACAGGAAAATGAAGCTCCAGTTAACACAGACTGACCAAAATTGGACAATTGAAGATTGGAAAAACATTGTCTGATCTCCATTTCTGGTGCCACATTGGGATGGTAAGGGTTAGAATCTGGTGTCAATAACATGAAATCATTGATCCATCCTGACTTGCATCAACAGTTCAGGCTGCTACTGGTGGTAATGATGTGGGGGATATTTTCTTGGCATACTTGGGCCCCTTAGCACCAATTGAGCATGGTTCCAACATCACAGCCTAACTGAATATTGCTGCTGACCATGTCCGTCCCTTTATGACCAAAGTGTACTCATCTTCTCGTGGCTACTTCCAGCAGGATAAGGAGTTGTGTCAAAACTGGAATAATCTGGTTTCTTGAACATGACAATGAGTTCACAGGACTCAAATGGCCTCCAGAGTTACCAGATGTCAACCTAATAGAGCATCTTTGGGATATGGTGGAACAGGAGATTGGCATCATGGATGTGCAGCCGAAAAATCTCCAGCAACTGCATGATGTTTTCATGTCAATATGGACCAAACTCTCTGAACCTTGTTGAATCTATGCTACCAAGGATTAAGGCAGTTCTGAAGAAAAAATGGGGTTCTCTCATTCAATTTCTAGAAAATGCCAACTTTTCATCGTGTTGGTCCTGACTCGCCATTCCTGCATCTTCTTTGATCTGTTTAGTGTTGGTGTATTGGGTTGGATGAGTGCTCTGGCTTGATTGTAAAACAACATTGGCTCTTACTGTCTATCATAAAACATGACACTGGTCTAGTCAATTACAATCTCTTATCCTGTTGTTCACCCATTTCCCCCTTCTGACAGAAAGTCATTTTTTTAAAATCAATTCAAAGTAACTCACAGTGTTTAACCATAAGTAACAGGAACGATAATATAAAAATGAAAAAAATAATGGCGCTACCTGTTATTTTTTATTGTATTATCATAAACACAAATGAGCTCTGTAACATTTTGTGGTGGTTATGTCCATGCAGTCTGAATTCAAATCAAACAAAATGAAGCTATAAAGCCAATTATCAATATGTGCAACTCAGTAATGCCAATCTTTTTTCTTTCTATCAGCCTTTTCTTTTCCTTTTTTGTTCTTGTTTTGTGCAAAACCATGCCCACACAAGCAACTGTTGTAGCTGCATGTTTCCAGATGGTTTGGTTCACTGTGTAAAACAAAACCAACCAAAATCTGAAAAAAATCGGCCTTTCCTGCCCAGTCAGACAGAATCTTCTCAAATCTACCGATGTGACAGTATTCCAGGTGGATCTCTATACAATTTATGGAATTTAAATAATACAAAAGACAACCATCCTTTACTAAAAAATATTTGGCTAAAAATCTGTTAAATAGTTTGTCTTACAAAATTTGGAAAGTTTATTTTTTTTAAACATTTGCTTTTATCCATTAAAAAAAAACATTTCTATGTTCTTGTCTTCCCCCATAAGATCTTAGATGTGTTTAAAAAAAGAAATTATTGTTTAATATTAGTTTTTTTTCAGTTTTATTTTATTCCTAAGCAAAGCAATAATATATATGCTGTTCAAAGTTAAAATCACTGTATTGGTCAAGGCTCCAGCAGAACTGCTACTCTCCTGGGCAGGATATTCTTTCAGCATTGGGGTTTGTAAATATTGCTCCATTTTCTAAAAGATACACTTCTATCCTGTTAATAATATTCTGTGATTGATTTCCTTTAGGTTTGCATCCAAATGTAGTCCTCGGAGATCATCAACTGCACGCTTTTGTTTGGAAAACAGCCCAGACATTGAAGGTCCCACCTGTATAATTTGTGCTGTGTGGATTGGATTCTTCCCATCTTTCTTTAAACACACATCTACTGTATACTCAGATTTACTATGGCAGGTTTGGACTCATCGAACACCAAGATATATCTTTGAGCCTCCATCCTTTCTTTGCATGCTTCTTCTGTTTCTTCCGTCTTTATGAATGAGCCTGTGAAAGACCTAGGTTGTAGGTAAAGCTTTAGTCACATAGGATCAGCTACCCAAATGACATCTGTACAACATGCCAGCATCTCACCTACATCACCCTATCTTTACCATCATGTGTTATGTAAGAGTTTGCTATGACCTGTCTTCTTGGTTGTTCTGTTATTAAACACGGTTGTGTTTTTCACACACTTGACACGTTTCGACGTCTTCGTCTGAGCCTCGTTATGCCCAAAAAAGAATTTGCACAGACATATTCACTCTACGGCCTCAATGAGGGGTCTACGACCTTGATTTGTACAGGTTTGTCCATTTTTCACCCACAGACAGCCCACATCCACCCGTAGGGGCAGTTATAACTAATGCTGCATTCCAGCCGACGCGATTCAAATGTCAAATTCATGTCCTCTACCTCGCTTTTGAAGTGTGTCAAATTTTATGTTTCATGATGTCTGAATTATTGTCTCATTGCAGATAAGAAAAGTTTTATAAAGTTCAGAAGGAAAACAATCAAATTCTCATCCGCATTGGTTTTGGACTCCACCCGCTGATCACGTTATCAAAACGTCATGGGGCAAAGGTGACGTAACACATCTTCTTTGGCAAAGTTCTGACTTTTGTACTCTGAATACATCACACTGGCTGTACCGGCTGAAATGTACTGTACCGCCCAAACTACGCTGGTGGCAGCCCGCCGTGCCTGTCACTCTAGCAGGACCTCTGATTGTGTTTTAATGACTTAACAATAAAACTGAATGCCCCTGATGCAGGGATTGGATTTGGTGTGAACGCAGTTTTAGGCCTTATGTTTGTTGAAACCTAAAAAGGTTCTTAGGCTGTAATCCTAACATTTTGCCCCTCAAAATTACTTTTATTTTACATGGAGATTTTTCTTGTTTTCGTTTTGCTCTGTCTTTTTGCTTTCCTCCCTAATCAGAATTTCATGTTTTAACATGTTGACCATAAACTCATCTTTTAGGGAACAAAACTGGAGTTGCCTTGTTTCAACTATGTTTAATCATCAGTCTCCACTCTCCTCTCAAACTGCATTGACTCTGTTGTAATTGGCTTTAGGTGACCATTTTGATTTTAAATTTGTAGTGGATGCCAAAAGTAAATTATATTGGACTTGTTTTGATACCGCTTTTGTGTGGATTTCTAATGTTTACCATGTTCTACCAAGATTTAAGAAGTTTATATATATATATATATTCATATGAGCAGTTTTAGGGAGTTAGTTTGTTAGTTTTAGAGGGAACAGGTTTTTGAAGAGTTACCATTGACTTTTTCTGCTTAACATGTTAGGTCTTGCTGCTTTCAGTAGTTATGGTTATGTTAATTATGCGTAGGCTCCATTCCTATCTAGATTTCACTAAGAATAACAGTGATTTGACCAAAGACTTTTGCAGACATAAATGACATAAATGTAGCGTTAAAAAATTTCAAAACAGCTGGTTTAATCCCACCTTTGTCATCCTGAAAGTACTTTGAAATGAATGTCTGATTATCACCAAAATGTTTGAGAACAATGTTTTGGGAAGTAAACTGTGTTCATTTGAGGAACTGCATGTTTGGTGGGTTCTAAGGTCAAGAACATAGTATAGCTCATAACCTCATTGTAAATTTTACATGTTCATTCACGTTGTTTAAAATCACTTCACTTAAAACGCAAAACATGCTAAGGATCTTTTAATTGTTAAAAATAATTATTATCAAAGGAAAAAAAACTCCACCATATAGTTAAAGGTGAATTCAAAGAACCAAACTCGCCATACCTAAAATGACCAGAGGTGGCTCTAAAAACAAATAATTTCTTTTTGACTTCCTTTCAAATTCAAATTCAGTCAACTTTATTCATCCTTGAGGGGCAATTCTGTAAGAGTTGCATACAGCAAATTTGAAAAAGTTTACATCACGTAGGCGCATTAAAAAACAATATTAAACAATATTATAGATATGAAGAGAGACCCATAGTACACACTTACACACAAAACACTATAAAAACACAAATAGCATATTGGTTATGTCTGAATTCCCACTCTGATCCCTAACTACTAAAAAACTATATAGTGCGGGACCATCTTGTGCCCTGGATTTTAAAAGCAATTCGGACACCATGCTCACTACTTTTTTTCTTTTTTTAAACGCAGAGTAGGACATCATCAATTTCACCAAGATAAAATCTAATTGATATGAGCATTCTGCGATGATCATTTAGGAATCTCCTGTCTTCTGAATATAAAAATGTAGATGGTTTATTGAAACAATACATTTACACACATTTTATTTTGGCAAAAATACATTGTGGTCTATATTCGCCAATCTAGTGAACATCAATGCACACTGGTTTTTCACAGAGACATCTGGGAAATTTCTAGGGCACTCGATTTTGAAATTGTAGATTAGGACAAGACTATAACATTGTGAACGCACTATATAGTGCACTATGTAGTGAGTAGGGAAGGAATTCTGACACAACCAAAGTGATGGTGTGTGCATGTTCAATTGAGTGTAATTGCACTGATTAGCTACTGTTTTTTTTATATTTAACCTTGAAATGTCAACGGCCTGTAAATATTATCATTTTTAATATTATCATTAGACTGATTTAAAATTTGGATACACAGAATAAAATGGAAAGGAAATATGTTAAAAGTCATACTGTTACACAAATGAACTTACCGGTAGTCTAAACCAGGTTTGAGTTGTTGAGGTTTCAGAGTTCAATAAAAACAATGACACTCCATGAAATGCAAAATTAGTATATCATAGTTCTAAAAAGATTAATTACAAATAACAGACTAAAACGCAATAGTCTTAATTTGACAATAATGTCCATAATTATTATTAATTGGTCATTTCTGAACAGAACTTGTTTTTGAAAGGGACTGACAAAAAGGGATGTATCAAACAACACAGTTTTTAAAATTGTATCTATTTTTTTAGCTGCTCATTTACCCAGTGCTTTATCAGAACTGCAGGAAGTCTGCATCCTGGAAGAAAAACCCTTTGCAACTTCTTGTGTTTTACCATAAAAGGACTTAATTTGTAAAACACCATAACAGGAAATGCAGCCTGTTTGCTGGCTAACTTTGCACTGACTCTAAACACAAGTTCATTTTTTTACTCAGTAAAGTCACTTTGTTGTGTTTCCCACAAAAGTACCCGTTTGAGGAATGTTTTGCTATAACATTGAGCATCTTTGTGCTTTTCAGTGACCGGTGGCAACAGGAAAAAGAGAGAAAAAATAAAAGCGGGACTGAAATTCAACCAAAGACAGTTTCTTAAGGAGGATAGATATGCTGTTCTAGTGAGGAGCCATCCATTTTGAAAGCTTTGGGGAAATAACTAGATTAAAATGTTGCTGTATTCTTGTTAAAATAAAAGACACAACTCTCCTAATCTACAAGTCATTTTAATGAGTTACCCTTCGATAATGTTTTGGTTTGCCTTTGAGGCCAAACCCATTGTACAGGAAGGTGATGCATTTGGTTTGCTGCTGGGAAGCTAAAGATCTATTATGGGATGTTACTGAGCCTTGGCTTTTCTAAAAAATTGGCAAATAGGTGAACAAATCTTGACTGATTATACAAGAATTCTAGTATGAGTATTGGAACGTCGCAGTTCTTGATTGCTGTCTCTTAAAAAACAGAGATCATGCCCCTATTTTTGTGCTATAACAAGGTAATATTTTTTATGAATGGAAGACATTCACAAGTAAAAAAGCCTGGCAAAAATTTGCTGATCATCGAAAGCAAACAACACAACAACAACAAAAATCTGAAATTAATTGAGATTAAAAAAAAGAGCAATAAACAGAGGACCCAACAAGCCTAATAGAAAACCATTGACTTAAATACTGTCGCATAATTAACTAACAGAAAGCAGCTGAGATAGTCAAAACTGAAACCAGGTGTGCTCATTAAAGAGATGGAAAAGCAGGAATCACCAAGCACAGCCTGAACACAAAATATGACGAAAATTTCCAAAAGAAGGAAAAAACGCAACTAAAAAAAAAACAAATCATCACAGAATGAAACAGTTACCCTTTAACACCAGAAATGTTCGACCATTTGCACAATTAATGCAATTCCAACAGTTTTTGTAGCTGAGAAAAGCTGCCTTTTTCAGCATCAGAATCAGTATTTACGCTAAAAAGCAACAATAAATCAAAGAATGTCATCACTGAAACTACAGCTCCACAGTTAAAGGGTTAAACAAAAATTTCGCTAACTTGAGAAAAACCTAATCAATGCAAAAACGTTTCTGAAGCCAGGGGGAAATTGCTATTTTAATCGGGACTGACTTGTTTTTGAAATCGCTACCTAGAAAACTTCACCTGACCTTCAGTTACTTTTTTTTCCCCCAAAATGATTTTTGCTTGATTTATTTTTTCAATTTTTTTCAATTTTTACTTGTCATTGTAGTTAATTTAATTTCTTTTAGCTAATGCTTCCAAGTCCAGTGAAAGAAGAAAAACATATCTATAACTTGTAAAAAATATCACTTATTAAAAATATTATAAAAATTATAAAAATATTAATTATAAAAATATCACTTATATCACTTATAAAAATATTTATGTCAGTCACTTGAGTTCCTTTTAAAATGTTGCGAATGCTCTTTTGACTAAAGGCCCGTACACACCGGACGAATATTCGCCAGGCGTTATTCGCCAGCGTTTTTCGCCACGTTTTTTGTGTCCACACCCAGGCGATTTTCGCTGACGATGAGCCAAGTGAACATGCAATTTCATTAGCTGACATTAGATGGCGCTTAATGTAAAACGGGGATATTTTTAGAATGTCCATCATTATTTCTTTGCGGCAGTGTAGACGCTACTTTGCGTCTATCTTCTTCGCTGGTATGTGTGCTCAGAAAGGCAGTTTTGTGTTTGAGCGCCTCCAAGTTGTGTTTTACTGTAACTTCAGAAGCTCCAGACATGTGTGCCAAAGCGCCATTCTCATTGGTCGTATAGTTTTTGACGCGGCGCGTCAAACCAAAAAAACGAACCTAAAGTGACGCTTTAACGCGTGGCGTTTTTTCGCGTTGGTGTGCACACTCACATTGGTGCCTTTTGTTTAGTCACGAGGCGTTAAACGTCGGCGAATATCGCGCGCAAAATTCGTCCCGGTGTGTACGGGCCTTAAGATTATGCTGTTTTTAGCCACAAAAACAAAACAAAAACAAACCTGTGTTGTTGTCTATGACATAGTTTCTGCAGAGCAGCAGTAGTTCATCAAAATTTGCCTTCGAGTAAGACCATTGGTGCGGAGCAACCCAGCACCTGTTTCCCTCCTTGATGCTGAGAGCTCTCTGTTTACATGCTCTCCCGCTACCAGGGGGATATTCCAGAAAGCATGCTTAAACTACCCTGACTTTAATCCTGAACTTTGGCTGAAATCCGCCTGAACTTGCTTACTCTGGGTATGTCGGTTCCAAAAGACCGGATATGAGTTAGCGTAATTACGCTCGACTTGGCAACCCTGGGTTAATGCACGTGCACAGCTGGTACATAAAGACATTCTCAATAGATCGCCAATTTCCGGAGTCACCATGGAAACGTGTGGAGAACAAAAGAGAGCGCTATACTTCAGTGAGACGGAGTCGGAGATTTTAATGACGGCGTATGAAGATTACACGTCCATCAAGAAAGTAATACTGCTGCATCAGCAAAAAAAAGAGTTTCTGCTTGGAGAAAAAGAACGGACAAAGTATATGCATGAGTTTCTGATCTTATTTTCATTGTGATGCATATATTTATAGCCCTTGGATATATAACTTATCCAATTTAAATTAATCAATTAATTCAATTGGTAACAAGTAATTGAGCTAAATTTTTTCAACCTAATTTCTTAAGTCTATCTAACTCAAAAATTTTGTTTTACAACTTAAATTTACATATTTATTTAACTAAATGTCATATTACTTCAATTCAATTAACGTTTTTCCATCTTAATTCATTGTAATTCTTCTCTTCTTCTAATATGTCTAAATTTGAGCCTGCAGATATTCTCATTCTTATTACACTAATATGAATGAAACAAAACATATTTGAAACACATAGCCATTTACCACATATGTGGAACTCTCTTCATGCAAACTTAGTAGGGGTGTTATATAAACTCATTATCCTCTCCTTGCTTCTCACTCATGGTGCAGAAATAATTCAACATAACAGTACAAATAACTCGGCAAAACACAGTAAAACAGCTAAACAACCAAACACATTTGATCAAAAATCCACACTTAAACCCAAATCCGTCCAGACAGGCAAAGGGAATGGTATCCCAGAATCCTTTGCGGTGCTGCTTTAACAGCAGCACCAAAGTTACACCTACTTAATTGAATTAATTTGAATGAAAGTAAAATAAATGTCTGATAACTACGTGTTATTTTTAAACTGACTTAACTAAAAAGAATTGATGTATCTTAACTAAAGCAAATGATTAAGTTAGACCAAAGTAAATAGGTTTATCTTTCCAACATCCAAACGTGGTCTTATCACCCTCTCATGGTGGAAAAAGTATTATCTGAGCTTCTTCATCCACTAAATCATCTTCAAATGGACACGTCATGCTGCTTCACCTCTCTGAAACAAACTAACCTTCAACTAAACCTGCTCCAGACCAGGTTATGGTCAGACCATGAGTTGCCAGGGGAACTAACACTTGTGCTATCCTAGGCACTTTACCATTGGGAGTTGGGTCATCTAGACCCACTAGACAGTGCGCTGAACCTTTTTTCTTCAGTGATTTGTGATCTTCACTGGTGTCCATGGATTACATGAAATCTTTCCACCTTTATCTACCTTTGTCATGGTAGGGAGTACACGTTAATGTAAGGGTGGGGCCATCTAAGATAGCACAAGGGCTAAGCATACCCTGAAACATACCTCGGTTTTTGGAACCAAAAGCGGTGGTTGTACACTTCTTTAGCCTCAAACTTACCGTGGGAGCTTGCATAACCTGCTTTCTAAAATACCCCCCTGGAGTTATCCAGCCGTACAGTTTTAAGTCAGATGCCAGTGCAGACCAGGAAAACAAAGACATAGATACATCAGTAGTTTGTGGCCCACCCTGCATTTTCTATGAATACGCTCTTTTTCCAAAGGCATTTTTTTTGTATCCTCCTGATTCATTACAATGAAGAAATACTCCGAATTCTGCCAGAAGAACATGTTAAAAACACCAAAATTACAATTTCCATTGGAGTGGGTCTTTCATTTTTGATATGACAATGACAGCAGATCCTACTAAACATGAGCTCAATAGGAATTTGAGAAGATTGGAAATGTGAATTGCTAATATTCATTGTTGTCTGAGTCATTCCTGAGCAGTGTGGTGAGGTGTTGACATTTTGTTAAAGGCAGGGGGGTTCTTTGACAATGCTCAGGAGGAGTGTATAGCTAACATCTACATGAATGCCAGCACCCAAGAGATTCCAGCACAACATGGAAACATTACAAGATAATCATTTTGATTCTTTCTGTGAAGTTTCTTTTAAATATTCCCAATTAGAAAATGTTCTAATTATGGCAACTACAAGTGTATATAATATGCAGGTAAGTTTCTATTGCCTATGACAGCAATATTTCGACTGAAAGTACCTCTGTTAGTTTCTTCTCTGCAGAAACCATGGGTATACAGTGGGCTGCAGAAGAGGGGAAGACAGATTTTATTTCAAAAGCCGAATCCAAAAGCACTTCTTATCTTCCTTTTTACACTCGTATTGTCATCGTTTATCCAACAGTAGCGATTATTTTTCTCAAATTCCCCCCCCCCCCCCCAAAAAAATTAAAATAAGTGGATCCTGTAATATTTTTATTGCTTTCTAGCTTCATAAATCCTAAGAAGATTATAGCAGCATTAATGAGGATCGTGTGAGGTCAGAGAAAAGAAAGCAACCTTACGCTGCATGATAAGGTGAAGGGAAGCTTCTCCAGTTCTATAAGAAAGACACTCTACAGATGTACAGTAGCCTGCTAACATATGGGGTGTTTTTTCTATTTAAATGAAAGAAAAAGTGTGGAAAAGTTATCCATTGGGGGGGTATTAATTGACTCCACACACTGGTTAATACTATTCCGTCTGAACTGGCATCAGTGTCAGAATCACTCCTAACAACTGGAGCACATACATATTGATTGAGTTAATTGGTGGTGACATGCTGCAAAAAGTATGGGAGTGACGCACGGGATCCAAGGGAAATGGTAACAGGAGCTTGAATATTGTAACACAGATAAGACGGGCTACATGAAGGCAGACTAAACACAAACAAGCTGCAGGTATACATTCAGCGCTGAGGGATCGCTCCACTGTAGCAGCACTCTGCAAAGTTGGAAACAACCAAAGAGGAGCTGGAATACAAATTCCACCAAACACTTCTATCCCTTTAACCTCTGGCAAGTAGAGCACACCGGATCTCTGTATATGGTACAGTATTACCCATATTTGCAACAGCAAAGCAGCAAAAACAAAGGCAACATGGGAGATAATCAGTCTTAAGTCCTCATCTAAACTACACCAAACTGTCCAATGCCTGCTGGCCCAGGGGATTGTGCTGGAGTTTTAATCCACTTAAAAGCAGAGGACCTCTGCTGCTGTTTCCAAGGGGCTTGACCCGTGCTGAATGTGCACACACGCACAAAAAAATAAATAAATAAATAAATAACATGTCCACAGTTCTGTACACAAATTCCACCTCAACACCATGTCTACTCATACATATATTGTAGAGGTGAAAGCACAAGCGAGGAAATTCAGTCTGCGTATTCATTTTGGCACAAATATAAAGGTCATACAAGGGGGAGGTTGCGATGCTCAGATATTGAAATTGACAATAACTGTATAAGGCAGATGTTCGTGTTTCTAAACATAGGTTAGATTAAAAACTTTAATTTAAAGTGATATACGGAGACATCATCCTCAATATTTATTAAAGAGGGGGTCAACAGTCATTTGAACATGGTTGAACTCCTACAGTATTTGAAAGGAAGTATTATCTTGAATATAAAATAATTCTTTTGTTATGTTTTCCTCCATTGTAACGGCATAAATTATGAAATACATTATCAACGAGATAAAAATAAACTGTGAAATGTAAGTAATAATAAAAAAATATTTTTTTCCACAAGTTTTATTGCTTTAATATAAGTTCCGGACATATTGTCATACTTTTTCTCTTCTTTTTCCGTCGTTTTCTCGTTATCTAATTTGAAATGTACTAATTCCTTATTCTTGCGGAGGGAGGACAAACCACTGACTTGAACAGCTGCTTCATGACCCAAAAAACTGTCAGTCTTTCCCTGGAATAAATTGTGGAATATACCATCTGTGGGAACAAGGGGGGAGACTGAGGACGTGTAATTCCTGAAAAGCATGTGACGCCTTATAATTCAAACCTTGTGTTGTGATTACAACTTACATGAATATAGTTTTAAGTTGAATTGTTGTATTTTGGTCCGTTTTGGGCATCAAAATGACATAAAAATAAAGAAGACGAAGAAGTCGTTCTCCCCTGTGCTCAGCGGCCACGTTTCTGGAGGACTCATAGTAGAATCAATTCAGCGAGAGGGGAGCTTGAAACCGTGTCCGCTCATGCTTTCCTCCGAGTCTGAGAGAAACACAGTGGAAGGGAGCGCAGAGCAGGCGGCCGCGCTACACACTCACAACAGGCAGGCTGCGAACCACAACAGAACTCTCTATGCATTCAATTTCACTTACCTACAAAATAAAAAAGCTTAACAGTCATATTGAACTGATGCGTTTTGAGAGCACGTGGACGTATTCGTCAGTTTATAGTCTTTTTAATTGTAGCTTTGCTGCACATATAGACATTAGTGTAACCTTCATCACCTGTAGCGACTTTTCTGTCAATTGCTAAGTTGTGGTGCGTGCACGGAAGTCCAGACAACTTTACAAAAAGTTACGGGTTCAGCTCTGTCAACTACAGGTGCCTTGCCAAAGGGCATCTGTGAGGGAGGTAATGTGACTGCTAAAGTTTACCCAAGACAAACTTCAGGGTAGTTTGTGAACTCCACTGTTGGGTGATGTGCAGCTTGAGTGCTTTCACAAGAAAAATCGAAATGATTGCACTAATACAAATGTCTTTCCTTGATACAAATTAACATAATTAAGTGTTGAGGGTCAGGTTGGGGCAGCAGAATGATGTCCCACCCTCATCCTGAAGAAACACCTGCTGCAGGGCATCTGGGTCATCAGCTGAAGCAAACCATAAGGTTCCAAACACAACATTCATGCAGTTGCACGGGTTGCAATATGACTGCAATCAAATGTGCAGCACAAACGTTGGTGCACCGAAAATGTTTGTGTGGCCAAGTGGGTGTGTTTCCCTGCCGTCCAGCACCAATGTCACCTTCATGAGAGGCTCCATTGCAGGAGCATCCTTCAGAAGGAAACAGATTAGCTTTGCAGGCGGCGATGTTGATGAGGTCGCCACTTCCCAAGGTCACGCCTTCACATGTGTAACTGTGGGCCCTGTGGCGGGAAAGGCCCCCAGACCCCTTCAGGTCCTGCAAATCTTTGATTTGACCTCCTGCTTGAATACAGACATGAAAAGGCCACATCTAACAGCATGAGCTTTATTGTGATGCCTCAAGATGCTTTGGACTCCCCTCAATCACATTTAGTACAAACACGTCTTACTTTTTCATATTTTTGCAGGTTTTAGTCTCTACAAATGAAACTGCTGTGCACCACGGCTCTCTGCAGATGTTTTTTAGTATTTCGTACCCATGAAGAGCTCGTAGGAACACCCTTCAGTTGCTGGAGCACCAAGTATGCAAAAGACGCACAAGAACTACACCTCTGTGCTGATCTCCCTTCTCCACGGAGCCACATTTTTTCTTTATTCCCCTCCCATCTTCAGACAATGAACACATTGAGGTAAGTCTGCTTCCGCAGCCTGTGAATAAGAGACAGCCAGCTTTGTTTTCAACGCACGCACACAACTGTTTGTGCAAAAGCACACATGTGCACGATTGTGCATGAGGTGCCTGCGTCATGCCTTCGCCATGTGAGTCACTTGCTCTCATGGAGGGCTTGCAAGTAGTGAGTAAGAGCCCTCTGCAGGGCCTGAGCACACAACTGGAGCTCTGCTGCCTGCTCCATCACTGGCCAACAGGTTGCTCCGTCAATAATAGATGCAAATGCGCCGTCAGTCTGAAAATATAATCCTCAAACAGCCAGATGAGAAACAAAACGTGTTTTTCCTCAGAATCAAGAAATGTCATGAGAATATTGAGGCTTTATGCAGGACGGTTTGTGTCAGAGACACAGACTGTGCAGATAATGCAGTGGGAAAGATGCAAACACACAAGGGATGTGTGTGCTTGATGACTAATTCTCCTCTGGTTCCAACTGATTTGATCTCTTTTTAAGGGGCGTGATAAAGAACATTATTATAAAAGTTAGAAACTTCTAACTTGTTTAAAAAAAGACAATCTTACGTTTAATTCATTTGCTTAAGGTTTTTCTAACATCAGTTTTCTTAGAAAAACCTAAAAGACATTAGTTTATATAGAAGTACAGACTCATTCCGCCATCTAGTGGTAGTTCTTGGTTACTGCACAAATCGGACCGACACTGCAGATGCAGGATACTGCCACTAGAGGTCAGTAAGACGCAACTTAAAGGAGCACAGATTTCAAAACAAATTCAAATTTCATTTATTTAAGAAACAAAACAAATTTGATTTTACACACGCAAAAACAGTATAACGAAAAGCGCTTACATACAGATTTGATTTTAAAGAGACAAGAGAAAGGAGGACTCGGTAGCTCTGTTACAGTCTGGTATTTACATTTTTTAGAGTTGTTCTCCTAAAGAATGGAAATCAGCTGAGGTATAACTTAATTTAACCTAAAGGTAACATCGTCTCTCACAAGTAGGCAAGTCTTCATTAAATTCAGTCTCATTGGTTTGTCAGAAGAGTGTGGACAAACTCAAAGCAGACACTATCTGTCTTTTTCTCAAAAGAGGAATCATTTTTGTTTATTTTACATGAGAGATGTTGAGTTTATACATTTAGAAAGTTTTTATTTCCCTCCAGAAAGTCTTTTCACTCAGAAAAACCTAATCTCCACACGTTTGTCCATCCTACATGACCTCGGCGTCCTCTTCCTCCTCCAGCTCTAGAAGTCTCCCTGGGCAGGGCTCCATGGTGACGGTAACACCCATGCCGCTGCGTCCCTCTGGCATGTCCGTTATGTACATCCACGTGTTTGTTTCAGGACAGTAGCACTCCACACTGGACAGGAACCCGTGCTGGTTGTAACCTCCTGGACAAATAAAAAAAGTATTTATACATGTACAATTTGAAATTTAGCTAAAAATGTGTCCTGATACTATTTCATGAATCTGTTTATTTTGAATTTGAAAGAAAGTACAAGTCTTACTTGTAGACAAATACATTGTTACTAGAATAAAAAAAATACTCTAAAAATACTATTAAATGGAAACATTTCCACAAAATAAAAAAAGTATTCGTATGTCTAAGACAAGCTTGTATTGGTATTAAAAAAAGTTGGTGCAGACCAGTGCTCCTCAAATAGTGGGGCTTGCCGATGCGATGCCAGGGGGGGCCCGCTGTAGTAGCAGTTTTAGGCACTGGTAATACAGGTAATACTTATGACCAGTTCTTCTATATATTTTTTTAAACTTTACGTTTTTCATCCCAATACGAGCCGTCATCGTTTTGACCCCATACCGGCCTGATTTGTGGTTGTGGAACTGACCGAGGACGTAGATGCGGCCCTGGTGGACGGTGACTCCATGTGCGCTGCGGCAGTGATGCATGGAGGCTCTGGGCTCCCAGATGTTTCTGGCCATGCTGTAACATTCCACTGTGCACAGCTGGCTCTGCCCGTCGTAGCCTCCGATGGCGTACAGGGAGGAGTTTAAACATGCCAAACCTGCGCAATGCAAAGAAGAGCTTGATGTTCCGCTTCTTAACCACTTGAAACCTGGCATCCACATACAAGGACATCACATTGTGAGTTTTATTTTCACTTTAGTTAATTTTAATGACCTGGGACCCTGTGACTATGAAATAAAAAAAGCATATCAAACAAGCTTGAGTTGCAAGAGGTGAAGGCTAGAAATGTGGTTCTCTCCCAGTTTTTTTCACAACAACAAATCAAACAAGCATAAAATTGTGAGTCTGGGTTCGCTTGCAGGTGAAGATCTGGTCGTTATATTTGGATGCATCTTGAAATAGCGAAGCCCCAATTCTCAGTTTAAAACTGAACCGCATGTTATACCATTGAACTAAATTTTGGGGAAAGGGATTCGTTGCATCCCTGCTGCATACCTGTATGTTTACATTAAAGTGTCCAAATCCTGTTGTGCTAAATCTAAGGAGGATTAACTGTTTACTTTTTTTATTACATTACACCAAAATTGGTATGAGCCAACTGAAAGGTTTTTCTTATTTGTTACCTTCTTAGTGGCAAATTAAATATTGGATTTTTCTAAATTTTTCAGTTTTTTGTTTTGTTTTTTTGCAATATACAAATCATATATTAAACCAAAAACATTTTTGCCTTCTCCTGATTCAAAAGAAGTTCAATATAGAACTGCAATTATCGTCCTAATGTTTGTATAATGTCCTCCATCAAGAGGACATATATAAGAACACAATAAAAACACCAAAAACACGATTTTCATTGGAGTGGATCTTTAAATGTAAATAAGAAACAGAAAATTGGAGAACATGAAAATTGTCATGGATATTTTTTTGTTCTGTTTTTTATTTTTCTTCCCGCTCAGTACAGCTGCTTTACTAACTGCATGATGTTTTTTCTTCATCACATTTAACCCTTTGACATTGGAGATGTGGCTGGTGACACCTAAACAACACAGGCTCTCTGACATACTGTAAATCTTCAATCGTTTATGAGATCAACATGAAGCAGCTGATTCTAAAACTCCAAAAAAAGGAGGTTTTTCATGTTGGCTTTGCATCCATATGCAACACTTTACGGACGTAAACACAACTTAACAACTTCAGTGGCCTTCTCACTGCACCCCATTTACATGAGACACATTTCCTATAAACGAATTTGGGATCAGATGCAAACTATTTATAATTTTAGTCCAAATGTCCACTGGATAGTATGCATCCACACTGTTTCGAACTGCACCAGGATTCACTTGCAAGTGAACCAAGATCTGTTTGTCAAGTGAATTACTCTCTTGATGTACAGCAGAATCTAATCAGTGAAAGCTGATTCGCTGTGGCGACCCCTAAAGGTGAACAACATAGAAGTAAAAACTCTGAAGTTCAAGAAATTTCCATCATAACTCAAATTATGCAAAAACCTGGAAAACAAATATTATATAAAAAAAAATCCTAAAAAAGTAAGATGTCAGCAATAAGTGCAATGTTTACCATGATATAATAAATAATAATGAATGAATGTGCTGCATTGTTTTTGGTTAGAACAATTAGGAATAAAGAGCTATAATCTGGTGCAAACCACATTTTCTTTTGTGACTAATACTGCTGGACAAGGTCCTGCTTCAATGAAAATATCTAAGCTCTTTAAGCTTTCAGAGGTCAGATTTAAACGTTGAGACGTCTCAGCGTTTCCGGACGGAGTCTTGTTTGGAGCAAAGGTCACAGAGCAGACAAGATAATGCGATCAACTCACCCAGCCCGCTGCGGATAGTGTTCATGGGAGCCAGCGGGTGCCAGGTGTTTGTGTCGAGCTGGTATTTCTCAACTGTGTTCCACCGGTTGTGGCCATCATAACCCCCCGCCACGTACAGAGCTCCCCCACACGCAGCCACGCCAGCACCCAGGCGAGCCACCGACATGGGGCTGATGAACGACCAGCGGTTGGAGTCTGGATCCCACCTGCAAAGCAAACAGCAGAGATAACACCTGAAGTCCCACTTAATAAACCAAAATAAACCAATGAATGAAAGTCGACTCACTAAAGCACTTTAAAACAAAAAAACAAGCAAAGTATAAAAGGATCAAATACATAAAAACAGTAAAAAAAGCTGCAGGCTTTACATCCATGCAGAAAAGCACGTTTTTTTCTCTGAGTGGATGAGCATAAACAGGCTGTGCTCAGAAAACGTTAACCAACCTTGTAGAAAAAAGCTGCTTCCAGTTCCTAAGACATCTGAAAACATGCAGACTTTCATACTGTCTTGGAAAAAATAACCTATGGGCTGCAAGCAGAAGGAAAAAAATAAACCAATTCACTTTAATCTTTTGTACTTTATTGTCCAGAAGAGATTCCACGTGTGAAACTACAAAGTTTATCTTATCTTTTATTGCATAATTTTTAATAAATGATAATAGAATACGACTAGAAGAAGGGATTCAAAATATGGAATTGCTGGTAAAATTCTAAAAAGATATTTTACATGATGTTTTGGGTAATTTTCTTTGGAAAAAAAAACTTAAAGTGGTGTTAAATTCTTAAAGCTGAAACAGAAAAATAAAGGAAAAACAGTAGTAATTTTGATTATTAGTTAAAAAAAATGATTAGTTTGATAAAAAAATAAGAAATGAGGAGGGCCTGTATGTCAGCATGTCATATTTATATAATCCAGGTAGTTTTTTTTTTAATAAGGTTTTAGTTAATTGAATAAGATTGTCTTCTGTCTCTGACCAGCTTTTTCTTCATTTACACGGTTTAAATCTCTTGTTGATTTAGCCAGGCTCCAAATTTAGCCCCACATTTAATTAACAAACATGGGATCTACATTGTGTATGACTTGCAGTCTCAAAGCAAACAGCTATAAATCCTGATAAATCCAGAAAATATACAAGAACTGCTTTAATCGTGAAGGGAATCTTTGCATGTGGGATAAAGGTGAGTGGTGATGAAGCAGGAGGGACAGTGTGAGCTCTGGTTAATCATTTTCAGGCCATGTTCTTGGCTCCGGGTCTTTCCTGGCTGTAAACTGCTGATAGTGCACTAATATCAGCTGCCCTCTAACATTTGCAGGTCACTCTTGACAAATGTACTAAATGAAAGTCTCAGGTGGCTGCGCGGACAACAACCCCGCTCTCTGAACTGTAATTATGGCGATCATTTAAAAACCCTAATCTTTATTTGGCACAGAGGCGCAGCGTCCTGCCGAGTCTCCTGCGTCTTGCTTAAATCTGAGGGTGGAAAACAGCATTTAGCTTCCATTAACATCAGTGCTTAAAACTCTTCTGATGTGCTTTTATTTCTGCATTTTATAGTATTTGATCTATCGGCTTCTCACAGTACGGCTTCCAGCACAATCCTCTTGAGACTCCTTTAGAAATCTGTACCTTTAAGAAGTTTTAAAAGGCTCCTTAGAGAGGATGCGACAACAGATTCACAGCGCCACTGACGCTTCTCCTGACTGCATCTACAGTACATGCAAAGCTTTCCCATGACATTCCTGGGAATGTGTGGCTCAACGTGTTCAGCTGGAACTCAAGTTGCTGACTCTTAACATTGAAAGGCCTCTAAATGCTTTTTAAAAAATTATTGATACATCATGTCCCACCCTAAGAAAACTCATTTTAATTAAACACAGTCAAACCATAGAGCGAGGTTAAGGACTAGATCAGTGTTTTTTTTTTAACCTTTTTTGAGCCACGGCACACTTTAACCTTGACAAAAATCCCGCGGCACACCAGCATAAAAAAAAAGAAGGAGAAACTCAGTCTGTATTGATCTACAGTCCCTCCGCAATCTCACGTGCATTTTTGTGATAATTGTGGCAGAAAAAGCTGGAAGCTGCTGCTGTTTTTTCTAAAAGATGTAACAAAAGTTAAGTTAGAAGATTTAAAAACGGTTTGATGTGTGTTCGTTGTGGTTCCAAGACGTTTAACAAGGACGACTCATTGTGCACGCTGTCCCTTTAACCCAATGCATCATGGGAAATGTAGTTCACACAGCCAACGAACCCAGAAAGACTTGCGTCTCTGAGCTTCATGGTTTTGTTCACTTGTTCCACGGTCTGACACCGGATTCTGTGGAAAGCGACACCGCTAAAGACGAGCTTTAGCTGGTATTTTGTTGGAACTGAGAGACTTTACGAGCTAAATCGGAACAAGGAAGTGAAGACTTTAACCACTTCAGATTGGTCAGTCTGATGACATGTGATTAAGTCCCCAAGAGTAAATGGTGGAGACAGTTAAAGGGGCGGGACTTCTCCAAAAACAGCTTACGCTACGGTTAAATCTTGGTACCGTCATTCTTATCAAAATGTCTTTAATAGAATCAAATAAACATAAAGAAAAAGTTGTTTACGATCTTTCATATTCCTAACTTCTCAGTGTTTTATCAGGGCCTGTTTGGATGAACAAAGAGCTGATATCCTGGACATGGTAAAGGTTTTTAGATCAGTTAATGAGGGCAATTTCCCACGGCACACCTGACCATCTCCCACGGCACGCTAGTGTGCCGCGGCACACTGGTTGAAAAACACTGGACTAGATCCACACTCAACATTTTAGATGTATCTCACCTCTCCACTGTGTTGTATTGCACAGAACCCTGGGAGCCCCCCACTGCGTAGATGCACCCGTCCACCACTGCCACCCCCACTCGGTTCCTGGGCATGTTCATGGGGGCTCGCTGGCTCCACTGGTTGGTCATGGGGTTGTAGCAGCATAACGAGTTGGACTCTGTGTTATTCTGAAGCGACAGGTTTTTGCCCCCCACCTGGGTGAAAATAAATGCATTCAGAGGAGTATAGACCACAAACATCTCAAACTACAAACAGAAGTGACCTACAGTGTACATGAGTCCAAACAGAGCACAAGCTCCCAGACCACTGCAGGGAGTTTCCATGTCGGCCAGTTTCAGCCAATTGTTTCTCCTGGGGTCAAAAGCCACCATGGAGGCCAGAGAATTCTGCGTATGCTGGTACCTGAAAACACAGTTTTTGTCTACTTTAGGATGCTTTTGTACTTTTTGCCGTATTTTAAAAACCAGATTTAAAATTTGTTGCTTTTTTGTAAAAAAAAAAAAAAAAAAGAAGCCATCCTGGCACACAAACATTAAATCAGGTCCAAACTATGATACTACCACCCCCATGTATCCAAATTGGAATAACGTTTTTCATCTGAAAACAATGCTTCACAGTTTTTCTCAAATGCTAAAACACAAGAGCCAATCCCCTAAACCAAATGACCAGTTGTCTCAACACATTGACTAAATCTAGCCCTCATTTTCCAAAATCATTAACACATTTCACATGAAAACACAATTCACAAAACACAAGCCTTCGTTCTCATAAATCTTAACATGCTTTTCTTTGCTAAAACACAAGTTGCAAAAGAACTCTGCTCATATTCTCAAATGAAAGCTCATCTAATGCAAAATACTTGCCACAGTCAGCAATATTTGAACACAATGAACACACCTGGCGTCATTCATGACACACAACTTGCTAACATTGTGAGCACATTTATAAAAGCAAGTTCAGAGGGCACAGGTTGATGAAGGCAAACAAACACAATGGAGGAAGGCAGAGACAGGGGAAGAGGAATTCGAGTTAGAGGAGGGAGAAGAGCTGGCCGTGGAAGAAGAGGAGCAGGCCAATGAGGAAGAGGAGGAGGTCCAGGAGGGAGAGCAAGACAACCTCGCACCATCATTACAAACGAGATGCGAGCAACAGTCATTAACCATGTCATTGTCCGTGGCATGACAATGGCTGAAGCAGGACTGAGTCCGTCAAAACCTGAGTAGGTTCACTGTGGCCACCACTACCAGGGCATTCAACCTGCAGAAAGGAAGGCAAAGAGGCTGCAGCATCATTGGCCAAAGAGCCATCCCTGAGGTTCCTGGCCAGCAGGGGGGTAATATTACTCTTTGTGCGGCGATGGGTATAGGAGGGGCTTCTCCACCTCCATGCTGTCCTTGGGTCTTACAATACAACATCCAACGTCTCCTCGCCTTCCTGGAGGAGCCAAAAGACATCCTCCTGGACCGCCAACAACACCATCCTGGGCCCGCACATTACATTTGTGTGATCATTTGGGACGATGCAAGTTTCCACAGAACAAACCAAATCAGAGAGTGGTTCACCACCAACAGACAACAGCTTTTTAAACTTCTGTCTGCAACCCTACTCCCCTTTCCTGAACCCTATAGAGGAGTTCTTCTCATCGAAGAGATGGAAGGTTTATGACAGACATCCATACACTAAATGATGCTGCACAGTGATTGTGGTGTGTGTGGTGTGAATAAAGTAAATGAAATAACTTCACACCCTGATCATGTTTTCCAGAGTGCTATAGTGTGCAATAGATTCTGTTTTTGCACTGACTTGTGTTACAGTAGTGTACACACAGAATATACTATAGATTTATACTCTTTATATGAAACTCTCACATCTAAATGCCTAATCCTCTGCAGAGATCTAAGAACATCCGTTACTGTAAAGTTTCTACAAATACGTATTGGCAGTTGTGAAGCAAAACTATTCTCACAAATTGAACATTGTGTTTTCCATTGTTTTGCTGTAGTGTGTAATGATGTGTGTAGTGTTTACATTTTTGAAAGCTTCGAGCTGCTCTTTCACTGTGAAAGTTTGAGTTTTGAAGTGAGAAGGTGTGGTTGTGTGTATGTAACTTTAGAAAAGGGTGTTGTGTTTGGACATTGGGGAACGTGGAGGAAACGTTTGTGTTTTAGCATAAGAAAAACTGCAATGCAGTAAAATACTTGGAAAAACATATATCATTTAATAAAATATTTTTCTAAAAATACTTTTTATTACTTATTTAATGTACTTTTGCTTTGCTGATTTTCTTAGTGACATCATAAAATTAAAACTGTTTTATAACAAATGACTAATGTCAATTTTGTGTTAAATTTTAGTAGGTTTTTGCGCAAACATGAAAAGATTTAGTCCTGCTGATAAACATTTCAAAATAAATTTTGCAAAAATGAATTAAAGTCTAAAAGAAAGAAGACATTGTTCCTTTGAGCACAACACCTAATACCACATTTCCGCCCAGAAAAAAACAAAAGTTGATTTAAATTAATTGAGCTTGCCACTTTGATTCACTTCCTGCAGAGGACTAATGCAACCAAATCCTGTTTTAAAAGCGTGTGCCAAAATCTGGATTAAAAAATGATCTGCATTTTAAGAAGACACTAACCCGCCGGCCACGTAGATGAGCTGGGTTCCACGGATCGGGGCCGGGGTGAGCTTCCTCAGTGTAATATCCTGGAAGATTTTGGACAGGAAGTCCTTGCAGGAATTGGCCTGCAAGAAACAAAAAAGATCCACTTAAGCTGGTAAAGCGTTTGGAATTTCTTCATTAGAACCCATCCATCACAATGCTTTTTAAAACAACAGAACCGAGCTTCGGAACAAACTGATTTAATGCCTTAAACAGTGTAAACAAACTGTGTAAAGGTTCTTGGAGCACACACACATTTTTCTCATTTCTAAGTGAAGTCAGATAGCTAAAAAAGAAACCAAAGAGGTCACAGAGGCCATATAAAGAGAATATACAGGGACTAAGATGTTCACGTGGATAAACATCAAAGAATAAGGACAACATGGTGTCCTTAATTTAAAACATGCAGAACATTTCACAAACACTTGGTTTAAAGCTATTTTTACTTATTAAATTGATAAGAAAAAAGAAGGAAAGAAAAAGTGACGGAACATCTGATGCTATTACATCTATATTTAAAAGTTTTTCAAAAATAATAAGAATTTAAACAGCGAACAGATTTTTGGTTTGCACTCATTCTACATCACATCATTTCATGTGGACATTCACCTTGCTGAGGATGGGGCAGGAGACGAGCTGCTTTTTCAGGAATTTCGGAGGCAGTGCGTAGATGTGGACCGCGTTCAGGAGGGCATGGAGATACTGAGCCCTGCTCTCCATGTCTGCGCGGACCCAGTCTGTGCAGGCTTTGTACACCTGAGGAAGATTTAAACTCCGGATTCATCTTTAATTCACTGAGCCGCGCCTTTAAAGTCTGTCACACACCTCAGACTCGCAGAGAACCTTGAGACTGTCCTGACTGATGAGCTCCAGCAGCTGGCAGTGGGAGAGACTGAAGAACTCATCTGCTTTTGTCACCTGCATCCCAAAGCACACAAGCAGAGGATGTCTGTTTACACATGAGGGAACTGCAGTGGGTTCAGAGGACGCTTTGACAAAAAAAGGATTTCGTTTCTTTAATACGGTGGCCCTGAAATGTAAATCACATCAACAAATCACTCAATACAAAAACAAAGAAAAGATCACAACAACTAAAAAAATGCAAAACAAACAATCAAAAAACATTACATTTTAGAAATCAAAACTAAATTCCAGAATCCAAAATGTAAGAATAAAAACTGTCAGAAAACAAAAATTATTTTCAGAAATGAAACGTTAAAAAAATCAAACAAAACAAGAAACCAGAAAATGTAGGAATTATGGGACATCATTGATCGGATTATGACAATTGTGTTTTGAGGAAGAGGGAAAGAAGAAGGATGTTTTGTCTAAACTGTGGTAAAGAGTTGATTGAGCAATCACCAAATATGAATTCATTTTTATAACACTTCCTTTTTGAATTCTGGTAATTAATTTGTTTTCCCAAACGCTTCCTTTTGACCTTTTGGTATGTAGAATTTTGTTTTGATTACTGAAATGTCAGGTTTTTTTTATTATTTGTCTTGCTTTTTTAATAGTTGTTGTGATCTAGAATATGTTTTTTTAAGTTGGGTGATTTGTTGATTTGATTTGCTCTTCAGGGCAGTCATCAGAAACAATGATAGTAAAAGGAAACAGAAAATGTTGCTTGATAAACTAAAGCCAGGCTAATGATAAAAAAAAAAGAATGTAAAAAAACACATAGAAACTCTTTATCTTTAAAGTGTCTGCAAGGTAAACGAGAGACGTTGCAACGTGCAAAATGAAATCAAGAGGATTTTAAAGAAAGGAAGCAGTTATTTAAATGCAAGAAAAATACACTAGAACAGAAGGCTGATGATCTGCAATGACCCACTGCAGCAAAAAATAAAACATTTTGTCTATAACACTCAATTAGAGGAATTTTTAGCCCATTTAACTATTTATTTAAGCAGAAATCCTAAAACAAGATTTTAATTTATGGTTTTGTTTATTGAAGTCAAAGATTGAGAGAAGGATGAGGTCCTAAAATAGGACTAAAAGCATTATTTTTCAGCCACCATACCCAGCAATGAATGCAACCTCTTTATAGATGTGGATTTATGTTAGTAAACCTCCATAGAGGTCAACAAATCCACCAAAATACTCTCTCAGACTGTGAGGATTCGTTTTAGATGCAGAAGTAACCACATGGGTGCAGCATTGTGCAAAAAGAAGCAGATTTCTGATCCAGTGCTAAAGTGATGTTGAGTTTGGGATCAGTTTTGTGCTGCTGGAACTCCATTTAACCGTCAATTCTTTGTTTTTCTTCTGATTTTGTTGATCTGAGAGCAACCTGCCAAGAAATTTACAGTCTGATACACAAATGAACTGCCATGAAAATATTGAAGATGTTCCCATTACCTCACTAAAGTGTGTGTTGACGTACTCTCTGCAGTGATGTTGCAGCTCTGTGCACCCAATTTCTTCCGCGAAGCGCGATATGCCAATGACATTAGCTGGCTCCAGGTGCTTGATGAGGAAATCGCAGCACGCTTTGGCCACGTCCTCCATCTGAAACCTTCACCAACCAAACAGGAAACATTTGAAGTCCCTGAACGCAGCACCTGCTTCCAATGACTCCACACTCCCTCTGCTACCGTTTAAGTGTGTTTACCTCATGGCAGACAGAAGGACGTGCAGCACACACTTCTCCCCCACCGTTATGCGAGCCGTGTAGGCAAAGTCAATCAGCCGTCCCACCACCTCGGGGCACACGTCGCACAGGGTGACCTCGGAAGCGCTGCACTCTTTGAAGCCTCTGGTGAACATGGCTCTGAAGTACGGGCTGCAGGAGGCCAGCACCACCCGGTGCACCTGAAGCAAAGTGTTTAATGGAAAACATTCCAGGAGGTCAAAGCCTTTCAAATGAACAGAGGGCATCAAGTAGAAAGCCTGACCTTAGAAAGTGCCTTAACATTGTTGATCATAACTTGGGTGAACGGCTTAGATCACATCCATTTCACTCAAATATTCACTCAAATTTGGGGGTGTGTCTAAAAGTGTGTTAAAGTTGTGAGACGAATCTCTTTTCAGTCCGTTTTCCTGGTCCTTTTAAGTGCATGTAGAAGAGAGAGCGCTATCAAAAATGTCAAATTTTCTAGATTTGACAAAATGTGTTATATTTTAAAAGAAAAAAGGAAACAATGATCTGGATTTGACTGTGTGCTTCATTTACAATCTTCAAAAAAGCTTAACTTGCAGGGTTACGATGAAATATCGCAACATTTTTTTCCCAAACTAAAATCTCTTTCTTGACTTTCTAACATGTATATAACTTTCTCATCATATTAGGCATTTATCTTCCTTTTTTATTCAATTAAATAAAGAATTGGCTCAAATATTTTGCATTTTTTGCAGGATACCTAAACTAAAACGATCCCTTTCATTGATTCTTCAAGGGGAAATTGATTTTCTTTTTTTTTTTTTATTAGATTATGTTGGGGCCAGGCTTTGATGACTTGAGGTTTGCGTGTTTCTCAGCTGTGGAAAACTGCAAACCTGTTTTTTTTTTTTTTTTGTAACTGGTTAGGTTCGTTTATCATTCTTCATGTATTGTGTCATTTTTTAAAGTTTTCCGATTACCAGCTGCTGCTGAAAAACACTAAGTTTAAGAGAGCCAAAGCTTTTTCAGGTTTTTTACCTGAAACATTTAAATTACCTCAAGTTTTTACTTCATCTTTAAATCTAAAGTTTTGGCTATTTTTCAATTAAAAATAGTATTTTTGACTGTTTTCTGCAAAGAATTTGTTTCACATAATTAGAAGCTAAAAGGGATGTTACCTTGAAGTCTACCACCCTCTCCTTGTATGTGACATGCAGCAACACATCACATAGCATGCCATGCTTTCGGAACTCATCCATGACCATCAGGGACCTGAGAGCGTGGTTCTCCACCGTGTAGTCGAGGTATCCTGACCCGTGCATGGAGGGAACCACGATGGCTGAAAAGTCCGAGTCACAAGTTGGACGTTTTTTCCTTATTGGGCAATTCATACTGCAGGAGTAAAATGAATGGGTCCAGTTTTCTGCGGATTTCTTTTAGTTCTGATCCAGTTAAAGTTCAAAATGAGAGTAAGTTCTTTAGGTCTTCAAGCATTGGAAGCTAAGATCAGCAGATGCTCTCAGGAGATCCATTGTACCACCATTAAACCAAAAGTCTATTCAGTCATAAATGTTTCGTGTACATGTTGGGAACAAATACTCCCTGCTGATCAAAGCCATTGCCAGAGGGCAGATTAAACAGTCCAGAGGAAAGGAAAACCTGTGCCAGTGCAAAATAATTAAAGGTTTTTTGTGTTTCTGTGCCCCAACAAGACGAAGAAAGGTCCTGGATTCATTTATACAGGTTTTGACATGAGTGACTGCATCAGGATCAGATGACTCCCAAGTCCCAGTCTGGATTCTGCAGGTTTAGGGCGCTTTAAGAAATCCACTTTAAGGTTTCAGTGGTCCGTTGTCATTTACCGTTCCCTCTAATAAAAGGAAGCGGTAAGACGTCTGACGCTGAGATTTGCAGCATGTGAGGACAGATTTCTTCTGCTGGTTCTGTGATGGGGTTGGTCCTGTAAAGGAGAAACGAAAAGTCATTGCAGGAAGCAAAATAAAGCCTGTTGAATGAGTTGAACAAAACAAGTTTCACTTCCCTGTAGAATAAAACAGACATTTTTGGATTTCCTTCACAGTCAAAAAAAAAGTTTTATGAAAGAGATGCAGCCATATTTTGTGTTTAAACTGCTTCAATTCCAGTTGTTCCTTTCGACTATTACACTTCTGGCCTTACATATATTATATTGATATGTCACTTTTAAATTAATTGAATTCCTCAAAGATACTTGTGTATTCAGACTGGAAATGTCCTTTGGTCTGGACTGAGTACAGTTAATTTGGTCTGGATAAAGTTCTGAACATTGCACTAGGTCTGTGTTTAGACTAACATCAAGCAGACTTTCCTGTTTCGAACCAAAGGGTGTAAACAAAACCACGTGACTAAAGATCTCTACAATCTTTGGCCAGGAATTACAAAGGTGGGGCAAAGCAACAGGAGAATGAATAATGGAAGTCCTGTGTTTTGCCATCCTTGTCGGGATAGTTCACTTATTCAAATTTTATATCTTGCTGACTAATTTTTGAATGTCTGTATCAAAAGTCTTGGCAGAGAAAAAACAAAAACTTTTTTTCACAAATGTGACAGTTACCAGTAATTAATGTATGATTCAGCTTCTGAAATGAGCTGCAATGGATAAACAGACCAAAATGTTTCACTGCACTTAAAAAGGATTTTTTTCCCTCCTCTTTTGGTCCACAACAGTAAATCAATTATTTTATCAATTGGTAACTTTCCACATCTACTGTCCATCTCCTGTATAGGTCCTGATGAAAACATGCCAGCTTTTACTCACAGAAATGGTCAAATTTCTAAGAACCTTTAGAAAATAAACCTGACATTTGCAAGTGAGATTATTATCAAACTCTGTACTGCTCCTTCATTCTTCCATACATGATCTACTGTGTTGAAGTATGGGGAATGACATACAAAATAACATTTCACTCTGTATTCCTCTTCCAAAAAAAAAAAAGCAAAAAAAAAAAAGCCAAAAGAATCATCAATGGATCTTCCTTCATAGAACCAAACAAAGTACCATTTCACAAATTAAAATTATTACAATTTGGAGATCTTGTTGACTTCTGTATTTATTGGCACTTTCATTTGAGAAATAACAAATACAGGCCAAGAGGTTCAAATATTTGTATTAGACCTGCTGTACAATAGAACAGATAAAATGAAGATTAAAAAAACAGTCACTCAATAAGCAAACGTAAAGCTACAATACCAAATGATTTCATTTATATATATGGTCAAAGGGGTCAAAAAGTCAATGTAACTTTCAATGGTTTTGTTTTCTTTATTTTTTTTCCTTTCTCTTTAGAAACCTCTGATCGTGGATCATTGTGTACAGGGTATGTGTTTTTTGTTTCTTGTGGTTTTGGGTATAGTGTAGTGCAGTTTTGTCAAATTTTACATATAATAAATTTTGATCAAATCCATGAATCGCTTTGTCTTTGTCTTTTGAGATATTTCTTGCAGCTTTTTCAAGCAAAAGAAAAACTCTCTTCAGTTCTCTCTTAGTTCAGTTTAGCTCACTAGTTTTGTATTTAACTAACTAGTATTGAAAATTAGAAAGAATAAAATGCATGTAATTAAGTCATGAAGGCGACACACTTTCATAATGAAGTGACGAGCATGAAGAAAAACTTTGGCTCAGGTCAGTGGTTGGATCAAACAAAACAGAAAGCGTCAGCACATGTGAGGCTAACAACAGGAATGAAGCAGCAGAGGAAACTGAACACAGAAATATACAGTACTGGAGGACTTTATTCACAAGAAAACCCCCTCTCCTTTAACCGTCTAAAAATCACTGCATTCCACAGAGAGCAGAACAAATCCATTCTTATGCTGCAGAGCATGAAAAAAAAAAACCCTTCTGCAATAAATAGCTCCTGCGAGCAATGACATTGTTCTGTAGGAAGACGGACTTCCAGCAATTATGCTGAGTTTTCATTACATGGACAAAAGTTGACGTCTAAATTTAGATTTTTGTTTTTTGCTAGTGTAAGAAAGCCACTGGAACTGTGGAGAGCAGCTTTGTCTTATTGCACAATCAAGTGAGCATGTTTGTTGATCACATGATCAGAACGTACTGAAGAATAAAAACAACACAAAGAAAAGGAAAAAAAAGAAGGATCTTTGATTACAGTGAAATATATTAAAGAAAAAATGATTGGAATCTGATGCAGGGAGGTGAATGACCAGATATGCAGTAAGTAGTATTCGGATGGAGGGGTTTACGAGAAATCAATGAGTAGGTTTTTATAACTGGGGTCAATGACATTGTCTGGATGTAAAGTTTCCAAAGATTATTTAAAGTCCCATTCTGGTCACCTTTTGATCAATTGTAAAATTGCTCCAAGTAGTCTTTTAAATATGATTATGCCGTTTTTAGCCAAAATAAAAAAATCTGTCAGTTTCTAGGACATAATCTTTGCAGAGCTGCAGGAGTTCATTAGAAATTTGCCCCTAAGTTGTGGGCAAAACTGTTGGCACGAAGTAAGCCTGTATTCATTTCTCAATTTCTCATAATCCCTTTATTTATACTCTCTCCCGCTAGTTTACAGCCCCTAACAATCCCAACCTAACATTACCGGTGCCACAAATGGCGAGCAATAATGGAGCTATCAGTTTTGAGCCAGATACTAGCTCAGACGAGGAAAACTAAGTTGTACATGGATCTAGTAGTCTTCAAGCAGATGCATCAGACTGCAGAGGAGCAGAGAGCTTATGCATATATATATACATATATGGCTTTTATGTCACTCTTACACACTTTTCCCAACAACTTTTGTTCAGAATTCACAACATTGTGAATAAAGAAATACTAAGAAATGCAGTTTTGAGCTTAATGTCCTTTCTACATGTCTTCCATTATGAGAAAATGCTACAAGAACATGTTAAAAACACTAAAAATACATTTTAAGCAAAGTGGATCTACAAATAAAGTTGGACAAAGTTAGAGAAAAAGGGTTAATCATTGAAAGGCTGCTGCTGCAGCAACACTGCTACAAACAGAAGTTATGCCTACAGATGCATTACATAAGCCCTGAAAGTGTGCAGCCACAAACTGCTGAGCTGTCCTGACTGCTCACAGCAGCCTGTCAGCCACAATATCGCCTTACAGAAACGCTCAAAAGGTGATACCTGCAGTCTCCCCCGGTAAGCCGCAGACAAACGCAGATGCACATCAAGGCCTGACACTGGAAAGAATACCTACAGCATGCTGATTCCACGGGATTGACAACCTCCTTAATCATAAACGGAGGAAACACTTCCTGAAATGTGTGCAGGATCATGTGGCAGCCAGTTGTACTGATGATCTGATAAGTACTATAAAGGCTGACAATGCAACCATGGCAACACAAGCTGGAATGAACACTGAGACTTTCTGCCCTCTGACTCAGCTTGTTTCTTTCAGGTTTTTTATTTACACTCTTTGTTTTCACATCAACAAACAAAAACAAATCCAAAAAGCAGTTTTTGATCAGCCAAATAATGGCTTGCAAACAAGGACTTTGTCTGCAACTAGTTGTGTGATCAAATTTGAGAGAAAAAGTTAAATAAAATATTTTGTAAGTTAAGAATTATATTGTTGCTCGGACATTAGTCTATTTGGGCTTCAAAATATCAGAAATTTCTAACAGAAAAAGAGTTATTGACTTTACATAATTCAGAAAGAAAAATAAAGTTTCAATTCCCTGTCCGGACTCTACGGAAATCAAGTTGTCAGTGTATACCACTTTTTCTCCTTAATTTTTTTTACAGGATTATGTTCAAAAATTGACTTTAAGTAAGAAAGTTAAGATCCCAAAGTACTGTCGTGGAAAGGGTTGAAGAATTACTGGCAGCGCTGCAGGTTGACTCACCCTGAAGTCAGCTGTTGGACTCGTAAACACGACGCGATCGTTACGCGCTGGAGGAACTGCGCCGCCACAGGATAGACTCTCCTCAGCCCCTTGTTGTTCGCTTAAGTTGCTATTTTTATGAATGAATCCACCGATCCTCTCAGCAAACGATGAGTTTCTGCCGTCAACAGAGAGAAACAGCGGAACTGAGTGCGTCCTTGCCGTCCTGCGCGCGTCCAAAGGCGGTGGCGCAGCTGGGGGTGGAGGGGAAGAGCTCCTGCACCAGCATGACTTTGCGTTTCTGTGCAAGAAGAAATGGCTTTCGGGTTCACTTGACAGATGACAGATAAACGCACAAAAAAAAAAAAAAGAAAAAGAAAAAAAAACATCGCTCTAAAGTGAAACCAGACTGAAGACAGACGTGTTTGTTTTGTTATTCAATTTTTCTAAGAATTTTCTGTGATCATTTAAAATAATTGTTTGTGACGGAGGAGACTGACAGGAGCAACTCTACCAAACAAGTTTGATTTTTGTTTTTAAGGTCCAAACAAGTTAAAATCCAATTCAAGATAACATAAAACAACTTTTAACCTTTTAAACTTCTTTTCGAAGAACAAGTTGCAGATAAAATCCCTCTAAATGCTCTCTCTGATGTAAAATATTCCAAACATAACCATACAGGATATGAGTTTTATAGACCCACTCCAATGAAAACAGTGTTTTTGGTGATGGGGGACATATATAAATAAAATTAAGCTTAAAATTGTGTTTTCAAGTTTTTTATTCAAATCGTTGTGAATCAGTAGCAGATTAAAAAATTCTGTGAAAAAAGTTCCATTCTGATGGATCTACTTGCAGACAAATATCCTTCATTTTCCTGCTGTGAGCTGGCATCTGGCTCTAAAATGTGGGTCTGGATAGCTCTGATATTGCTCACCATTTTTGTTGCATTGCTAATGTTATGTCAGGGGTGTGCGCGGCTGTAAGCTAGCGGGACAGAGTGTGAACAAAAAAGGATGTTGGGAAGCAAAGGCGGGCTTACTGTGCCAACAGAACCACCCACAACTCAGAGGTGAAATTCTAATGAACTCCTGCTGCTCTTCAGAAACAATGTCTTAGAAAACTACAGTTTTTGGGATCTGGGCTAAAAACGACTTAACTTCTGGGAACACTCTTAAAATAGATCAACAGATCGGAGTGGGACTTTAAGGATGCATGTGACATCAGTGACAGATTTTTTATCAAATGTCCTATTTAAAAAAAAATTTGACCTCAAAATTAGCTCAAATAAGATAAAAATTAGCACATAATAAGATTATGTCACTTATAAGTACAATGTCAAATTCAATTAAATGTGCTCTGGGAAGTGTTTGAAATAGTTTTGTATTGAGGCAATTTTACTTTATTTTTCTTGTTTTTGTGGTCCACATATCGTCTGTAGGTGATGTCCTCCCACTTTGGCATTTTTAACCCTTGTGGAAAGATTTCATGTAATCCATGGACACCAGTGAAGATCACAAATCATTGAAGAAAAAAAGTTCAGCGCACTGTCTAGTGGGTCTAGATGACCCAACTCCCAACGTTAAAGTGCCTAGGATAGCACAAGGGTTACAAGTGTCTAACAGGCAAGACAGAAGACTGACAATTGGAGCATGCCCAGTTAGACTGTTCCAGACTTGCACCTGTCAAAGGTCACATAACAAATAACTGTTGTCTCAATTCCAGCTATTCATCATTAGGGATCGAGTCTCCAACATTTTCTTCTGACACCTACAGATAGTCCAATTATCATGAAAGACCAGTTAATCATTGAATGATCAATTCATGCAGCCCTTGCTTTGAACTGGCAGTAGAAGCTGCAGGTGAAGATCAAAATTTTGACTATTTTTCAAAAACTAAACTCTCTGACACACAATTGCCCTTTTTTGTCAAATCAAAAACATTGTCTCAACCCTATTCAGGCCTCACACCAAGTCTGTTTTTGAAATTTACTCCAAGATGAATGTTGGGATCATTCGGGACTTCACTTTGTCACGTTTTTAGGATGACTTCTAACCAAAGGCCTGCCAAAACACCAGATACTAATACTTTTGAAAGAAAGAAGCTTTGTTTCTTGGATTTCTGGAATCGAGTCTGTTTGTCTACACAAAGACCTTCTTTCATTAGTTTTCATTCATAAAAAAAACCTAATTGACAAAGGAAGTTATTGACAAATAAACATAAAAAAAACTATTGACTGATTAGATGCAATAACATGAGATCTGTATGAAACACATCTGGGGGGACGTTAGCACAGATGTAACAACAGATGCACCCTGGTTACTCTTTGAGCTGATGAAAGTGGACAAGAATGTCAGTGTCAACTACTGGAGCAGGAAGTAAGAGCATGTGCCAGAGCACCTTAACTAGTCCTATGACTAAATGGAGGCACACCTGCGAGTTTACAAATAAAAAACATTCTTGGCACCAAAACTGGGCAGGTAATGGGGGTGTGAGAGCAAAAAAAAAAAGTGGAGGTTTGGTTTGATAAAGAAACTCTGACAGACGAGGGAATCCCCTGTTTCTCCAAACTGCTTTCACTTTTTGAGTCAAAACACAAATCTGAGGCAGCTTAGAGGAGCACAGCAGTGATCCCCTCCTCACCGGACATCCGAATGATAAACAAGGCCAAAGGAATGAGAAAAAAAAGAATTAGCAAAATAACAATGGAAAAGGGTAAGAGGAAGATCATATCCGCTTCAGTAACATCTAGGAACCTGAATATCTGGTCATGCAGTCTGTTAGGAGATGAACAAAAAGGAGAGATGATATGTCTGACCTGTTTATTTACAACATCTGAATAGGAAAATCTGAACAACTTCTAATATCCTCATTGTAGCTGCAACTCTAATGAACACATGTATTTCTGTTTCAACATTAAGACTTAACCTGTTTTAACAGGGTCACTTTTCTGTGGAAAAACACAAAACTGGCTGCTCAGCCCTTTTATTTGTAAGTTTTGAAGGTGAATTGGCCTAACAGAAATTTCATCAATGATATTTGTGATTCTGTTTTATGCTGTCCATGCATCTATGAAGGAAATGTTTGCAGTATGATTTTTTGCAGTATGAAGTTGGAAAACTCGGTTTTTACCTACAAACAAATTTCGGTTGAATAAATAAGGGACTAAAGGCCGAGACTCATTTGCTAGTTTGCAGCAGGAAGCATAACCAACAAAGACTGGATGTGTCCTGATGTTTTTGTGATGCAGCACAGAAGCAGCACTACTTCAGGTAAAGAGTAAAAAATCAATATATAAAGCACATTTGGAGCGGTTTTTCTCTGTCCACAGGTCCTATGAGCTGGTTTTAACTTGTGTCACAAAAATTCACGCTTTTGCTTAAAAGACCCTGTTACATCCCACCCAGAGGGAGGGAGAAAATAGGTAACATAAAGAAATAATGTTAAGCCGGTAAGGGTTGAATGGCTGTCAGTGCAGCCGTTTATTTTAAATGACAGCTGCAAAAGTAAAGAAGGTAACAAACTTAAATGCTCAGGCACTAATGCAATAAATAAGCAAAAGAAAAGATAACTAGATGGACATCATTCAATACACTAAATGCTAAACAAAGTCCAAAAACACAGTTCACAATCAGAGGGGAAAACCAGGCAGTTTCCAACAGGCTCTAACGCCAAGTCCACCAACAGGGGGTCAGCTGATCAAACAGATTCCTCCCAGGAATTCAGCTGCCCACTGGAACATAGGCTGCTCCAGGCTTTTATGCTTCCCGCCCAGCCTGGTGATTGGAGGAGGGAAAAGCTGCAATCATCTCCTGCAGGAGGTAAAGTCAACTGATGTGGTGGAGGCTTCTGCAAAAGACACACAACCACACACACAACACACACATACACACACCAAAAGGCCTGGGGCCGTAACAGACCCAAATCATTATCCATTAAGTCAGCCACTGCTTTGCTTTGCGTGTGGCCTTTTTTGTGTGTTAAAAACTGAATTGCTACTTTTTTATGTATTTCCATCAATTTGACCCTATTTGTGTAATATGAGACGAATCATTCAGTATAAGTGCTAGGCAGCCTCACAAGCATGGCTGATTACAGAAGCACTGCAGCTGTGTGCAGTGGGGCTGTGTATTGGCGACGATCTGGTGATACGATACTCTTGTCACGATACAACATACCTCACTCAATATATCCCAAGACTGTAACAGAAACTCTTGTGACATGTTCTCATTCTCAGTCAAACAAATGTGAGATGGTTCTTGTGACATCTTGTTGTTTTGCTGCAGAGCTGCTGAAAGAGGCTTGATGTGGTGCGCTGCCACTTAGCAGTCGGGGTTTAGCTGGAAGACAAAAGTAATGCCTCAGTCATGTGCAACCACATGGGTGCTGTGGGTTTTAGGTTGTCAGGGCCCGTGGAAGGTTGTTGAAAGGAGCGGTTGCATCTTAAAGGGAGCGCAGGTGTGTCTTGCACACCAAGGGACATCATAAAAATGCTAATACTGCTAGTTACGTGCACTTTTAAAGTACAGGTGATGGTGTCTCAGACTGCCGTGACGCCGCCATCTAGTCCATTAATAAGGTGGGCGCACTGGCTCCTTACTGATCTCATGCAATGCTGCATGCACAGGGTGTGCAGGTGATACTCAAGGGCCTGTAGGAAGCCTGTGGGACGCCCACACCAACTACGCTCTGATGTCTAATTTCCTCATTTCTAACAGTCAGGCTGCACACATGGAACACGCATTAGGTGTCCAAGGAGCGTGCACTTATCACGTGAACAGCACCGCTGTGCACATTTTTGGGAAAGGTTGAAAAGATGAAAAATCGGTTAGACGTGATTGCATCTCACCCACTTCACCCTTACGAGTTGTTCAAGTGTTCACTACGACCATTCACCTGCAGCATGCCAGTAGCATAGAATGCTTAAAACTTATCTCAGCAGCATTTGAAATCAATAGCAAAACAAAATATTGTGATATTTCACAGTATTGATTTTTTTCAACACCCCCAGTGTGCAAGATGAAGATCACCCCAGATGATCTATAAGCTCACTTTCTTTAAAAACATCCTTCAAAAAGAAAAAAAGAAAAAAATAGGCTGAAGTAAGTTGTTAAAGAATCATTTTGCTAATACCTTCTTGCAACTACAACCTTCAACATGCAGCATTCATCAAAAATAGACACAGCTCCGACTCAGTGCTCAACTTAGCTGCAGCTAAATCAGGAAGAAAAACAATGACTTGCAAAAAGTAAAAGACAATATCCCCCTCTGATCTTCATGAAGATGCCCAATCCGATACAGACACGCTGAAGGTCGATGCAGAATTTTTTGAAAACCATGCAGATGTGTTTGGCTCATTCTCAGAACCTCACTGTCTTTCTCTGAAATGTTTTCATTAGAGGAACATTTGCATGTTCTCCAGACATTCCAGCTTGTTATTCTTTGATGAGAAGTAAAAGTAAAGGCAGCTAACTGAGAAGCCTTGCAATTATAGTTGTATTTAACTATTCTTTACCTGGATTCTTTATGGTTTAACTCTTCTAAACTTTCCTCAGAAGTTGAACAAAATTATGATCGATTTGTGGAATAACTTTACCCAGCGGTAAAGATTTAAAAGATTCTTTGGCAGATAAGCTTAGGATATCTTATAGTTTTAGTTAGAAGTTTTTCAGCTTCTTTTCAATAAGATTTTTCAGGAAAACCTTTTTTCCAAATGTGTTTCAGGAGAGCTTTAAGTCCCTAGAATATAGGCCTGACTGTAGGGAGACGTCAAAGTCTCATCTGAACCCAGGTTATTAAGAAAGCACATCTCCTTCCTAGGAAAGAAGACACTCATAACATTCTAGAAGGTATTTGCTGTATAATGAGTCACTTGAAGCTAAGAGAATGTAATTAAAGGTGTGGCATGGACATGTTGGAATGTCTGAGTGTGCACTCCCACTCACATTCTGACTTATTCTGGGTGAATGAACTTTAAAGCAGAGTATAGCATATTCTTTCTTTAACAACAAACTGTAAATGTGCAAAGATACAAAACCTTCCAATAAACTAATAGTGACAATGCACTTATGTGGCTCAACTGTTATTTTTAGAAAAGAAAACATTGCATATAAGCACAAATGTATTCATTTATCTGGCAGTATGTACAAATATCATCTTCCACACAACATTAGACTGTAGATTTCCGTCCGTGTTTACCAACCAGTGGCTGGTTGAACTAGATCTTTTAGCCTTGAAATGCACTAGAAGCTAAAGCGATAAAGTAAAGAAATCCTTTGGTGTTGAGCTGGGGTTTTTTTTTTGCGTTGTAGTGCAGGGCTCTGCAGCCAAGGCTCTAGAGCACATGTGTCAAACTCAAGGCCCGGGGGCCAAATGTGGCCCCCCATGTCATTTTATGTGGCCCGCGAGAACATAAAAGTTTTTGATTTCTTAAAGATAAAATAAAAAATTGGTGTGTATTTATTTATATCTTGGGGGAATCGGACTTGAAATATCGGATGGGGCAAAATACATTAGGACTTAAACACTGTCCATATAACCTAACCCCTGTAATTGTCACTTTAAAAAGTTATAATAAGTAAATAATGAGTTATTTTACATTAAGGAGTAGTTACATTTATTTTTCATTACATATAGTTACATGTATAAGTTATATCTGGCCCTTTGAGGACAGACACTATGCTGATGTGGCCCTCGGTGAAAATGAGTTTGACACCCCTGCTCTAGAGCCACATGTGGCTCTTTTACTTCTACATTGTGGCTCTCTGGTTAAAAACCAAACAAACAAACAAAAAATCATTAAAAAAGTAACTACATTATAAATAAATAATAAAGTAAAAATTTAAAGTAGACTAACTCAAACTGTTTAACTTATTTTCAGTCGATGAAAAGGTGAATTTTCTATTTTTTAACAAATACAACTATTTTAAGTGCACCTTATGGTTAGAAAAATACTGTAGGTGTCAATTAATTGGCTCTGATTTAATAACAATAATAATAAATAAACATTTTGTTTTTTAATCACTGCGAACCTATTTCTACATTTGCTGCATTGAGATGATCATGTGACACAGGGTGTCTTTTATTTTGAAAGGAAGTGATGTGTCAAAAGTTGTAACCTAGTTCATGTTTTTTTCTTTTTAAAGTTATCTTTATGTTTGTTTTATTTATGCAAAAAGTTCATTTATATTTATCAAAAGAGTGACAATAACAGAAATACAAATCAGTGTCATATTTTTCTAAAGGTTGAAGTCCGTCTGTCTTAAAACATTGTCTAATTTGTTAAAAGCTCTTTAAATTGATCTTAAAAGGATGAAACATGAGCAGCTTTAGGAGCATGAGATCATTTCTAGATGAAGCATGATTTAATTAGTATGAGGAAACAGACGGAAATGTAGAAACATCAAGATACAGAAATGCACAGACGTTATCTCTATTTACAGTTGAGAAACAAACAAAATCCTCAAAGGAACATTCAAACCTTCAGAAAATGAAAGACATCTGCAGATTCTACAGACAACCATTTGCAGAGCTCATTATATTTTTATCTTGCATGTGCTGCTGAGTCATTTCTCACATGAACAAACATTTACAGCGCTTACACAACAGGGGTAGTCTAAAAACACAGTCTGGTCAATGAAGGCTGGCAAACATGAAAACAAATATATTATTTTCATGTTTTCATGTTTCATTGTTTTTGGATTTTGAAACATCTAATACACTAATACTAGAGCCAAACATGTTTTATTTAGATGGTTTGAGTTTCTTAACAATTGCAGATTTTCTGAAACAAGGAAATGCCAAAATAGGAACACACATAAAAAGTGACTCAGCACAACAGGGTACGGTGGCTGGGAAGAACAAAATATATTAAACTCAAACCAACTGACATTTAAAATGAAAATGAAAGATAAGTTTATTTTTTGTAAAATGTACAACTGATTATGTATGTCATGTGACTTCACTCTGTCATTGGGACAACAAGGTTTAGCAGAGATTACACAAAACTCTAAACAATCGTAAACAAACGTTATCATTTATGGGTCTGACCTTAAAGTCCTGTTCCACTGATAATTGGGTTTTTGGTGTTTTATATCTTGTGACATTTTCCTCATGATGAAGGACATATGTTAAGAAAATTAAGCTTCAATTTTGCATTACTGAGTGATTCTTTCTTCAAATCATTGAAAATCAAGAGCAGACATTGCTTGTAGCAGGGATGTAGGTGCTACAGTGGGTGGGTCACCAGCTCCCTGCTCTGCTTCATTCCAATGCATCCACTTGCAGACAAATAGATCCATCTACAGCTTGAAGCTTGGATAGCTCCAGTATAGCTCAGCATTTTTGTGTTACACTAATAATGTTAGATTGGGGGTGTGAGGGGCTGTAAGCGAGCGGGAGAGAGTGTAAACAAAGGGATGATGGGAAGTGGGGAGAGGCTTACTCCTCCCCAACACTCCCACGAATTACTCTGAAGCAAATTTCTGACGAACTGCTGAAAATGCAACATAAAAAACAACACTTTTTTGGGGGAGAAGAGTAGGACTTTAAGCCACAGAATCTTACTAGAAAATCTATCTATACATCCTGAAATTGCAAAACTGAAGGTTTATCATTTCATTATAAACCTCGTGCATAATTTCTTCTGGCACACTCAAGGATTAAAAGAGTAGAACCACCATGTCATCTCTTCTCAAAGTTTACTTACTACACTTTTGGTTCCTTCTTCCATATACAGTCCAGCATCCACCAATTTACTTCTGAGCGTTCTCAAACTAATTTTCCCACCGTGTAAACGGTACAGTATCGTGTTGTGATAGCACAAAACGAATGACAATGTTGAATTAACACTTGTAAAATATGTTTGGTTCTTCAGTGGGATTCTGCTTTCTTCAAAAGTTCAGACAGAGAGGCGAATTAACTACAATAATTGCACAGGAAGAGCAACACATAATGGAATTATCCAAATTTAACAGGTATCTTTAGCCTTTGCTGTTCACATTTCATGTGTAAAACTACAAGTACTACTTTAAAGTGCACAGAAGTAAAGTGTGTAATTATCAGAATTTGGGACACAACCGTTTTGTCTTATAAAATGCTTTTAGTTCATTTGTTTTGCAGTTTGTTGTTGTGTTTTCCCCAGTTTTGAATTTATTTTGTAAAAAACTGAAATGTCAAATTGTCTTATCAAATCAAAGTTATATTTAAGTTTACATTTGTAAAATGTAGTTTTGTTTCATGTAAATATGTTTTGTTAAATGTAAGTATATTTTGGTTTAATGTAAAATTGCTTCCTGAAATGTAATATGTGTTTGGACTTTCGAAACACCGTCATAGGAGCTACATTTAACTTCTGCCAAAGCTCAACTTCAATTGTTCTGCGCCTTTGTTATGGCCCCTTTGTCTCCATTAACCTAATTTGTGTTGGCGTGCAGAGGCTGCCCCCTGCTGGTGTGCAGGGGGAATACAAGCGCACGAGTGAAATTTTAATACCTGTGTAAAAAAAAAAAAAAAGACTACATTAAAATGTAAAGAAACAAGACTTAAAAGAAGAAACAAAAATGTAAAGACACACAACAGTGACTCGTAAAAATGAGTTTTGATTTTTAGTTATTACTTATGACTGGATTTATTCTGCCAATTATACAAAACTCTAGAAACTAAGTGGTTGTCGTGGATAAATGAATTAAAAAAAACATATTTAAACGTCCTGATTTCTAAAACTGTTATTTTTCTCCATGTAAGTTGTTTAGACTTACATGGAGTCATTAATCTTTTCCAAAAATATAACTAACCTGGCAGATAAACTAGAAAAAGAAATATTTTTTTTATTTTCAATATTATATTAAGATGGATCACCTTTTTTTTCCGCAGTGATAGTAAAATAAATTAATGACCATAGTAATTTAAACTCATTTTTGATTATATTTGACCATAAAAATTATTTACCGGTAAATAAAAGTTTTAAAGAGGATAAAAAAAGAAAAATCTGTAAGATATATGGATTCAACTAAAGTATTAAGATTAATACATGCTATAATAAAAATGTAAAACCACAAACTCTAAAGAAAAAAAGAGAAAGAGATCCCTTTACCAGCTCATTTTTGATCAACAGTGTATGCAGTAATGAAGTAATATGATTAATTTTTTATATTTGCACACAATTTTTCTTTTTGGCAGAAACCCTTTTGTTTGTCCGGATGCATCTTTTTCTAATTTTCTTGCTGTTTTACTTACCAAATAATATTCTGGCATGCAAAAACACATTGATGAAGGGTGTGTGATAAATATTACATACAATTAAAAAATGCATTTCTCTGCAAAATTCTATATGTAAAAAGGTGGATCTGCTGGCCTCTACGTATTACGTAGACATGAAAATCAGCTGGCAGATCTGACAAAGATTTACTGCCAACAGCATTGGTTCTTCAGCAGTACCCGACCCTTCAGACAACATCATAATCGCCTCTTTCTCAGTTAAACAGCGGTTTCTGATGCCCATCAGCAGGAACACATTGGGTCCAGATGGAAGGAAGCAGCGCATGATGGAAAAAGAGGAAAAAGATGGAGAGAGAGCAGGGTTGATGTACATCTGTCATGCATTAATGCGCTGAATGCCAGCGCCGCTATCCTGGCTTTAGGAGCTAAGAAAGGAGGGGGTCACTGGGTCCTTCTGATTCCCTCGTTCTCCTCACAAACACACATACTGAACTGTCCCTCAAACTTCAGCGCTTTGCTTCCCCTCAGCCATCCCTGCATGAATTCCTTAGGAAGGAGTCAGCTCTCTCCATTCCTCGGGACAAAACTTCTCCTTAACAAGGCACCGATGGTCCTGACCTCCTCTTCAAACAAACCCTTCCCTCCAATCAGGGAGGATTGCTGAGCCAAGGCCTGTGGGTATTCCAGAGGAAATATCCTGATTTTCCTTGATTACTCCCTCCTCCTCCATCTGTCTGTCTCTGCCCCCCCCCCCTTCAAACATCTCAAGATGACAGTGTCTGCTCTGTTCCCGTCTCTGACCCAACCTCAGACCCTTTTCAGTCTCTCCCCTCAAAGATCCTCTTCCTAACAATAGATTTTTTAGTTTGACATTGATTTAAAGAGGCCTGTTGAAACACACACGGACTTTGTGTTGAAGGTTTCTGCTCTTAAAATAGCAAAATGATGACATTTAGTTTTTTTTAACCAATATATTTTGTTGAAATAATAACTTAGTTAATAAAGTTCAACCTGTAATAGTCAGGGGCTTTTTTTGAGACTTACCAATTTGATGTTTTTGCATTTAAAACAGATTTTTCTTCTACTTTTGAGCACTTTCTCACTTTCTGCTTATTATATTAATGTAACTATTTTATTTGGTGTTTTCAAAATTAAAAAGATATAATCTATAAATCAATGTTAAAAATCCATCTTTTTGGTAAACCCCCCCCCCCACACACACACAGATCTTTTTCCCTATTTTATACATAAATTCCACATTAAATCTGAAACTGTACAAAAAAAAAAACAACTAAATTCCAATTAAGTGTTGCCATGTTTTAACCACATAAAATTCATGACAAAGGTCATTGGGTCAAAGGTCATAGATACAACGAAATCTATAAATTAAAGGCAAAGTCAAAACAATGTGAAAAATGTATTATAACAGGTAAACTTCCACTAAACTATATGCAATTTTCAAAGGATTTATCCCTTGCATCACAATTATACACCATGGCTCTTGTTATGTTTGTTTAAAACCAAAAAACTCAAAGCTAATACATTTTTGAAACATTCACTTTAAATTTGGAATAAAAAGTATCTTAGTTGCGGGGTAATGCCAACCCTACATCATTATAAACAATCAATGTGAAGGGTTAATCACGTTACAGTAATGATAATAACCTGTCTTTTTGTCCGTTTTGTTTTTTACAACAGATTTTTTTTGCTATTTTCAAAAGGATTTTTCTCGCTCGTAGGCTTTTTCAAAGAAAAATTATCCGGAAGTGAAAAAGGCTCAAAAATCCACCTGACTGTTGCCAATTGACAAAAAATTTTACTCTGAAATTCTTTTTTTGGCCAAGTTTTTTAAAAATTTATTCTTCTCTCCTTGAGGTAGCAGGAAAGCAAGAGAAGTTATCTCTAAAAACAATTAACAGTTACTTTATAATTTACTGCTAACAGCAAATTAAACAGACTGTTCAGTATGTGATTCATGCTGTTCAGGTTTATAGCTTTTAAGTCCTTATACTGACTTTATGACAATGACATGATAAAATTTAAGAAAAAGTCAATTTCTTTTGTAATTTAAGAAACTCTGACTTAAAGTTTGATATTATACTTTTATTGCACTCAAATCAGCTTGAAAAAACTAAAACTTTACATTTTGAAACATAATTGACTTTTTTGTTGCTTTTTAAAAACGTGTAGTTTAAGTAAAACTCCTTCACTTGACTGTACCGATGACTGGGTCTTTTCTGTGTGCCAGCGGTCTCATGTGCTTTGTGATTTTGCAGCCAAGCGGTTGGGTTGTTTAAGTTCTTTCTCCAGGTGTGGTGGAAATAATTTGGTGCAATTCAGGGGGGAAAAAAGGTTCTCATGAGAACTTCTGTCCATACGTTTCCTGACAGCACCCCAAAAAATGCAAAAAAAGTTTATTTTGTTTCGAAATATCAAGAAAATTGAAAAAATGTTTTATTTTGAATATAAAATTAGTTAAACGACTGTTTCTAAGTTGACAAAACCCATGTTTTCACGTATTTATCAAAGAATTGGACGCACAAAAAAATACTTTTTAAAGCTAAAATTTAAAACATGACCTTTTGACTCAGATTTTCCACAAAGCATCTAAATGAGGTAAGCCTTCCATTTTTCTTTGGTCTTTGAATTGACGCCATGAAAGGCTTTGTTTGAGCCTGCAGCAGAGGAACAGCCTGTCGGACATGTGTCATTCGTTTACACTCTCACTTGTTGTTTTTCCAGCTGAAGCGACAGGCATTGTTTCAGTTTAGCACCTGACTTCAGCCTCCTTATTAATCATTCCAGTTTGTCATTTTTCAGTCCTTTTTTCCTTTATTTGTTGTTAGCATGACGCTGAAATTCCTGCATTGTGATGCATTTTCTTAGGAGTACATCAGAGGTCTGCAACCTCTAATACTTAAAGAGCCATTTGGGTCAATTTCTCGCCAACTACATCATATTCGGAGCCTCTTAAAAATAACACTTGCGTGTTTTATATTATTTTACTTTTATGATAAATACAAAGGAACCGTTTTTTCTTTTTAGCATGACTACAATAAAATACTGAAGATAGCCATAGAAAATAAAAAATACAAAATAGCCTTTTTTTCAAAATATGAAATAATTTATAACTTTTGATAGACTGCTTTTCAAAATAAAAGACCATCACATGGGATTATCTTAATGCAGCAAATGGAGTAGTAGTGTAGTGTCAGCAGAAATAAAAAAGCTTATTTTACAGTTTGTGGTGCATCTCATCCAGAAATTCATAAATCTAACAAATACAGTTTAGACAGAGCAAATTAAGTGATGCCTACTGTATTTTGTAACCGCAAGGTGCACTTAAAATCCTAGAATTTGTTCAAAAATAGAAAATCCACCTTATGATCAGGTATGCCCTAAGTGTGAATTCTGGTTGCACATCACTGCCCTTCAGTAGCAAGACAGACGGATGAGGCTTCAGAAGACATAAATTATGTATCCTATTGGGTTTCATTATATTCCACAAATCAAGTGTGCAAAGAAGAAAAGTCATTTAAATGTTTTTGAAGTAAGAAACAAAATTTTGAACTAAATCTTACGTAAAAGTCAACAAGTCATCAATATATTCTAGTTTACCAAAAGGGGCTATATCATGCTATTCTTAAGTATTTTATGGTAAGCAGTATCCAAATACATGATAACATATTGCCTTTGGTACATAAAATTATATTTTTTAAATTAAACATTAGTTATTTTTGAGATCTTTTTTCCAACCGTGAGTAAGACGACTTGATCTCTGAGGCATCACCCTTCTCTACTTGTGGGTCCGCCCATTTCATGACGTCAACCTGGAGTCAGCCTTGGCAGCGTGTTTCGCACACGAAAACAAACAGTTTTACATTTTTTTTTTTACTTTGAATGTTTTGCAAAGATGGATGTGCATATTGTGCATATAAAAGGAAAAAAAATCTTGAGGAAGGAAAACACTATAATACACCTAAAGCTCAAAAATTTGATTTCGTATGGCATAGACCCTTTAGAGTCTTGGCGTCAGCAACTTAGCTGCAGCTGAACATGGTGATGCACACATTCCCAGAAAAGTCAGGCCAGATGAGAACGCTTCACATGTAGATGCAGTCAGGAGAAGCGTCAGTGGCGTCGCGACTCCGTTGTCTCTAAGGAGCCTTTTAGAACTTCTTAGAAATTTCTAAAGGAGTCTCAAGAGGATTGATTGTGCTGGAAGCCGTACTGTGAGAAGCCGATAGATCAAAAACAATAAAATGCAGAAATAAAAGCACATCAGAAGAGTTTTAAGCACTGATGTTAATGGAAAATAAATGCCCCCCCCCACCCCCCCACCCCCAGATCTAAGCAACACGCAGGAGACTCAGCAGGACGCTGCGTCTCTGTGCCAAATAGAGATAAGGGTTTTATCACAATAATTACAGTTCAGAGAGCGGGGTTGTTGTCCGCACAGCCACCTGATATTAGTGCACTATCAGCACTTTCCACAATTCTGTCTTTTTCCAGTAGCCCACATTCCATCAGGGTGCTCTGGTTCCCCAGCACCTGACGCAGACCTTGTTTTGCCAGGCGACGTTTGAGCCGGCATGACGTGTTTCATTGCGTGTCATAGGTTTTGAGGTAGGATGTAGCGTTAAGGGTCTTTAGCATAAAACGTAACTAATAAAATCCTCATGTAATTGTATCAATTCCGTACTTTTTGAATAAGGCATAAAAATACATTATACTTTTTTTTGTTTTTTTTACAGCTGTAGAGATTTGGATCAAATTCATATTTTCTTTCATCTGAAAGATGCCTGACAATCTGTCATATACCTGAGATCTTTTCAAGGTTTCCACATGTGTGCACTAATGATGCCCCCTTGTGTCATTTTATTTAGAACAATAAACAGTTCTTATTAATCACAATGTCATTACATCTTACAACTGCAGTAAACTATAAACGGCAGCTATTCTGGGACAATTTTACGAAGCTCATCTTTATGTTTGATTCTCCGGCCACTTTATTAGGCACATCTGTCTAACTGCTAGTTAATAATCAGCCAATCATATGGCTGCAAATCATTGCATTTAGGTATGTGGACAGACGACCTACTGCAGGTCAAGCCGAGCATTAGAATGGGGAAGAAAGTCACTTTGAATGTGCCATGATTGTTGCTGCCAGACGGGCGGGTCTGAGTACTGGTGTTTGAAAAACTGTTGATCTACTAGGATTTTCAACCACAACCATCTTTAGGGTTTATAAAAAGAGAAAATATCCAGTGAGTGGAAGTTCTGTAGCTGGAAATACCTTGTTGATGCCAGAGGTCAGAGGAGAATGGCCAGACTGGTTCCAGCTGAGAGTAGGGCAACAGTAACTCAAAGAACCACTGGTCACAACCCAAGTGTGCAGAAGAGCATCTCTGAACGCTCACAACACGTCCAACCTTAAGGCAGACGGGCCACAGCATGGAAGACCACACCGGGTGCCACCTCTGTCAACTAGTTCTGTAGTTCTGAAGGGAACAGTAATGACCTGAAAATGTCACCCTCATTTTTTACCCTGTCGGGCTTCTGCATGTTTCACAAACCTTGTTGGTCCATTTTGGCCCATTTTAAGAGAAACCGGGTTCAGCAATGTCACATCCTGTCAGAATGGCAACAACCAAAAATCTAAAAAGCTCTTTTTTAATTCACTCAAGACCAACAAATAGGTAACATGACCATTTTGGTTTTTGCTTTTCATCCTGAGGTTCTCATCTGCTGATGAGTAGCAGAACCTCATACTCTCTGGAAACACTAATAGGCAACATTTGGCTTTGCCCATATTTTTTTCCTCGTTGAAAAGCTTTATTCTTAAGGTGTTTTTAAGGTGTGCTCCTTTACTTTTGTGCCTATGTGCATTTTTATAAGATGGAAGCAATTTTAGACTGAAACACTGACTGCACAGAATGCACCATAATGATGCAACACTTCCCCTGACTGGCCTGAGTCGGAAGCAGGAATCTGACCGGAAAAGTGACACAAAGCTTTCCGAAAACTCTTTTCACGTTTCCTGGACGATCGCTGCCGCCATGAGCGAGAAATCTCCTCAAACAAAAGTCTCCTCAGAATGAAGATAAAGGGACTGATTGTCGACGGGGAGACCCAAAGGTCACGCTGACTGTTCGGTCTGCATGCTGGCACTCCTGCTGAGTCACTGGTCCAACCAGACGACGACCAGGACTCACATGTGCAAGTCTACACCCGTACGTTAGTCAAAGATTAGTCACAGCACCCATTTGAGGTGATGAATGCAAGAGAGGGTTTCTCCAAACACTCTGAAGCCCACACGAGGATTTCTCAACCGCACTCTGTTCTGATGTCATTGTGTTTTCCCTCTGTGCTGCGTCACAACGCCGCCGTCAGCTGACTCCCACTGGAAACTAACTGGTTTCCATCAGCAGTATAAACATTAGACTGAAGGAACCTGTTTGTGTGGAAAAATCCCTTTTCCTGTTGAAATTCAGTTGATCTTTATTCTCACGGAAATCTTCAGAATTTCCTCTTGGAGAGTTACGAGCCAACATTAACCAAACGTTGCTGAATCAAGAAACGATTGCTGAAATATTTGTCAAATCAAGCTAATAAAAAACAAAAATTCACAAATGCGAAAAATAAAATTAAAAATACATAATCTAATATTAATAAAGAAAATAATGGCAATGAGAATTGCCTAATTATGTTAACTCTCCTGTGAATCCAAATTACCGAAGAGTCTGAATTTAATTTCATTTGAAATCAAAATGTTCTTCAGTGTTTTTTCTGTTTAAGGTGGTGCTAAATTAACCCTTGTGCTATCCTAGGCACCTTACCATTGGGAGTTGGGTCATCTAGACCCACTAGACAGTGCTCTGAACCTTTTTTCTAGTGATCTTCACTGGTGTCCATGGATTACATGAAATCTTTTCACCTTTATCATGGTGAAGAGAACACATCAATGTAAGGGTGGGGTCATCTAAGATAGCACAAACGTTAAATGCAGTCCTAATACTACAAACTAGTGACATAAGGCATGAAGGGTTGAAATGTGTAAATACGAGGACACAAACCTAAAATGATTCTATTCTTGTATTTTTCTATTCTGGTGCTTTTGAAAAAGGAAAAAATTCGCGTTTCTGTCTTTATGTGGAGTAGCTGTATTTCAGTGGAACCACAGGCTTCAATCTTGACAATTCTATTCAAATTCCTGCAACAGACTGAAATATCAATATTAAAATGATAAATCAAGATTTTTCTAACAAGCATGTAATGTATGTAACTTTTTGTAGGAATAAAATGTAATTCTAAGCCTAACTTTAGTGCTTTTCAATCTGCCCCTGCATGCTGTCTGCCTGGTCAGAGCCTGTAAAAAGTCTGTGGTTTCCCTCTGCTCAGTTTTTTATTTTTTATTTTCTTGCTTTGTAAGTTAGTCTTGTCGTTTGGTTACGTTTTGTGAAATGGTTGTGTTTTTGGGGGGATTTTATGTATTTTTTAACCACTTTTCTCGCTATAAAGACTGAGAATTTATGTTAATTAATTTAAGCATTAAGTCACTCTTTTTTTTTTGTTTCTTTATGTGACCTATTTTCTTTCTCCTCCTCAAACAGGGATGTAAAAAACGTATTTTTATGTTCTAATGGTGTTGAATGCACAATACTGACTTCTTTACCTTTTTACTTACATGATAGAATTTTATGTGGGTTGATTTGAGTGTTTTGGTGTAAAAATATCGCTCAATTCTAAGCCTAATTTTACTGTTAAATTCTGCTGCACATTCTTGACACACAAATAAATCAGAGCGATGCACTAAGCAGAAACAGGGAGGAAAATATTAGCAAAGTGTACAAAAAAAGAGTATGATATGTGGCAGATGCACAAAAAGTTAAAATATTGAGTAAGAAATAAATATAAATTGTATTTTGGAATTTCTCTGTTGATGTTTTCTTGTGTCTTGCACATCAACACAACTAATAAAAACAATAATCTAATGATGTTTTAAACATATAAAACATCATTATTTTAAAAAATTGTGTAAAATAATTTTTTTCCTGTTTGTGTTAACTTTAACAAAGATTTTTTTAAATTGCTTTTCTTACAGAAAGAAATCAAACTAAGTATAAATCATGTTTGACCGTTGTTCACGATACTTCAGTTTTAATTACTCAGGTATGGGACTTTCTGACTGACTTGTCAAAACAAAAGCTTGAGGAAAGGTGAGGAGGAAAAATAATTCTTTCCTCCCAAATGCATCCAAATTTCTGCAGTTCTGTCATGGAATGACCTTTTTAATGAAGGTCACCTAAACCCAAGGATCAGAGTAAACAAACATTAAATAAACAAATAAAGAACGGGTGAAGGCTGTTTTTTTGTGTTTGTGTGTGTGATGGGGGGTCTAGGCTGGTGTCTTTCGCAACAATGATACAGCATTTGTACAACGTTTTAAATATATGTACATAACAGTATTTATGGAACTATTTGGACCGTGGGGGACATTGTGACGTCACAGATCCAAATTCCCATTATTAACCCTTGTGCTATCTTAGATGATCCCAACCTTACATTGAGTGTTATTCCTACAATGACAAAGGTGGGTAAAGGTGGAAAGATTTCATGTAATCATGGACACCACTCCACAAGTCATTTAAGAAAAAAGGTTCAGAGCACTGTCTAGTGGGTCTAGATGACCCCACTCCCAACGTTAGAGGTGCCTAGGATAGCACAAGGGTTACATGAGCATATTTTACTGCTGACATCCTTTCAGTTGGAAGCCAGTGGTGCAGCCTCCCACGGAGAGACCCGAGGCTCGGAAAGTCACGGCGTGATTCAGTGAAAGTGGGTGGCTCTGAACCCATCAGTGAGGAAGAGGAGGAGGGGGGCCTCCAGAAGGAGCAGGGAAAGGACGGGGAGTGAGGGACCGTGTGGGAAGAGAGAAAGAAATAGGAGGGGCTTAGAAAGTATGAACTTGAGTATGATTTGGCTGCAGGAAGCATTAACGAGGGCAACGACTCCAAACAGGATCCCTCCTTTAGAACAAGTTTCTTTATTAATTCTCAGATCGGGACTTTTCCGGAACGCGTCCCACTTTTGGATGGTTTGTCCTTTACGCGCGAGGGTTGTCTTGTTGTTCAGCCCGAGTCTGCGTTGTTTTTACTCCCTGCGCCGTGCGTAATTTCGCGTCTGGGCTCGAGGAAGAGGGCGACAGCGCAGCCACACGAGGACGCGGAATCCGCTCGGAAGTAACACTGGAAAATGAAAACCGTGCTGGGCTTGTGCTTGGTCTTCCTGACGGCGCGCGCTCCCGGCGTGCTGTCCCTGTCCACACGTAAGTTGCACGCAGATGTCCGATGCGTAAAAGTCACGCTCTCGATTGGTGGTGGTGTTGGTGTGTGTGTGTGTGGGGGGGTGTTTTGGTGTTCTTTCTGGTAACAAATATCTGCACAGTCACAGTGTCAGTAGAGGAGCTTAAAGTAAACAGCTGAATTTCAAGGTAGACTTGCTGCAGACGCGCAGACGTGCGACGTGTTTTAGTCAGAAAGTAAGTCAAATTATAAATAAAACAATATTTTTATTTGGAAAATTAAAAATAAATCCCAGTTTTAGCCTGAAAAGCATACAAACTCATTAAAAAATAATGTAATATGGTTGAAGTTTGACATATAGCACTGGCTTTCAGTGGCTTCCCTTTGCTTGATGTGTGGATTAAATAAAAGGCATCTTTGCTCAACAGCTTCTGTTATTGATGTCCTCTTGCTGCAGTTGCATTGCTTGTCTCCCTGCAGAGAGAGCTCATCCCCCAGGAGGCTGGATTTCAACAAGTCGCTCCATAATTCCTTTAACACATGGAGAGCATATGGTTTTATGAACCGCATCAACACAGTGACATATTTGCAGAGCTCTCTGAGAATGTTAATGCACAATAACGTAAATAAGTCAGAGAGAAGCCCCGTTTCACTCCTGAAGTGGCACATTGGGGTTTTGTGATGGCCAGAAAAACAAACTTTTTCAGGAAAATTAAGTTTATTTGTGGCTGATTTGAACATCATTAGTTTTCTCTTTTACTGAGATAATAGAGAGCAGCTTCCTTTTACCTTACTATCTTTCACATTTCCTAAATTAAATCCTACATTGTCTAAATATCTGAGGGCTAGACTCATAAAGATTCTTCCTGGAGGAGTCTTTTAACCTGAAATGAACCTTTTTTTTTTCCCTTCACAGACCTGCTCTTGTTCAGTAACAGTTTATGATCATTCTGGTTTCCAGATAAGGGCATCAGTGTAACATCATATAAATAACATCCACTTCTGCTTTCCTTTTTGTTTCATGACTCATTGTCACTAAATGTTGCGTGACTTCTTTCACCTGGCTCATCCCATTTGGTTTTCCTCCGTAAAATAGAAACTTTTCCCTTTTTTGTGTTTCACGTCATGATGATTGTTCTATCAAGTTAGAGGAGGCAAAGTTGGTTATCTTTGAAGAATTGCTGGCATGAACATACAAAACCTTCACTGCAGACTTCACTGAAATGTCTCATCTGAAATCCTGCATGGTTGAAGTCAACCGTCCTGATGAGAGCGGAGCTTCAAGGAGCCTCTCCAAACAAATAACATCTTACAGGCTATTTCCTCCCGCGAGCGTGTCGAGCAGAGACAATAAACAGCAGTAATTGTGTCTGGCTGGAGTGTTTGAACTGTGAAAGAGGGTTTTGTGAAAGGCCTTCACACCCCGCTCAAGGGCAGAGTCCCAAACTTGGAATACATAAATACGAATTGTCATTCAGCTGAATCAGCCGATTATTGGCTAATCACAGCAGCCTTTGCTGCTCTGTATCCAGTGACAAAGACAAACAGCTCTGCGCGCGTGTTTGTTTGTGTTCGTGTGCGCACATTAATGTGTGGAGGGCTGGAGCCGAGGTTATGGTCTGAATGTCTTCAAAGGAGGCTCCCGCAGGAGAGACCACACAGTTTCTGTCGGCAGAAGGAGGCTGGCAGCTGAAGAGACGTGGCCCCGGGCGGCGATTTGGAGTAGTCTGCCTGAATGTTGATGCTCAGTCAATGCCTCACAGAAACCATCTGAACTACAAGGTTTTTACGCAGCTGCCTGCTTTGGTTAGAGTCTTATTCTCTCCTGTGTCTTTAGTGCTTTTTACTATTTTTTTTGAGATCAAACATCACTCTTTGGAGTTCGGTGCACACGATCAAACTAAAAAAGGAGAAATGAGCAGACGAAAATGACACGTAAATAAAGAGCAGCTTATGTTTGTAGCTTTTTTAAAACTCACTGGTGTATTTTTCTTTATTTTAACTTTTCTAGCAGTTTTTAAGATGAAAATTCTGTTTTTAACATGGTCTTGTGGCATTTTACTCATGATGGAGGACACGTACAAAGAAAGCTTAAAATTGCACTTCTTTCTATTTCTTTATTTAAATTGTTGTAAATTATTAGCAAATGCAAAAATGCAGCTTGTAGGTGTGTCGTAGAGCCTACAACAGCGAGCTGCAAGCTCCCTGCTCCGCTCTATTCCAATTCATCCACTTGCAGACAAATGGATCCACGTAAGTTTTTACGTTCACCTCGTCCCAGCTGGCATCTGGCTCACACTCTACGGCTGGATTGCTCCGATATTGCTCACCATTTTTGTTGCACTGCAATCTAGCAGGGGAGAGTGTAAACAGGTGGGAGACGGGAATTAGGGGAGGGCTTACTCCAAGAGTTATGCCCACAACTCAAAGGGAAATTTCGAATGAACTCCTGCCGCTCTGCAGAAACTTTGTCATAAAAAAGGATTTTGGGCAAAAACAGCATCATTATAAAGTACAGGTCATGTTTCCAGCTTAAAAAAAAAAACAACTTAAGGTTAAAAGTAAAAAAAAAAAAACTTTTTTAACTGAAAAATGTGACATCGTTTTTTTTTTACATTTTGAACCCTTTTCTCATAGAAACTATAGACAAATGAATGCCTTTGTCATAGATAATAATCACATTGGGAGAATGTAAGTAAAGTCGTGGAAAATCCCAGCTTTTAAAGCCATCAGATCTAAATTTGGAACCTATTCAGAGCCATTGTGTCTTGGTTCATTGTTTTTCTTTCATTCTGAATTTGCTTTTATTTTTATTGGACACGTTTGATGTCCTGATAAAAACTCTTTCATCATGTGGCGAACAGATATTTAGTTTAGTAGGCTGAGGCAGTTCCTGTGTAAATCGGTTGAAAGGCTCTGGCGCTTCACGTCATAAAACACGTCGCACAAAAACCGGATCTTGGGTTGTTGAGCACGTCACAGTTCAGAAGAATAAAGCGTTGGTTTGTCCTGACACCCAGCTTCAGCAACACCAGTGACTCACTTGTTGTTGTTTTTCTCTCATTGTTAAACTTTTATTGTTATTCGATGTGATGCAGAACCATCAGGGTCAAAACAAACTCTCGTTGTCCATTGAGATTTAATTTCCAAAATGTCCCTGCAACATCTGAATAATGGGTGAGGTTGGACGTGACGCATTTAGCTGAATTGAGTGATTCTAGGTTCTGGTTGACTGAACGCAACTGACTCAGGTAATCAGCTGTGAGTGGAGCAGAAAAAGGCAGTAGATCTCCATGCAGCCCAGTTCCAAAACTTTTTGGAACAAAAAAGGAGGATCGTTGATCCGTCTCATCTCCACAGGCATAAAGAAACCCTGAGCTGAAACCTGAGAGCAGGATTTGGAGGTCCAGACGGGGATTTGAAATAGATCAGCAGCTTGAGCCTTAATGCGATCTGATCACGGTGCGAGTTAAAGCTGTGTGATAAAGACTAGTCGTGAAAGTTTCCGTTCATCTCCAGCCTCATAAGACCTTCAGGGGAGGTTTGTAACTAGCTGTCTTCAGCTTTTTTTCTGTGCAAGTGTTGATAAAAGCTCCAGCAGATGATTGGATGTTTGTTATTTCGTCCTCAGCCACACATTACGTAATCTAGTGCGCACCAATAAACCAGGCTGGGACCTTTTCTCTTGCAAACCAACCCAAACCGACAGTTACCCTTCAGAACATGAATCCCCCTTGGCTTTTGTGCCGCAGATGTACCAATCATCCACCCCCAGGACCCCGTCCTTCGAATTGGCTCCAACTTGACGGCCAGCTGCTGGGTCCACCCGGACCTGGGCATCCACGCCAGCTCGCTGTACTGGACCCTGAACGGACAGCAGCTGCCCAGCTCCCTCTACAGAGTCCTGAGCCCGACCAACCTCAGCGTGACGCTGGCCGCGCTCAGTGCCTCCAGGCAAACATCTGGAGATAACCTCGTCTGCCATAACCACAAGGGACACATACTGGCCGGCTCCTGTCTTTATGTGGGCAGTAAGTTAAACCTTTTACTTTACGGTAACTGTAGCCTCTTCACTGCTGGTAGAAGAAGTGAAAAACTAAACTGGACTTCAAACAGATGAGCGGAATGGAAAGGAAATGGGAGTAAAGGGAAACCCATGGAAGTAGTGGGCAGATTTTTAGCGTCCCTTTGCAGTTGTGGCTGTATTTTATGTTTAGCATCTCAGCGTTTCGTCACAGTGAGAGGCCTCAGTGAGTAAGACGCTACCTGTGTGGTCCATTACTCGCACCATCATTCATGGGAAACAACTTTGACACGTTACACTAATGTGTTTGGAGGCATCCCTCTTATTTAATTTTTTTTAAATCGTTGATTGCGTTCAAATGGTTGTTTTAGTCTTAATATTTCATTTTCTGTGAAGTAAGAACAATTGCAGTGTTATCTTCTTATTGCCTCAAGGGGTAGATATAATCCAACATGAAGTCACTAACTGGTTTTATCAAGGCTGAATAATGAAATTAGTTATCTTTACTAAAGTGCAGTAAATGCTTTAGACTTGAAGGTTAACAGGATAAATTAGCTAAATTCTGATCGGGAACGTCTACAGATTTGATAACATTATTATTCATTCTTTACAGGAAGTGATCCCTTCCCTTTTTTAAAACAAAAATGTCACGTTTCAGTCTGAACAAAGGATTTTATAGATGCAATTAAGATTTTTGTAGACAGCTAGAAATGATAAAACGGGAAAGTCCAGCCAGCTGTGCTTCATTTAAAAATATGTGATCCCGACAAGCTTTCTTTTTTTTTTTTAAATTCTAAAATATGATGAGAGGTGAAGTTAGGAGGAACTTGAGATAATAACTATCATCTGATCTGGGTTTGTGATGTCACCCAAAACCGTACAGTAAAAAACACACAATTGGAGTAGGAGTAGTTAGTTCATAACGTTTTCACACACCATTACATCACATTACTATTCAAAACAAATTGCTTTTGAAATCTGGCTCTATAAATTTTGACGGGATGTAAATTTAGATCCTCAGAAAAAGCTGTGTGGGTCAGAGGAAATGCAGACTTAGCTCCCACACGTTCTGCATGAAAGCAGAGGCAGACAGAAGAAGATCACGCAGATGTTTTTGGTGTCATTTCTGAGTTGCGGGTTTGACTTTTAGTGCAGGGTGAGCCTGCATTCTTTTTCCGTCATTCCTTGGTTTAAACTCTCTCCCGCTATCTTACAGCACCTCATACCCCAACGTAATTCATCCTCTTTACCGTTTTATCCCTTTAGGGGTCGCGGTGCTGCTGGAGCCTATCCCGGCCACTTTTCAGAATGGGATACGTGTGGCATATACACGATATAAAACTTACACATTGGTGGTACATTTGTGAAAAGTCAGTTAAATGTCCGTGGAACGGTTGTGGAAAGCCACAAATTTGCATATATTTCGAGCACAAATCACACACATTTGAGTAAGATTTAGGTAATAACTGTGTATAAACTACGTAAAATTTGAAGGAACTGTGTAATTCTCAACTGATTAAAAATTTTGAACAGCTCAAAACTGAAATCACGTAAAGACCCGTCGACCAAAACCCTTGACGCACATCTGCACACATCAACGAATGACGAACTCAACAAACACATGAATGACTTATATCTCGCATATATTATGAAAGACCAAAATTTCCTACATGGAAAATGCTCAAAATGTACGTAGCGGTTGTGTGACATGGCCTTAAATTACCAGTGCAACACAAATGGCGAGCAATATTGGAGCCATCCAGTTTCCAGCCAAATTCCAGTTCAGTTGGGGAAAACAAAGACGTGCATGGATCTAGTCGTCTACCAGAGGATGCATCCGAATGCAGCGGAGCAGGGAGCTTGTAGCACGCTTACTATATTTTCACAAATAAGCTATTTCTTTTCCAAAGAGCATTTTTTTCGTCTGCTCCTGATTCACCACAATTTGAATAAAGAAATACTTAGAAAAGCAAATTTTAAGCTTATTTTTTAAATATATGTCCTCCATGACCAGAAGCATGCTATAAGAACATGTTAAAAACACCAAAAACACAATTTTCATCAAAGTGGGTCTTCAAAGAATTTTGGACGGCATTAATGATAATCCATTTGATATCTATTTACTTATAAATTCTATCTGATTTTTTTTAAAGGCAACCAAATGAATCATGGGAAATGAGAACACATTAGCTCTAGAGGCCTGAAATCTAATATTCATGGCAGATGACAGTGAAGAAGAAAACTCTCCGTCTGCTGTGGAGGAAAATATGCGAGTGTGAGAGATGATGAAATGACAAACGGCATCCTCACAGCAGTCCTAATCTCTGTGCGACACTGGCGGTGAGGACCCAGTGTTCTCAGAGATGAAGACGGCTGGCGGGAATCCCATCTTTCACATTTGCTCTCACACGCACACACAAATTAAGAAAAAAAATCCTCTGAGGAACAGCACTGCTGGGGGAATTACACTCAATGACTGATGGTTTCTTCTTACCTGCAATAACCTCTATTTTGTCCGTTTCTGTTGCCCTCCATCCTCCCTCTTTTCTTCTGTCCTCCATTTTATCCCAGTGCCTCCAGAAAAGCCAGTCAACCTCACCTGTTGGTCCAAGAACACCAAAGACCTGACCTGCAGCTGGGCTCCTGGAGGAAGAGGAGAGACTAATATCAGCACAAAATACAAACTGAAGTACAAACTCAGGTAATGATGCACACACGTGCACGCGCACACACACACACACACGCACACACGGTAGTAACAAGCTGTTCTAATCACACAGATTTGAAATGGTGTCCCTTGATGTCCTTCTCTGGATTACTTTTTAATAATTTCCAAAACGAGCATTGTGCGAACATAAGAACGTCCAAGTCGCCTCGCTTGATGTTGCCATGGCAGCCAGCAAAAAGGAAATAAGAAGATGCCATGTGTGTGCTTTGAGGCACCCTGAATTATTTGGAAAACAAGAGGATATTTGAGTTGACTGAGCCTATAAATTAAGCTTGCATTTAAAAAAATGGCTTCAAATCAACAGGACATAAATTTATGTGAAAGAAACTTATTTTTGGTTCAGATTTGGTTCTGGTAAGTAAACAATGCGACATTCTCATTAATTTACCAGATAAACAATACATAACATTTTCAACACAAATATAATTTTGGACACTTTAGCTTAGACATATTATAAATGAGTTTTTCTATGAAAGATTTCCCCCCCTCCACACACACACCCACCCAAAGAGGCTTCACGGTGGAGCAGTGGAACGTTCAACGTGCAACGTTCTTGCCTCACAGTAAGAATAAGTACTGGCTGGGGGGACCTGAAACAGAATCACCAATGGGGGACCTTTCTGTGTGGAGTTTGCATGTTTTTCCCGTGCATGAGTGGGTTTTCTCTGGGGACTCCCACCATCCAAAAAATGTGTTATGTTTTTGGACGGTGGGAGGAAACCAGAGTCAACAAAATATGTAAAAAAAATGGATTTGATTAATTAAAAGGACACAAAACCAGAAGTGTGGTGTTTAATCCAGAGTCATTTCAGTGGTTTGTGTTGTGCTCACAGATGGTACGGCACAGAGAAGGAGTGCAAGGACAACACCCACACGCTGCCGTACTCCTGCAGCATCACCCAGGACCTCCACCTCTTCACGCCATACGAGATCTGGGTGGAGGCCTCCAACCAGCTGGGCAAGGCGAAGTCTGATGTCATCACAGTTGACATCCTAGAAGTAGGTGGGTGTGAGAAGAAGCAAACTTTGACCTGCTTAGTTTCCTGGCTCAGATCTCCGTGTCAGTGTGGTCTCCAGGTTTTAGGAGTTTAAACAACTAAACACATTCACCTTTGACCTTTCATCACCTGCTCTATTTGTGCACCCAGAGATGAAACCTATTGTGTTTAAAGGAACTTGACCAAGTTCTATCTCTGCAGTTTTCAAATATCCATCACAGCTTTGTGTCAGTTTCTACTTAGTAGAGTTATAACCAACACTTCCTGCTAATTTTGTTTCATTTTTAAATTGCATTATACAAAGTAAACATTTAGCGGTTTTAAAATAGATAAAACATCATTTTTTTAAGAGAATTTGAGAATAAAACAGATAAAAAATACATGCAGGAAACAAAAGACAGCAGAGACACAATTTTGTGAGGCGATGGTGGACTAACATCACAACAAGCTTTCAGTGTGAATGGCATTCTCAGTTACTTCATTCATATCTAAACGAAAAACATCAGAATGCAACAGTTTTTAGTAAAAACATTTTACTGACATCTTAACCCTTGTGGTATCCTAGGCACTTTGACATTGGGAGTTGGGTCATCTAGACCCACTAGACAGTGCGCTGACCTTTTTTCTTCAATGATTTGTGATCTTCACTGGTGTCCATGGATTACATGAAATCTTTCCACCTTTATCCACCATTGTCATGGTAGGGAGATCACGTCAATGGTCATCTTGACCCCATAGGATAGATAGCACAAGGGTTAATTGATGCTACAACAGACTGCTTTGTGCCGTTTGTCAATATTTGCTTGTAGCGCTCAGGAAATGACGTCATAGTAAAGCAAATATGTACAAAAGGAAATAATAAAACAGGATTGACTTGAAATGAGGCAAAGACAGAAGATTTGATTCATGCATGATGATAAAAAAGTCAAACTATTATGCTACGTTCACACCGGTCTCAGCAATGCACATTCAAGCGGGCAGTTCCAATGGAGAGTCTGTGTAAGAGCATTCCACAATTAAAAGTCTTGCATTAACGTGTAGCTTAGCAAGTTTGTATGTTTGTTTTCGGGCTCTACGTACAAAACACACAGTCATTGAACCCGCGTTGAATGTCAAATAAGTTCAACTTTGACCAGTCATTTGGTAGTGACGTATAGATGCCAGCCTTTTTAATTCACAGAAGTGTCAACCATTTGAAAATTAAAGATCGAGGAATTCATAACTAGGGTTTGTGCCCGCCTAGAATTATATGGCAACATATGTTGGAGTAGAGCAGTGAGAGTAAAAAGACTGGAGGGAGATTTTGCACAATGCTTTTTCCAACTGTGGGTTCATGCACTAGTATCGGGTAGCGACAGGTCAGTGTGAACACCGTATATTAAAAGCACATTAGGGAACCTGTGTTCAGTGCGTTCATAAACGCGTGCTCGGTTTAGCATTACTCAACTGCATGAAGTCTAGGTTTTAGGTTAGTGTCTTTTCAGATATATATGAAAAAATATGTTTAATGTCTGAATTTCTTAGGTGCAATCAAAGCAGCATCACCTGCAAATGTAAAAATGTTTCACTGTTTTTACATTCATTCCTTTTACAAAGTCTGGCTTTGTTCTTTGTTGTGGGGGTTCCTTTGACATCCATCATTATTAAATGTGTTTTTTCCTGTACTTTTTTTCCTTATATTATAATCTGTATTGAAAAATACCATTTGGATTGAGGCACAATAGGTGTAACGTAAATCCTGTCATCACAGCGGACAACACGCATGTAATGGCCACAAAAAAATGATCAACATTACAGTCTGTGCGGAAAAAGCTTGAATGAATTTTGCAGACGTGACCATATAGTGGTAGAATGTTCTAAGAATGTTCTGTTAGTGTTTTCACGTGGAAAATCAACAATGGGCAGAGTACACGTTCAAGTCCTCTTTCTGGAAGAGGGTCTTTTAAGTGGGCTGATGTTGAGACGGAAATAGTCTGTGTTAATGAGCTCCTTTTCTCTTTACTTCTGCCTGACAGAAGTAAGACAGAAGAGCATTCACCCTGATGGAATGTTTCAGGCTGATCCTTCAACCTAATCCTGTCTTCAAGGTGCCTCCAGCCCCTGAGGCCTGTGGAGTTTGAGCTTTTGAGGCTTTAAACCTTGGACTTGAAATAATACAACCTGATGAGCATGGAATTCTTCACCTGGTCTCTTTGTAACACGCTCCAAAGAGCGCTGGGAAGTCCAGACAAAATACTGAATGTAGGCGATGGTCATGGCACTGGCAGGGAGACAATCATCCGTCAGAAGGTAACCCTTTTATTCTTGCTGATGTATGCAAGCACACACCTTTTTGTACACCTTGAGGGCAGGGCAGGGCCTCGTAGAAAAGCAGAGGGGCACGCACAGCGTAGGTGTTTTCAGGCTCTACGTGCATGAGAGCTCCTGCAAAGTTTTCTCTCGATCCAGCTGACCAAGCCTTCCCTTTCATGCGAACGTTTTCCACAACGGAAGCTGGTCATCAGAAAACCACACCTGCTCCGAGCGGCCATGACTCACCCCCATTCGCAGTCACATAAAATCAGTAACCAAGGTGAGGTGGAAACACCTACGGATTTTCAGCATTCCTCAGTCCCGGGAAAATCAGGTAAACGGGAGGAAACTTGTGTTTCTGTCTGTCTGGAGAGTGACGTGTCGAGAAGCAACGTGTCAAGCACTTACAGTGATTCATCCATCATTTTTCACGTCTCACTGTATTTCTGATGACTTAAAAACCCCAGAAACAAACCAGAGACTTATAGCTTCACACTTCAAGCAGAAAACAATCCAATCTGTCCTCTTTCAGGACATTTATTGTGCTTTATTTTTTATTTTTAAAACTTGTACTTAATAGTATAACTACACATTTTTAACCGTGTAAAATAGAGAAATGATTTAACAGTTGATCAATAAAATGTATTGCAACAAATTAATGTAATATGTATTTCCCATAGCTTTTTAGAGACTTAAAATTATTTGAAATGTGAGTTTTTCTAATTAAGTAAAATCCCAGTTTTTAACATAAATTATACTATACGCAAAAAAACACAAGTAAGAAATGCAGGAAGTAAAAATAAACCACCAAAATATAGTATAAAAACATAATTCAATAAGTTAAACGCAAAATAGATTAAAAACAGAAATGCAAAAAATTAACTAGCAGTCTGGTTTAAAATGTAATTTAGTGTGATACTAAATTTGAATCTATTGATATACTTATTTTTACTTTTAAACTACTTATTCAAATTGCATTGTTGAAAGTAGAAAAATGTTGACATTTGCACACCACATTTGTATGCTAAAACTCTGCTAAATATTTTACAAATTTTTAGGTAAAGTGTTTGTCATATTTCAAATTCTAAACCAAAATGGTTTAGAATTTTTCCTGATGTAAATACGTGTATTGAGAGATAAAAACATCAAATTTTTACACTTTAAACGTCAGTGTTTTGTAGAATAAACACGACTTGTCTTAACCAATACAGACATCTTCACCGATTTATCTGTCCCCAGCTTTACGCTCTAAATCTTTCTCATCCTCTCCGAGGTTGTTGCTATTTGTTTATTTGTTAGGGATTAGAATTTAGGGGAAAAGTGAAGTTGATAATAAATTGATGTGAAAAAGAGGAGCAGAGCCTGAAATAATGGTCTGTCTTTGGATGTTTGTTTGTCAAAGGGATAATTATTGTCAGATGAAAACGTCTCCTTCAGCTTGCAGACGTCCAACCCTTTAGAAAGAAAGGAAGTCTTGGAGCAATCCTGTGCTTTGCTGCTCCACACATGAAGATATCAGTTTTAAATCTGCATTGAAAGGGTTTCCTGATCCTGCAAACACATTGAAATCTCAGCTTTTTATAGGAGTGAAGATCTTCTCCGACTTCCATATCCACCCTTGAAGGGGTGCGGCTTTACCAAAATCATCCCAACTCTGAGATTCTCTGTTTTTTCAGATGGTTTTGAGATTTTCTGGTTGCTTGAGATCAATGTTTTATCCCAGTTTTTATTGAACCCTACAGCTGTTGGACTTTTGATTTATCTGTGCTTTACTCTGGCTTAACATGGAGTACATTTTGACACACACCAACTGTATGAAGCCCAAATCATGAACCCTCCACCACTGTGTTTAGCAGTGAGATCCAGGTGTTGACATTCTTTGCTCGGTTGCTGTAGTTTGGTCCAAAATGCTCAAGTTTGTTTTTGTTTTTATATGCAAATTTGCAAAAATACACTGAAAACCATTTCAAACCAGTGAAAGTTTTGCTGGATTTTTCTTATGGCAATTTGTTTTTTTGCATTTCCTTTTTTATTTTTATTTTTTAATTATTATTTCTGCACAGAATTACGACGGCTCAGTGTAGCAACATTGAAGTCCTGCTGTTTAGCTCTAAAAAAAAAAAAAAAACTGCAGCTTTTTTGTGTATCTGTTGTCATGAAACAAAATCTGCATGTATGTTTACCAACACCTGCCTCATGCCATCATTTTTGATTGAAACTGATTTCAGTTTATCTATAATGGAAAGTAAAACATTCAGCAATCTAGAAATGTGGAAAAGGACGTTTCACAGTCCTTTCAGCTTCTGTTCATCCCATGTTTTAGTGAATACATGTTAGTCACTTTTATTTTGAACATAGTGTGTTACTTCAAACACTGAAATGAGGATTTCAGCGCAGATTAATTTAAGACTTAGTGCTTACACTAAGTTCAGCGCACCTACAAAGCAGAGTAAATTAATGGTTAATTCCAAGAAACTAGAAAATGGTAACACGCATTTTTTTATTTATACCAAGACATCTATTTTCAGTTTTAAGTCTAAGAGTAGTGATCACATTAGATCAGCAATAAATGTTTAATTATTTTAAATGAAGTTTTGCATATTTAGTATGAAAAGTATTATGTTATAGCATTTACCTCTTCTATCTCTTCTTCCTGCAGTAACCACAGACCCTCCGTCAGGTGTGATGGTCAGCCGGGTCGGACAGTTGGAGGACCAACTTAGCGTCCGCTGGGAGGCCCCACCCGCTCTTAAAGACTTCCTGTTTCGAGCCAAGTACCAGATCCGCTACAGGCTGGAGGAAAACCAGGAGTGGAAGGTAAAGGGCTCACAGTTCTTACAAAGAACCCTGATATAAATCCCGAATGATCTCCCACAGCATTTAAAAAACAGGGTGACAAAGATCCTCATTTACATTTATATAATTCTAATTTGTTTTTTAATCACATTTATAAGCTCTACAAAACATAGTTTCAAATAAATAAGATTTTGTTATCCTTATTATCATTACTATTGAAACACATAACAGCTAATATTTAAAGTTGGTATATAACACAATTGAAGTATTGTTACAATATAATAAGTATCACACACAAGTACACATTTTTTTATTTTCTAAACATCAAGTCGTGATTCTACCTACACAAAAAACATGCAATTTTTCTACAAATTTTATATCTTTTTAGTATTATAAATAATATTTCTTTTGGAGCAGTAATAAAAAAGAGAAAAACAACTGATTTGTGGGTCTTCCTGACCGGATTTGGTGGAAGCTAAACCACATGATGGCATATAAGGGGAAGCGGGACTAAAATCAATTTGAAGTGATGAAAAGGATCTATTTTTTAAATTGTACTTTAATTTTTGGAATTGCAGCTTTGCTTGTTTACCGTCACAATTACATCATTTCTGAACGTCATCTTAAACGAGTTTTAAAGTTACGCGTTTTTTGTCAAAAAAGGGTCCAAATTATATTTGGCATTTGGATTCTTACGACAAACTAAAGCCATTTGTTATTTGTGTTAATGGTTGTTAGTAACTGGTGGAAAAAAAAAATTAAAGTAAAAAAAAAACAAACTGGTGCGCACCCGTTATTATTATTTTTTTTTTTCACTTTATTTTTTTTTACTTTAATTGTTTTTTTTGTTTTTTTTTACTTCCAAATGTTCTTTTCCTTAATGGCCCTTTAGGGGGCTCCGTAGGAATTTAATATTTTTCTTCAACATTTTTTTATTATGACAAATAGAATAAAAGTCCTTTGCTTTTTTCTTCGCAGTTTTTAACCCAAAATATAGTTTTTTTTAAGCAGATTTAAAAAAACCTTTTTTTCCTTTTTTTGTACATCAGAAAAAGTAAGAAATAATGACTAATAATTTACACTCACATAATGTTATAAAATATGTGATAAGAAATGCTTTTGGTGTGGATTCTTTGCAAAATATATTAACACACAATGAAGGTTGGCGTATTGGATGAAAAAATATGTTTGCATTTTTTATGCCTGGTCTATACGGTTTCAGAGAAAAAATAAATCATCTTATGAGTTTAAACACAGCTTAAAGACTTCCATTATGCAGCCTTGAAGGAAAAAGAAAAACGAATTTCCTATAAGCTGGAAGGAAGATTCTTCTGCAATTAAAGGGAATCGCACCGTCTCAATATGAACAAGTCCTTACTTGCAGCGGAAGAAGAAAAGGGAAGGGAGTGGAGAGGCGCGGCGGAGGGACGATAACATTCAAAGGAGGAGAGGGAAGGTTTTGTATCTAAAAGGCTTTAAGGGATGTTGGGGGGAAGCAAAACGCCTCTGAAGCGAACCCAATTATGAGGTCACGCTGAGGAATGGAAGGATACATCTCAGCTGTTAATGCTTTCAATATGGCCGTGAAGACGCTCAGCTGTAACTTCTGCCGTACATCATGTCGTCGGGCCTCTTGACGCCTGTAATTTCCATGTTCTGTTTTCTGTTGGAGTCTTTCTTAACAAGTGTTTACAGACTGGAAGCCAGAGGGAGAGCAGGGGTTATTAGACCTAATATTAACTGCACCATGTGTGCGCTTCCTTCTCATTGCTTTCACGGACACCTGCGTGCGCTCATGTCTGCGCGTTTCCCAGCATACCCGGCGCTCTAATAAATAACAGGCTCTGCCCAGCAGGCATGCTAACTTTAACATAGTTTCATAAACATGCCGATCATGAGTCACTAAACAGTGTGGTTTCCATGGATGCTGTTGTAGTGTTTTTTTGCGTCTTTTGTTTAAGTTTGTGCACATTGATATTTAATACTGTGAGCGGACCGCCAGCTCTTAGCTATTCGGTGTCTTCTCTTTGTTGTGCAGGTGATGGATGATGTTGGAAATCAGACATCCTGCAGACTGGCCGGACTCAGACCTGGAACGGTGTATTTTGTTCAGGTGAAGTGTGTGTTCATGGACATATTAGAGTCCGTGTGCGTGAAAATGCATCTAAGAGTCGGCTGATGTGTCTCTGCAGGTCCGGTGTAACCCTGTGGGCATCTACGGCTCTCGCAAAGCTGGGATATGGAGTGAGTGGACCCACCCGACAGCTGCCTCCACACCCCACAGTGGTGAGCCTTCTCACACGCACACTTTTTTTTGGTCATTGAGTTTCCGGAAGCAGTTTGGTCCCTTTAAGAGGTAATCTGGTGCTGCAAAATGAGTTCTATAACACGGTGTACCGTGTATCCAGCAGCTCCTAGTGGCCTCCTGGAAGCAGAGGATGGCTCTCTGGCTTTATGTCGTCAGTTTCATTCATTCCAGACGATTCCTTAAATCTAATAAAAACTAAATTGAATCATTTTACTGAATCCAGTCAAACGTTTATGATAATTTACTGGCAGAAAAATAAATCTGATATTTGGGAGATAATTGTAGTGTTACGCTTTTTTCCTCCCCGGATCTCTCGAGTCTGTTGTGCCAACGCTACAATACGGAAACTGCTGAACAAAATGTTATCATGAACCGACCGCAAGTTATGAAAACAAAACCATGTTCATAAAAACCCACATTTTTCTTTTGCTCCCACTGCTCTCGCCAACATGCTTTCATGTTTTCTCCTCTTTTTACAGCTTTTACCGATCAGGGTAGGAGTCGTTAGTCAGTAATGTTCTCTTTCATCTTCTATCCGTCACTTTTTTTTTGCATTTTTAGTTTTCAAAGAATGAAATCAGGTATAATGATGTTGACTTTTAGTTGATAACTATTTCAAAAGGGAAAATAGCAGGTTTGTCTTTGAACAATTAGAGGATCAACTCATTTTTTAAAAAGTATTAAAAAAAACTGTTTCATACCACTTGGATTAGAGCTTTTAACTCATATACTGTTTTTTCTTAAATAGCTTAAAATGCATCCTGCAACTTTTAAATGATTTTCTGTAATTTTGCCATAACATAACCTTTTTTTTTCTTAATGCATATAATACTTTCATTCTTGCAATGTGTCTAGAAATGTTTTTGAAATGCTTTATATTTTGCATAATGGTTATTTAATCATTATTCCCTGTACATATTTTTTTTACAGCCTAAAGATCCGCAATGTTACAAAAAATCCAAAGCAAAAATGAAAGAGGTTATTGTTTTATCTTAGAGGTTTAAACAAAAAAAAGAAATATATTACATTTTTTTTACATTTGAGTTTTAATTCTTGGTGTTTTGCACATTTTTTTCTTTTTTTGTTCGTTTTTTTGACTCATCCAAAGTCACAAAACATGTAGTCACTCAAAATCACTAATTATATGGCAACCATAGCCTAAATACTATAGCCTAATAACATAAATAAGACCACAAGTAATATAATGAAGTCATTAATATGATTAAGGTAATATAAAAAAAGAAAACTTGGGGGCTCAGGTTAAAAAAAAATATGAATAAAAAATGTCCTAAAATAAACAAATTGTTAACCAAGTATTATATATGTTTGTTATTGTATATAAAACCTAACTGAATGATAAGTTTGAATAAAGTTTCGTTTGAACCAAAGATTTAGCTTAATTGGTTTAGGGAAATACGTTTTTATGTTTAGACTCACGTTATTTTGCTGATTTTCTATAGTTAGTCATCGACCTCTTTGTCTTGCCTTCCGCCCTGCAGAGCGACTGATGTCGGGCTCCTGTGACTCCAAGTCCAGTGGGGATTCGAACTCCACCCTGCGGAGGGAGCTGAAGCAGTTCTTCGGCTGGGTGCGGAAGCACGCCTACGGCTGCAGCAGCATGTCCATGAAGCTGTACGACCAATGGAGGGTGCTGATGCAGAAGTCCCACAAAACTCGCAACCAGGTAGGTAAGCATCGCCAATGCAGAGAAGCAGCATGGACAAACACACACGTGCGCTCACGTGCTGCAAAAACATAAAAAACAAACTGGAGAGAGGTTGATGAAAAGTCATTTCTAACAGAGTTTGTCTCCATTCAGGTTCTCCAAGGGGATAAATCATAGCACACACTGGTGTCAGAAGCAGAAATTAGTGAATGCAGTGGGTGTTTTTTCTGTATGTGTGACAGAGAGATGACGCTCGCATATTGGAATTATAAAGACATTTTGTACCGGCCACCTTCATCGGGAAGAGGAGACGCCGTCAGTCTGACATGACCACCAGTGCTGCGTTTGCTTCACGCCATTGTTGGACCCCAGTAAAAACATTTGAGGTGTATTTGATCGAAAGGACCACAGAGGTGATCCAAACACGTTTGCCTCAACGTCTGACGTTTCAAGTGCTCTTCCTGTGGATCCTAAGCACCATCTAGTGGCTGATCTTCACCCGTGGATCCTCCACCTCCTCACCTCGATGCAAAGAGAAACAGTATTTCTGATTATCGCTTTGTTATATAATGTGCCAAACTTTTTCACCCAGGATCCATGTATTTCTGAGTGACAGTATGTGACTGATGACGATTCGCTGCCTTTATTTTTGTACTTATTAATATGGGCATATTTAAAGTATAAAATTATGTTTTATAATTCTTAAATTATATTTAGTTACTAAAGACTATACAATGACTGAAGTTGTTATTAATCTCTCATGATGTTCCATAAAAATGCTGCCAGAAACTCTGAGTGTGAAAATGAGAGTGGATTGATTGAAGGGCACATTCAGGAAGCAGTTTAGGTAGGATAACAGTTCAAATCAGGTGACAATGAAGGGGAAAAAAGAGATATATAGCCTGAGAGTTTTTAAAAAAAGAAGCAAAAAACGAAAATTATAATCAAGAATTTATATTTTTTCCCTCACGTGTTTCAATTATATAAAACAAATTTAGATTGAGTGACGTGGTTTTCCAATGGCAACGGCAAGATACTTATACTTCTTTCAATGATTATTAAGATATTTGTTGACACCTTATCTAACAATATTCAGTGTAATTAAACAATGCCGATGGGGAGAATATAGTAAGTTTAAACAATGGCAGCAAGGGAAAAAAGTCGAATTTGTTTTATGTAGACGCACAGAAATCCACACTAACACTCATTATCGAAAAATGTGCAAAACTTATACTTGCTAAAGACCTACCATCTCTACATTTACGACCAATGTGAGCAAACAATATACTATTTTAAAATTTAAAGCCAAGTTGTGAGGACCAGATGTTGAGTATTTTCCCATTCATACTTATGTTCAAACACCAAACCACAATTATTAAACTTATTTACTGCTTAGTAGGAAAAACATTTATGTTTATTGCTTTATTGTCATACACACACACACACATATATATATACATACATATACATATGCAACCAATATAAGGAGGATTGTATTTTCTTATGTTGTAATCAATAGTTCAGATTTCTCTAGAGCTCAAATTAATATATTCTTGGTGCCACCAAACTGGTGACCTGTCCTGAGACAGGCTCCAGCTACTCTGTGACCCCAAAAGAGATTCAGCAAGTTTTTGGGCCCCCCTGTGCCAGTATACAGCAGATAAAAGGAAGGGTTGGAAGGGAATCCAGCGTATTACTCTCTGCCAAACCACCTGTGTGAATCTGTGTAAGCTGATTCGCTGTGGCGACACCTGAAGGGATATGCTGAGAGTGAACAGCAACAACATTTTGATGGGCAGGTGAGAGGACCCACAAAACTCTGACTTTACTGTGTCCTGGCGGCCAGTCACCCAGTTGTGGACGTCATTTATAATTCTATGAGTGACTGCACAAAATATGTAGCAACGGGTTTGGATTTCAGATTAATTTGCCATGATTTCACTAAGCTGACCTACAGTTTACAATCTCTGATGCTGCATTGTCACCACATCTATAGACTGCAGAAGTTGATAAATGGGGAAAAGCAGGGTGATGGCTGCATATGCTAATCAATGCTGCATGCAGGTTGTATTTAGAGTTTAATGTATTATGATCAGGTCAAAGGTTTGAAGTCAGATTATTAGGTGGTCAAAAACTCTTAATGAGGGGAGACTTAATTCAGTTTTACAATTTGATCACATCCTCTCATCTTGGCTTTGGACTTTATAGGAAAACATGAAAAATGTTGAAAATCATCTATTACCTAGCTTTTGTGAAAATTCAGTTTAATGCATCCCTTTTACTTCCAATTCAGAAATACATAAGGATGCAAATGGTGTCGGGAAGATTAAGTCTGAGAAAGTGTTTACTCACGATAGTCATAAGAACTTTAGCCACCAATAAAATCCCTAAATTGTGAAGGACACCTCAGATCAAAGCTATTAGATGAACTGTCAGCTAAAATGGTGGGGGAAAAGTGAAGGTTTAAGATCCAAAACATATGCTTTACTTTATGCTTTAAAAAAAAACGACATATGCTTTACTTTGGTAAATTGACCAAACTCCCTTCAAATGCTCAGAATTCAAGTTTAATTGCAAAATTACACAAGGAAATCACAGTTTAATATATCCTTTCACTGCCAAGAAAGAAATTATAAACTACCCTAAGAATGATTGAAGTGGTCTTTCATCTTGTAAATTTTTAGCCACATTTATTATTAAAACTCAGAGATATTAATGAGTGGTTATTTGCATTTATGAGGGAATTGTGGTGCAGTTGTTTAGTTGCTCTTTTATAAGTGAAACGGAAACTTTGTCAAAGAAGAGTTTACATGTTTAGACCTTTAATTTGGCTCAAATTCCCTAAAGGTTTGATGTGGTGGAATCACGTCATATTGAAGACAAAGAATACAAAGCAAGAGGTTTTCTGGTCCTGGTGCTTCAAAACTTTGTTTCTGTATCAACTTTTAGCTAAAAATCGAGGTATCTGTAAACTCCACTAAATGTGCAAATCCTGCTGTACAACAGATGTCGAGTCTATAGGTGATAAAGATGAATTCCTCTTCAAAAATGAGTTGATCCAGTACCTCAGTAGTGCCGTTTCATTCTGGAAATCTGAAACACTGGTTGGAATTCCTACTAGTACCCACTTGTAAATTTATCTCCCCAATGATACTGAAGAGGCTTGTTACTGCACCTGTGAACACTCACTCATTGGTGCTTAAAAATTAAACTGGTGTGAAGGTTTTTCTTGGTTGAGGCCCTGCTCTCAAGGCTTTACTTACCTCTGTCTTTGCCAAAAGTTAATCCCCCTTGGTGCTTTTCCGCTACAGCTGACACTTTTCAGATGATGCGTGCGTGGTAATCCGCCAGGAAAAATGGACCACAGTGGAGTATGAAGGAGTTTTCTGGCCTCAAACCGGCTTTGAGGTCACAAAGTCCCTTCAGCCGGGGAGATTAGTCTGAAAAAATAATGACATCCTTCCCAGGATTGAATACAATAGAAGTGTCAACAAACTTCAATTGAAACATGCATCTTTTGAAGTGTTGAAACGAGATTTGTCATTGAGAAAATGATGAAACAGCAGAGAAGGCGAAACAGGGAAATTCTATTGTTGGAAGACCCTGAAGCATCCATCTGAAGACCAAGATTACCCTCTCGAAAGAGAAACTGAAAACAATGTCAGACTGAAACGTTTCAGACTAATTTAGCAGTAATTTCACAAAAGTCCCAAAGAGGAGGAGCAGATTCAAAAATCAGGACTTCAAACCAATTGGTTCTTCCAATGGCAAGCAGGCTGATTAGTAAATACACATGTGAAAAATAATGTGTCCCCATTAGACGTTTTTTTAATAAGTTAATGCCAATGATTGAAAAATTAATTAAAGCCAGGAGCAGCGTTGTATGACTAACTGCCTTTGCCATCCGTCCACCTTTGACTCTGCCTCACTTGCTGAACAGCTGCTTTGATCCCGCCTCACCAGCATTCTACACGCCTGGTCTGTTGTCACCCATGTTCCATCCTGGTATGTAAATGCATATGCATATGGACATACATGACACTTATCAGCCTCACTGACCCCACCCATCATTCTGTCTCTGCCAGACTGGTCAGACCTGCACATGACAAATTCATGAAAAGAAAACAAAAACAAGTTTTTGCAAAATGGGATCCTTTCTGCTGGTTTTTTCTCCAAAGCAACCATTTTATCTTTTAGTCGCCTGAGCCTTTTATTACGGCCCCGACAGACGAACCTGCCTCAGTATAACTCCATTAATGAAGGATCAAACTGTCCAAGTGAATAAAGAAGAAATGACATAAAAATGAGCTAGAAAGAACATGTATTACACGTGCAACATTTTGTCTGCGTAGAGACATAAGACCTGCAAACACTGAATAATTACAGCAATCACACATAAATAATATGTCAACAACTCAGGAAAATTTTTATTTTAAGAAATTAAAAACTTTTATGCTCTTGTGAGCCACATAAAATAACATGGCGGGCCACATTTGGCCCCCGGGCCTTGAGTTTGACACATGTGGTCCAGGGGAAATAATCACTAAAACAAATGAAAACTGAACCCCGGGAAGTTGAGGAACACAGTTTATTGGGGAAAACAGAAATAAAACCTGTGCTCCGTAAAGCAAAAAGAAATAAATACTGTGCTGCTTCAAACAAAAAGACAAAAATAGAGGGATTACAACTATGGCCAAACATAAAATAAGTCAGGTAGGCAACTGTCCCGGCCACATTGACCGTCAGAGTCAGCAGCTCCCCACAAAGGCTACCCAACAAGGTCAAACTGTTCAAAAGAAACAAACAAAGCCCGCAAAAAAAGACAACCAAGGTCCAACTTCAAACTAAAATAACAAAACCCAGCAGTACAAGGTTGCTGAGGACCACGAGGGGAAAAAGAGAGAGAGAGAGACCGACCGTCATCCTTAGGAGGAAATTAAATTTGTAGTTGGTGCCAAAGTGTTTTTTTTTAACTGTAAGATGGCAGCCTAATCCAAAGTTAAAAGGCTTTGGTTGTGGTTGTAGAATTAACAGGTGTGAAAATTTCATGAAGATCACTCAAACAAAAGCGTTTTTTTTTCTGTATTGCTGGGAAATGTGAAAATCGCCACAGTTCAAACTTAGCCACAAAATGGCCATCAACCTGTGGGTTCTGTGGCCATCCCACAATCATTTCAAAACTTTTTCGGATGTCCCTGACAAACGTTTTAATTTTATTAGTGGATTTTAAAATATCTTTTGAGCCCTATTAGAAATTTTGGCCACATTCATTTTTTTTTCTTGGGCGGTTTTTTTGGCTGTGATTTCATGATTTATCTATTTATTGGGGTAGGGGTTGCTCTAAATTAATCTTAACCAGGTACTAGGTGTGTGCAAATGTTGATGAGTTTTTGAGGATGTGGTGAGATCAAGCTTTGCTGAAAGGCGCAATAAGATCGGAAAATTGCAAAAGACTCCTTCCAAAATCACCAATGATCCGCGCATTACCAAATTTGTTTTCATCTGTTTTGGAACAATTTAGATTTTAATAATAAATAAAAAGTAAACATTTTTAAAAATGTGAAAGTTTGAGGAGAAAATCCCTGTTAAGCAGTAACAACACAGGGCTCGCTCCACATTCAACAAAACCATCTGGAACGTCACCAAGACCTTTGGATAAATATTCAGTAGATTGATGAAACCACAGATGAAGTTTTGGAATGTGTGAGGCTCATGACACCTGATGTAAAACTAAAGCAGAATTTTAGGAAGAGAACTCCAGACCTGGTGGGGATAGTGGGCTTGGCAGGAATGGAACACATTTCATCGAAGAAAAATTCTTAAGCGGTTTGTTTGATCGTCGGTTTATTAGATAAAAACATAGTGGTTAAGCTGCAGCACAATGTACTACAAACACATATACATGGGTTCCAAAACAGAAATAAGTTTAGGATTTTTAATCCGTTTAGTCAAAGTCCAGAATTAGATTCATTCTGGATGCTGTTTTTATGACCTTAAACAACCTCTACATGAAGCTCTAAAGCAGCTTCATGTAAACACTTCTATAAAAACCATAAATTCTTCCACATTCAACTTTGTTGCAGTTTTTGCAAGGCAGTTACTTTTACACATGGAGGTTTTTCTTAATAATTGACATTTTTAATTGCATTTTGTTTTGCTTATCTTGCATAGTTTTAATTATTAGCATGTTAATCTGCATTGTCTGATTCATACAAAAATGAAAAAAAAAATATTTATACATTAAGAAGAAGACAATTACTATTTTGCAGCATTATGTTAATTTTCTAATTCATCCTAACTCAATAAACATACTTTCTACGTCAGATTTAATTTAGCTATCAAACGGTAAGCTTTCTGTTGGGAAAGGGATCATTATAATGTTCACATTTTAAAACTACGCTTTATTTCTAAATCAATCATATTAATGTTTGTTATTTTTGGCAAAAAAAGAAGTAAAAATTACAATTTCAACATACTAGCTGTTGTTGCTCAAAATAATTGCCAAACAAAATAGTCTTGGTGCAGAAAAATACTAGATAGGTCTTTTTTGTGAGGAAGAAACTCCAGATTTGCTTCACTGGAAAAAAAATAATAGATTTTTATCCATGCCCCCCCCCCATTTTTTAAATGATAAGTTCATTATTTAAAATAAAATACAAAGGAAACAAAAGAAGACAAACCAGGTTTTTCAAACTTCGATCAAAAATGTTAGTGCTGGGAAAAATGATGCTATTTGATCCCATAAAATTCGGTTTACCTTCCTAATTAATGACTCCTTTATAATATGAGTAAAATCTTAGAATGTGAAAAAGACATGTAGCGAAAATAACTATGCACCTGCAAGTAATTAGTTTGGATAATTGAGGGCTTTTACCGATCCGGCTGAACACCACGAAGTAAAACAAAAAGCTGATTGCTGTTTATTGCTTGTTAGTCCAAACTATTCATTGCAGCGTTAGTCCGGTTGTCAAATATCCACTTGCAACTGCAGACTTGTGTAAGTCTTTTCATTTTTAATCGCACAGTGACTGAGACGCTGTTTCTTCAGCAGAGCGTGCTCCTGACGAACATCTGGATCAGCCATACAGATGCTTTGGCATTACTTAGTTTGCCGTTTAACAAACCTTTCTGTCTCAAACAAACTCTAATCTTTCTACCTTTAATCTTGATCATTTTGGTGGAGGCGTGAACTGTTTGTCCTGAGGGAACTTGGAAGAGAAAAAGAGGTGGAGAGCAAGTTTCAGGCCCACAGTCAAGATAGGATTTCTTCACCTCTTGGTCATAAATATTTCAGACCGGGAGGCCATGGCTCGACTGGAGAGAGCCACAGTAGAAAAGGATGTGTCCTTGTGGACAGCAGACCCAAAGAAGGAGAGCTGAGGACGAGAAAGAGGTCGGTGCGGCATGGATGAGGTGGTGAGGAAACGGCCAGTGATCTCTGCGAGAGAAAGAGGTCAGTCTGAGCAACCCGAGTACCTGCTTGTGTGTAAGTCTACATGCGTGTGCATCCACATGGAGTGTATTATCGCTGAACAGCTATGAAGTCTCTCACAGCGTTGCAAGTCACTGCTCCCCACTTGTTTGAGATTGTTTAGAATTCATTCCCAAACAACAGAGGAAGAACGTTAAAAGCATAACCGTAGAAAATAAGTCAAAGACTTCCATATGGAACCCATCAGAGACGATGCAGACGGAGCGGAGGGCGCTGCTTGGAGCTGCATCTGCTGCGTCGTTTTTATCACTGTATTCCACCTCTTCCCTCTGCTCCAACCACCGCCAGGCCCGGGCCCGGGACGCTACGCTCTGCCCCCTACAGTTGGGTTCATCAACCATGACTTCACCAAGCCCAGCAGCCCAGCGTACTCCTTCCGCTGCCGCACCAGCAGTGCCAGTAAGTTTCCACACAAAACTGCTGTGGAAATGAAATGTCTCTGTCACGCTTTGCTCAAATTACAGCAGTGATACACAACACCAGCGTCCTACTTAACCGTGTATCCACAGCTCTGTTCATAGCAACCAGGGTTTCGCACACATGTTTGGAACAAACAGTGTTTATACTTTTGGTCCCAAAGAAATCAAAACCCTCTAAAATGATACTGGGTGTTGCAGTAAATCTGTCATAGTGACTGGGTCATCCTGATATCCACTCTGACTCACAATGCAGTTTTATCTGAGCACCACCAACAAAAAACTTTTAGACACAGTGGTAAAATATTGATTGTGGATTTCGGTTTCTCTAGTGGTTTCTGTGGACTCCAGCCCTGGACCGAGGTACCATGTTCATGCCAAGCTTACTCGGTTTGGCCAGATGGAGACTCCTTCTTATTCCTTTTCAGGCAGAGGAAGTCAAATTGGGAATAAAGGTAAAAAAATAGAAAACATGCTGTGTAGTTTCAGCAATAAGGATTCTGTGGTAGAACGAAGACCCAATCTTTAAGACAATTATGTTTTTGAATTTTCCTTTGGTTTGTGTCCACAGACGTACTGTTCCAGACTCCAGGACCGGGGGCCTACAGCCCAGAGAGGGTACCCCCTGTCAACGGTCAGCGCCGACCCCCATCCTACACCATTGGCCCGCGAACAAGATACCGATCTGTTGACCCCGTACCAGCACCTAACAGGTAAAAAAGGATTTTAAGAAAAAAATGTAACGATAAAGAGTTGCTCCAAATAACTAATACAGTAAAAATAAAGTCCTGTGTTATATAATGTAATAGATTTGCCTGCGATCAAAGATTAATGCCATTTTGGCAAACTGAATGCATTGCGTGAAGGAGAGACAGCACAAAGAAGATTGATTGACAAGGTCAACAGCCAATCAGAACCCAGTAAACAGTTTGCTATAGAGAAAAAAAAGCATGTAAAATTGAATGCGTGAGAGCACAAAAGGCAAACCTTGTTTTTGCGGGGAACCACTGTATCATGTTCTATGTTTCATACATACTTTATTCCTTTTTTAAACTGACTTAGCTAACACCCATCATCATATTGTTTTCATGGAGTCTAGTTGTGTGAAATTTGTGCTCCGCATTTGACCCATCCCTTGGGGGAGGGGTGAACTGCAGACACAGCCACGCTCGGGTTTAACCCCCCAATCCAACCTCTAATGCTGTGTCAAACAGGGAGGCAACTGGGTCCCAATTTTGGTATGAATTGGTCTACCTTTGAACTCATGACCTTTTGGTCTTATCGTGGACACTCTACCATGAGGCCACTGAGCTGAACCTTAAAGTTGCTGTTATTTAACCAGCAGGTTTCATTTTGATTAAAAAAATGAATCAAAAGGTAAAAAGACTATTAGAAAAAGCATAATAGTGAATAAAAATTCTTAGCTTTTTGCTGGTTGAAGTAACTTACAGTTATAATTTGCCAAAAATTGTAATACTTCTGGGCGAGATCGATTTTATCCTAAATATTTCCAGTTATATGAATGGAAGATCATCTGCTACAACCACCCCAGCAATAATCTTCCATATCAATCATGATGAATGTATTTTTTTTTAAATCTATGGAATTAAAGTAGAGTAAGTCTTGAGTCACCATAAGATTCGGATAGAGGATGTCAGAAACTTTTTTTTTGTTGTAAATTAAATCCCGCTTCTGTCTGCCTTTGTCTGAACTCTAACAGCTACAGCCTTCCAAATCTTCTGGGCTGCCAGGTTCCCCACAAAACATCCAGTGCCAGTTACAGCTTCTCATGCCGGAGGAAGGTCGGCGCTCCCACTGAAGATCTCGCCAAAACTCCCGGACCAGGACAGTACAGCAGCACAAACCCCGACATCTACCGACAACGCCAGCCCTCGTTCACCATGCAGAGCCGGACTAAGAGGCCGCTTTATTCCTCTGCTATTCCAGGGCCAGGAACATACAGCCCAGAGAAGATTCATACACACCTTCCAAAACCTCCATCTTTCAGCATGGGCATCAGACACTCAGAGTACATTACCCCACTTGTGATCAATGTAGTTGATTGAAAATACTGAGGAACCACTTTATTTCCTTCCATCCATCCATTTTCCAAACCTGCTAAATCACCTTTGAGGGCATGGGGTTGCTGGAGCCTATCCCCAGCTCCTGTTGGGCCTGGGGAGTACATCATGCCAGTCTGTTGCAGGGCCACATTTTATTTATTTTCACAATAATTGCAAAATGTGTGTTATTTGTGTATTTATTTATAAATAAAAAACATCAATATTTCATGCATGGTAAAAATATACACCAAAACTCTACCTTTAAAGAAAATAAAATGATTAAAGTATAAATAAAATACTGTACAGTAAAATTAGCCACAAATAACAAAAGCATAAAACGCTGTTTTAACCTCTTCATCCTGACTTTCGAGGACGAGTTGCATGGTTAACTTGGCAATGTTTTACGCCGGATGCCCTTCCTGACGCAATCCTCTCAATTAATCCGGGCTTGGGACCGGCACACAGAAGTAGAGAAGGGAATAGGGAGCAGCCCGGATTCGAACCCTGGTGTCACGGACAGAAGGTGCTGCAAACCAGCACGAGCTAAAGCGGCTCCCAAAACACTCTTTTAACCAATTTTGTTTAAAAATATAAATAAATAAATACTGAAACTTTCACTGAATTGGTTGAATTATTAAATAAAATAGCTTAGCTGAAACACAGGCTTGAAACCAAACAATTCGTTACCCTTATTACCTCAAAATGGAATACAGCTGGAGAAAAAAATTCACATTGATTTTCTAATGCCATGTTAGTTTAACAACAGGCAAACAGGAAATGAAAAAGTAAGAAAGTCATTGAGGTTTTTATGGTTTTTTCCTTGGAATTATGACGTTTACAGGGGAACTCCAGGAGCTGCAATGGCCCAAACCAAGCAGTTCCTTGGCACACACCTGGAACTGGTAAGCCCTCCCTGGAATCAGCCCCTTCAGTTCAATCTCGGTGTTTTCAAATGGGCCCAGCTGAAGGAGAAAACACAGGGTCTGGTTTACACATTTGTTTCTGTTTACACAGTAAAAATTGTATATTAAGAGAGTAAAAAGACCCTTGTTACAATAAAATAATGCCTTATTTATAAAAAAAACTAATCTTTAAGTTTTGAGTTTTTTTGTCCCCAGCATATTATTGTACATTAAATGTTTATTCTTAAGTAATAATCGAGTACAAATTATAACTTATTGTAAAACAAAGTGTTCTACATATAATATATTGTAGAAGTTACAGATATATATATTTAAAATATTTTTAAAATGCTTCTCAAACACAGTGATATAGCATTTCTTGCCTGCCCGCAACAGCCAAACGCTAAACTTTTACCACTTTGGTAAAAATTTCAAAAATCTTTTATATTTTTATAGTATTTCAGTTTGACTCAACATTCTATGTTCACCTGTGAAAAACATTTTAACAGCAATAGTATGTTTAGGTTAAAACGCATCATTTATAGGTGTCTCCAGGTTTTTACTCATTGCTGTTTCTCTAAACACATTTCCCTGTTTGAAAATCTAAAATTTCACCACCAGTGAGATTTTGTAGAAAATGAATTCATTTGGGTTTTGTGAAAGTCACGGAAAGAGGAAAAGTAATCAATCCCTTTTCATGTTTTCCTTAAATTTGAAGGAAATGCTCTATGTACTAAAGCTACAAGAAAGATTTTCATTTTGCTTGCAGCTTTTACATTTTTTGTTTCCAATCTAACAGTACATAAAAAATGCTTTGTGCTCAAAAATCTTAAATGTTGAAGGACATAACAAAGACAAAATGTTTTGAAATATATCTAATGGAAACTTGTGAGGTTGCCTGATGACTTAAAGTATTTTTCAACTTCCTCTTCTGATGCGGGTTTTGACGTCATATGTGGGATTTTTTTCTTCATTGCTCAATGTATGACTAAACAAGTGCTGACGGGTTTTTTTCTTACATTGACAGAAATTGATGAGCCTTGGTTTTCCCACCGGTACAGTATCTGGTACTTTAAGGGGAAGATATGGTGACTCGCCCAAGTAGGAGGAGGAGACCATTCCACTAACAAGTTTCTTGATTTTTGAGTAGAAACTCGGACATCTACAGGAGGATCTGGTTTCACTGCATAGAACAAGAAAAACATTTTAGATCAATACCAACTTGACTGTGACGCTGTTTAACACAGATTTTCTTCCTCTTGTTATTTGTCTTATTTAAAAAGGTTCATTTCTCACCAATATCCTCCAACATGAAGCCTGCCAGATAAGAGCTGCTGCCGCCAGAATGAACTGCTGTGATGTTGATTATGTAGTCAGTGAGGAGTTTCAGGTTGGGCAGATGGCAGTGCCACTGCTAAAAGAAAAACATGTGATTACAATGTTTGCAGCTTTTGCGAAATTATTACAATATCTTCATTGCAAAACTTTGTTATAAAAGTGTCTCTTAGTGGTTAAATCTTTAAAGCTTATATTTTCCTGGATCAAGACTTTATTTAGAAGCTACAAGGACTTTGACTTTTGGAGTAAAAATGACCACTTCCAAAATTGTTATCTACAAGTTTTTACATTTCTTGGACAGATGAATTTGTGTCTGGATTTTCATTTTGTTACGTGAAACAAAATATGATTATTTTCCCAAGCAACAATAAATTCCACTTAGACCCGGATCATCTTTTCTAGCTGGGCTCCTGTTGATGGGATGGTGGTACTTAGATGTTCACACCAGCAACGCTCATTTATGCGGTCACGTCCAATGAAAAGTCTAAGTAAAGGCACGTAAACGATAGTTTCGGGCTTCCACCTTTAAAATTTTCCACATTTTTGGGCTCCATGTACAAAACATGGAGGGCGCATTGAAAGTTAAACCAGCCAGGGACTCGGATTTAGTAGTGACGTTTGGATGACGTTTTATTCAGAGACATATCGACTGGTTAAAAACTGATCATGGAGGAGAAATAAATATTTGCAGTTTGTGCCTGGCTGGAATTCTATGAAACCAACTCTTTTATTTATTGGAATAGATCTGTGAAAGGATAAGTCTGGAGCAAGATCCATGAGATTTACACTGCTAAGACATTTAGCACCAAGCCTCTTCCAACATGTGCAAGAAACAGTAGAAAAAGAAAAAGAAGAAGCGGCTCCCTGCTTGTCCAGTGTGAACACCATGGCTGAAATACACGTTCTGTGCGTGCGCCACATGCCTGGTGTGTCTGTAGCTTCAGACAACTTCCCTTGGTTTTTGGCTTTGATTTGAACAACTTCTAATGTTCATGTGGTGATTTGAAGTACCATAATGGACAAATCCAAAACAACATTGTCTGTCACTCTTCAGGAGAAGATGGTGCTTGTCATGAAGGTGGAAAATTTCATTTTAGTTGTTGCTTGTATTTTTATATACGTTTTTTTAAAGGCTTGCAAGTAAATGCAGAACTTAAATATTATTACTCACTACTTTTAAAAACATAGTGAAACACTGGGGTAAAAATCATGCCTTATTTCAAAACCACAAAACCATAAAAGGTTTCCTCTGTGTTGTCATTTTGGCAAATTTAAAAGTATGTTCACATTCCAGCAACCTTAAAGCTGAGGTTTTTGTTGAAATTAAAGTTTTCTTTTCCTGTCAACATATTGTGTTTTGAAGACATCAAGCCACGGTCATAAAATCCTATAAATAACATTATAGCAGTCAGTGGAACTTTTAAAAAAGGTCATTTAAAGTTACTTCTCTAATTCTTTTGCTCTCATACAAATTTCGTCACCATGGTGACCGCCTTCAACAAATTTTGGATTCAAAGGAACCTTTTCAAGCGTGTCTGTGACTGGTTATAATACAAAAGGTGTTCATCCAAGTTAATCCAGTTCATAAAAACTTTAAGAATGCTTGTTCCATTTGGCTTGTGCGCTCTGTGGAAAGCTTCTTGTTTTATGTCCATGCAGCAGAAGTGAGGCTGGTACCTGCTCTGTGTCCGGGGACAGCGTGGAGGAGCCAGAGGAGGTGATGTTACACATCTTGGTGGTTGACTGCCCGTGTCTCTCACTGTTAAACAAAAACAGCCACAGAAACAGAAATGAAAAATCTGGATTGAAAAATGTAGCTTGTCTTGTAACAAACATCTTCATGTACCTGTAGGTGGCGATGTAGTGTGTGGGTGAGGAAACGGCAGGTTGAGGCCAGGAACAAAGAGTCCCATTGGGATAGCTGGCACACCGACAGTGAACTTTGGGAATGGAGGGAGGATCTAAAGTAGCAAACAAGGTTTTATGTTCGAGAATAATTTCAAAAATGTAATCTGTGGCGTCTAATATAAATGATTTCATAAAATAACCCTTTCAAGAAATGTGTTTTCAAGCCTCAAATAACACATTTATCAGTGATTTAAGCAATAATTTTAGAACATTGAATACTATGAGTCTTATAATCCAATTTTTAATTAAATAATTCATTTCCTACTTTTAATTTATTTGCTTACTTCTGTTTGTACTATGTTTGTTGTTACTGTTTTTATGTTGTTCTATGCTGGAGAACGGAATTGCCCTAAATATAGTTAAGTTTTATCTATCTATCTATCTATCTATCTATCTATCTATCTATCTATCTATCTATCTATCTATCTTTTGAAGTTTGTTAAAAGGACAAAAAAAATCCTCATTTTTGTAATGTTTAAGAAAGACAAAAATATCAATATTTAGTTTGAAATTACAAGTTTTTCTGGGGTCTAAAATGAGTTAAAACAACTTAATTTGATGGGGAAAAATTAAGTTGATGGATTTAAAGTCTGGATTCCTCAAAAACACTAAATCTCTTCTTTATAATGGTTACAACGCTGGGCTTTTAGTAAACTGGACAAAAAAATAAATAAAAAACGCTATAATGAGCAAGAAAGAAAAGTGATGAGGACTTGTACTCACCCCCTGATGTTGCAGTCGCTCTCAGCAAGTCCAAGGCTCGACTTCCAGGAGCAAATACGAGGAGAGCCACGGCGACAAATGCACTACCAAACATCTCCGCAGTCCCAATTTTGATAGAGTTACAGAGTTATCTTTAAACCTTGACACCTTCTATTCTTGGATTCTAAGATAAAGGTCTCGCCTACTTGGCAGCAGCTCTGCTGTATGTGTTTGAATAGCGGCTCATCTGTGTTTTTAACCCTACTGAAAAAAAAGAGGAACAGCATGTAAGGCTCACCAAAGTGAAACTTCAATGAAAAGAATAGTTTTTGCATCATGGGAGGTTTCATTACATCACAAAACACAAGCTGGTGTAATTCTGACTTTATTTTGTTTCAATTTTATACACAAAAAAATGTTGGTGACTGGAATTTACATAAAAAAAAATACATGGACAGGCAGAACAGTGGTTTGAAAAAGGTAAACATACATGTAAGCCCCTCCCTGTGTACTTTCAGGTACTCTCCTTAGTGGGTTTTATGCTCCTCAGCCCCATCTGCTGCACGCTGGAATCACCCACACAGTTGACATAAAATAAACGTGTCAATGCACTTTAGTAGTCCTTTGGTGTCCAGCTGTCAGACGTGTGCTCGGTTGTCTCTGTGAGACCATGACAGTTTTTTTGGGGTCCATCCAGATAGTTCAGACAGTGAGCCACTGTGCAGGGTTAAAGCTGGACCTCCATCTTTGTTTAGGGAAATGCTGGGAAGTCCACTGCCGGATGTTCGCAGGGACATGAAGGCCTTATTGATCCAGCTGTTTTTGGCTTCCTGAAGGTTGTTGGACAGAACTCCCTTCTGATGCTCCAGCTCCTGTGTGAACACAGGATAAAAAATCTTCACTATGTTACTAATGACATAATGTGATGTCCGGAAAGCTTAACTTTTGAATTATTTAATTCCATTTTGTTACCTATTTTTGATTTTATTTTTTTAACCTTTAGCTCACAAGTGGGAAATTAAAGATGTATACATGGTTCATCATTCGTACGTTTTTATCCTTTCTATATTTTAACATAAACAAACTATTAGTCACAGTGTTTTCTACCATTTTATTTTCATCATTTGACTGTTGTTTTTAGTCAACTGTGTTTTACGATTTTTGTTGTTTTACCCTATATTTATATAATTTGTGTCAAGTACCTTGTGTTCTACACATATGTTGTTAAAAGGTGCTCTTTAAATAAAGTGATTAATTAACTGATAAAATCTCAATTTGATTTCGAAGCTAAATAACACATCATGAATGGATGAAAGAAAAATATATAATTATCCTGTTTAGATGTCTTTTTAAACTAAAGTTCTTGAAAAAAAGTTGCTAAAGTTTAATTTACTAGTTTTACACACATCTTCTAGATTTATAAATGTATTTCAGCTTTGCTACCAAAACATCTAACTCTTTGCTAGCCTTGGTGTTATAGGGTGAATACTTAAACTGTAGAAAATGACTAAATTGTTTTCTCGTAAAATTACATCACAGGACTTGCTGAGGTAATCTGCAATAGAACAGCCAAACAAATAAATTAATCTCAAAATGAAAGGGAGACCAAACCACATGTATGTGGCAAACTCATACAAACGTCACCATTAGGGGGGCACGTTGGGGTGTTTGGACCAATCAAGAGTTTGGTCATTCTGTTTGTTGGTGTTGGCAGGTGTGAAAGCTACGGAGGCCTGATCATGACAATTAAAAATAATTAATGATAATTCCTTTAAAATAATAAATTGTTCCACAAATTAGCGTTTTGGGTGCTCAAATTAGTATTTTGTGAAAATACTAAATTGTGGTCACAACATGCTAAATTTAAGCACAAAATACTAAATCGTTGCCACAAAATATTACTTCTTGGCCACAAATATTTACTTTGAGGGAGCAGTTTTTTTTTTTTATGTCATGTCCAGGCCTCTGTAGAAACCTCAGTTGTACTGTGGAGCAGACCAAGCAAGCCATCACCTGTTTGCCTGACAACAGGGTATATCTTCACTTGGAAGCGAACTCTGGAGTAGTTTACAACAGTGTGAATTCAGACTCAGAGGACTAAATAGTTGAAGCGAACCAAAGAATGTTAAAAACAAAGAGAACAGTGCATTAGAGCATGGGTGTCAAACTCATTTTCACCAAGGGCCACATCAGCATAGTGTCTGTCCTCAAAGGGCCAGATATAACTTATAAATGTAACTAAATGTAATGAAAAATGTATGTAACTAGTACTTAACGTTAAATAACTCATTATTTATTTATTTAGCATAACTTTTTAAAGTGACAATTACAGTTGCATAGAAAACATATGTTTTCTTGTTACTCTAGCATAAATCCTTTTAAATTTGATTCTGTCAGGTTATGCTATGTGGACAGTGTTTAAGTCCTGTTGTATAGTTGCCCAATCCGATTTTTCAAGTCCGATTCCCCCAAGATATGAATAAATGCACACCATTTTCTATTTTCATTTTAAGAAATTAAAAACTTTTATGCTCTGGCGGGCCACATAAAATGACATGGACGGCCACATTTGGCCCCCGGGCCTTGAGTTTGACACATGTGCATTAGAGAATGGACAAAATAACCAACATTTGAATCTGGAGAAGTGCAAATTCTGAAAAGGTGTGAAAAAAACTGTCATCATTGAAGATTTTTAACTTTTCCAGTAAATCCAGTTGAGTCTGCAGGACTTCTTTCATTGGAAATGCAGGTTTTCAATTTGAGGTGCAGCATAGTTTACCTGAATCCTGCAGCTGGCCTCCACCATTTGCAGTTTGGTCTGTGCCAGCTCTTTTTGTAGGTTTGTGATCTGAGCCCTGAGGGACTCCTTCTCCTGGTCCTCCTGCCTCCGCTGATCAACTGGTGTGAAAGTTGGATCAGGCTCCGCAGGTTCTTCAGTTTTCTGTTGGACACCGGTCTGCTCCTCTGCTCTAGAGTTATGACTTTCCAAAGCTGACCCAGCTGTGTGTTGACAATGGGGGCAATCCTTAATTGCACTCTGCAGGACAAGAAGAAAGGCAGAAATGAACCGACATTATCTGGGGTTGCAACTTTAATCAGAGTTAAAAACCGGTTAATGGACTTATGACAGTTGAGCATAACTTGTAAATTCTCACAATGAGTGTGTTGAGTTGGTCTCTGAATGCGGCTTGCTGCTTCTCCAGGCGCAACGTCAGCTGAGAGCAGATCTGAGAGGGAGGAGCATCCAAATGTTTCAGACCTCTGTCCATGCTAATGTTGGGCAACATCATACAGTTCTTACCTGTTTGTAGTCAGCAATAATACCAGAAGACCTTTTGATTTCCTGCTCAGCCTTTTCCAGTTCCCTCCGTAAGACTTCCTTCATCTACCAGAGAACATTTCTTTACTCAAACACCACCGCACTGAGAATCAGCAGCATTTTCTGCAAGGAGCCAATGCCAAATATTTATTGTTACCATGGCGGCTTCCTCTTCTTTCCCTCTTTTCTCATCTTCTGTGATCTTCAGTCGATGTCTGGTCTGCAGAAGGTCTTTTGTTAGTTCATCCACCCTGTCTTCTGCCTACAAAAAAAGCCACAAAGATTTACTGAAGGCAACCTTTCCCTTTTACTGTCCTGGACTGGTTTAAAAGGAACTTTTATTACCTTATCCAGAGCATTTCTCAGAAGAATCTTGCTGGTGATCAGTGTGTGAGCAAGGTTATCGTTCTCCTGCTCCAGGCGGAGGCTGGTCTGCTGAAGCCGACGATTTTCCTTCTGCAGACAAAATGAAGAAAATTTGTCAGAATCCAAAAACTGAAGAAAAAAAAGAGCAAATTCCAAACAGGAGTAAAAACTAACCACATATGTGTCTAGCGGGTCTTTATCCATGAACTGAAGCTGACTTCCTTTTAGTTTAGCTTTCTTTGATGGTACCTGAGAAGAAGAGAAAGAGCTGTTGAATTAAAACAATGCTGTCATAATTAACCAAGCTTAGGAGGCTAAAAATGATGCAGAAGTGGGATTAGCTGTACAAATTAATAACAGGCCTCTAAAAGATGTTTTTAAATGGTAATACATAAAATAACACATCCTTAACCCATTTAAGATTAAAAGGATTTGTTTGCTTTTGATGCATAAAAATAATTGCTATAATAAAAAAAGCCTTTCAGGAATCATTTGACTGCATATAAAATTACAAACCTGCTTTGCAATAAAATATTGATCTGCAAGTCAAGTCTGTGTGAAATAACAAACCTGTGCAAATATTTAATGTTCATTGGTTGGACAGGTGGTTAAAATAGCATATTTACAACACTAGTACATGTTAAAGGAGGCTAAAGAAAAAAATGCTAATAAAAAAGACTGTTTAAACATACTTGGCCTGCAGCACTTTCCTGTTGGAGCAAAGTCATAAAGAAGTGGTTCTTCAAGTAGAATCCCTTATTTTCACTTTTTTCCATTAAAATGTCATCAGTAGAAAATAAAACATTTAGTTAAACTTTAATACTTTTATAAGTTTATTTGAGAACAAATAATAAGGAAGCAATAATAACAGCTTATGGAAATGTCAACTTTTAGATGCATTTCCTATTGAAAAATGTGAATTTATGCAGCTCATAAAGCAGAATTATGAAGTATGATGTCTCACTGTGAATGTTGGTTCTGTTTCAGCCACCAGACATGCAAGGATCTCCTCCTCGCTCATCTCTTCAATGGCGCGTGCATCACAGGCCGTCACCATGGCCATCTCTTCCATCATCTTGGCCAAAAATGTTCTTCCACTCAGAAAGCTGTGGTGTCTCAGAGTCACCAACTTCAACCGAGATAATCCACTTTCAGATGTCAAGAGATATTCTCAGATGAATCCGTCAAGTTAAGACATAAGAAGCTTCTTGAATTCTTATTTACAGCAAAAATGGAACAGGAAATTACAAGCTAAAGTCCAAAGTGTCTGAAAAATGATTATAGTCCAAAGGTGAGAAGCACAGAAGACGCAGAAGTTAGAGTGACTTAGCGACACTTGTTGTGCTTCAGGTGTGAGAGCAGAAAGGGCTTAAGAATGACAGCTTGGACACACCCACAGGCGTGTTTGCATTTCTTATCACCTCACCTTTCTTCTTGCCGTCACTGACCAAACATTGCTTTATGGCCTCACTTTTCATTCAGGAGAAAATGACTAGAGCAGTGATAACAAAAAGAACAAAATATAAATAACATGCACATATATGATGAGCATAGTTGCACCTTTTGTTTCAAAATAAAATCCTTTTGGTTTTTGTTTTGTTCAAAGATGCTCAGCAAACCTGCCCAACTTGTCACCCAAACAGTAAGAAGTGAAGGATGTGGTATTTGTGATATTTGGCCTCTGGGGGTGTTGCAGCACTTTTGTTGTTTACAGGCTGAGCGAGAAGGAAACAGGTCCAGCAGGAACAGCAATAAATATCAATGCAAGAAACTAGAATAGGAGGGTTTTCGTGCCTCCACCCTTAAATCACACCAACTCTTTTGTTTTGTTTTTACAGCGTCTTTGTCATGTGAAAAAGGTCTATCTTGAACCTTCCATTGGCTCTGAAATCTTTTCCTGACCTATCAGTTTCATTTCCCTCTTTAGCATACAGCTGTGTACTTCTGTCTCTGCTTCAAATGTTTGTGCTTGTCTGGGACTTGTCAGCACTTCTGTCTGTAATTAAGCTCACCACCAAGTTTGATTTTACAGTAAAAAAAGATGCAAAAATGCCCCAGAACATACCAATAAACATTTATTAGTCTTCACAAAAAGAAAAAAGGTTTTTTTTTAGTTACACATATGTTCTAAACAAGTGTAAAGTCACATAGAGGATTCTGGTAAATAAAACCTTAAATGAAAATGTGTACAACACAACACAGATAACAATTTTACAAGACTATTATTTCTGGTATTAGCTCTAAAGAAGTAAACACAAAGGCTTAGTATACTTGAAAAAACAAGTGACAGACAATAAATATTATCTTAAATATAAAGCTTTAAACAGCAATAACCATATTTTAGCTTATCACTCCACTTGTAGCCCAGTTTATGTTTAAAAAATCAATATCAAATGTTCATTTTAAAGTTTTCATACTTTGAGATCAGCCGGGGGAAAGAAAGTAATTGATTATTTTTCCAAAAAAGGAGACATTTTTCACAGTTTTAAACTATAACAAATCATTAATAAATGGGTAATGTCACTATTATATTGGGCTAATGCACTAAAGTGGACAAACTGGCTTTAAACTCCATAAACCAAGGACTCACAGGAAAAATTTACTATTTTTCTTTAAGAACAAACTTTAAATGACAATGACTCTAAAAAAGAATACAACAAAAATGATTAATTTAAGAAGACAGCATAACATTAATAATGTTAATTTCTGTGACATTTAGTTCGCTTTCATAGTTATTTTATAGTTATTCTAATCTCCCTGTATCCAGATTTCTTTACTTTTTTAAACGTTTTATTTACTTCCCTTATACTTAGCTTCATTGCTGCCATCTGGGGAAGCAGCACAGGTTTTACAAATATCCACAAAATGCACAAAGCATTTTAAACTCTTGGTCACCTCTCATGGAGTTTCTATGGCCTGCAGAGAAGCTGGCAGCCCTCTCACTGTAAAACTGGATTGAGAAAAAGGAAGGACTGTGCTTTCCCATTTACATTTGAGTGGTATCAACAAAGTGGGAGAGAGGAAAAAAAACAGAAAGCCAAATGATGGGGTGAACTCCCAGCAGGTGAAGATGTGGTTAGAAATCAGTCATGTGTCTGAATTGTCCCCGCTCATGGTGTGGTTTAACATGTCCATTCTTGTGTATGTAGATTTGATACTTGAGAGAGAAAAAAAAAAGTCCAGTCAAGGTTGGGAAACAGAAACAAATGGGGATTTCCATGGCAGTAACAGTGCTCGTCTTTCGGTAAAGAATATGAAAATGCATTTTTTTTCAAAATGTACAATACTGCAACACAAGGAAAGGACATTTTTAAAATACAATGAAACAGGTGTTTTTAGGCTGCAAAATATTGGCAAAAAATGTAAATTAATTCATTTATTAATGAAGAAAATGGACCAAAATACAAAAAATATTCCATTAACAAGGACTGTAATGATGCTGAACTCAGGAATTCTAACAAGTTTTTTCTAGGGCTGTGAATTGGCAAGAGTCTGGCGATACGATACGTATCCTGATTCATGTTAAACATGTATCCCTAGACTCTAAAGCCGTGTTCACACACCCCCTTCGGCAACACACGTTCAAGCGACCACTTACAAGGAATAGTCTATGTAAACGCACATATATGCACATTTTGGGCTTCCGTATTCAAACCTCACAATACCAATATTGCCAAATACAATATCACAATATTTCACAGAATCAGTATTTTTTCTACACCCCTAGTTTTTACAACATAACTCAATGATTCCATTATCAGATCCAACTCACAGCACACCATTCGTGCCATGCAAAAGTCTATTTAACCCCAAATTTGGTTGAATTTGTGGCTGTGATTGCTCTGGTTCTGTTCTTGGGCACGGCACCCACAGACCCATGACACTGCCTGCTAAACTCCAGAACTGTAAGGTTCTTTTTGGACAGTGAAAGGGGAACGTCACATCAGCTGTGTGATAGGAAGTTGCGACAGAATGTAAAACTGGCAGTTTCATAATTTAAAAGCTCGAGTTTTCCCGCTGTAGACCAGGAAACTTGGTGGACGAGAAAGAGAAGTAAAACATAAAAAAAAAAAACAATTGCTGAGAAGAAAGTCAACGCTTACAGTCACATTAGTATAGGTTGACTGGAAGGGTCTACCTGCTGACTAAAAAAATAAAGCAAGTTATCAACAAGTTTGTTTAAAATAGCTAATGTTGTCTCAATAATTTTGACTTTCTACTTTTCTTTTGATAACATTCTGGCATAAATCTAAAAACATGAACACCTACAATTAGCAAACCTCTTTAATTTCTTCCTTTAACAACTTTTATAACTGGAGAATCGAAAATGGTGCTTTTCAAAAATGTATTTGAAAAGTTAAAAATGTTTTTACAAAATGCTTTATTCCTAAATTAAAAAGGCCATGTGCTGGATGAGTGACGTGATCATAACGTGAGCGTTTGCAGTGAAAACAAAGTCAGACATCGGTGCTGTAGGGGCGTGGCGGAGAAGGGAACATGTCGGTGGAACTGTAACAACTCAGAGAGGAGGAACCCTGAAGGCTGGCAGGCAGGGGAAGGGAGACAGGCGGAGTTTCGTAGTAGGTGTGGAAGCCCAGACGTTCCCCTCCATTACGCATGTCCCCCGCACGGTCAGGGTGTGGCGAACAGGTGGGGCAGTGGTTGTGGTGAGGACTGGTGTCCAGCTGATCCAGGGAGACGGGGGTGATGTCTGTTCCGTCCATGGCGAGAGCGTTGCAAGTGTTGCATGGGAAGTGAGAGAGGGGGTCGGCTCCTGCCACAGAGCCGACGTCCTCCTCCGATTCATTTTTCTTACAGCAGTAATACTGCAGTAGGTTAGGAGACAGTGGAAGGGGAGAAGGAAGAGCCAAGTCAAACACTATCTGTCTTAACAGATACACACCTGTTTTATTGATGAATAAAGCTGAAAAGCAGGAACTTTTCACATTATATTTTCCTCGTATATTACTGTTGAAGGGAGCATTATAATTTTTTGTCGGTTCTTCATTTGATATTTTTTTTATCGCTGTCTTTTTTGCAACAACAAAATATCAACACAACTCGTATAGCTGCTCCCTATATCCATAAGGTGGAACTGTCAACTGTTGAGCCAGCTTGCTATTTGTTACCATTAAAGACCCACTCTGAAGAAAATCCTGTTTTTGGTGCTTTTAACATGTTTGTGTAGCATTTCTCGAATGATGAAGGACATATATAAAGAAAATTAACCTAAAAATGACATTTTCTTTTGTATTTCTTTGTTAAAATGGTTGTGAATCAGGCGGAAACGAGGTGCATTAGTAATTAACTACTGCCACTCTGCAGAAACTATATTTTAGAAAATGATAGTTTTTAAAAATGTGGGCTAAATGCATAATTAAAAGACTAGACCACTATGGACCCTTTTCTAAAATAGATTAAAGAATGATTGGAGTGGGACTTTAATGCAAAGTACAAAAAGTAAGTAGGTTTTGTAAGTGGAAAAGCAACTTAGAGTAGAATGAAAACAAAAGAAAAAATATTAATGCCCAATAGAAGTAAAAGGATGTGAGGAAGAAAAAGTAGTTTTGCTGCTAACCCGCTCACTGTTCCAAGCGTCACATCTGTTTAATTCTGGCAACCAAGCTATGATGTAACTGGAAGCAGCTGCATTGCAGCAGAGCAGAAAGTGGGAAAAAAAACAACAACACGCCATTGCCACAAACTGGCAGGTTAAAGTGGCTTTGAAGGGACATGAGAGAAGCTGTGATGAAACAAGAAAATCACTACATCATATTTGGACGTCCCTACACTTTGCTCAAAACCAGATACTAGAAAATCCCAACAAGCTTTTCAACTAATTTGTCCTGACACTGGCAGATGCTTAAAGCTCCACATATGTCATGCTTCGACTTGCAGGGAATGAGAAACATGCATCCACAGTCATCAGTACCTGGAGTCTACAGTAACAGAGGACTGCCACAATGCACAGCAGTATCAGAGCGGCCAGAATTCCTCCACTTATAACTATAGTTCCCGCTGACATTCGCCCAGCTCTCCATCAAACCCTTAAGAGATACAAAGAAGAGAGAAAAGGCATCATTTCAGAGACCTAAACCCGGTCAAAATATAAATTTTATTGCCTGACTACATTATTACGGTGTCAGTATTCTAATAGCAATCACATGCTTGCAATGAAGCTTTTTCTCGAGCATCAAAGGTTCAGCTCACGTGAGGCATCTGAGCCGTTTGTCCGTAACAAAGCTCCAGGGCAGAACAATTATTCTCTGTGACAATCAGAACCCCGTTTATTCAGAACACCCCCGTCCAACGCCACACTGATGTTAGAGGAGGCTTATTTGAAAATCTAATGCAAGTCAGAGCATGTGATTCACCGGGTTATTTTACCCACAACCACATGCATTAAGTCATTGTAGTCCTGTTTTACACAGTCTGACTTATTTCCAAGAAAAGCCAGAGCCTTTCGTTGCAAACCTCTAAATTACGCAGTCATACTTCATGCTTGAGAAACATCATAGTTCTTGCATGTAGGATTTGAACAAAGACCAGAGCCACTGTGTATTTTTCTAATGAAAACAAGTGAGTTCATTAAAATGAGACTTACTCATTTTTTCTAGTTTTTCATTCACATGCAAAAATAAAAAAGGTCTTAATTCATCTAGCATCACAGGTCTATAGGTGTTATTGTTGCATGTTAGAAGTAATGATTATCTGTTAGATGAAAGGTTTTTACTTTTAAAGATCAACACTCACATTAAAGTATAGCTGGAGATGCAGAAATGGAAGAATGGGATGAGGAGGGAGACCATGGCAGGAGGATGAAGGATAATTCTCAAAGCCACATCTCACTGAAAGCCCTGCAAGACAAACGGAAACAGATTGATGATCACTGCTTAAGTGTCTCTGAGACTTTGACTTATTGTTAATATCTATTATTTACACAATATTGCATTCAACTGATAACACAGTATTCAAATGTTGTTTTTTCACCTTTACAAAATAAATACTGGCCTATGATAAAAATAACCAAGATAGTTTTACATTTCTCATGAAACCAAAGCTTACAGAGAAATGAAAAGTGTTGGTTTTCATGTAGATCATTGACATTATTTGAAAACTGGATTGAGTGACTCCTCCCCCTTTGCGTTCCAAACAGGAAATACCCACTGGATCCAAGAAGCCAAACTCCCATAGACTTCTATAGAGAATTAAAAAGCTATTACTCAGCTATTCTATATTCTTGCTCTGATACTTTTTTTAACATGTTCTTGAGAATCCTAATTTTTCAAAATAATTTATAGTGCAAGTTATTTAAGTTAGAATCAGATTGCCTCAATAAAAACATGTGGTCTCATTTCGAACATTCAAAGTGTTTGATTGACAATGGAAGGGGTGTGGCCTTCCAACAAGCTCACTCTTGATTGACGAGAGTGGTTGTCATGGAAATGATGATTTGAACCAACTCAAACCCATCTGGTTCCAAAATGCCGACACCTGTATCATGGAAAAAATGACGATTGAATTGACTTAATTTGGATGAAGCTGGACGGAAACTGTTTTTTTATGTGTGATGTTGCACTCACTCTGTCCAGTTCTCATATACAGTCAATGATACAGATCAGTTGCTTTAACATAACTTAAAGAATGCAAACTGAAGTTGTGCTGATTTCTATAGGAGCAACTTTGGATATGATAAATGTGATAAAATGAACATGAACACAAATACTCAGAACACGAACCCTACAGTACAGCTTCTTACTGAAATCTGAATGAAACACAGGTCAAGGTAAAAATACAGCCAAAGGTTTAGCGAAAATTAAAAAAATAAAAACAAAAACCTGTGTTATTTTCTATTTTGTAGGACAGTTACTGCAGAGCAGTAGCAGTTAATCAGAAATGTACCAATAAATTGTAAGCGGTGCTGTTGGCACAGAGTGAGCCTTTCTTCATATCCCATCATCACTTTGTTTACACTCTCTCTCACTAGCTGACAGCCTCCCCACAGCCCCAACCTAACATTACCAGTGCAACTAATATGTTGAACAATATTGGAGCTATCCAGCCGTATCAGTTTTTGTCAGATTCCAGCTCAGACGAGGAAAACAAAGACGTTCATGGATCTATTTGTCTACAAGGGATGCATCAGAATGAGCAAAGTAGGGCGCTTGTGGCCTGTAGAGTTTATGTAACAATTACAAGCTTTTTCAAACTGCATTTTTCTTAGTCCACTCCTGATACATAACATTTTGAATAAATAAAATACTCAGAAATTCAATTTTAATCCTAATTTTTGTTATGAGAAAAACAATGTAAAAACATGTTAAAAACAACAGATACATTATTTTCATTACGGTGGGTCAACATCATAGCACGTTTCTGTACATAAACAGGTATGGAAGTGAGTCCAGAGGACATACAGCAGCCGTAACAGCTGGAACATACAGCAAACACAGGATCATAAAAAGCAGTTAAGCTGTTGAGCTTCCCCTGCAGTGTCTTCAACTACGTCATTGCACTAAATTATACACACTGGTGCCTCGATCATTTTAAAAGCCACGGTCTCTTCAGCTCTCCAGTCCTCTCTCTTTACCTTACGTCATTTGACCCCCCTTCCTCCTCTTCCTCCTTATATTCTCATCTCTTTGTTTCTCATTCATTTGATCCTTTCTAACCACGTACTCCACTTTCAGCCCACTGTACATAATTTCTCTTCCGGCCCATCACTTTAAATCCAGGACTTGTGTAATAAACGAAGTGGCACAATTATGCAAAATTCATGATATCATGATGACATGCACAGACAGAGCAGTGGAACCTTTTTAGGACTCAAAACCACTGACTCTGACTAAATTGCATTCAAATTATGAGAGAAAGGAAGCACTGAGGTAAAAGCTCAGACTGGAGAGTTTCCAGCAGACCGGAGAGACAGAGATCCTAAACGACAGAAGAGGGAAGATTAATCTCTGACGCTGTCGGAGCATTTCATCCGGCATGTTTGACTCGAAAAAAGGGTTCAGAGCTGACTGACTCAACTAGAAAGCACACGGGAGTGAAATCTGAGCAAACATACATGCAGATATGAGGATCTGCCAGAAATCCTGTCAGTTGATGAACTGCAGAGACTGACTCTGAGAAAGTGTATTGGTACAGCGAGTCTTTAAACCTTAGGATCAATAAATGTACTAGTTCCACAGCAGACGTAGATTAGTTATAAAAAGTGTATCATTAGCTGAGTAAGGCAGGGATTGTGCACAGGAAGAAAATTTTCATGATTATTGCATAGTCATGAGTACAACAGTAGGGTTGTGTCTCTTTCTGTCTCACATGATTCAATAAGCATCTCAATGAATGGTCCACAAATAGATATGTGCAGATTCAGCTGACTTTGTGGTGATACAATACAGTCCAATTCTTTTACCTCAATAGATACATGTATATATTATTTATTTGGCATTTAAAACTACAAATGAAAAATATATTTTTTTGTCATTGGCACTTATTTTAAATCAACAAAAATACAATATCTTTGACATAACCGTTTTAAACATTCAAACCCCTCATTTTGGATCTCTCAGACTATGTCAGACAAAGTGTGTCATAATAATGTATTCAAGTTTTGTTTTAGGTGCTGTGAAAAAAGGGTTATCATGTGTTAAGTGCACACAACACACATCCCTCACTGTGGTTCAACTTCAGCCAATTGTAATCAACCCAACTTGGTAGAAGCAAGCTTATGATTGGATGTCTTTTTGTGTTGCATGTATATAGGACAGTATATACAGCATATAGGACAGTAGAGACACGACAGGAAGAAAAACTGATACTTCCTGACTGATTTGATACTTTTTAACAACATAATCTTGTTCATATCTAACTGGATACATTTTTCAATATGTATCTGTATCCTTTACATCCTTATACTATTGTGATGGCATAGTTAACATATGTATAATGATCATAACTTATGTGTATGTACATTTGTATTATACACATTTTTATTGTCACTTTAACCCTATAGGCCTATCAGCATCATATTTAATGCACAGATTTTTGAGACCACTGTCATCATGAAAGAAAATTTCTATAAAAACTCATTGTATGGAACTTGGTCCATGTTTTCTGCCCTGTAGTGCATTACTATTCCACTAGAGGCAGCAGAAGGCCTCCCCCTGCTTGTTTTAGAATGGCTTCCTCCAAGTCATCTCAAAAACACTTTAGGAATTTTTTTTAAACTTTATGGCGGGAAAAACTCATTTATTGCTGACCCTTTTTTGTACTGAAAAATGTAAAATGTGTTGATAATTCTTTTTATGCTATGATCTGGGTAAATACTTGATTCTGATTGGAAAAATAATTTCTGGTCACATAACCCAAATGTTGTATATCACTGCGCTCGCCTAAATTCCAGTTGGACTGTAACAACTTAGCTTATCATGATGTTTAGCATACCATGGCAGCATGTATCAAACGATGTATCAAAAAGCGTTTTAAACCTAAAAGAAATATCAAAATAAAAGTACGAAAAAATTGACTACTTTTTTGTTTCTTTTGTAAGTGACCATTGTATAAGCTGAATAATGCCCTTCGAAGTGTGCATTATCAGAAATTAATGGACTTTACGGAAGTCCTCCACTTTGCGTTGGATGGTTCAGGCAAGTTCTGATAATGCACACCTCGTCGGGCATTATCCCTTACATAATACTCCCACACTGTGAGAAAAATGTGTGGATCAAAATTGATACAGTGGCTAAATAAGGTGCTTTTTTCCTGAACACCAACCCCCCCCCCCAAAATCATATTTGATTCTATCTACAGCCTATGTTATAAAAAAACAAAAAAAACAAATCTACACCCTGGTTTCTCGAAGCTGTATAACCTCTTTTTGTGATAGTAAAACCTGTCCAACACAAAAAGCCTTCAGCTCTAATCTGTTTGCTCAGCTGTTGGACAGAACAAGTTAAAAAAAAAGGAAAGAAAAAAAAACGATATTGAAATAGTTTTTTCTTTAAAATTCCATAAAAAAACATCTTAATTCCATATTAATTTAATTTTCTTTTAATTCTTGATGTAGTGGTTTCATAGGGTTGAAATGTCTTTTTTTATGGTGTTGTTTTCATTGTGTATACTTATGGGTAATTGTATCATCATAATCATCATTCTTTATATTGTTATGGTCAGTATACTAGTAATGGTACTAAGAGTTCATTTATTTGGGTACTTTGGGTACTTTTAATTTGTTCCTTCATTTCTTATTCTTGACTGCATCACTGAATAGTCACCTCCACCCCCACACACGCCAAACACTGCTGTTTTTTCTGTTTTGTTTGTCTGTCATATGAATTTCACACTCTACAGTCACTTCCTCTGTATTGTGCTTTGTTTTTTGTTACTTCCTTTGTTTGTTGATATAAAAGGAAAAAAAAATTAGGTATTTCTAGAGCAAACATCCAAGGAATCCAACATGAAATACTTCCTGTGCACGTCTATGTTTGTTTGTTCTCATCCTATACATTCAATGTTTTCTCCTTATTCCACTGTGATAAGCTGTGATCATTTTCGGCATTAACTTTTCATAACTACAGGAAAACAAATTCTAAATCAACTTAAATTTGAAAGTCTACGTTGGAACACTTGAACTTTTCCATAAGTAAATCCGCTAAAATGCATTAGAAATTATTCCATTTTCCACTACACCACAAACAACACATAACCAATCTGGGATTATGTGTTGTTAAACGTGAATCTATTCTCAGGCCTGTCCAGGAGTGAGTTCTTCTCTTCTCTTCGGGCTTTAAAAGGTTGAACCTGATTCATCTTTTTAATAGAGGCTTTACATCGCTGAGAAGCAAAAGCCAAATATGTGTGGGGTTCCTTTGTGCATCTGTCTTGCACCAACCAACAGTTGGAGTCAGACATGTGAAACACAACATCAACATTTTTGCTGCTCATAAACTGCTGTTTGTGAAGGAAGAATGTGTGGTAACGTGCCCTTCAGTCCACGGACACAAACACAGATCTGAGTGCCGTCAGCCTGGATTTGGGAACATAAAAATAATAAGCATTTATTCTTTAGTCTGGCTAATAGGAAGCCATGCATTGTTTGTGAGGAGATGTGTAAGACGTTACGTCAGCTGCTCCTTCTGTACGTCTGCTTCACACTCAACTGCTGCCAAAAAAATGTATGTAAAATCTGTGAAGGAAACTCCCTTAAACTCTGAACAGTGATTTGGATGAATGATGCATGACTGAGTCATTCTCTGCCTAAAGATATTTTCTATTTTTCCTCCTGAAAAGCTGTTTATATAAGTTAATCAACTTTTATTTTGTTCGTTTAAGACTTTAAAGTTTAAAATATTCTAAAGTTGACGGACCAAAAGACTGTGAGACACAATCATCCGATATGTGTTCGCTTCAAACATCAGTCCCTTTACAAGTCAGCTTTGAAGATTTTAAGGACAAGGGGACTGAAATTTTAATGGGACCCTGAAGGCATAACAAAATTTTTTCTCCAAGTGTTTTCTATCCGTGTCCGTTATGAAATCCTCATAAAAAATAAAGTCATTTAATATGAATACAAAAATGTGTTTAATCCCCTCTCATATTTTCCCCAGTGTTAACGACATTTTTTTTTTTTATTGATGAAACTTTTCACTTGAAAGGACACATTCCAGGAAAACTTGTAAAAAAGGTTTCATGCAGTTTGTCGTAAAATGTTTATTTAATCGTTTTAAAATCAACCATCTGCTGTTAATACGATGAACTCTGCCTCCGACTGTGTTGGGGAGGGAAAGATTCACCAACATTTTTTTATTTAATTTTAGCATGCTTTTGAAAAAAGTTAATTTATGGCAAAAAACAATTTCTGATCAAATCCCATTACTTTTACTGCTAGATTACAACATCCACAAGGTAACCACATGATTATTAGCACAGCTGCAAAAGATCAGAGAAATTTGACAGAACAGAGCGTCACAAAACTTAAGAATTAGACAATTTTTAAAATTGTTTTACACATCACATTTGACATGGATGACATCTCACCAAACTCTAAGGCTAGTATTTTTAATTGTGGAAAGAATACAAGGAGATAAAAAACAATGAAAACTTCATAGTTATTGCTTGGCAAACAAGAATAACTAAGAATGGGGACATCTGGTGGCCAACTGACGCCATAGCAGCTTCTCAAGAAAGAAGACAAAATAAAATGCATTAAAAAACAAAAAAAGGTGACAACAAGGCTTCCTCTTTTTTTTTAATAATTAAAAACTATTGTATGTAATTTTTACTTTATAATATACACATCTCTTATTAGAAAATATTCAAAACCTACTGTATAAAACATCAATGAAAACAAAGCAAATTTCTTTATCCAAATTATTTAAAAATAAAAACAAACGAGTTAACCGGAGACACTTTTTGCAGCAGCCTGTAATCTGATGCTGTTCAGATCAACACATAAACCTCAAAACAGATATTGCCACAATATATTTTTTCAATAATCAGAAGAAACAGTTCACTGATTTTGAAAAAAAAAAAAAAAAACTTCAGCTGTATGTCACTTTTGTTTAATTTTCGGCATAGGCAATAAAAAATAGTTCTTTGCGGTCATCTGAACTATTTTGTATCTTAAAGGTTTAATAAAGTCAAATTCAAATCTGTCATCTTTAACCTTACTCTTGTAGTTTAGAAAAAAGTATATCTATTACTCTGTATTTACACTCTCATTTTGTGTTAATGTATTAGTAGATGAAGTCTAATTTGTGTTTTTTTCACCTACAGTATCTAAATTCCTCTTATTCACTGACAAAAAAGCAAACACTTTGCTGGGATGATTGAGCCTTTGTGCAAGTTAACACTAAATCCTCTTATTTTGACCTCCATGCTGTCAGAGAGCTGAGAGGTGGAGAGGTTTGACACTTCACTTACAGACCTATATTTAGCAGTTTTGCCATCTCTTGTCAAAGTGAAAAGCAAGAGATGAGAGGCGGCAGAGAGAGGTGCCACATTTTAATTTGCTCTCTCAGTAGGGAATGAAATCAGTTGGATTACCATACACACGCACACACGCAACACACACACATACACACAAAACATTGCACTCAGCAGCACACACTTGAACAGATCCCTGATCGAACAAAGAGGGGGCATAAACACCGCCCCCCTCACATGAGGGACGATGGACTTGTGTTTTAAATCGGGAGCTTCTTCACCCACGTTACGTCTGAAAGAGTCGTGGAAATTAGAGAAGCCTTTGAAATCAAAACTTAATGAGGAAACCTGCATTTTGACATTTTATTTCTTAATTTATTTTTGTGTGGGCAACATTCTCATTTGATCTTTTGGTGAAAGTTAGGAGAGATAAATTCATCTATTTATTCCACATACAGCAGCAGCCCCTCCACTATCTCTGATCCTTGAGGAAAAAAAAACATTTTTTTTCCTTTGAGGAAATCCCCCAGTGGCTCTGTGTATGAAAGCAAATAAAGCTGCCTTACCTTATCTGTAATCATTCTTAAATAAAGTTGAATTTTAAAAATAAAAGTGAGGTTTTTCTAAGCATTACCTGCATAAAATAGAGTCTGCAGGGACCAAAGCTTTAACCTTTGTAATATTTCTGGTTGACAGAGAAACTTGTACACATAAATGCATGAGCTGTAATGGAAGGTAGGATCTTGTATTCCTAAAATGCACACAGAGACACCAGATGAGCTCAGTGTTACAGTTTACCTGATAAAATAGGTTTTGGATTTCATATATGGGGGGAAAACAGGTTCAGATTTGGCCAAATAAGAGAAATTGGTCAAATTACGTCCTTTAGTTCTCACAGTTGCAGAGGTTGTGTAACACAGACTATTGTAAAGAGTGTTCTTGTTTACCTTACTTTCAGAGAAACAACTATATTTATTCTTGTAGAGTATGAATCAACTTTTAGCAAATATTTCTCATAAAGGCTTTCTAACCACGGCACTAAGCCACAAAGATTTCTATTCTCTACCAGGGAAAATGTCCACGTTTACTTTAAAGCAAAGGGTTGCAAACTGCAATAGAAGCCACTTTGCTGGACTTTTTGCAGCCACATTTTGAAAAAAAAAAAAATCCAGCAATTTTGAGAAGCCAAAGAGAAAGAAAAAGCCACAAAATAAAATAAATAAATAGGCAGCAAATCCCGGAACAAAAGGCCAACTTTCATGTCGGAGTCTAGATTTGAAAGAAACAAAAAGTTTAGCTCTGTTACAGGTTATACTGGACCTGTGATATGTATAATTATTTTTGGAATAATGTGATGTTTTCATAAAGAAGTTAGAAGGTGTATATATATGTGTGTGTGTATATTATATTATATATATATATATATATATATATATATATATATATATATATATATATGTTGTCTTCTTTAGTATTAAATAAACCGATTAAAAAAAAAAATTTGGATCTTGGAGATCTGCCTCATTTGTGGGAATTTTCTTCAGTCATATTATTATTTTTATTTTCCTGTAAACTTTTGGGAGGAACAAATAACAAAATAAAATATGCATGATTGGCTAAACCTGTAAATGAAGCCAATAATGAGGAAAACCACTGCAAAAACAAAGTAAAACCAAATTATTTCATCTAAAAATCATTATTCTGACACAGTTTTACACAAAAGAAGAGGGGAAAATAAAATGCCGCACAGAATGTGAACTGACTGTGACAAAAGAAAGAAGTTTGCTTTCTTCTTGTTGGTGTCAAGAATCTGCTGGTGCAACATGCTTTGAATGAAAGCAAGATGTTGTCTCAGTGTGAGTGGAGCAGTCGTGGGGTGCAGTCTTCAAAGTCAGCCTCCGAACAAAGCCTCTTTGTTTGGTTATGGAGAGCGTTTTGGTGTGTTCGCGTGTGCTTATCAAATCCAAATGACTTTTTATCTGCCACGACCTTTCGGTGTGCCTGTGCCTTGCTGAACAATAAATCATCTTTCGACTGGGAAAACCATGCATACCTGACTAATTCTGCTTTCCTTAAAGTCCCACTCTGATCATCGTTTGATATATTTTCAAAGAATTCCCTGTGGTCTTTTAATTATGATTATGCTGTTTTGAGACAAATTAAAAAACAAACCTGTGTTATTTCTTCACCTCTGAGTTGTAGGTGGGGCCATTGGTACAGCATAGGTCTGCCCTCACTTCCCATCATCTCTTTGTTTACACTTTCTCCTACTAGTTTACACCCATTACAACCCCAGCCTAACATTACTGGTGCAGCATATGTTGAGCAGTTTCAGAGCTTCAGTTCTGAGCCAGATTCCAGTTCAGATGAGGAAAACAAAGACGTACATGGATGTAGTTGTCTACAACTTGATGCATCAGAATGGAGTGAAGCAGGAATCTTGTGGCCCTCTGATTGTGGCCCCATGTCACTGCTACAAGCTTTTTCCAAAAGCATTTTTTTCCTCTTCTCCTGATTCACAACATTTTGAATACAGAAATATACTCAGAAATGTAATTTCACTGTTAATATTTCTTGATATATGTCCTCCATCATGAAAAAAATGCCCACAAGAACATGTTAAAACACCATTTTTTATTGGAGTGGGTCTTAAAGTCTCTTCTTAATGTTGGTTAGATTGTTAAAAAAATAAAAAGCTCTCAGTTTGTTGCAAATCTTGGTTTGAGCAAAAAAAAATGATTTTTGGTTCTCGAACTGAAAAGATAAAGAACTGTGAATTAATTTTTCAAAATGACACAAACAGATGAGTTTACATCTAAAGTGAGATACAGTGAGAGCATTCGGGAAGCAGCAGGAGACGGGAACAGTACCCATCATACCCATTCCTAAATAATGATCTTTGGTTAAGGTGAGCGCCCACCCTGCACTGGAAATCACAGCGACTCTGTGCAAAATTCAAAGCCAGAGGGCTTTAATTATTCAAGTTTCTCTCCTTTAACAATATTTTTCCATCATAAGGCAATCTAGCCAGGTAGTAATATCTGGACTTTCCTGCCTCCCCCACATCTGAGAGCACTCATCTCAGCGTGTGAGGAGAGGAACACATCCACATCTGAGACAGAAACACCAGAGAAAAGTGGAAAAGAGGCGGCGAGAGGGAGGGGGAGAAAAAAATAAAAGTGACGATGAGACTCAAAGTCAAAGACTGCAAAAGGATACAGCTTATGGTCCATTTTATCAAACGACTTCAACAAAGCAGGATGAATGTCAGCAGGTTAAAAGGGTGACATAATCTTAAGAGGGACAATTTAGGGGGGGAAAAAAACAAACACTTTGAATTAAAGGAGCTGCAGTTATTTAAGATGACAATGTAAATGCAGCTGACTTTAATCCTTTTAAGCCTGCAAAAATACAGCACTTGCATGGACTAACAAAGAAAAAACCTACCTGTAGAAGACACCATCTGGGAGGGATGCTGGCTGTGCAACAAAAGCCCCTGATGAAAAGAAAACGAAGGTTTTGTTCATGAATTTAGTCCCTTCTTTGCACTTTGTGGCCTTCTTTTATTCTAAGCTTATAAAACAGCCTATAAGAAATAATAAACTTTTATAGGTTGGCTTATAACTTGCAATAAATACGTAACTGAGCTGAAATCTGTGCATCTTCAATAGTTGGCTACATCTTATTTAAGCAAAATAAACATTTTAAAACCAGAAATACCCCCCCCCCCCCCCCAAAAAAAAAAAAAAAAAATAGAGTTTACCTTCCAGGCTGAAGAACGTCTGCCTCTCTGCTCCTTTCAGAAATGTCCAACATTGAAGAAAAACGAGGCTCCTGGACCTCCTGCAGCTCCGGTCAGCAATCAAAGGCGCTCGGCTCCCGCTGGGACCATTCCGTCGTTCGGGTCCTCCTGCCGAACCGATGCGTCAGTCAGTGCGGTTCTGCGGGGAACCCGAGCGCATCCTGTCCGCGTCCCGCGCGCGGAGTGAAGCGGAGGCGCAGTCCGGCTGCTGACAGACTAAACCCGGGTTGGCTCACCGAGGGGGGGGGGCGTTTTGGGTCTGGGTGGGGCAGAGGAATATTTAATTCTACCTTAGTTTCGTAATGCCCCTTTAATTGAGATCAAGAGAACTTACTGCGGGAGCATCTCTGCCAAAATAGTCATTTTTGATGAACAAGCTCAGTTTTCAATTAAATTGCAATTCAACATAAATATTTAAAACAAAAAGAACAGGAGAACTGTTTTTACATAACTGGTAGGGGTGTAACGATTCATTTTACAACAATGATCAAAACAGACTCAACAAAATCGAAATGCCAGTTTGGTTGAGTCTGTTTAGTTAAAGTTAATTATTATCTTATTGAATTCTATGTATTTATGATCCTTTTTGATTGGATGTTTACTGTACAATTACTCTGCCAAATATCAATATAATCCGTTTATTTCAATTTAAAATGATTTCAAAAGGGTACATAGGTCGCTTCGATTCCATTAACAACTTGCCTTAGACGGATCGATCTGGATGCATCGTAGAAATCTAAATCAATTCATTGATTAACGGTTACACCCAACTGGTGATTGAAAGGTCCAACTCTAAAATAAATAAATGCTCGCGTTGAAAACTAACTGAAAAAAACTGTCTGTTAGTAAAACAAAAATGTGTTTAAGATCCAAACTGAAGCCAAAGGAAAAAAGTACCAACTATTGCACTCCCTCTAATGACCACTGGAGGCTGGTTTCTAAGAAAAGTCTTTCCATTTACTTTTATGAAAGAAAGTGGAATTCCATAGTTTTAACAAAGACTTTTTTAGCCAACTATTAGACTGTTTCTGAGCCCATATGTCTGCACTGATGTGTGTTTTTGGACTCAACAAAACTCTCACTTTGCCCTGTTTTACTCAATTTTGGAGAATAAACTTGCGTCACTGTGGCTGGCAAACTTAATTTTCTCCATTCAAAATCCCAGTAATGCAGTTAAGCGTCGGGAATTACAGTTCCAGTGTGTGCATGTCTATTCAATTCAATCGTATTTATATAGCCCAATATTACAGCAATAGTCGTTTCTATGGGCTTTATGCCGATAATTGTATGAGAACATGAAATGTCTATGGTAAAAATCTTTTGAAATTAAGTCAAATAAAGGAAAATATGATCACTAACTAATATATAATTAAAAATATATAGGCATATATCTAGCATATTCTTGAATTAATAGTTAAATAATAGTATAAATAATGTAAAAAAAAAACCTGTGGTTTAACCCAAGTGATTAAAAAGAAACTAATAATAAAAGCCTGGGCAAAAATAGTGGTGTGCATACAAAGAACTGCAAATAATTTTAGTATAGCAACATGCTAATCTAAGGTGTGTCCCCCAGCTGGCATCAAAGGTGTCCTATGATTAGTCAGTGTGCCTTTTTAATAGGCGATAAGTTGATACTGATACATGCTGGGTTCTAAACTGAACATTGGCCACAAATAGAAAAGGTGTCACAAGAGACTAAACAAAAAAAAATCACAGAGATGCATGTTAAAGGTAGAGGCCATTGCCTCCCTGTAAAGATCAACTCAGATGAAAATGAAGTCTTTAACATGTTTCTGTGGCATTTTTCTCATGATGGAGGATGTATATGAAATATTAAGCTCAAAATTGCATTGGTGAAATTTTTTTTAATTGTTGTGAATCAGGAGCAGATGAAAAAAGGTATTTGTAATGTGGAAAATACAATGGGCAGGGCACAAGCTCCCTGCTCCGCTCCATCCTGATGCATCCGCTGACTAGAGCCTGGTACGGCTTTGTTTTCCTCATCAGCGCTGGCATCTGGCTCAAAACTATATAGCTGGACAGCACCAATAGGTTGTGAGAGGCTGTAAGCTAGTGGGAGAACATGTAATCAGAAGGAAGTAGGGAAGCAGGGGTGGGCTTACTCTGCGCTGGTCACGCCTACAATACGGAGGTGAATTTTCAATGAATTACTGCTCCTCTGCAGAAACTATGCCGTAGAAGACGACACAGATTTTTGGCTAAAAAAAAGCATAATCATATTTAAAGGACCACTGGGACAATATCTCAAAAGAAGATGGGAGTGGGTCTTTAAGCAAAACTCCCGTAAATAGAGCTGCACGTATTCAGATGTTTAAGGGTTCGCTGGACTGAAGATAACTTCCCTGTATGTGTCTGTAAAAGGAAAATGGATTAAAAGCAATAAAGAATAAGAATTATGAGCAGAAATGTCAGGAACTGTAATTCTTTGTGTTACACAAGAATTTAACATTTTAGACATACATTTAGACAGGCTTTGCTGGTATATAATCAAATTCAACTTTCTGCTTTGACTTTATCACATTGAAGTGAGAATTAGGTGAAATATATGCTATTAACATCTCCTTAGTATTCAGAGCTCTGTGTATAATTATAACTTTAATTAGAAAATTGACTCAAAAGCGGTATCACAGAGCGGTGTGGGCGATTCCCTCATTATCTTTCCATCAATACAGCAGGTAAAAGGTTCTGAGTTAACTCAAGGTATTAAATTCTCCTTTCGAGTGCGCCGTTTAAATGTGTCGCATGCAAAAGAGCTGTCAGCTCAACTCAAACAAGGAGCAATGCATTCAAGTCACAGCCGTGCAGACACCTTTAGATGAAAAAAAAAAACTGTTTTGTCAGTTGCATCAATATTCATAAGTGTGAAAACTGTGAAATAGGCTCGACAATTATTTAGGATAACTATGAGAAATAATGAGCAAGAATGAGCGTGTGACATTAACAACCGTTGCAGACGTAAAAGGCTAAAGATCATACTGAAAAGAAAAAAAAAGGTAACAACAAAAGCAGAAATCACTTTATCCCATGAATCTTTGTTACACCATCCTCACGTCTTTTTAATTCCAGCCAGAACCAGCCGACTAACTGCTCATGCAATAAAAGTTCGTCTTGACCATAATAATTCTAGTATAATGAGGAGATTTAGCTTGCACCGCCACACTTATTTAAGCATAATCTTGATCTGGTAAAATGACTCATTTCTTTAGTAATTCTCTGCCTCTGTGGCTAAGTTAACCGTGCTTTAAGGCGGGGGGTTGATGAAGGCATCGCCAGTGGGGAGCTGTAAGATTACTGCTAAAATTGAACAGAGACATCGACATTACATCGGCTTAAACACTACACCCCACTGCACTGATTCATTTAAAATCAGGACGACGATGCACACAGAGTCCCACGTCCCCAAATCACAGGAATGAGGCGGGTGGTGCTGGCTGGCCCATCTCTCCAACACCATCTTTACCTCTCGTTTTCCTCTCTGCTGCACACCACTCACCATGACCTCTGCCTCATGACTTGAGTTCATTACTGCCTTGGCAGGGATCCTCAGATGAAATTAGAAAGACAACAGGAATGACACAGTGTTGCAGTGGGAAGTTAACACGGGTGAAATCAAGAGCATGTGTGTGCGCATGCTGAACAAATTCAATCTTCACTGATTCATGGGCAACTTTGTCTGCATCCATTTGGGATTTGCCTCTTCTTGAAGTATGTGCCGGATCTAAGAGATGGAGACAAGAGAGTGAATGAGGCGGAATGGGATGTGACAGGAGAACGCGGCATGAGCACAACTCTGTGCGACAAAGTCGCAAAGCATAACTGAGCAGGACCACCAGTTCTGCGGATGGGCAAGCACAGCTGCAACGTCAAAGGCTATGAATCACTGCAGAAACATCGCTGCTTTGATCCATGGGATGGAAGCACAGCATAAAACAAGGAAGTGCAAAATAGGTGCATGTCTGGGTCATATAACTGCAGAAATGAAGGCAAACGGTGGTGGTTTTGGAAGGATAACTGTACAAAGCAAATGAACCACAGTGAAATTCAAACTAAACACAAAAATATTCACAATCAATGAAAAGGTTAATGTTGTGTCTTTAAAGACCCAATCGAATGAAAATTGTTTTTAACATGTTTTTGTGGCATTCTTCTAATGATGGACATATTTAAAGAAAAATTGAGCTCATAATTGCATTACTTTTTATTCAAATCATTGTGAATCAGGCGCAGACGAAAAAAATGTAGTTTGAAAAATAGTTTTTGTGATGCAAAAAATATGTTTGGCTGACTAAAAGCACCTCTACAAGCCCCTTGCTCCTCGGAAACGGAGCGCTCTCGACCACGCCCAGATCTCACAGGGGAATTTCTAATGAATTACTGCTGTTCTGCAGAAACTATGTCCTAGAAAGTTTTCAAAATGGCATAATCATAATTGATAGATTGCTGAAAATGATTTTAACAATGATCATAGGATGATAGGCGTGGGTCTTTCACTGAGATCTATTCCTAAATGTGGTAAACGATTACAAAAAAAAGCTGCTACTTTTTGTTTCTAAGATTGGCTTTTGTTGCCATCTCCTCCCTCAAAATGATCAGTATACAATTTGAACCCTTAAGGTCAGAAAACGTGGAATTGTAACACACCAAGCATGCCAAAGGGGGGCAGTACAGCACACATCAAGGTTGGTTGTCTTAAAGTCATTCAATGAAACTCGATGGAGCGTCTGCTGGGGTGTTCAAGAATAAAGATACAACTCTTTTTGGATCCATCAAAATGCTCAGGTAGTATGGTTTTGGATGTGAAGGAAAAATCCGTTCTGGATTTCAAAGAATATTTATATCAATCAGTGGATGCAGTTTATTTTTCAAAGAGAGAAATACCTGCCCTTAATGCATGTGGGGCCCAAACTGTATTAGATAAAGCATTTGTTTACGGTTTCCACTTTATTGAACCTTTCTGCAGAAACTCAAACTGCATAAAGGTCTTTATTATGGGGGTTAGAATGCCTTAGAATCAGGATGGTATGGCTTCTCGAACAATTTCCTGCAATTTTCTTCTGTATAATTTCCAAACGATAAGATACTTCTTTAGTTTTTTCTCGATTAAAAGTTACAGTTTTACAAGTGTTCAGTTGCATAAGATAAGGTTTGCCATCCTACAATCTGCAAAGATGTGATTTTAGCTGCTCCATCAGGGCAGAACAGCCCTCTTCACAATGAGCTGAGGGCTAATTAGATCTGTTTATCATCACCAGGAATGCTCTGTGGGGCCCTGCAGCTCTGCACGCGGCAGCCACCCACCCAAAACATTTCTAATTATCTGCACTCTGTATCAGTGAAAGGAATGGCAGCAAAATCTTCCTTAACTTTATTATTTTTCCACCTAATTCAAGGCAGTTGAGACCAAGTGAGTAGGCCCCAGGGGCTTATTTGTCAATCCTGTTAAACTCCTTTCCTGGCTTGGGCTTCTGATCAGTTTTTAATGATGTTCAGTGGTGAAAATGGTCAACGCGGATCTTTTCCACACTCACCAAGCAAAACAGGAACAGAGCCTGAGGCAAACGTTAAAGCACCAAGTAGTGAAATGTTCTTTTTCCCCAAGTTTCACAGTATTTAAACACAGCATGGAAGCTTCTTTTTTTGGATAGCAGTTTTATTTTTTTCTTCCTACAAAAAAGTCATGAATGTCAGGGTCTTGGGGGGAATAAACCCAAACTTTTATTTTTTTAGGTTTTGCTAAACACTATAGTCCAGTTGCTTAGTTTCCAATTTGAATCATCTTGTACCAAATGTGTCTGTTGTAAAAAAAAGCTGGTTTTTTGTCCCATCAGGACCCTAAGGGCCGATTTATACTTCATTATAATTTGTAATGGCTCGGGTCACCTTATTAGCAACGCCATCGAAAGCAAATCATCCCAATCGCTGTGAAAGTGACACAAGCTGATGACATCATTCATGATTGAAATTTCATGTCCGTAGGACAATAGTGTGCATATGGCGCCATTTAACCTGAACTTATTTTGAGTAATTAGAATACGAAGTGGGGCCACAAACTCAATTCAGAAAATTGCCATTTCCACAAGGAGTTCAGACATGATTTCATTCAGATTAAGAAAAAAAAAAACATTTTCAGTGCATATTTAATTTCTAATGCCACCATAACTTCAGCTATATTTGGTTAAAATATGGAGCAGGTGGCAAATCATTTCAAACTGAACTTTAAAAATATTTATTTGGTATGTTGAAGCTTTTAAAGCATGAAAAAAACTTGGTTCCAACATGGTTGGATAACATAACTTGAATAACTTGCGCTACAGTAAAAATGGCATGAGACTAAAGTAATAGAGCAAAAATGGTTATTGTGACAAATATAATTATTAGTTGTTTATTTCTCAATAGAAGTCTATGGGATTTTGGCTTTTTGAAATGCGGGCGGGAGGGGCTGCTCAGCCCAGTTCTCATTTACTGTCAATGGTTGGCGCCAGTGTTTGGCAGCGGAGCCATCCTCAGTGTGTGAATGGGACTGTGACTTTAAAGTGCTTTGGGCCTTAAATGAAAGTAGAAAAGCTCTATATAAGTATACGTCATTTACCTTTTTTTTTTACAGATATTCTAACACTTTATTTTGTAGTATAAAGCGAGCTTCGCTAATACAGAGAATCTTTATCCTCATCTTCAGTATTTTTTATGATTGAATCACAGATTGTTGAAATGTGCCTGTAAGAGCAGAAAAGCTGTTTTGAAGAACTCACACGGTGTTAAATGTTGCATCACCAACCTTTCTTTTAATATGATGAATCGTCTGCTGTTTTCTTTCTAAAACTAGATAAAAAATGCCAAATTTTCATTTTACATGTACAGATTTCATCATTTAATCATGTCCACACTCGTGTAATGGGGCTTAGCAAACTTCAGAATGCCAACATGACGTTCTTCTGTTCGTCTGAGATTTATTTTTCTTTGACCTGAGCAGAACACACCACAGGTCCGGCACGCCGTCACTCATCTATCCGACTTGGATTAATAAAGTCAGCCACCGAGCAGAAAGGGAATCAGACAGTCAAAATGAAAAATTCCACTCAGACATTTCATTTCAATTTGAGATGCTTTGGACATGAGGCGCAGTAAGACGTCTGCTTTAGAGCCAAAGGCCTGACACATACTATTCAAGTATCTTGTGGTACGGGAAGAGGGGCAAGCCTTCAGTGAAACCAGGAATGTCCATTATCGCAGTGGCGTCGGCCATCTTTGGTGAGACAGGGACAAAGTTGAGTTGAGACACCTCGCCGTAAGTCGAGCCGCCTGTACTATCTCCTTTTTCATCTCCTCCATGTGTGTTACCACCACGCTCTTCGTCGTTCTCTTCAACACCAAAGCCCACCACCTTCAGGAGACGGAAGAGAGAACCCAATCACAGTGACCTTAAAAAAGCCTTTTTCCAAACCATTTGGGACGTGTTGCTTACATGCACGCTCAGTTTGCGGCAGTTTTGTCCTCGATGTTCTTGAAACCAGGAAATGAGTTGAGCTCTGGTCATCAGCTTCAGGGCATCAACCTGAACAGACGCAAAAAACAATGAGTGGTTCATGCCCCGAGAGAGTCCCAAAACTGTCTTTTTTCAACAGAAAACCCAATAATGTTGTCGCTTCCTCACTAATAGTACTGCAAAGAAAAATATGTAAAAATGTTAAAAAAAAGAACTTTACTTGTTTTTTGAAAACCATCATTTTAGAAAAGTTTTGTAAAAATTCAGAATAAAAATACAAATAACTTTTGATAAATGTTGGTTTGGTCTTCTGTTTTGCAAAAAGAAAAGAAAAAAGAAATGAAAATTATTGAAGTTAAAGGATCATTCAAAGGCAAACATTCTTAACTTATTATGACGAGTTTTAGGAGTTACGCCTGAAAATGTTGCCATGGGAATCAATTTTTTTTTTAATTAGCACAAACACAGGTACTCCAACATCAAATGCAGGACTTTGAACATTTTCTGACAGAAAAAGAAAGTTTTTCCACATTTTAAAGTCAGAAATGCAGTTAAGTTTAAGAGCATATCAACCAAAAACAAAGCGAGCAGATTAAACCCTTTTTGTGTTTTATTTTGTCTAATATCTGGAAGGCGCCATATAAAAAAAGATGATTTATTTTGACTTTGATTTGTTTGCACATCACCCTAAATTTGACAGATGTTCCTGTGTGACTGAAAAATGAACTTGTGAAGCTTGAGCTTTTTACAAATTGATGTTTTTTTACACTTTTTCCAAAGGATTTTTAGTTTACAGATTACAATTTGTCCTGAAATTAATGGAATGGTGACTAGATTCACTAGATGGCACCAAAGTTCCAAGGCAGTCCACTGAGCTCCTGATGAGCTTCATGTTTGAATCATGAAGTAAAGCTCACAGCTGTCTGTGAGGCCAGCCAAAAGCTGGGCGGGGAAATGACAATGTATGCTCAAGTACCAAGACAAGCACAAAAAAAACAATTTAATAATAATAAAAATTTATTTGGGCACTTTTTCCTTTCACATCTACTCATCTATGTGAGGTTAATATGAAAACGTACACATAAATGTATTTGACTCTTAGAAACTTAAGCAGAAAACTGTATAACATTCAAACAACAAGACTTCGTAACTATGCAGAATAATATATCAAAATAACTATACAGACAAATAATGTCAAATTTACAGTGAGCCTACAAAGCGCAATCTATAAGAGTCAAAACCTAATTTCATGTAAACCAACAGAATTAATGAGTATAAGTCCAATTTTTGTGCGACTTGCACACAGGTGTGACTTATATGTGATGTTTTAAAAATAAAAAGGCTCATGCGTTTGTTATATTCTTGTTAACAACTGCTAGAGGGCACTGTAAGTGTGTCTATCAGTATTTGCTACTGACAGCAACACAAAAGAAGAAGCACCACCACTCAGTCTTACGCCAGGCTTGGTGACGACTTCTGTATGAATTTTTTATTTTGTATTTTTTGGCTGCTGGGACTTATACTTCGCAGAAACTTATATTGCGGAAAATACAGTAATTAGGTACAACAACAAACAAAGAGACTCACCTTAGGGTAATAACTAATGACACGGGGAGTGATTATTGTCCACCTCAGTCTGCATTTTATGCTTAATCAAAAAAATATATGATAAAAAAAAGTAATGCATCTTCATCTTCATATAGACAAATGCTACGTTCACACTGCAGGGCTTAATGCTCAATTCCGATTTTTTTGAAAAATAAAAAATAAAAAAATAGATTTCTTTGCAAGGCCGTTCACATTTCCAATTAAATGTGAACTTTTGTGATCTCCTGTGTGACCGTGAAATGACCCAGAAGTGACCCCGCATGCGCAGAAGAGTACTCAACTGGGAACGACGTCACTTGTTGTTTGCAGAAGTAGCTAACGTTAACAACGGATGTCAACAACAGTGTTGTCAACAGTGGAGCTCTTTTTGCATTATTAAATTCATTTATTTTCACAAAGGAGCCAGCGCAATTACAATCTTCTCATTTTAAGAAGGCATTGGAGCCAGGATCGTCTGTACCTACTGTTGTGGAATGGGGATGTGTATGTGCTGGGGCCACGCGCTCGTGTATAAGAGAGAGGACAGAGCGCATGCAGCGCAGGAGGGAGTGAGAGGGGCAGCAGGAGTGTGTTGGGTTTGCGCATTCATGTTGTGTGTTCCAGAGGAAGGAGAACGATAATAAAAGAAGGCTTCCCCCAGAATAAATGCTGTTGACTCTTTATTAACCCGCTCTGGAGAATCTGAGGGTCCGAACGGGGAAGTGAAACCTGATGGAGGATCCGCCTTGGGCCCTGGAGAAAGTCTCCCCCGCACTTCTGACCACGGTCGTAAAGGAAAAAAAGTCATCGTGGGAAAGGTTCAACACCACGCTCGGCCATTTCGCAGGAAATTTTTTTCAAAAACCGCCCAGTTGCGATAAGAGCCCTCGAGTTTTGCCTGAATAGAGCCGTCACCCCAAATATTAATCACATCGGTGACCTCGCTTCCCTTCCACTGACTGGTCTCAGCAGCATCTTCCGCCATGATTGATGTTTATGTTCTCGTTCCCGCCTACTTCAACACAGAATGATGACTTTTGTAGCGTATCGATGACGTACGGTCAGAGACATGTGGTCTGGCCGTTCAGACGGATGTCGTATTTCAAAAGACCGGATACGTATCGGATTCAGGGCCACATACCCAAGTTCCTGGGTCACATTTGAAAAGTTTGGATCTGTTTCATTCCGACTGTCATGAAAAGATCAGATACAGATTGCATAGGGGCAAAAAAGATCGGAATTGGGTCGTTTCAGCCTGCAGTGTGAACATGGCCTATATCTTTGTTTTTGCTAAAGCAGCCGTCCCCAAGTTAAGAAGACACAACCTTAGTTAAAAAGACAAGCCCTCAAATGTGTAAATTTGAGCTGTAGGTGTAGTCAATACAGAATTGATCCCTTTTCACCCGAGTGCTTTAAAGGACCATGCGGTTTCAAATGTCCTTCACTTGGGGGCAATATTGCATAACCAAGATACGGCAAAGGAAATTTGGCTGATCCTCTTCCCGGCACCGGGTTTACACTCTGTCGAATATTTTACTGTTTTTTATGGTTGGCACTTCTCCAGTTTCCCTCCTTGAATTATGTGGTGTGCATAACCCATAGGAGCCCACGGTAACAGCAGTGTAAAAGAAGAACATCAGAATTGTGTTCTGTGGTCCACTTGGCCTTCCTTTCACCTTTTTGGTTCATCCTCAAGTGAACTGAAAGTCAACAAAGCCCTCGCTTATTTGGGGGCAGAACTGGTTTAGGTGACCTTTAACAACAAAAATCAAATTAAACCTGCCAGTGTTTTTCTACGCGTCTTAAAGCCAGGCATAATACATTAGCAAATTACAGGTTTGTAAATGTAAAAACTGACATGAGTAAATTCTCCTTGATTGTGTTTAGTTCAGAAAGTGTTTTTTTTGTTGTTGCTTTTTAAATCTTTTTGACGTTGGCTACACATTCTTGATGGGATCAAAGATCAAACGCTTTGGATCTGGAAGAATAGAGGATCACACACGGTGTCAAATCCACTTAAACACTATGCTGTTTGTGTGTTTGTTCAAGATGAAACAGGGGAAAAGAGAGAAAACTAACCTAAACTGACCTTAAAAAATCCTGCATTCATGAAAATGGGTTTCAAAGGCTGCTAAAAACACACAAGTTATTGTCCTTACCTCTCTGTTGAGTCGGTCAAACACGTACTGTTGTGTCACCACCTCCGACCAGTTCCTGTCCACCTCCTCCCCGAGGTGTGTGTCCTCACACTCCTTCAGCTTCACAAGTGCAGTCACCTGTGATACACACAAAAGAAATGTCAAACACTGAAAACTTGGAACATTTAATGTGCTGCAGAGTCCACCATGAAGCTAATTTCTTCCAAGTGTGACTTTTTATCTGTTTTTTTGCAGCAGGAAGCTGTAAAAATACCCATAATACTTTCAAGACAGACCTGAGTCTTAAAGGCATCCTCAGTCAAAGCGTTGAGCTTCTCCCCAAATGAAACCAGGAACTCTTCAATCTTTAACTCCACCAACTCTGTGCTGAACGGATGACAGGAAAGAGATATATTAAAGGCCGTGGGTTGAATTTGATTCCTTTAGTCATTTATCTGTTCTACCTACTTTTATTTCCCGAGCCACAAGGATAAATTGTGGCTTGGGAACGAATGAATGGATAAATATAACATAACTCAGTTTTGGGGAAGCGGTTATGATAAATCATATCTCGCTTTAGGCAAATTAAAGGCGGATGTGTTGCAGCCTTACCTGAACTTTGTGGCCTGCGTTTCCACGGTGACCGAGAAACCCAGGACTCCCGAGGTGTTTCTGCAGGTGGGGTACACATGATATCTGCAGGGGTAGAGATGAAAGACCCCGACCAGCATTAGATAAAATGCAGACTAAATGTTGCATTTGCACTTTTGCAATCTCGCCTGAGAGGAGGAAAAAATGAAACCTGAATATGGAAGGAGGTGACACTAAGGCAGGTGTGTGACTGTTTAAACTGCACAAAACTTTAGAATGCAGAGTCTTAAGGTTCTGGGTATTCCTTTTTATTTCAAAAAGTTAAAATGAATATAAAAATAAAGACTAATCTAATGTAATTCATAGTGCATGTTTAAAAAAATATCCCAAAATGCTTTACAGCATAAAATGTTTAAAGTTCAACTCCAATCATCTTTAGAGCTATTTTAAAAGTTTATGATTATGCCGTTTTTAGCTATTTTAATCACATAAATTAAAGAATAAATTAAAATATGACATTTCTGCCAAGCAGCACACATTTTTTTTCTGGTTTGACGCAATTCCCATTCACTCTAATGTAAAGTAGCAAAGAAAGCACATGAGAAAAGAAATGTTTGCATTTTTAAAGGAAAATATTTATGACAACATCCACAATAACGTTATTCCTTAACATATCATATTTTTTGAGAAATCTATGTTTTTTTCTTCCATCTGCAAACGTAGGGTGCTTTTCTTTCGTCAGAAAAATAAATGTGCTTTAACTTGACATGTTTGGACTGCTGGCCTGCAGTCTTCCTGCGGAGGTTTCCTTCCTATCATGAGGTGTCACTATCAGCTGTGAAATCTTGTGAGGAAAGCTGCAGGCCAGCGGCTGAAACCTGTCAAGTTCAACCACATCTTTATCCTTTCATTTGTCTAACAAAAACGTAGGTACGTCATCATTTGGTTATTCATTTAATTCAGAAATCCTCCATACTGTCTGTCAGGTAGTCATTGATTCAGGTGATTAAGGAGGCATCATCTGTGTCTTCTGCAGTTTATTACACAGCAATACACCCCCAAACTCCAATCATTTTGTTATGTTATTACACAAATTTACAAATTTAATTAGAAGTCTGACACAAACCAGTTTTAAGACCCACTCTAATTATCTTTAGTTATTTTAAAAGCCACTTTTAGAAAAATAAATCTGTTTTTTTCTGCTGTATAGTTCACTAGAAATTCACCTCTGAGTTTTGGGGGGGGCAAAAAAAACCCACAATTTTCATAAAAAACCCACTCTAATTTGGTTATGATAAACAGTTTAAACACAATTAATGACTCTTAATAATCTATTTTTAAATTATTGAACTAAAACTAGCTAAAAATCTATGCTTCTAAAGTAAAGACCAATTTCATTTAAATATTCCATATTTCCTACTTAGCTATAATGGTATTTTTTTGGCAGACAAGAGACAATCAAGTCCTCAGTCCTGGCGGATGCTGCAAATTTTTCGTGTTTCAGAAAGATACGGCCTGAATCAGAACATTTCTTTCCAGCAACATGCAAAGAAGTGGGTGACATGTCATTTAAAAAACAGTTTTCATATAACAATATTTTTATTCCAGTAAAACAGAGTAAATCCAGGATGTTTTTAAAGTAACTTTCCTTTAGTAACCCCTAGACTCACAGTTGAGTCTGACAAAAATCAACCCCCCCATTAGCAGGGTTTTCATTCAAACCTTAACATGAATGTTTCAAAAAGTTATCGATTTTGAAATATTAGGTATAAAACAAACATCAAAAGAGCTGATTACCCTTGGAATTTTGTATAGTCAAGTGGAGCTTCACCCGAATTTTAAGACATTTGTCACAACGTTTTGACTTTGTCTTTGCTTTACTTGTGGATTTACATATTTTTATCGTCTCTCTACATGTTTGATCTTTTAATAATTACCATAACACTGTTTGATCTCAAATTTTGTGATGTTTGGAGTACCAAAAGACAAAATGTACTGATAGGAATTTTGATTTTTGGACAGTTTTAGGTTCATTATGGAATTATATAGTGTGATATAATCAAAAACATCTGTAAGAAAAAGAACCTGGGGTGGTGCTAAAAAGATGAATTTCAAACATTACCATAAAGAATTTTTAAAATATAAATTAATTGAACAAATTGTAAAGTAAAAAGAAAAACCTCAAAAAGTTCCCGGAACACTAAGAGTTACAGAGTTGAACTTTTGCACATCCAAATGGAATAATAACATCTACAAAGAAAAATATATTTGTTTTTGTACTGAATGTAAAATGCAGGCACTCACCCCAGAGTCTCTTTAGTCCTGAGGAAATCAAAGCAGGGCTCCTCCATGTGCATCTGGAAAAACCACATGAACTCTTTCAGACATGGAGGAGCAGCCAGGCTGGCTTTCCAGAACAAAAGCCTCATGCATGCAAGACACAAAAACAGATCCCTCTCAGCACTCACCACCAGCAGCTCCATCAGTGTGTGCTCTCTTAAAGTTTTAGGCCCCGACTGAATCATGAGAATTGGGCATCAAAGGGAGAAAAAAACAAAAGACAAGAGCAGACGCTGCTTTTAATCTGAAGCTGTTGGAAGAGCTGCAGTGGATTTCAGGAGCACGGTTACCTGATAGTAAACGGTGACTTCAGAGTTGGCGTCTCCTTTATTCAGCGATTTGACCTTACACATGTGGTGCTTTGTGGGGAGCTCCACCACCCTGAACATCACCGGCACTTCTGCTGTCAGCTTGGAGAACTTTAACTTTCTAACGGTGGAGGCACAAAGGGAATGGGGGGGGGGGGGGGGACATAAAAGGAGTAGGAGTGTTTAAATGGACTTAATGAGAAAGCATAAGGAGCTGAAGCTAATGCCCATTATATCGTGTGTGGCTGCAAACAAATCTACTTGACTGCATTGTATTGGTGTTCCCATTAGGAGGTGCGTTCAGAGTAAAAGCTGACTTACTCTGTGACATATTGCAGGAACTGTGCCGATTCCTGTGAAAAAAATACAATCAAGAGCAATGAATCAGCAGCGAAAAGACACAGCGAGGGAGGGGGCAATTGTTGAAATGTAGCAGGATGTCAGATCCCTTCAGCATTCGGCGGGTGAAACGGCGGACGTGAAGTTGAGCAGATTCATTCCATCCAACTGTTATTACTGTCAATCAGGCTTCTGCTGAGCACTCACTGCACTGCTGAAGTTTCCCTGCACCAGCCCCTCTGCAAACAGCTCAGCCCTGAAGCTCCTGCTGAATTCCATCAGCTCCTCCACCTTCAGGCCGGCTGAGAGAGCCTGGTACTTGTCCACCATGGACCAGCGAGAGCGCTCCAGGATCAACAAACGCACGTCCCTGAAAGAAGAGGAGATGGACTGGAGGTTCAGAGTTAAAAGGACAGTAAGCGTAGGAAGTTTTTTTTTCTTTTCTTTAAGGCTGTCACACATTTCACAGCTGGAAGACATGGGATGACTCACACAGCGAGACGGGAAAGAAAGGGTCGTACTTGCTGAGTTTCTCTGGTTTAATGAGGATGTTGAAGTAGGTTTTCTTGAGCTGTTCCTTGAACATGCTGAAGACGTCGAGGGAGGCAGAGAAATCAGCCAGGTGGTCAATAATCAGGTGGAACAGCAACTGCAGAGGGAAGCGTGGTCAACGAGTGCGACAGAGGATCCCGCATTAATCTGTGCGTCTCTGAGCATGTGCATTTAATGCCTGTGTCTGCACAGCACGGATGAGAGAGTCCACTCACAGGCAGCTTGTGGTTGAATCCCTTCACCTTGATGACCAGGCCGTGCTCGCCGGCCAGCAGCTTATATTCCAGCTGCGCCACTTCAGCCTCGTAGGCCGGCTCAGCCAAGTTGTGGCTCAGGATGTTGACCAGCAGGTCAAACAAGACCACGCTAGGGGCCAAGAGGATTGAGAAAATTGGAAAGTGAAATGAAGCGAAGTAAAAAGAAGGGGGATTTATTTCAGCAGGAAGTTTAGTGAGTAAAAGTTGGGAGAAAAAAAATGATGTCAAGTTTAAGAAGAGTAAAAAGAAACCAAGCAGGCAATGAGGAAGAATGTAAATAATTCCAAATGAAGAAGGGAGGGAAGGGAACATCTGAGAACTGTTGACAGACTACAACTCTTCTGAGATTACGTCTGAGCCTGAACTTACTTCTTTGCAGATTGTTGGATTACAGGAGAGATCAAGTGGAATCTGATGTAGGCTGCAACAGCAGAGAGGAAACAGGTTTCAACACTTGTCCTGTGATGCTAAATATGTATATAGAGACATTTAACGATGTAAATAAACCAAACAGACACTCACACACCTTTGGGTATTTTAAATTTGTTGTCTTTCTTGTACCAGAGGGAGCCTTGGCTGCTCTCAGCGATCCGGACAGGAAACTCCGTGTCTGGACAGTCGGAAGGCTTTAGGGTGAAGTCGGTGGCTGATAGAAAAATAAATAAATAGAGATTTAGAGATTTTAAGAATTAATAAAAATTTATAGGTTTGGTTTCAAGAAGAAAACCTAAATTCGATTCAATTTTATTTATATTGCCCAATATTACAATATTAAATCCCTGTCCTTAGACCTTCCTTCTCGGTATGGAAAAACTCCTAGGAAAAAAAACGGATTCCGGAAAAAAAAATGTGAAGCCTCAGGGGTATCCATATGACGGAGGGATCTTTTTCCAGGACGGACAAGCGATGTACCACAACTCTTCGAAAATAATTCACTTACCTAACTCTACAACTACATGTTTAAATAGTCCAGCAGATGGGCTTCATCCGGATGAGTTGACGAGTGTCTTTTTACAAACTTTCCCTAACCTGTCAGTGGTTCTTTACACATAAATGCTATAAACAACAGCTGCTATGTGGAACCCAAACGACAAATCAGAAGAGACCTGAGTGTGAAGGGGGAGGTACTTCTAAAACAGCCAGATACAGACAGAGAAGCAAGAAAAGCAAGTTGACTGCTTTAAGGAAATACAGAAATGTTAGTATGAAGATATATTCGATTTTTATTCCTAAAACAGCGTCAACAGGATTATGGTTAGGTTGTGGGATCTTTACATTAAGAAACAAACTATTAGAATCTGGATCTGTGAAAAGTGAAACTTAAGGCAAAACCTTTTCAATTTTCAATTCTTCTCCACAATCCGGCTCAAACCTCGATTTGTTTTGGTTCGATATATGATTTGCAGGGTTGTAACGATTAATCTAGTTAATTTATAGTCTTAAAATCCAACTTGATCTGTTTACTATCAGGTAACCAATTTGGCATTAATTCTTGTTTACTTGTTTGTTTGTTCCCATATCTCATTTACACTTGATTATCTTGCTAGAAACACAAAGAATGTGGAAAACTTCACCTGCACTGTTCAGTACTCAGGTTTTTATGTCTGAGTCAGACTAGTTGAATTTTTGGCCTAAAGATGTATTGATTTTAGGTCTGTGAATAGGATCGTTCAAAATGAACCAAAATCGACTGAAATATATTGTAAACCACAAATTATGATACAAATCAAATCATTGTTCAAAAGAATCATTACAGCCCTGAATACTTGTGTATTACAAAATGAAAAAAACATATAGGTCACATAAGATTCATTAAATGTAGTGATTTTTTACCAAAGTCGAGTAGAGTTTGATTGAAACCAAAAATGTAGACAAATCTCTTTTTTTAAATTTGCTAATAAGGGAGTAGCAATGAAGAAAAACCGTTTGGCTAGCTCATACTAAACCTGGTGTTATGTCATAAAAGAATACATAATAAAGCCTGGTTAAATTTAGCACAAGACACATGTTTGACACACGTAAACATACTGGCAGTATGTTAACATGTTTGACACACGTAACATACTGGCAGTATGTTTACATGTTTGACACACGTAAACATACTGGCAGTATGTTTACATGTTTGACACACGTAAACATACTGGCAGTATGTTAACATGTTTTTCATCGATTAATGGTGTACCACTTTGGTTTTAAACAGAGAATTGAGGCATCTCTAAAGTGTACAAAATGTTTTTAACATAAACCAAGTTTCTTCATATTCCTGATTAAAACATAACAAGCAACAAAAAGACCTATGAGTTCGTTTTAAATGCACTCGAATTCTTTATTTAGAGTGTATGTTTCTTCATAGATCACCGATTTGCACTAAATCCTAATGTCATAATAATGCTGTTAAAAAAAACTGAACAAAAATGAGAAATAAATCTGTTTGGTCACAGGAAACTGAAAATCTAATGACTAATCAATAAAATTACGCACACAAAAGGTGTTGATGGCCAGTTAATGCATCTTTTGAACTGCAGCAACTCAAAGCCTTTAAAAATCCATATATATACAATCGCATATATGTATAACCAAAAACCAACAAAAAAGCAACCACCAGATAACTGTATTATTGGCTATGAAAAAGATTCAAAATGAGCTTAGGTTATCGATTATTGCTGCTAACTATGATAGATTAGATAATACTACGGCTTAAAGTCAGATGAGTTTTCCTCCTGCTTGTGTTTGCTGATCTGAACAGTGGAAAATCAGACACAGACCTTCACCTACAGCACATCTTTTCTGTTATTCACTGTAATGAAAGGATAACCACAATATTCCTGGATGTAAACAAAAACATTTGCCTTTTTTCCCCAGAAGACGGTGCTGAATAAAACATTATAGGTATTCAGAAAGAGATCTTAACCTTAACAGCTTTGTTAGATGAGTCACTGATAAGCTCTAAGAAGTGAGTTAAAGTGACTAAATGATGTTTTTACAGGCAAATGAATGGAAATCAAAAACACTGAAGTAAATCTGTTTCACAATTATTGCTTTAGAAACATATGAGATGATTGCAAATGATTAAAAAAATGTTTTGTAACTCACCAATAAACTTGTTTTCTGCAGGAAGGTGGAGGTCACTGCTCAGCTCCAAGTCCCCTGTCCACTTCTCCATCCACTCCGCCTTGATGTCTGTCAGAACACAAGAGCCTCTAATCTTTACACTCTGTCTCTACGGCATTTCATTGTGACTTCATAACAAATGCTCCTTTGTATTTGTACTTATTCAAACTCTGCTACTGTACTCCATTTTTCTCCATTTAAATGGATAAAATGCCTCTGCCGCTCCCTTTGCGTTATTTTGGGTTAAACATTTTCACACAAATGGGAAATAAAAGACGACGCTTTCACTGAACATGTGCATGACGGAGGACAAGGACAGCCAGCCACACACCTTCCACGCTGTATTGTGTGCCGAACCACTTCTCCCTGAGCGGACACTGGCCCTCATGTTCTGGAGACAAAAGCATCAGGTTGGCTTTCTCTGGAGTGAGGAGGGAAAGAGCTGCAGTGATCACCTGCACACAAACAGAGAGAGGCAGACACAAAAACATTATTGCTAGAAAAAAAATACATGCAAAGCCAGAATTAGACTGCAGTCTTTAATGCCACTCACATCCTCAGCAGAAGACAGAGTTAGAAGAGATTCAGGCACAAACTGAGGGTTTGATAATCATTTGCACGTCAGAAAGAAAGAAACAGAGTCAATGATGTTTTTTAATGTCTGAGTGACCCATTTTATTAACACCTTTGCTCAAAAAAGGAAAACAGCGTTTCAGGATGAAACTCGGAAAGTGGTTCACTCCCAGAACGACTGATCTACTTACTTCTGGATTGTACTCAAACATCAGCTGATCTCCAGTCAGAAAGTCCTCCTTGGGGAACAGCTGCATGTTTTCACAAATGTCCTCCACGTACTCAATGGGGTCGATCTGATAAAAGCAAACACACGTTTAGCCCATACAAAGCCGGCAACGCAAACTTTGACGGAGGATGCCGGGCTTCTCACCTGCTCTTGATACTGAAACTCGTTCGCTTCAATCCTCTGAATCTCTTCATATATCCTACACAAATCAACAAACTCATGGTCACATGAAGTTAGAGTGAAGTCAGCTCTATTTGCCAATCCAGCAACACAAATGTTCAGTTAGTCTGACATCAATAAACAGATTAACACCTCAAAGCTAAGCTAAGCAATCTTAAAACGGCACTACGGCAACATTTAAGTCCAGGTAGACGTTTAAATTGACAGTTTGGGGGAAAAAATGAATAGATTGAGAGAAAGGTGAATAAAGAAATAATTTAAAGACCCACTCTGATGAAAATCCCGTTTTTGATGTTTTTAACATGTAGAACTTTTCTCATGATGGACATATATAAAGAAAATTATGCCTAAAATTGCGTGGGAGCATTTCTTTATTCAAATTGGTCAAGTCAGTTAGAAAAAGCCTATAGCAGTGACATAGGTGCTGCAGCTCTACTCTGATACATCCGCTTGCAGACAAATAGATCCATGTACTTCTTTGTTTTCCTCATCCAAACTGGAATCTGGCTCAACACTGCACAGCTGCACAAAGGGATGATGGGAATTTAGGGCAGGCTTACTCACATAGCCTGTAGAAACAATGGACGAATCAATGTGTGTACGTCACCCATGGAAAAAATGCCTGACCCCTGGCTCTCGCGAAATCAGGCCAAACCATTGCGCCCTGATACGTGCGAATCCATGTCCAAACCAGTGAGTGAGTTGGTTTGTGTTTATTTGGATAATTAGGATTTAATGGAAACAGCAAGATTGTGTATTTTCGACATTTCTAGAATTTGGATAAGGTTTTGCACATTTGGGTAATGGAAACACAGACTGTATTCAACTTCCTTTTTATACAGTCAATAACACGGGATTAGGAGAATTGTGCAAGCCTTTAAGAGAGAACTATTGGAACAATGGTGAACAGTGATTTTGCATTTGTTAACTTTTACTCTTATTTTTATAGTTTTTCCCTCATGGTTCATCCACGTTGAGCCAGAGACACGGGACAATCTTAGTTGTCTTATTTTGAATGCTATTACAATAATTGCAAAATAAGAAAGAAAAGTAGGCGGCATGAATGAAGTCTGCCGAAATTTGCTACCCAAAACCTGCCAATCAAACATCTCAGACGTTCGCCACCAGACCCACATGTTTTACTTAGAAATCTGATTGATCAGTTATTGACCTGAATAACTTGGAATAAAGAAAAACTATCTTAAAATAAAAATAGGATTAGAAAGATGTTGAGAAGAAGGTATCAGAGCAAGAATGGTCATTCTGACAAAACGGGTTTTGGCTTCTTGAACTCAGTGGGCACTTTCTATTTGGGAACACAAGAGGAAATGGGTTGAGGTGTTTTTACAGTCTATATTTATTCTATGCCAATAGTCCTCAGAGGAACGTTTCTATTGAACTACTACCGCTCTGGAGAAACTGTTGGTTTTGGCAAAGAAGGGCATAATCAAAAGACACTGGGAATGCTTTTAGAATAGATCAAAAGATGTTCAGAGTGGGACGGTAAGGACATATTGCTGCAAAAAAAAAAATTCAATGATGCTTTTTTAGTGAGTAAAGTTATCAAATATGTTTGTTTTCTGTATTTTTCAGTTCAGAAATTCATTAACTGCTAAGAGAGGCACCCATTTGCTGCGGTGTAGATTACATAGCAACTAGCAGCAGCTTCCTAGCAGCAAGATGCGACAGTTTCAAGGTGGCAACACTGGGAAGATTTTCCCGTTACTTGAAAGGAGGAGGGATGGAGGGAAAGGGTGAGAGGCAGACAAACGTAGTGCTGTTTGAGTCTGTGGGAGCTTGTTTGTTACTGTGCCTTTGCTGTGGACCCAGCTTCTGCAGCATCCTCAGATACTGGAACACCAAATGGGTCACCTGTATATAAAAAAACATCACAAGATCAAAACATTATACATGAAACCTGAAAAGGACTAAGCTTTAGACAACATGCATTGCCAGTGTTGCAGAATTTATTCCTCCCGTCTTTTCTACAACTCTTGTTTCCTCAAAGCAAAGCAGCTGTTTGTCATTATTTCAACATGCAAAAAACAAAGTATCTGTTTTCAGGTAAGATCAGCTCACCATTTCAGCGCAGAATAAAAAGACAAGCTTCCATTTTCTCACATGTGACTGATACGGTGAGTTCAACAGTATCCATATTTTACATCAGAGCAGCTTAAAAAGAAACATCTTTTCCATTTCTTGAATGCTCAAGCTGCTTGTTTTATTGATTTTTTTCTAGCCGTAAACTTCAGGTATTTCTTTTCTTGGACACTTTGACATTTCTGGAAGTGCGTTTCCGTCGACTTTCATCAGAGATCGATCCTTGTGTCAACACAACAGATATGAAGCCACAGCTCAAGCAGCTCGAGGACTGGAAACTCTCCAGTCTCACTAATTAACACGTTATATCTTGCTTACAGTGGGGTTATGCACCGGGCTACTTCTTGGACCGGAGCAGTTGCCAGGCAACCGGCAAATAGTATGGCAAGGTCACCGGTCTTGAACTCATTTGCAAAGAATGGGATTTTAAATGACACAACATTAACCTCAGGGAAGCGGTTCTGTGAAAGTTCAAAATGGAAAATCTTAAATTAAGTTTTTTTTTTTTTAAATATCAGCATAGAGAACTCATATAATGGGATGGCTACAGGAAAGAATTTAAGATGAAACAGGAGTAAATCCAGTTCATCTGGCTGTGCTGCAGTTGCAGCATTATGAGCTTATTTTTCATGGCATTTGCTGCATTTTAATTATGTTTTCCTTAAATGACAGGATGATGCATGCGATGTTGACGTTTCCCTATAAGTTAAGTCCCAAGCTTAATTAGGCCAGTGATCAAATGCAGCCATGAACTGTTTATTTCCAAGCTGTTTGTCATTCTTTAACTCGGCTGAATGTATTAGAAGAAAAGAAGAAAAACTTTTATTTTCCTGATCATCTTTTGACCTTTTATGAACACAACTTTACAAGATAGTCATAAGGTCTTCAGGCTTGCAAGGCAGTTTTACTAAACACCCAACACAAGACTATTCACAATGAGAAGACTCTGATTCCAACTTGTCAAGGCTTCTTTGTTAAAGGCCCGAATAATGAAGGAGGCTTCTTCAAGTAAACAACATTCTCAAGGGCGTTCTATCATTTTTACTGCAGTTATAAATTAAGATTAAAAAAAAATGTTCAACTACTAAGACTGAGACCACCCACTATGTCAGGTTAAGTTTTCATAACTACAGACAACACGGATCATTTCCTTGACCTCACATCGAGCAGTGGTCACGCTCGATGTGAGGTCGAGCCTGCTGCAGTTTTTGAATTCTCGTCTCCAAAGCACACAAGAGAGTTTCAATGTCAGGTATAGATTAGAAAACAAAAGAAGGAGGTGAATCTGGACCTCAAAACAGGCAAAGACTTGAGTTTTTTTGCTTTTATTTTTGGTGCACTGCAAAAATTGAATCTCAAGAATAATTGTCTCATTTTCTGTCTTGCAAGAAAATCACAAGTTTTTCATCAGCAAAATAGTCTTGGCTGTACAAAACATGTCTTACCTACTACATTTTTAAAATGAGAATTCTTAGCAAGACCGTTTTTCTAACCCTGTTGGCAGATATTTTTGCTTATTTAAAGAAAATCTGTCAATAGGGTTAACGTTTGTGACTTATTTCTAAAGGGCCTATTTTTGAAGTGTGAAAGAAAAAGGAGGAGGAAAAGAGAAAAACAATTAGAGCTTTCTTCACCTGGTAGAAGTTTTGAAACCCTTCGTCGGTGAGGGTGATGGAGATGGAGAAGATGGAGTAGGTGGTGTTCTGGTCAAAGCCAGTTTCGCTGTTTCCTCCAAACAAAGCCAAAGCCCAACACCTACAGACAGAATCAACTTATCACTGCTACATTTCTGACTTGAATCAATTCAGATTACAAAGACAAAGTTTACTAATTAGCCTGATTGAATCTTAGTTAATTTCCCTTCGGATGAAGACCCCTTCCAATGAAAATTGTGATTTTTGATGTTTTTAGCATAGTCTTCTGGCATTTTTCTGATGATGGACAACAAATATTAGGACGATTATGCCTGAAATTGCATTTCTGAGTATTTCTTCATTCAAATTGCTGTGAATTAGGAGCAGATGGAAAACGTTTTGCTTGAAAAAGAGCGTATTTATAAATTAGCATCTGCCTCCAAACTGTACGGCTGGATAGCGCCAATATTGCTCGCCATTTTTGTTGCATCGGTAATGTTAGGTTGGTGAAGTGAGGGGATGTAAGGTAAGGGGTGTAAACAGAGAGGTCTCAGTATGGGGCAGGGACAGGGGGGGCGGGTTTGCTTTGCAACTACTGTCCCGCCCACAACTCTGAGGTGAATTTCTAATGAACTCCTGCCGCTCTGCAGAAACTATGTCCTAGAAAATGACGCAAATTTTTGATTTAAGCTAAAAGCAGGATAATCGTTATTCTAAGACCACTGGGAAGGCTTTTACAATAGATCAAAGATGATCGTAGTTAGACTGTAAGAAACAGTTTTCCCATGTCGACTGTTTAAACTGAATGAAAGGGGAAGTTGTTTTGTAAAAACTGTTACTGCAACATTTAAAAATAAACTACAAGAGGCACATATTTCTATGAATGGAAACTTGATTGATGGAAATTTGGAATCAGAGCTGGAATCTCGTACATTAAAACAATTTAGAAATTCAAAACAACCAAGTTTAATAAAAAAATTGTGCAAATATTGATAAAACCTAAAAAAGATTTATGTTTTTAGACTTAAAAAAAGGCAAAAACAAATAGAAAGCAGTATGAATCTAGCTCCATAAGCCCAAACCTGCAAAAGAAATTACTATTGGACATTTGAAACCCTCCGACAACAAATCTTTTTACCCACTAGGGTGTGGATGTGCAGTGATTTTTGCACCGATGTAACATGAGGCCGCTTTCTAAACATGAACCCACACGTTTGGTGTCGATTCAAGTGAGGCAGCAAACTGGAAAATGGAGCCAGACCTCACGCTGACATACGAGTAAGACATTGAATAGTATGAATGCGACTTCACTTGTCTTTACAAAGCGCATGAGAAGAGTATCTTTTTAGGAAGACAAAATAAATGCAGGAAAAATGAAGTCTCAGTTTCTTGTTCTGACTGAAACATCACGTAAATACTCGCTCCTCCAAAGGCTTTTTTTTCTGCTGCTCAAAAATCCACTGGGATGTGCACGTAGCAGAAGCAATTGGACTGACTAAAGGGGCTTTTTCATGTCTCCACAGCAACAGCATTGTGCTGCCAGCAGATGTGCCTGCCTGTTAATAAGATTAATATCCTCAGGCGTTGGCTGAGGCTGATTTTATTTTTTAAATGGCAAAGATTAAGCACATTAATCGGTCAACCTATACATTCATTTCAGTCCATCCCTGTGCGCAGGAAGGTTTGAATTATTTATAAACGGCTAAAAACTTGTGTTAGAAACACTGACAGATGTGATGAACAGCAGAAATAATCACTGATGACTTGAACCAAGGTACTAAGACTGAAAAATTGATTTGCAAGAAGGGAAGAAAAATTGAATGGCATTCTGTAGTTTAGATCATGACAGGCAGATCCATCAATAATTTAGTGAAAACTGTGAGTAGGCTGAGCTGGTCAAAGCGGCCCTTGATGTTCATCTGATGCAAACTGCCTCTTCTGTCTAGGAGGTTTGCGTCGGGTGGAAATCGAGAGTGAGTACACTCAAATTTCATTGCCATCACTTACCAACATGCGGAAAAAAATTACACAGAATAAACAGCAATATTTTACCAACATGACATCCATCCAAGTGGAGCTGATGGGGCTGTTGGATGGGCTCTTGGTATTGTGGGACAACAGAGCGCTTGGCACAGCCTCTTAGCAACAAGAGGGTGAAACGCTCTTATGAAGCCACATCCAGCAATGAGAATGCATGACGAGTAGAGTCTGAAGAACCAACACTCAGAGCTGCAGAAGCTCATATACAACAGGCAAATTGAATTGTTTTTAATTGGGGTTTGGAGAGCCCTCAAAATCCAGCAAAAACAAACTGCCAGAGCCAGCAACACTCACTTCTTTCTCAACAATGACAGGATGCTTCCTTCGCCTTCATGGCCAATCAGCCATGAGATGTAGTGGAGAGGCTTCACCCTGAAAAGTGGAAACAAACAGGACCAGCTGCGGTTGGTTTCCAGTCAAAGTGAAGCACATTTCATTTCTCTCTACTGAGTGCAGCTCACCTGTAATGTTTCTCTTGTGGGGGAAGAGCCCAGGTAATATTCAGAGCGTGAACCTTTCCAACAGGAACCACTGTGAACAGACACAAGCCAGAGAAATCCGGTGACCCAACTACTCCCAGGTCTGCATCACACATTTGGGTTTAGAACGACCTGACATCATTACCTCTGTAGAGCTTGCAGAAGGCTGGGGTGTCAAACGGGTCCAACAAATCAGAGAAATCTGGCTTTGGCAAACCGCTGCTCAATCCAAAACAAAGTCAGTTAGTCTAACAGGCTCTGATGATCTTAAAACCCAAAACCCTTTAAGTTAAGTGAAATGCTGATTTCTGAACCATCAACTACTTTTATTCATTTTTTCAATTCTATTCTATTTTAAGTCCATTTGACAAATGACATGGTTTATATGACTATTATTACTATTAATATAATTTTAGTATCCTCATATTTATTGTATATATTTGGAGCAATGGATGGACTTGCAAGTTCCCTCTGAATTAATACAATTATCTATCCATCTATCATTTTATCTAATATTTGTTTTTTCTGAATAACATTTTTGAATTTCCTAACAGTGACGGTATTTTTCAGCTTTTTTCTTGCTTCTTTTGTGAACATCTACTGTTGTTTGTTTCTATTTCAGGTTTTTAACTGAAGCGGAAACTTGTAGAATAATAAGCTTATATGTGGTTCAGCTTTTTTTATATTCTGATGTCATGTATAAAGAAATGTAATAAAGATCCTCTATTTCTCAGAGCAGACATAACAATTGTACTTATGCGATACATTTGACCAAACTGATTTCTCCAGAATATAATTTATCTCAATTTCACTTGTTAATCTGTTATGCTATGTTCACACCGGGCTCAGAAACACACATTCGAGTGAATGCTTCCAATGAAAAGTCTATGTAAATGCACGTAAATTTGTCTTATTTTCATTGGTTATGTTTTTAATAGACACTTTATGTATCTTTAATGAAGAACATATATTAAAAACAAAATCTGGTAGAGAAAGATTTTTTTTTAAGTCTAAAATTCTTAAAGTAACAGTTTTTATTGTTAAAATAAAAGAGGGGAAAAAGAAGGGATTATTAATGAAAACTGATGATACTCTGGCAAAAAAAAAAAAACGAACCATGGCATATAACGTTCCCTGAAGTGCCAAAGTGAGAAAGTATTTAAAAAACACAATTATTGTACTAAAGTAAAATGTATATATATATAAATACCCAACAATAGATTTCTTTGTTGCTACCCCATAAAGCACTCCTTTTTCATTAAAAAAAAAAACATTTTTAGAGAAAACACTTTCATACAAACAAAAACTTAAAATACGGGTATATTTGCAAATGTTGCACATCTTTAATTTTATGCTTTCAAGCTGGATGGAATTGAATTTGGTTTAGCTGAGGGAGTTAAAATCACTTGAGAGGATTGCTTCGTTAGCTCAGCACAGGAAAATGTAATCCTGTAATTGAAATGAAAGGCTTAAAAAACTGGAGGTTGCATGGCTTTCATGTAAGCATGAAATGCATGCTGATTCCCTTAAAAAAATGGGGGGGGGGGGGGGTACCACAACGGTTCATAGAGCAGAGAGAAGCTGAGCACTGCAACGAAACACAAACTCAGCTCATCTGGAGGGATCTCTTTCATGCGTATCACGATGAAAAGTAAAACAAGAATGACAAGAGTTGGAGGGAAAAGAGAAAGAGATGCAGCAGAGTATGAAATGTTGAGACAAGATCTGCATAATGGCAGCACACCTTCAAAGTAACTGAGAGTCCTTCTCTCTCATACTTACTTGTGGGGCACTTTGCTGAAGATCTCTTTCACCCACTCCTCCAGAGTGTCCAGCTTCTCTGGGAGACAAACACAGACCTAATTCAACTTTGTCTGTTCAGCACTTCAGGTAACTCAGAAGCAGAAAACATGGTCTCCTTTTAAAATTTCGGGTTTTGGTCCACCAAAATGCAATAAAAATGCTGAAAATGTCTTAACATTTTAAACTATGGCAGGAAAAGTTTAATTTTTCAGCTTGCGGTTCTGGAAATAAAAAAGCTTTCTGTTTTCAACCAAAGTAAATTCAGATTTTATACTAATGTTTTATTTATACTATTGTTGTTTTTTTCTTGCCAAATTTTGACTCAATGAACAGCAGAATACTTTTATATTTGATAGTTAATAAAAATTAAAAAGTACCTAACTTTTGGAATAATTTATTTTAAAAGCTTTTTGAGATCTTGTTAACAAATGTATTAACCCATAGAATCCAAGTTTAGAACTATATTATCATCATAATAACATTTAGACATAGAATTGAAAAATATACCACCAGTAAATAGTACTAAAATCAGCCCCATTATTAACATTACAAAAATATTTTATCATGATGATAAAATCAAAGTAAACTGTAATACCACCGGGATGTTTTTAGGAAACTGTTGAGACTAAACTTATTTTGTTCTCCATCTACCGTAATTTAAATATAGTGTTTCCTGCTAAATGCATCAGTTTGAAAACTTTCAGCAACTGATTTTTATGGTAATTTCTTATTAAACTTCATAAAAAAAGCTAAATGATTACATTGCCCTTAGGCAAAATTTAATTAACCGTCTTTGAAAAGAGTCCAAATCAATAAAATTAATAATACATTGTATTTATAATACCCTACATTTCGTGAAAACCATAAAGTGCCACAAAATTCAAAATCATGGAATAAAAAAAAAGGAAGTATAGATAGTTGATGCATTGACACAAACAACTAGGAACAACATAAGTGACAGACAAATTTCCTTAAGGGCCTTTTTGAATAAAAATATTTTTTAGCTTTTTTCAAGACTCTGCAGTCTGTGGAGCCCTAATGACCCTGGGAGAACGCTTCGCATAAGTGTGGCAGCAGCTTGGTCTTCTATTGTGAAGAGCCCGGTCCTGCGCTGTTAAAGACAGAGGAATGACAAGCTTCTGGAGATTTTGTGTGGAATGAGGAGCTCTATGAGGTAGACTGGGGCGTTTCCATGGATACACTGATGAGTCAGGAGTCAGAGTTTACAATGTATTCTGGTGTGGAGGGTGAAACCAATGGAGAGTATCAAGTGTGAAGTGGTCAAGATCCTGGCAGCAAAGTTCTGAATGAGCTGAAGCTTCTGCAGGCATCTGTTAGAGATCCTGATGAGAAAGGCTTTTAAAGTTACCCAGCCTGGAGAAGACATAGCTATAAAACAACCCACCAGCATCAGGTCAAGAGAGAAAGTTGTGGAGTTTTGCTTTACATTTTTTGGATGGGGAAAGAAGACTTGGCTCATGCGATTTTTAAGTGATACACGTGGGTCAAGCTTAAAACCAAGGTTTGTGACAGTCCTTTGCATCCAGCCAGGGCCTTTCTTTCATGTGAGGGCAAATTATAATACAGAGTGAACTGATGACTGAAAGGTTTTTCTTTAAACAAATATAGAGAGAGGAGCCAGGAAACATGTAGATTACTCTATATTTTGTATGGCTCCCTACACCCTTCTCTAGGTGGTGTCAGTGAAGTGGCGTGAAGTATGATCACTGTTTCTGGAGTCTGAGCAACTGTTGGAGGGGTAACATAAAAGTCAGGGTGTATAGATTCTACTTTTTAGGATAGAAATGACATTAAGTTCATCAGTGCGTTTTATTAGAAGGTTTATCGTAAAAAAAAAAAAAAATTTAAAAAAAAAAAAAAAAGTTATTGCTACTTTTATGACCTAGCTGTGGCCTTAGCCTTGGAAAAGGCCTTCGATTGCCCCACAACCAAGTCCATGAATGTATATTGAGCCGGTTTAGCGGTCTTCATTCTCCAAAGTCTCATGGGGCTGATCTGGAAAATGTGGATTGTTGTGGGACATGGAGCTCCAGAAAATTATGGGCACAGAACCTGATGGGAAATGTGTGACGGTAGTAAGTTATCCAAGTTCAGAGGGTTTTGAATGAGAGGTCCAAGGCTTCTGCCTCATGGTCAGACGTTTCCAAATCACACACTTAGAGTTGTAAATGGAGGCAGAGTCAGTGATTTCCAGGTTAAAAGGTATGTTTGGGCCCATCAACATGCTGCTTTAATTGCACACTCAAGGAGCTCCAGAAAGTCCACAGCCGGGGAGGGGGGGGGTCAATGTGGATGTGTAAAACCTCCAAGTATGATGACAATGGATGATGTTGCACATATGGATGATGTTATCAGCAGGTCCAGAATTTCACTGCTGAAGCTGGGGTTTGGTTTCAGCAGGTGATAAATAATATTGTTGTGGGATTTGGGGAAATGCATTTAAATGAGAGACGAAATGTGATGAGCTTAGGCAGAGCAAAGGGGGACAATTGCAGGTCAATGTGGTGAATAACTGCCTGGGCTCTTCCATGACCTCCTGGCCTTTTCTAGGTAAGAGTGTCCTGGGGGCCATACCTCAATTAATACAGAGTAGGACTGTGCCAAACCTCAGCAAGGCCCCTTTGCTTGTCATTTAAATGTTTCTGTATTAAACTGGATTCGTTTGACATAAACTGGGCTTGGAATCGATCGAGCGTTTACACTTTAGGAGAAGGCGGAGGATGAGTTTATTCAGGAAAAAATGTAACAGTAATGTGGTTTCTGGTGTCTTACTAAAGGACATTTCAATAAAAAAAACCAAAATGACTAATTATAAATTATCAAAAATTGAGTATTATCTCATTTTCCAGAATTGAACTGGGTTTTAATGCTTTATCATCAGACAGCAGTACTGTTTTTATGACCAACCTCATACTGGCTTATTCTCACACAAAGTGTTTACCGTGCGTGGAAGACTAACAAAAAACGATCAAATGCACATTAAATAAAGGACGAAGAACTAATTAGTTTGCTGAGTATGATCATTCTCAGCACAGAATGTCAACTCATTCCATTACTTTACTGGTATGAAGTAATTAATTAGCTGAGTGGCATTTCTGTGAAACCCTGAAAATGTGTTACATATTTTGTATCTGAGAGCAATTCCAGTTGATTTGGGAACAATTATCTCCAACTGGCTGAACATGGAAAAAGTGGATCCTTATTTGTGCAAATGAGGGTAATTTTTCATTAATCTACAGATTGCTTTTCCAATTAATCAGTTTATTCTGTTGTGTGACATTATACAAAAATCCATTAGGCTCCTGTCAATTGACTGCCTGCAAAAGTAAGCTAAGTGGGACAGATTTTCCTGACCTTTTGACTGCACTGCCAGAGTCATGTAGTGGGCTGAGTAGTACTTCTTCCAGAAGGCACGCAGTCGCTTATACACATTGATCTTCTTCTTCTTGGGCTCCTGCTTCAGCGTCTGCGCATTTCCTAGTGTTGTCACAAGGGACGGATCAATACAACACCAAAACAAACCCCGGATATAACCTGTTGGGGAATAAAATTTGGAATTGCTTCCCCCCTTATGTTGGTTAACGCTGAGTCTCCTCTGTGAGTTGTAAATTTCCCAGGGGTTGTTTTTATCTACTCACCCCAGTAGAATTTGCCCATAGGGTGTCCAGGTTTTGCCAGACTGCCAAACAACATCTCCTTCCTGTGCGAGTCGGACGGCTTAGCCAGCTGGTACTCTAGCAGGCAAGAAGACAGGAAGAAGTGAGGAAAAAAAACATAATGAGGAAGTAAATAAAAAGGAACTTGCGAGCTGGTATTTGTCTAAGCAGTGGAGTGATAAACAGAGGCTCACCGCTGTCGACGGCCTCCACCTCCCTGTCAATGGCATCTCGGATCATCAGAGGGCAGATGAAGAATTGCGCCCACCTGCCGACAAAAAACATGCTGTGTTCCACCATAATCTCCATCAGAGAAGCAAATCTGAACCTTGTGAGTTTCAGCTGTAATCACACCTCATCTCAACATGATGAGGGTCCAGATTTCTAAAATCAGGCTCACTGTGTTCGATGTTAAAACTGCCCTCTCCGCACAGAAGAGAAAGTGGAACAGCAGAAGCTCCAGTTATATTTTTTTGTAGGACTCAAATTACAAATCAGCTATTTTTAATAAACGGCAGAGGATCAGAGCAACAGCAGAATTTACAGTCACTGTATTTGGTATGTCTTAAGGGGTTCTTTCGTTTGTCTTCCTCCTGTATTAATGCTTGTTTGTCAATCATCGCATGGCTCAAAAGAAATCCCTGTATAAACCATTACAGCCCAAAAACAAACAAACAAAAAAACTTTCCTCCATTTTCACCTGTCAAGAGCTTCTTTGAAGTTTTTTCTCTGGACGTCAAACTGAAAGACGGTCCTTTCGCAGTCGGTGGAGGCGTTGTCGCTGCCGCCGTGCTTCTTGAGGAACGCATCAAAGCCATTTTCTGAGGGATATTTCTCGCTGCCCATGAAGACCACTGCCAGAGGAGAAGAGGAGACGAGTGCATAATACAAAAGGATGAAAAAAAACAAAAATTACCAACTACTTTTACAGTGAAGGGCTTTTTTTTATTGTGTAGAAAGAATAAACCAAAATGCATTTTCTGCAAAAACAAAAGGTCAGTTCTGCCTCAGAGTCATCTCAGGCAGGGCTGTAAAAAGCCGTTTGTGATTTCCTTGATAGTTTGAGAAATGTTTAAAAAACAAAAAGGGCAAAAAAATTGTGTTTCATTTGTTTTTAAGTCTTAACAGTTTTATCATAACATTTTTATAATTTTCTGATGTTTTACAGATTCTTTTTAAGTTTCATGTAATCCTTTTGTAGCTGTCATATGACAGCTGTGAGGGAGGTTAAGTTTGTCGTGTGCAGCAGAATATGTTATATAAATATGCCGTATTGCCAAAGCTGCCTGGAAAAATCACTTGGGAGCAACAGTGAGCCACCTCTACTGATTGCAGCATCAACACAGTGGGCTTGGTAGAAAAGTGGCTCTCCGAGCCAGTCGAGCATTTCCAGAGAGACATTAATGCTTATTTCTGTTTTAGACAAAGCTATACCAATTTTTTCTTTTTATCATCATTAATTTCAACTACTTGTTATACAAAATTAAAGATGTGTCTGTGGTCATCCAAACAGCAACAGCTTAAGGCAGAAAAAAGAAAAATACACGAATTTAAGGACCTATACCATTAAAATAATTGTTTTGAGCTTTTAGGTGTATTATAACCTTTGTAAATCACAAAAAGAAACCCCAAAGCAGAATTTCTGAGTATTGCTGTAAAAACGGGTGCTCTGAGGACCAGCCCCTCCCAACCCATGAAAACGACTATGTTAGGCCTGCACAATATCCTGCAAATTTATTGTTCTCGCGATATCAAGCTGTGCCATAAACATATCGCAATAGACGGTGAAAATTGCAATAAATGGTTACCTTAAATGTGCTAAAACAATCGTATGGCAACTTGAAGCATTTGACGAATCAAATAAATCCCTTTATTTATTTGACCATTTGGATGGACCTCTTCACGTTGTTGACCAATCAGATGGAGCCCTATTGTGTTAGATGTCCGCCTCCTAGGTATACGAGGGGGTCATTTAGAGTATAACCTTTAAACTGATGCAATAAAATGGTAATGATGTTTTTATTTGTTTATATACCGCAAGTTATATTGTTATCTCAATATTAATCACTAATATCGCATATCGTGAGATTTTCTCATATTGTGCACCCCTAGACCGCGTTATCATATTTTGACGTACATAAGTGAGGAACAGCACCTTCCAGGAAGAATCTGCACTGCCATCACCGCCCCCAGGCTAACAGAAACGCACGCTTTCTCCGTGGAGCTAGCAGTTATCTGCCAAACGCTTTTATTTTTATATGTGCATATGCACATCCATCTTTGCAAAAGTTCGGATGTTGTTTGTTTTCGTGCGCAAAATGCAGACACGCTGCCGAGGCCGGCTCCAGGTTGACGTCATGAAATGGGCAGGAACCCACACGGAGAGAAAGGCGGAGCCTCAGAGATTGAGTCGTCTTACTTCTAGGTAACAAAATAAACTGCGAAAATAACTCATATTACATTAAAAAAAAAGAATTCTTTAGTGTGTCAAATGTAATATGTTGCCGTACATGGATATAGTTTACTCTGAAAGGCTTAAGAAAAGCACAAATAGGCCCAATTGAAAAAAAAAAAAATATAATAAGTAAAGTTTATTCATGGCACTTTCCCTAGAAAGAATCACAAAGGGCTTAACAATGCAAGTCAAATTCTTTTGGGAAAAAACAGGAAAAAAATTAAACATTAAGTCAAATAAAAGTAAACAAATGCATACACTCACGAAATCATGTCAACATAAAACCCACATTTAGTTAAAAGGCTTAGAAAAGACTGCTTTCTGTCCTAAGTCTGAAACCTTTTATCACACATTTCCTGTAAAAAGAGAACAAAAAGCATTTTCTAGTTTATAAAACATATGTTGGCATAGCAGATTTAAATTACAACTCACAGAAGCTAAATGTTCTTGTTGACACAATGTGTGATAAGGACTTTAGTGATCTAATCCAGTCACTGTTGCAGACATGCATCTTTCTTCTGCTCCTTTACTCACATAACGCTGGGAAATCCCACCTTCTTTCTGTTGGAAGACGACTAACTGATCAAATCATGAAAACAGCTCTTAGTCTTTCTGTACCACCGAGAGTTGCATGTATGTCACTTGATGATTAATTAATGATGTACATTTGTTAAGAAGCTGTTGTGCAGTTGTCGTTTTGAGAATCTTAAAGAAATAATTAATATTGAAGAGGCTTTGAGTTTACTTATTGTTGTATTCCGTTTATTCTGTGACCTAAATGGCCGCTTGTAGTTGATGAGTTTGATACAGAGTGAAAAGATGAGAACTAATTGTGGGAAAAGGAGCACAAAAAGCCTATGTTTGAGTCCTTTGACACTCCAGTCTCTAATTCTGACCTGAGTAGAAAAAGCAGCACAAAGTGGAAGAAAGATTTGTCAATAAAACCTCGCCTGCAGTGAAAGGACAAAATTGTGATTGGGGTGAGCTGTGCAAAATACCAGGCTACATAAAACCCTTTAGTTTTAAACCAAAACAGAACCAACCTCTCATCATGGCTTGAAGTAAGGAGTATGAACTACAACATTACCAATGAAAGCTTGAGCTGCAGGAAAAAGGCTGATTTGTTCATTCCTAACATGCTTCTTTTTTTTTTTTAAAGAAGCCCCCAACTTCTGTTCCTAAATCCAATGTAAACCCAAAAAGTTGCATTTCTTTGGAAGACCACTGAAGACTGGTTTCAAACGGTAGCAACTTCCCACGGCCATTCAAAATTGACTGCAAAAGTAAACATTTGCATAGCCTGGTTTATAAAATTACACATCAATGGTTGTTGCTTTACTTTCAACCAATTCTTGCAGGCGTATCCCTTTTAGAAGTTATAAAGTTGGACTACTGTTTAATTTTACAATTCACAAAAGCCTGCAAAGAAATCCATTTCACCCCCGGAGAACCCAAGAGCAATTTTCTTCTGGGTTTTTGAAGTCAATTTGACAACTTTGGGTAGCAACAATTGACAGCAGTCATAAAAATAAAGAATAAACTTTAAAAAAAAAAGATAAAAAAGAAAAAAACAAAACAAAACAAAAAAGAGCAGCCACATTTGACCCCAGAGATATATGTCAAATAATGATCAAACATCGTTTGTCTGCTTGGACACTTAGAAACATGAGAAATGTTAAGCTCTGCTAAAGTAAAAACAGGAATCAAGTTCATTTTTGTTTTCCCTATAGTTCTCTTTTCTCCCCTTTAAAGCAAGCCCAAATGATCTGGAAAGAATTAAGAGTGAAAATTGTGCAATATGCGACCTTTATTATAAAGTCAAATTTACTCCTTTTTCCATTTTTCTGTCCTCTTTTTTTTTCTCTCCATGTAATATGTATAATAAAAGCAGAAAAATACAAATATTTCATATAAGCACCCAAAAGCAAATTCTGTTTGAATTTAATTAACAAAGGGGAATTTAAACATGTTTATAAGCACTTTATAAAAAATTTTACATTTTGATTTGAATTAAGTAAATATACAAATTAATAGTAAAGTAAAATGTAATAATGCTAAAAATTTGCTTTGTGGCATTATTTTCCAACACTCAAATCATATCTGAAGGTATCAGCCTCATTGACACTTTTTTGTAGGTTTTTGTTTCTATATTTTTTACATTTCAACAATTAGAAATTGTGCAGATATTTGGAAAAAGTAAACCTTTAAAATAATCTTTTTAATTAACGTATTTTATCAGACAAAGAGAAAATAATTCCCACAAAATTTACATGCAATGCATCTCATTTATTAAATACTTCATATTTTTTTAAATAAACACAAAAACAAATTAATAACAGAAAAATTTATAAGAGGACCTTATAACTAAGATAACAGCATTATGTTTTGCATTTTTGTGTCATTATGAAATATTTTTTTTATATTCCAATTAAAAACGTATCTATTTTTACAAAAAGGTGATCAGAAAATGTTATTTTACAATATCAGGCATCAATTCCAAAGCCTTTCATAAAACACATTTTTCCAGCACTAGCCATTCTTGGATCAAAGCTTTTTTGTGGTTTTATAATATCCTTCTTTTATTCCAATTAGGTATTTACTTGTCAATCACAGCGGATGCAGAAGACCCAGTTAACTCTTTTACTCAGACATTTCAAAAGAGTCATTTAACAACTTAAATGGCATCTGTTCACATATTTGTTGATTTCTTATTTATTTTATTTTATGTTTATATGTACATTCTGAAGCTCCAAATAGAAGGCAGCCACAGAAAAGCACTTTAATAATCTCTTAAGTTTGTCACTTCATTTTTTCACATCATGACTTTCCATTGAGGTCAAGGAAAATTAAGGACAAGTTTGCGACAAAGAGAGCAGACTGCAATGTGTGTCTACAGTGTTTAAACTGCGGCTATTCTCCAAAGGTGAACTATCAAAATAGACTCCATGAACTAGATAATAATTGAATACTTTGCCACTTTGAACATGGTGTCAGGAGGAACAGCAGGATAGCATTATCTCTTTTCATTTCTAAAGGGATGACCCATGTTAAAGGAAATAGAAAAGAAAGCAGACTCCCCTTTTATGTGGGATTAAGAGACTCTAACTGGCATTTACAGCGGCTGATGCGCCTCCAGCTCATTTCTCTCTGTTAGGAAAGTTTCTTTTCAAGCAAACCAGAGAGGGTTGCGTTGTTCATCGAGCTTTAAAGTCTTAATTGTCAACAACAAGCGAGAGTGTGGATCAAATGCATGCAGGCTGGAACTCACACAGAAGCTTCATCACTCTTACTGCTGGAGCGTTGAATGCTTATTTATTTAGCTCTACTTCATCCTCAAGAGATTTACTTTTAATAGCTTAATTGAAATGAAACTCTTACTTTTGTAAGCCAGTGTCAGTCTCCACTTCAGTGTGGGGCTGCAACGTACAGAAATGAGAGCAGAATTAATTACTCACTGTGCTCCAGGAAGTGAGCCAGGCCGGGGAGATCGCCGGGGTCGCTGAAGCTGCCCACGCCGACACACAGCGCCGCTGCAGACTGAAATACCGGCAAATAAAGTTTGAGGCTGGCTGTAAATTTCAGAGCGAAATTAGGCAATAACGCGGGCAATAAAGTTCTGGACAAATTTTTATGTGCTTTACATGACTGTCAGCAGTAAATGGCTGTTTGGGGTTAATGACAGTGTATTGGTTAAAGTCTTGGCACACCTGACCATCACACCAACAAGGAGTTTAATGACACTGCTTTTTAAATATAATCATTATAATGACAAGAAATCCCTGGTTCTGGAATGCTTTTAACAAGGTTTTAACAGTTTCTATTGGAGTGGAGCCTCTTTCTTCTCTAAAATGTTATGATGAATGGCTGGTGACTACGATCTCTGGTTTAGATAGGGGCTGAGTGGGCTAAAGTCTTTACCTTCTGGATAAACTGTCGACCAATGATAAGGGGTGCCATCAAGTGACCCATTGGTTTGTTTGGGGGCTTTCTGTTGTCAAATCTACCATCAAAGGTTGTATTAGTCCTAAGGTGCAATTGTACAAACATTTTAAATTTATTTAATCCAAGAGAACCAATGGAGTCTGGTAGATATGGCTGCTTTTTTGGGGTTTATATTATATTTTTTTCAATTTTTATATTTTTGTTATCTCTTATTTCTATTTTTGGCTGCTATACAAAATGAACAAACAGAACAAACAAACATTTCTAATAAACTTAAAAAGAAGCCCAGAAGAAAACTGTTTTGGGTTCTCAAGGTTAAATGTAAAGAAAATATGACTACATTGCTTTTGTTGCAGAATTTATATTTGGGTAAATTTAATTAAAATTAATGCGTGACAAGCCCCCTGATTGTTAGATGCTAGCCTGAATCAAAATTGTTTTGTTTTTGATTGTTCTTCAATTCACAAGTTATAGGGTTCCTCCTTAAATTTAAATAAAAATTACAATAAATCGTATTGTTTTTCTTTCCTTCATCCATTCCAATGCATAAACAAACAAAAAAAAAGGAAAAATTGATAATGTTTCTATAGGTATTCTGTTTGTTGTCCTTACATGACAGCTGACAGTGTGGATGTGTAGTTTAAAGACAGTCTTTGGGATGATTTTCATGACATTTTATAAACCAAGGTCCTTTCTTCCATTTTCCAAATGTCCTCCTTGCTGTACACCATGGAATAATGGTGGTAAAGGTGTCATAGAGATATTTAGTTCAACACGCTTTTTTCTGTTGTATTTAAGAACAAGGAGTTCTAGGTTAAGTGCTTCACTGTGTAAATATGCAATAGTGCGACCCAATACTTTTAATAGAATAAAAGTGTTTTCTTTGTGTTCACAGAGGCTGAAAAGTGGGTGAAGTGTTTGTACAGTTTGATTTTTGTAGTTTAGAACCACCTCTCCATCAAAAATATACATTACTGTGGACAAAATGGGAGCTCTTTATTTCCCTGCAAAGGCAAGTAGGCAGTTGTACTATGTGTTCTTTTCAAACTATCTTTGCAGTGGACCAACTGAAACAAGGGCGTACGACCCGAAGGAAGCTACTTGTAAGATTTCCTTTGCAGTAACAACCAACTAGAACAAAGAGTTGTCCTGAAAATTAAGTGTAGTTATTAGTAACAACAGTATATTTAATCCTCAACCTTTTTTTTGCACAAAAAAGTATTTCACAAAAACTTCTACCAAAAATGCTTTTTTGAAGTACTTTTAAAACTCCATTAGACTAGCATAGCTGGTTTCTGTTTTAAATTTACATATTTTAGGATGAAAATTGTATTTTTATCATCACGACTCAGGTGATGCTTAGCTTTTTGGCACAACCTGTCAAAGCAAGAAACTTGCATCACCTGTTTCTCTGCATTTCCTCTCTTCTTTTTCCCGTCCTCATCTTCATCATCGCTCTGGTCCCCATCTTCCTCCTCAGACTCATCCTCTGTTTCATCTCCAGAGTCTCCGTCCTCTTCTTCTTCGCCCTCTTCCTCTTTGTCGGAGTCCTCGTCCTCTGGTTCTGCCGGTCCGCTGAAATCGGAGATGAGCAAAGCTCGCAGGCCGTTCTCTAAGACGATGTACCTGAAGAGCGTCAAAAGAGAACCGTGAGACTTTGTAGAGGACTGTGTTCACTTTATTGTTCCTCGTTTGGAGCCAACTGTTGAATCATGCATCACTTTAAAGTTCTTAGCCAAGGAGGGCCTTGTTCTCAGCACATTTTCTGCCTGCACCCCACACAGAGGCCTGAGGCACTGATGCGTGCATAAAAGCGTGAAATCGTAAGAATAATACGGATCCTCCTGCAGGGGAGGCTTAGTATCATTTGTGAAGTGTGGTTAGCAGATATAGGTCATTTTTTCTACACATTTATGAAAAATGCATTCAGCTTAAACTTATATTAATAAGAAAGAATGTGAATAATCTGCAAAGCAAACTGTGAATAATTCGGCTCAGTCAGTGTGAAGCCACAGAAGAAGGGGTCACCTGTACTGCTTGGGATCACTGGGTGACTTGATGATCTCACTGTCTCCGACATTGTCATCTCCTCCTTCCGCTTGGTCCTCCCCCCGGGACGCCTCGGCGGCGGCGGCGCCCGCCTGGACAGAGCCCGGTGAGTCTGCCAGCGGCGCGTCTCTCGACTTGTTTGTTTTTTGCGGCATCCTCGCCAGGGATGGTGATGGGACTCTGACACCGCGGGCTGACAGCGGAGCGCGACCACAAACGACAGGACAGCTCGCTGTCGCCGTTAATTTACTCCTCAGCACGGAGACGCAGCGCGTCAGCCTCCACAGGGCAATGATGACACCCCTGCCTGAGAAACACACGCGCGCGCGGCCAAATCAATGTATGTTCGGGACCTGCTGGGACCAAAAATAACGGATTCACCAAGACTGTCTAAATAAATGGCTGTGGCCCGTGGTGCTGTCACGTACACACAGACACGCTTCACACTACAACAATACATCTATTCACTGCGACTGTCTGGTGGTTTCGTCCTATTCAGGTGTCTCTGTGAGTCTCTGTCAGCTAAAATTCTGCCTCTCTAAACCAAACCTGCACTCCTCTCTTGTTTTACACACATTGTGTTATTTAAAAGGTTTTTTAAATGACTCACACAAAATGAAGACATTGTGTAACCAACATACAGTGAAACAGTGTTCTAACCAAATAAATATGTATGAAATGCTTCAAAACCCGGCAGGATTGCAGCCTCTCCGTACCTTTCTCGTCTTCTTTCCTGTGAGCAGAGAGGCCTCACTATTGTGAACCCCATCCGTCTACCAACAAGCGGCCCTGTGATTGGCTGACAGCGCAGTGCGTCGAATGATCGCGCCTGCTCATTGGATAAGGGGCGTGACTATTGCTGCTCCACGTGCCCAGACCGGAACAATCAAGAGTGGTTACATCAACACAGTGCAGTGGCAGAACTAACACAGACAAGTACATCTGTGCGCTTCTGCCAGGCGTCTGCTTCAGATTATGGCTCTTAGACTCAGAATGTCCAGCTGTCTTTATTGGTGGATGTTATAATTACTCACAGATTCTTAAAGTCTCTAAAAGTTTTAAATGTACACTTGCAGATACCATTTTTATCCTCCATCCACACTCACACACAATCATTAAAATGACTATTTAAGACTTTAAGGGAAACATTTGAACGTTTTTTTTTATTATTCTAAAACTTTGTAGTCTAACAAAACAAGATTTTTATGAAGATAATACATCTTTTCCCCCCAAAAGCTTTGCTGCTATTTTTTTAAAATGATGCGTACACACTACAATGAAAATTATTTTTGGTGTTTTCAACTTGATCTTGTGGCATTTTTCTCATATATATGAGCTTAGAATTGCATTTCCGAGTATTTCTTCTTGAAATAGTTGTGAACCAGGAGCAGACGATACAATGCAGTTGAATTAAGCATGTAGGTGCTACAATCTTCCTACTCTACTCCATTCTGATGATCCAGCAACCTCAACACCGATCAGCACTAGATTTGTAATATATCTGTGTTTAATGAGTGGATGAGTGTGTGTGTGCGGTGTGAGTTTTCTTGTGTTATAGATTTTAATTCAATATGGGTTGTTGACCAGAGCTCAGGAAACTGTTGGGATCAGCTCCTATAGTATTTCTTATTGCTGTTTTTTTCTTCATTCTTAAGTCAATTTTTCTTTGGTGGAAATGTCATTAATCTTTCTTTGTTTGCCCCCTCCTTCAGCCTTGAGGACCCAGGTGTTAGTCCCATGCTTGAGGTGGAGGCTGTCATGGTTTGGGTTTCTTTGTATTGGATTTTGCTTTCCGTCTTGTTTCAGTCATGTTTGAGTTCTGTTTCCTGTTTTATTTTAAAAGATTTCCTGTTTTGTCATGTTTTTGAGTTTTACTTCCTTGGTCCCAATCTGCCCTGATCATGATCACCTGTGTCTTGTCAGTCCTGTCTGTATATAAGTCTTGTCTCTGCCTTCCTCTTGTGCTGGTTCATTAATGTCTCTATCATCTCATCCCTTCTGCCATGTATTCATGTTTTGCCCACAGCAAGTTTAGTTTTGGTTTCCTGCTCTGCAGCGCTATTTGTTAGGTGATTAAATCCCTTGCCCTGGAACCGTGTGCCTCCCGTCTCTGCGTTTCGGGTCCTTCATGCTCCTCAGCCCTCCCTACCTGACAGAATGGACCAGCCATATTTTTTCCTGGACCCAGCAGAGCGGGACATGCATCTGCTGGAAGCCTACTGCTTAGAAGCAGAGAGGACCAGGTCATACTGGGATTTTGACCAGGCCCAGTTCTTTGCTCCTGCCATGGAGGGGAGTCGTCTTGCCATGAGGGGGGGTTGTCGACGTCGCCGCCGCCGTCCCCTTTAACGTCCCGTTTTTTTCCGGAGGTGGTCCTGGACACACCACAACCTGTTCCAGTGGTGGTCCCGGATGCACCCCAGCCCCTTCCTGTTCCGGTGGTGGTCCCTGGTCCCCAGAAGCCTTCTCTGGTTTGGAGTGAATCGTCTTTGGATTAAAGCAGGGCTTCTCTATTACCGTATTTTCCGGACTATAAGTCGCCTTTTTTTTTCATAGTTTGGCAAGGGGTGCGACTTATACTCCGCAGCGACTTATATTAGCAATAAATTGAAATAAATACATTAACTCTCCTGTTATGTTCATTTGTGAGGAACAGAGATGATGTTCCTGGGTCAATTTGATGTATGAGGTATGTTAAGTGTTAAGAGTATGTTAAGTGACTCAGAGAATCAGCAAACTTTTTTTACGGTAAGATCTTGAAGGCTAACAACATAATATTCTATTTTCCAATGATTTCATAGATTCAGAAATGCAATAAAAAGGACAACTGTTTCTACAAAACAGGATGAAAACAGAGTATTAGATGGCCAATGATGCTTCATGAAAGGAATAAATAAATATGAGAATTACTGTGAAATTATGAGATAAACAATCTGCTATGATTGTGTCATATGAGGTTGTGCAAGTTATTAGTTTTTCGTCTCAGATTTTGTCAAATTTCCCGTCAAAATGCAACTTATAGTCCAGTGCGACTTATCTGTGTTTTTTCCTACTTTATAATGCATTTTTGGGCTGGTGCGACTTATACTCCGGAGCGACTTATAGTCCGGAAAATACGGTATTTTTTGCCTAGCCCCCCCTAGGAAAAGAAAATGCCCCCCCCCCACACACACACACTAGCGACAATATATTAGATTAATATCTAAAAAATTTGTGTAAGTATACCTTAAATTGTATCTTTTAACATTAACAAAAGAAAGAAAAAGCTATAAAAAACCACTTTCAACAAATATTAACTTTATTTTGCCACACAGCAACCCTGTTATTGTCTAAAACAGAAAAGAAGCTTAAAGTGCCTGAAAAAATAGGGCCCCCTTTCCCGTACCTACACACAGCCCCTCACTCCTTTCACACATCCCACCCCTTAACTGAAGGGGAAAGAAAATGAGAAATATCTCATTTTGATCTGCATCCCTTGAGTGGGGTGATTTATGCTTTTGTGTTCTTCGGGAGCCTCCACCTCCCTTAGCCATTCAGGTCCTTCGTATACGGAACTTTCTATTCATTTTTGGTTTCATGTATTTTAACAAGTCGTAATTAATTGTGCATTTAGAATCTTGTAATAAAAATGTGTAAACTCTGGTTCCCCCGTCTCCTGCTTTGTGTGCATCCATCTATTTTCTTCTTGCCACAGAAAGGCATGAAAGATCGATCTCTAGTTTATGGATCAATTATTGATCTATTAAGTTTGAATCAATCTAGATTGATTTATCAATTTGATCAACCCAGCCCTGGAATCTATGTCCTAGAAAATGACAGTTTTTCTACTTTTCATTTTGGCATAAACGTAATTTAAAGACCAATTAAAAGACAAATGGAGTGGGACTTAATGCCCTTTACCAAAAGTAGTACATTTGAAGTTTATTTTAATTTTTATAGCAAGTATACTACTGACCATGTACATGTAGAAAGTAAACTAACTGGATACTACTTCAGACTAAATTGGAAATTTTTAGTATATAGATATTGTATAAAAAGTAAATTTCAAGTACACTGCCTCACTTATACTTAAGTATAATTGTAGTACACTTAGGGTGATTAAATAAATGATAAACAAGTGGTAAGCTCAATAGTTTGTTAGTAAATAAAATCATCATTAAGACAAAAGATACAGACAGCTGTAGTTTTTGAAGTTAACCTGCATAATTTTTGCTAACAGAGTTACCTTTTATAAGTTATATTGGTTCTTGTGAGGGACTTCAGGTACTTCAAATCCTGACTGCAATAAAGTTTTATTGAAAAAAAAAACTGCCACAAGGTCTTTGGCCTGGGTTGGTAAGGCCACTAGGGGGCAGGCACAGGCCACAAGGAATGGGGAAAGCCCCCCTTCATTTAGAGTCTCTTGAAAGAGACTGTTTACAGATTAATATCAGTAATTATATTTTGTAATAAACAAAAAGTTTTCTTACAGTGTTAGTGGTCAAAGTTTTTCTATGTATTTGAAAAAGTAAAACAGGAAAATTCAAAAGAGACAAAAAAGTGCTCCAGGTGAAGGAATAAAAAAGTACTCCAAACTTTGAGTCAGAATTGAATGGATAAAAGCAGACAGTTATCATGAGTAAGCCACATTGACATTAGTCCAGGCCTCTTCTTCCCTTCACTCAGCGCCATGTTGGCATTTCACCCCTCTGCTGTGCCAATATGTCCTCCTCTTCAATCAGCATCACCCTACCATCATTCCCTTCCTCTCCTTTTCTCCGTCTGAAGCCAATCTGATTTGCCCCTGGGCTTCTGTCGGCAGAGAGGTGATAAGCACGGCAGCCATGACAACCGTTGAGCCAGACAAACGCCTGAGTTCCTGTATCCTGATGGCTTTAACTTGGCACCCTGCCCTTCTGAACCATCAAGTCCAGCCTTCATCTCACCTGATATGAAGCCCCTCAAGATGGGCAGTGTGGTTCTGCTGCACCTTTTCTCATCAGGTCTCTGAAGATAAGTTTAGTAGCATGCAAGATAAAGCAGGAAAAGCATTCTCTTTGCTTTAAACTGCAAAGGAATTAGTTGTGAAGAAATGGAACATATTTTTAACACGTTAGAATCTTTTTGACAGGATGAAATGGAATCTGAAACATAATGTTGGGGAGTTTCCCCTAACTGAACACTTAAGGGACAATCTCATTTCGTTCAGAGCAACTGTGTGCAATGGATGTGCACACAGGCATAAAAAGCTTGCACAAAGCATGATTATGGTAATAGAAGGAAAAAGAGAGCTGTTAAAGTGGTGTGAAAGTGCTTTCACGTGCGTCTCCATGTGAAAACTTTCATAGCAAAATGACAGCTTTTTGTCAGTGATTGATTGGACAGGCCTCAAGTAAGCACAGACCTTTCCCTAAATGCCAATGCAGATGGACTATTCAGGAGAAAGCATGCTATAGGAGCGTGTCTGCACTGTGAGTTGTCATAATTCCCTATTTTTAAGGACTTCCTTGCCCCTTACTGTGACTGTGAAGCTCAGATGTGGCTCCTCAGGTCTTTTAAAAAAAAAAAGAGTTGTCAAAATGCGATATGTAAATGCTACCAGTTGAATCACTGTTATAAATTTGGCCCCCCTTGGACAGCCTCCTGTAGTGAGGCGGTTGCTGCAACTAGAGCTTTACCTCAAGAATTCAAGGGGGCAAGGTTTCCATGGCAACTGATTTAAATACTAATTAAAACAGGAGATTTGATTAATTAGCTCAACGATGTGTACGTGTGAGCATTTGTTATTCCTGGCTGAGTGTGTGTGGGAGCCCCTCACTGAGAGTCACGTCATATATGGTCTATACCTACATTTATGTGTTTCTGTGTGCACTCAGGTGCTTGTGGGTAATCTTGTGAATCACTTCTCTACTGCTCATGCGAATGCATGTGTTCCAAGTCTCCCGAGAGGCTTGTCCTTGCCCGCAGTACTACTGCGTGAATCAGAGGTCAGTCCTCTGGAGTTGCCCTCCGCTTTAATCTGCAGCTAATGACAGAGCCACCTGCCCTCCTGGCCATCCTCCCCTCCTTCACCATGCATGGCAGCCAGCCCTTGCAACCCCCAAACGCCCGCTGCGTAGTTCACTTCTTCCCACGGCCCGTCTGTTTACTTCCCCTTCCCTCCTTCTGTCCTTCTTCTCCCCTTCTTCTTCATCTTTCCGCAGAGTGCCTGCCTCTTCTCACTTCCCCCCAGTGAATAACCAGAGACCGAGTGGCCCTGCAGACCTTTAAGAAAGCAGAGCATGTGTCAGCAATATGTGAACAACATGTAGCTTTAAGGAGGCTGCATTAGATCATAAATTATTGTGGATAGGGGAACAGCTGGGGTGTATTTTTTTGCCAAACTGCACATGTAAGCAACGTGAGAAGAAAGTTTATGCGGACCCATTGTTTAATATATTTAATCAATTTTATGATGGGGGGGCAGCTCCTCTGCAGTGTGGATTTTGTTCAGTGGCGAGGAGGACTACCCATGCATACTTCTCCTGTCAATGCATCTTCTTCTCAAGTATTAGTGTCATTCATGCATGCAGGCTGATCCCGGTGGACATCCTGCACACAAAAGTGTAATTGGAGAGAGCTGGAGTATTGGGATGACCACTTTGTGCGATGTGTCCTCGGTAGATGACGAGATGAAGTGAACAACCAGAGGAAAACAAAGCGCATTAAATCAAAGAAAGAGTGGCAGCCCAAATTAACAATCCACAGGGGGAAAGAAATGAAAAAGTAAAGGGAGAAGAAGGAAGTGGGGAGAAGAAAGGGGTCTGAGATATAAAGAATCCAAGTGTGATCTGACAGAAACTGGAAGAAAGGAAAAGCTTTAGAGAAGGAGAGAGCGGAGGAGGAAGAAAAGAGAAGTGGCAGAAATAAAACAGCTCGAATCCCCACCCGTTTCAGTGCTGGACAGCTCCACAGACAGCAGTAGGACAGTATAAATAGATCCCCTACTTTAGAGGCCCAGTCAACACTCCAAAAAAAGTACTTCATGAGCTCAGTGTGGCTCTTTCCCCCAAAGAGAAGACCCGCAGGTATCTGATTGTGCCTGATAACCATCCTCTCTGTTCCTTTCCGTTTATTTTCTTAATTTAGAGAGCCTACACGCTTCACTGACATCACTACAGTGAGCAAAGTGACTGTTTTTCTCCTATATTCCCCTTCATGGGCAGTGCCTCAGCTCAGGGTTGTGATCTCAAATTTGACACCCTATCTCAAAATAGATCAAATCATCTCTCAGCACCTGGGCAACAAAAACATCTCCTACAAACAACCTAAACATGTGCATGTGTCTGCAAAAGTAATGCATGTAGCGTACACATGCTTGGACTGTTTCCCCTGCAAGCCAGCATTAAGTAGCCTTGTGGGGAAGCTGTAATACACACTAATGCACCTGAGAGCCCAGAGATCTATAACCATCATCTGCATCTCGCTGATATTACTGGAACGGCCTCTGTTACTGTTTCTGATAGGAATCTCTGGGGAGAGCTTCTCCTGCTGTGGGGAGGGAGAGGAGGGAAGAAGAGGGGGGAGATGCGCCTCTCCGTTTCCTCAAGGTGATTCACCTCATAATGCACGCAGGAATCAATGTGAAATTGAACCGAAAATTGAACTTTCAGCTTGGTAACGTGGGAGACATGTTGTTATTAAATCTTTTCCCTGATATTTGAACGCCTTTCAGTTAAAGTTTGCAACACAGTGGCACCGCAGTGTGTGTTTGATTGAGGGGAGCCCGAGTCTCTCAAGGGGCCCTGGAGGAGCCACTTATATAGGAAGTATTGATGGAGGAGCAGCCACCTAGTGGGGTCGTGATTAGCACGGAGAAGGGGCTAAATTTAATGCTGGTGAGGCGGTGGGGGCACCATCTGTTGCGCCCTCCGCCTCCACTTGACAGGAGAGGCGTTTGGAAGAAAGGCTTTCCAGGCCTTACAAAACTCATAAGAGTCATCACTTTTTCTGGCACGAGTCGTCATGGTAACACATTAAAAAAAGGTGAGATTGAATGCAATAAGGATAATGATGGGGTAAATTATCAACAGCACAAAGGAATGTTTTTTAAAAGTTTATGGCAACCAGTCGTCTCTGATTCTTCTGTAATCTGTTTCTGAGAATAGCCGAACCGGTTCAGGTCGTGATGGTGGAACCCCCCACCCCCCTCTTCTGTAAAAGTACTCCGCTCTGCTCGGGATGAGGAGAGCATCCTCCGTGGTTGCGTGTTCAGCAGCGGTCCAGTGCCGCAGCTCCCATGGGCTGCGTGGTGGAGAAGCGGACCTGCATCCTAAAGCCAATCTCTCTTTGACACACACACACACACACGCACGCACACACACACTCTCCTCTCTCTCTCGCTTCCTTTTTTCTCCTCCACCTCATTGCAGTCTTATCACGTCCCCCCTTCTCTCCCCCCTCCTCCTCCTCATCCGCCTCAGCCGCTACAGGAGCGCAGAGAGGGAGAAGAGTGCAGCTGAACGTGCACGACATGTCGACAGTCAGCCTCTAAAGTCTTTTCTCGGTCGTTCCTCAATTCTTTGGCGGTGGTCTGAGTGAGTATTGCCCGCATCCCTGCTCTGCTGAGCGTCGCTGTGTGGATCTGAGAAGCTGCTCCGAGACGATGAGGAATGCAATTGGATTGCGTTACTCTGCCAAGGATTTTCATACATAGCCTGGTAAATGTCTAATGGGATCTTTTTACTGACTCGGCTTTTTAATTGGTCATAGTTCCATTTAGCAAACTATTACAATGCATGCCGAAATGTTACTTGTTAATTGATTTTCTTGGTGCTGTCCGGGCTGACAGCCCTGTGCATTTGATCAGTGATGCTGCTGCTGCTGCTTCTGCTGATAGTGTTCAGTGATCAGGGGCCCCGTGTAAAAGCCTTGATGAGTGTGTTTTCTGACCGACAGAGAGGACACTGAGGTAGACAGTGGGATTATGTGACATGAATAATACGTTGGAGAAAGTGACCGTCATCTCTGGTTGGCTTGCGTCAGTGTGCAGGTCCAGAGAAAAGAGGAAGAAAAAAAAGTCAGAGAGACTCAAGGGAGAAAAGAAGGGGAGCCACACCTGCATGAGGCCTGTGTTAAATGATGAAAACAGTCAGACTGTGACAGACACACAGAGACCAGTTCCCTGCTGTGCTGTATCCATCATCATTCAGTTCCTTTTTGTTTCTTGTTACCATTGTGACGCAGAGCCTTGCTGACTGCTGACTAGTCCACTTGGCTGATTGGAGACAGAGCTTGAGTGTTGACTGTGTTTCTTCTCATTAGGGAGAGATAACCATCCACCAAGGCATAATAAAGCAGAAGGGATCTCAGTGGTCCATCGAGGCCCAGTATTGATCTCCTCTATATCAGGGGCTTGGGGGACCCAGTGATAAACAATGCGTTTCTTAGATGAAATTGAAGAGCTGTCGGGACTCCCTTTCATGCTTTGGCCCAATTTGTCGAAGCGTGTGTGCCTGGATCGCCCGGAAAAGCACAGATGCTCCGAACACTTTGATAGCATGGTGAATTTCCTTTTTGCAGCCTGCAGAAATTGCACCTCTCCTTTTTTTATTATTCGTGAGATTGTCCAGCACATATTGCAGCATGACAGTGATTTTGTTATGAAAGCTCACACTCATCCACACGTGTCTAGCTACCTGTTTCAGTGTTTGGCAGGCGATAAAGGCGTACTTTTTGGATATGGTTTGACCCGTCTTGCTCTGTTTGAGCACACATAGACACACTCAGGAGGAAAACTTGGCTTCGGCACCGCTTCTCTGTGAGGCGTTGTGCAGATCGAGAGCACAGCTTTGATATAATCAATATCAGATTTCAGCTGTTTCACTGTGAGCTCTCCTACCGAGTAGCAGCCTTGACTGACTTCTTGGTGCTTATGCAATCCTATCCCTCTCTCCCACCTCAGCCATTTCCTCCTGAAGTGCACCAACTCTCTGCCCATTACTCTCCCCTTATCTGTCTGCTCCTCCATTCCTTCACCTTCCTCCCATCTTTCCTCCTCATCCTCTGGTTCACACTTTTCCCTTTACATTTTCCCATCATAATCACCCCTGTGATTGCTCTTCCTCTCCCAAGCGGTGGTGTTTTCACTTCTGCCTCGCCGTCTAACCCGCCTTTCCTAGATTATTACCGGATGATTACAGCTACCATCCCATCATGATCATTATTGCATTTTACATGGCAGTGTTCAACATTGCTTGAGCAGATCGAGATGCTTTCTTCCAATTTAGATCTCATTAAAACTTGAGAGGAAAATTCCCAGAACAGGAATCACATTTTCACCAATTTTCTTTTTTTAAGCAGGACTTCACCAATTTTGGTTTTATTCCCTCTTTTTTTCCAAATCTGTGTGATTCTCATTATCATCACTATTATGATCTGCACCACTTTGTGCTCCTGTCTATCATTCCACTGCCTCCACATCAGCCCTTTTCAACATTTTGAAGAGTTTTGATTTGCAGTGATGCCTTCACTCCACTGTCATTACCACAATAATAGCTATGACAGGTCTCGATAGCTGTTGATAACCCAACATATTTGGTTGATTGATAATATCAGGAGTTTTGTGCTGCATCCCTCTGTTCTCTGATTGCCATTCATCACATTAAATGGAGCAGTTCATTAGACAGAAGCAATATGAATCTGATTTGCATCTACCCATATTCATAGCGCATACATTAAGACAACATGTGCATGACATTTCAGCATCCCAGTTTGAGAACAGGGATGAATATATTCATCACAAGTTTTTTTCATCTTTGTGTCCAAAAAGCCACTCTGAACATGATAAAATGTGATTCACAGGTGAATTAGGCCACTTGTGTGTCTCTGTTTTGCATTTACAACGTCAGCATTTATATTTGAAATTCTAAACCAGTGTGGCAGCAGTTAATATGTTGATGTTTTGAAAAAGAATCAGACCCTGGTTTTTATCTGAAGCTTTGTTTTCTTGCTCAGATTCTCATAGGTTTGTCATAGGTTGACTCATATAATGGCGCATCACGGCCTCCAGTTGGCTTAGACATCATTATTCCAGAATAATGAATTGCGTTCCTCGCGTTTCAAAAGTGTGTGTGATTTAACATTTATTTTCTGTCTGCTTGAATATGCTTCTGATGTACATCCGATGTGATTCCCCCTGAAGGGACTTTTCTGGCTACCTCCCCTTTGCTTGGCCTCTCCTAACTGATTTGTGTGTCTGGCGGCGTTTGTTGTGTGTGTTTGTGTCTGAATGTATGAATCTTTGCCTCATTTTGCAGTGCGATGAAGGCCTGATGCCGGGCTGCAGCCCCAGGCTGTCGAGCTGAAAGGGAGAAGCAGAAGGATGCAGTGGGTCACTCTTGCGGTGGCCCTGGGATGTGTGCATCTCTTCAAGGCGTCACACACCCCCACCCCTACCCCCACCTCCACGCACACCCCTCTGGTGGACAACTCCGAGGAGGAAGTGGATGAGCCGTGCTTTGAACCTTGCTCGTGCGAGGTCAAAGAAAGTGTGCTCCATGTGCACTGTGATGGGCGGGGCTTCACTAATGCCAGCCAGGTACCATTAAATCACCATTTAAAATACCACGTCTCCCCATCTAATATCCTGTCTCTCATGCGCCTTATGGGTTTTCTAACTGTTCACTCCACGTAATTAATAAGCTAACTAATAAGACCTCTAATTAATCATCCAGGTGTCACACTCGTGGGTCCGCCCTTTCAAACTCAACCTCCAGAGGAACTCTTTTAGACGTCTCTATAGCAACGGGTTTCAGCACCTTGGCAACGCAGTGTCTTTAAACCTTGGCAACAATGCACTCCAGGACATCCGAGTGGGAGCCTTTCATGGACTGGCCAAACTGAAGCGGCTGTACCTGCACGAAAACAAGCTAGAAGTCTTCAAAAATGACACCTTCGCTGGGCTAGAGGCTCTGGAGTACCTCCAGGTAGGCTTGAGAAGATAATCCGTGTTGATTATCTTTGATTGAGAGACACAATGAAGAGCTGTGCCAGAAACAATCAATGGGTGTAAAGTGGCCGGGGTGAAAATGTGGTCAAACATTTTTCTCAACATCGTTGAGCCTATTTTTCAAGTGGAGTGCATCTAACCTTCAGGTTCAGTCCATTTCCCAATTTTGGTAACGTCACCCTTTTTTTTTTTCCCTTTCTTTGCTTTTACAGGCTGACTACAATGTGATCAAACGAATCGACAATGGTGCTCTGAGGTTTCTCTATAAACTGCGGGTTCTCATCCTGAATGACAATCTGATCCCTGTCTTGCCCGCTCATCTGTTCAGGTTGGGTTCTGATTATTTTACCACAAAGGTTTTTAATTATACCAGCAATGACTTGCCGAAATGTCAGTGTCACACACAGACAGACAATCTGTTCTCTTGAATTAATTCTACTGTGGTGCACTATGTCATAATCATAAAAGTTGGATTAATCATGAATTAAAAAGCAGAATTAAATTTGTAAGCCTTTATTTTCTTTTGCTATCAAATGATCCTTTTATCTAATTCGGCTAACGATCCTCCTCCTCCTGCTGTTCTAGATCTGTGTCTCTGACTCATTTGGACCTGAGAGGAAACCGTCTGAAGAGCCTGGCATATGCTGGTACCCTGGAGTACATTGGCCGTTCCCTGATGGAGCTTCAGCTGGAGGAAAATCCTTGGAACTGTGGCTGTGAGGCAGTGCAGCTACAGCAGTGGCTGGCTCAGATCCCCTACACGGCCGTTGTTGGGGATGTTACCTGTGAATACCCCTTCCACCTTCATCGTAAAGACCTGAGGGAAATCCCTCGCAAACAACTGTGTGCAGATCTGCCAGATAAAGAACTCCAAGGAGAGCGAGGCGGTCCGTCGGCAGGATCACAGCCAAAGCACTTGACCCCCAACTCTAAAACCAACTCCAATCCTGGGCGAGTCAGACCGACGAAACCCTCCTCCATGGTGCATGGCTCCCGCCAGAACACGCATACTTCCTCCACTTCGTCATCCTCTTCCTCTGCAGAACGTAGAGACAGGGAGAAGCACTTGAGGCCGACCAAAAGGCCACGGCCTTCAAGAACGTCCCCCACCTCTCGCAGTCTGATGCCCAACCCTGTTGCTGGCTACCAGACCCGCCCCCCCATCCCTATTATCTGTCCCCTGGGCTGCACCTGCAACCTGCACATCACTGACTTGGGCCTCACTGTCAACTGCAAAGAGAGTGGCTTCCACAATGTGTCCCAGCTCACACCTCGCCCTCTCAACGGTCGTAAACTCTACTTGAGTGGGAATTTAATCCAGGGGATCTTTCGCACGGACTTCTGGAACTTCTCCAGTCTAGACCTGCTTCATCTGGGGAACAACCGCATCTCGTACCTCCAGGAGGGGGCCTTTTCCAGTCTAATAACCCTGAGGACCCTTTACCTGAACGGAAACAACCTGGAGAGAATCAGCCCGCACATGTTTCTGGGGCTGCAGAATCTGAGGTAGAATGTCTTCCTGTTTGTAAATTTATCTTTCTGCTGCACTCGGAATGCAAGGCATCATCTGTTAGCTTCTATTTTGACACAGGTTTTTAATGTCAACATTGTAATACCATGTTGAAGTTTGAGTGAAACCAAAGTTTCTTATTCTATTTCAGGAGTGCCATTATTTAGTCTGTCTGATGACATGCTCTAGTTGCGGTGATATGAGTGACAATGTGAAAATGTATTCTTCGCCTCTGTATTTGCATACAGAGGTGTTGATAAGGTAGCAAGAATCTGGGTGCTGCCAAGATTTAGTGTTTTCAGGAAAGGTTTATAATGAAAACACCGTGTCAGGGTGATGTTTATTATTGTCAGATTAAGTTTTCAAATAATGCGTATCTGCAGCCAGCAAGCAAATTAAGCTTCGATAAAGCTGACAGATCAGCTTTTATAGATGGCATCTAGCATTTGCTGAAACATCATCTGGCTTGTAGTTTTTAGCTGTATTGTTTTTATATTTCAAGACAGGGTATACCCTCATAATTTTGACTATTATTCAATAATAAAGATCTTCTCTACACCTTGAAAATGTCTTCCTCTTAACCCCTCGTTAGCCTTTGTTAGTGACTTAATAGTGAGGGAGCGCCATGAGTAATTCACACCAGATCTTTTACTTATTTCAACATATTCCCAGCCAGCATGGAAAGTCTCACACAGATTTCTGTTACTTACAAAAGGACTTAAAAACGAATGGATTTTTTAATGTTGTCTGATATGATAGTCAACCATGCCAAGGCTAATATTAAAGTAAAAATTACACGTCATTATATGATTGTGATCAGTTTAAAATCTTTGAGCAGGGATTGAGGGGACTAAATTAAATTTATAATGTGAATTTTACATGACTGGATTATGATATGAACTTTCATTGATATATTTGTCCTGCTGGATTGTGTGTGGGGGGTGTACATCACCAGCAGCATGTGCCTTTTTGATTGCACTGCACTCAGATGCTGTGAAAATATTCATTTTTAACCTAAATCGAGGAGATTTACCCTTCATTTTCTATTATGCAGAGCGTGCTAACCCTTCCTAGTGAGATCTATCATCCCACTTGTTTCCCAGATATTCCTGCCTTATTTGCTGCTAGTTAGCTGGATCAGATGATTCCAGATTAACCAAACACACTTGGGTAATCCCGGTAAGCAGGGGTAGCAAAAGTACTGTGATTGATCTTAAAGACGAGGGTTTGTCAGCCTGAAGCATACTTGTAAACGTGACACATTTGCCTTATTCCCTTTTCTGTCTTTAGGTACCTTTATTTTGAGTATAATGAAATCCATGAGGTTGATCCCGGCACTTTTGACACCATGCCGTCCCTGGAGTTGTTGTTTCTCAACGCCAACCTTTTGAGGAGCCTCCCTCTTGGTGTGTTCTCAGGGGTCAGTCTGGCTCGACTTAACCTGAGAAACAATCACCTCCTGCAGCTCCCAATGGAAGGAGTGCTGGAGCATCTCAAAGGACTGGTGCAGGTGAGTGCAAATGAGCATCGCCACATCATTAACTGGATTTACCGATCAACACATTAGAGCAAGCGCAATGAGTCTATAAATGCCTTGCATGAAGCTTTTAGCAAGCTTTTGCCAAATCATCACCAGTTTGCTGAGTGAGCCGCATTAACTAACTGGAGCATCTCTAAAGAAATATGTATAATTCTGGAAACAGTTTTTCCTTTTTAAGACAGATTACTAGATTTTATTAGATAACAAATAGCCACTGCTGATTTCACAACAATAGAGACTGAAATGTTTGGATGCGATACGCTCATTTAACCTTTCCAGTAGGCACTGATCTTGTGCCCTCTGGCACAGCTGCAATTTTCTCCCATCATCTGTTGTTTTTAACGCTCTGCAGTGGCATGTGGGACTTTGGATGTGCCTCAGGTATTCCAGTTGGCGAATTGCAATTGACTTGATTTGTTTAAGTGGTCTTAATAAATCAGGAGCCAAACAGGAGAAAGCAGAACACTTCAAATGTTTGAGCATGGTTGTAATTAATGAACCATTCACTAAATAGACTGTCGAAACCACTGTACATGATAAATTGTCTTTTTTTTTTTTTTTTTTTTACACCTGAACCTATTCGACTGCAGCATTGTGTGACTGCTTGTCGTACATGAAAATAACTATAGGAACATTTTTCTATGCACGCTCTTTATCTTTAAATTCAATGTGCTAGAATTTTTTTCGCCTGTGCAGATTGCTGTAAAGTGGGTGTGGATTAGCCCAAATATCTTTGTAAATTTCTGTTTCACTATGCTGTGTGAAAAAATCCCTGATCTGAGACGGAAGGATTGAAGGCTGGCTGTTCAACATGAATTTTCCTGGGGAATGGACATGCTGCAGGAACCACGTTCAAATGTGTTGCACTTTTGTGCAACTCTAATGTCCAATAACATTAAAGGTTTCTTAGACCGGCTGCACAAAATGGTGTATAATCGAAATCCAGCAGTTCTCAAAATATATTACCCCAGGGTGGTGTTTTTTTTTTTTTTTTTTTGCTAACAAACCCACATCTGTGGAGTTAACTGGCTGCAGAAAAAAAGATGACAGAGCTATCACCTGTTGACTTAACGCCAGACTGTTTGAAGCCTTTTTTTTCCAGCTAGAGTTTGCACAGTAAAATCAAAGGGTGATGCAGGTGGAAGAAGGGTTTAGTTCACAGCTGCTGCAAAAAGCACTCCATTTGGATGATTATAAAAAAAAGACGCGAAGATATCTTAGAGACACTGGCACCATCAAGAACAGGATTATCTTACACCCACTTACACACACGGGTAGGAAAAATATTCCCTTGATGTCAGGGGTATTTAGAAAAAAAACATTACTTTAAATAGAAAATTGTAATTGTTGTGGAGTGTGGAATTTATTTGGTAGAAATCTAGTGGTGGGCAAATGTGCCTCAGTCCAATGGAGAAACAGGAGGAAATCATACTAAGTGAAGCAGCATCTGAACTGAATGGATGCCAGAATTACATAGAGGAATGGAATACATATGTCTCTTTCCATAACAGCAAAATAACATGTTGTGTATCAGGCCAACACTTTCTTGTCATTGCCAGCTGTATTGAAGAAATTTGCCCATGGCCAGGTTTCACCTAATGCAAGACGATTCCCATTCTTCTGTAAAGTCTGAGGAAAACAAGGCAGAGAAGAGCCAAGAAAGGCATAATAACATCAAATTGGCTGGTGATGGGATTTTTTCTTAATTGTCAGCTATAACAAAACATGAAACGGATTAGACAATGGCGGATGTTTCTAAGAATCCTTCAAGATCTTCAAGTGAATCTTTAAAAAGACATTACATATTTTGATTTTATTCAAAGGGTAGAGAAATTGCATTTTGTGTGAGTGTAGCATTGTTTCAGCTACATAAGGTTTGCACAAAAACAAGACTTTTTATCCAAAGCTTTCTAAGCTTCACCATTTCAATTATTCAGTGAAATTACACATGCCGAAGTTAAAATCCGTTTCCTTTCAAACATTACCTGGTGTCCTATAATATCCTCCAGTTTCACTGATCCGGGCAGCCTTCCCGTATTTGCTGGAAGCAGTGTTTTCAGCTCTGTCAAAATGTGAAAGCAACAGAAACAGTCGGGATTTGATATCCCTTTTGCAAAACTGTGTTTGCTTTGCTATTGAGGGAAAAGATGAGAAGATTAGCGCTGCTTTCTCATTTGCATTGCAAATATTAGCCTATAAGCAGCGGCTGGGTAGCACTAGCACAGGATTTTGAAACCAAACTAACAGGTACCTGCCTCTCTCGGAAGTAACAACTGACATAGAGTAAACAAAAATGACAAAGAATTAGATGAACATCCCCAAAACAAAAGGAGAGCTCTTAGGCTCCATGCTTGCGAGGCTTCTAGAAATCCCATTACTCACATGTGTTTCATGCAATGAAAAACCGTCAGTGAACTGATGATGCTGCAGATCAACAAGACTGACAGCACAGTGCAGAGCTGAGCAGCAAGAGTCCAAAAAACCCAATCATGAAGACAGTGAAAAATATCCTGCTTCATTATGGTCTGACAGCTGTGTAGCTACGTGAAGCTCAACCTGTGCAGATAAATGATCAATGCTGCCATTAGGTCTCTTCTTCTTTGCTTGCAGAGAATATCAGTTTGTTGAGGCCTTGTGTTTTATACAAACACCAGCTACACACCGACTGGCAGCCGATATATGCCTGGCATGCACAGGAGTTGTACAGCCGGACTAAAGAGAGCCTGTGCACAAAGACTCAATTGTTGGCATTGATCCGTAGAGCTGATGGGTTGCAGAGATCAGTATTTTCATAGGCAAGGTAAAATAACTTCTCTCCCATAATGCAGCAGAAGAGATGTGCATATTTATGTTAGAACAGGTTGTTGAAAAGGAGGAATCCTCACTGATTTGGCTCAGTGACCCAATGACTCAGAGGCAATATGCTTCTTAGTCATCCGGGTCGTGGTAACCCACAGTTTGAATTAAAGTCTGCTGGGCTTAGTACGGTTCACTTCAAAGCTCTTTGGATTATTTGTAAAGACTCATCTTTACATAGTTATATAAAAAGAACTCAAACTTGGGATTTTTCTATGATAGGACATTAGAAAAAGTGTATTACTTAAAATAAAAGCTCAATTAAGTACCGTTATTTAAAAATGAATAATACAAGCAAAACAACAGCAGAAGTTGAGTTATCTTATCTGTCGTTCAGTTAAAGATATATTTGTATGCATTTTCTACACTAGTCAATTAGGAAAAAAACTATTATATTGCACATGGCACAATAGATAATACTGTAGATGTCTTAGAGCAAATTAATTTAGTTGAAAAATATTTTTTTTTCTGTCACAGTGAGTTTATTTGGTGTATACTTATATAACACAATTCTACTTTGATTAAGGCCCAACCCAAATTAAAGTCCCATTCACACACTGATAGTGGCTCCACTACAAGGCACCAACCTTATATGGCAGTGTGGGGTTCAGTGTCTTGCACAAGGACACTGGCAGATTGCCAGGGTGCACTGAACCTGCAATCGTCTAATCAGAGTGGACCACTATATCTTATATCTCTGCAATGCCTCAACATTTTTTTGGAACTCAAAATTTGTCCTTTGCTGGTAAATCATTTAAATTACTTGCCTGCATATGACAGTTGAACTTGAAACCTAAAAGACCCACTGATAAAAACATGTATTTGTTGTTTTTAGCATGTTCTCGTGGCATTTTTCTCATGATGGAGAACCTATGTAAAGGACTTTAAGTTTAAACTTGCATTTTTGAGTTGTTCTTTATTAAAAGTGTTGTGAATCAGGAGTAGACAAAAAAACACAGCTGGAAAAGGCTTGTATCAGTGGCATAGGTGCTACAATTTGCTGGCTAGTTGCTCCCTGCTCCACTCCATTCTGATGCATCCACTTGCAAACAAAAAGATTTACATACCTCTTTTGTTTTCCTTGTCTGAGCTGACATCAGGCTCAAAATTGCACAGCTGCAAAGCTTTAATATTGCTCGCCGTTTTTGTTGCACTGGTTTTCTTGGGGTTGTGAGGGACTGTAAGCTAGCGGGAGGTGGATGACGGGAAGTGGATGAAGGCTGACTCGATGCCAAGGGTCCTCCCCACAACTACAGTAAGAGGCAAATTTCTAAAGAACTACTGTCACTCTAGAGAAACTATGTCCTGGAAAACGACACAGGTGTATTTGATTTAGGCTAAAAACAGTATAATTATAAGTAAAACACCACTGGGAATGTTTAAAATAGCTCAAAAGATCACCGCAGTGAGACTTTGAAGCCTTTTTTAAGAGAAAAGCTTTTTTTAATTTTATAATTAAATAACAGAATTTTTTTCTAAAAAAAAAAGAAAAGAAAAGTAGTTTTTGATTTTAAATGGGTTTTTGAAGGACTCAATTGGGAAAGTATTTTAGTCACCAAGTGTATCTATTAACAATATTACAATGTTGGATAACATAAGCTTTTAGATTGATGGTATCATTAGCTGCTGGCAATGGAAAATAGATGCTAATTTTACAAATAATGCTCTCAGCAGCATGCTAAAAAACAAGCAAATACAAAACAACACACGGGTTAAAGGTGATGCACAGTTATTTACTGACAAGACTTGTCTGTTCTGGCAAATTGTTTCATGAAAATATATTACGATCAACATCTTTCAAAAACTAATGAATAAACGGAATAATTCTAATAAAACAGCACTGTTCTGTTCATTTAAATTAGGTAACTATTTTAGGGATTCTGTGGTTTGTGACTTGAAATGACAAACCAGCATAAAGGCAGACAGAAAACATATGCTGCAAAAAGCAATTACTATCTTTTTGTAACATAAACCAGTTTTTCATTTAAACATTGCAGAGCACAGCATATACTACACTCAAGTGTTCACACATCAATACAAGAGGTCAGCAAAAGCCCCTGAAATTACAGGCATTTGTAAGCCTGTGACCAGACAGGTGGTGTGCATTTGCTGTTCATTATTTTGGAGGACAGATTTCAGTCTCACAGGCTCTATCTATATAATAAGGTGGTATTAGCTCATGGAGACAGCTATAAATCCTTTTCAGATTTAAAAACTATCACATTCCTGGAGAAATCCTTTTCTTTACACTGAAATGAGAGCAAATTAACATTTAGGACATATTTAGTGAGGATCAGACTAATTAACATAAAAGCTGTCGATAATAGTTGAAGAAAAAGTCAGTCAGTAAGTAAGCTTTGGGTAAACAAAACTGTTAAAAGACATAGCCCTAACATCCCTTCTGTAAACATGTTCTGCTTGCAGCACATTTTGAACGCAGAATATCAGGATGTGCAATCATGCAGCTCTAAAAGTCAGCATTTGTTTTCCCACAGAATAAAAGATCAAAGGCTTCTTTCCAGGCTCAACATGTTGCACTGATGTTTAACAATCATGCAGAGGCCGAGATGCCAATTTATCTCCCAACACTTGCCTCAATGGTCTGGAAACTCTTACTCTTTGCCATTACTTCTGCTCTCTATCCACCCACATAAAACACAGACTGCAGGAACAAACGTGCCCTTTAGTGAGAGTTTCTTGAAGCCACCAAGGAATATATGCAAAATCTGAGGTAAAAGTATAGGAAGAAGCCAATGATGGCTCTAAAAGCACATTCTCTTTTGGAAATGCTCGACATTTCAGGCTCATGCACTGTGACATAATACCTGCAACGGCTCCAGAAGTGAGCAGATTCAATATGATTACTTTGCTTTGCATGAATTATCTCACAACGCCATAAAAGCCCATATCCATCCCACACACGCTATTTAAAAAATCTTTAGCATCAAACTGTATTTTCTCTCAAAGTCTCTCCTCAATATCCATTCTGTGTATTGTTCAAAAGACAATGAAACACATTCAAAATGAAGAAGGCTTGGCAAGCCGGAGCTCAGAGGCGTCTCATCACCAGAGACTTCTGCAGGATTCTGGTGCCAGAGCTTCGGAAAAACCTGCTTGTGTTGACTATTTCTAAAAGCTAAGTGGAGCAAATCTAATGACAGACAGAATATTGCTGATTGAGCAAAGTGATCACTTAGAAGACGCACGGCTCGCTGAGAAAGACCAGAATTTCTCCCCTGATGTGAATTTTTTCATTGCTCTCAAAGAAATCGTGGCCAAATTATGGCTTGATCTTTGATCTCTATCATAATGATGAAAGCCCGCAATACAAATAAATGGGCCTTTTTTTTTCTTATTTTGGTCAGGCAGAATATATTTTTTTCAAGATTTTGGTGATTTAGATGGCAGACTGTTGTAACTCATCTTATTTTAAATGGTCGTGCTGGAGCACAGGGTTAACTGCAGACTGGCTCTGGGATTACAAATGCAAAATTTAACGGATTAAAAACACCTTTCACAACAAAGGCAGGTATATAATCTTTGAAAAATCCATGACTGATAGGTTGATGGCAGATTGCAATCTGGATCAGTGGTCCCCAACCCTATACTGGTCTTTGAGCCAAAAATAACACAAAATTTTTTTCTTTTTTATTCGTTTTATTCATAATATGATTCTGATGGATAATTTTGTTTTGGAAAAATACTGGATTCTCCGAACCACATCTGACTCATTGATGATGCATGTCAAGTTGCTCGGGCCCGTGTCAGAAATCCATCTGCTACTTTCATAAAGCAGCTGCAGGAATGTTAAATTGAAACGCTCAACATAGTACCGGTAAAGTTAACAAAAAAAGTTTTTTTACGCATCAAAGAGCCACTGAGGAAACAGAACAAGAGCCTTTGACTTCATAATAAAAGAAAGCTGCATTTAACAAACAAAAACTAGTCTTTATTCCAAATATGGATTTCTTGTGACCGGTGTTCCCACACACCATTATAATTATGTATTATCCTCAGCAACCACTGTCTAGCGTCATGAGGATGCTGCTAATGAAGTTGCTCAAACAGTGAATTTACATTTATTATTATATTTAGAAAATACTGTTAGTGACATTTTTTTCTTTCCTTTTTTCATTTACCTGTCGCACCTTAAAAGTCAAATGAGGCTGAAGTTGGCGTCCGTTTTTGTAGCTTCCACTTTGACAGCTATAGGTTAAGGGAAAATCTATATCACATTTTAAAGGTTCATACACAATATCTGGTGTCCAGGCTGCAGATATTTTACTGAGGAGGAAGACAAACTTTACCCTCAAAATTTAACCCTATGAGATCTGAATTCTTTTTAGCTATGAAAAAAACTCATATTTTTCCACTTTCAAGTAGTTGCTTAAATAAAATAATTTTGAAAAAGTGATGAGGTGCATTCATGCATATATGCATTAGGCGTCAAGTTAAACCTGCCCACACTTCCAATGATCCCTTTGTTTACGCTCTCTCCCTCTAGCTTACAGTCTCTCAAAACCCCAACCTAATTACCCGTGTAACAAAAAGAGAGCAGGGAGAGCAAAATTGGAGTCATCCAGCCATCCAGTTTTGAACTAGATGCCAGTTCGGACGAGGAAAACAAATACATACGTGGATCTATTTGTCTGCAAGTTGCCTCAGAATGTAGTAGACAAGGGAGCTTGTGGCCCACCGATTGCAGGACCTACGTCACTGCTACTAGATTTTTCCATTATTTATTTATTTTTTTGTCTGATCCTGATTCACAATGATTTATGCAAAAAAAAAATAACATACTCAAAAATGCTATCTTAATTTCTTTTTATATATATCCTCCATCATGAGCTGGACGACTGCTTGAGAGGGATATGGGAGAAAGCCTGTGGGATTTGACTGTAAGCAAACAATAACACGCCTCAAGGATTTCTGCCAGATGTAGGATTGTTGTCATTAAAGTTGTGAAGCAGCAAAAAGAAACCGACAGTTGGGTAACATGTTTATCTAGAATGCCAGCCTGCTTATTCATGCTGCATCACATCTGAGATGTATTGGGATAATGCGGGGGGTTTGGGGGGGACTTGACAAACCCTTCCTTTCAGCGGATCTTTCATTTAGCAGTTCATTCTGTCCCGAGAGCTTTTCCAGTGGCACTGTGGAAGCCTTGCAAAAGCCCACAGTGGACAAACACCAATAAAGGCAAAGAGCATCCGGTTGTTCGCAGTGATACAGAGCAACTCCATGGTTCTCACGGCAACAATGCTGAGTCATGCTAAAATGCATCTCTCACTCCAAGCCAAAAGACGGCCTAACCAATTTAGCATAACATTTTTGCAAGCTCCTTGGAAGTGTGGCGGGAAAATACTATCTGCTTTTTATTCACAAAAAAAACATGGAACTGATCAGTTCTGCACAAAAGACATCATGCAGTGATTTCCTTTATGCATAATCTGCTTTAGTCTTTGCAAAGTGTGACTAACTGAATCTTTGAGTTGGTTACAGGACACCTAGTCAATAGCTGGCATTGAGAAAACGGATTTATGAGCAAATATATTAGATTACAGCACATAGAAGGGTTGCTGCTCCTCCTGTCTATTGTCAAAAACAGAGAGCATTGATACTCACACACGGTTGTCCCACAAAAGCAACCAGAGACTTTTATGAATAACCACTTATGTGAACTCTGAGTGCTTTTTATAGTGAACTCAGATTTCCTCGTACCCCGCTGAAGCACATGTACCAACAGGTTTTTCAAGAGAGCACCACTGAGTGCTGTAAAATGAGTTTACCAAAAGCTCACACATTGTGAATGTTTGATGACTGTTGATTATTTACATACATTAGTGCTGTTCTCCACCTTTATATTTTAGAATTTGCCCAGAAACACTGGTCAAGGGGGAAAGCTTCGCTCTTTTATGTAAATGGAAAAAAATATAATCATTTTTTCCACATAGTGTACATATTGAGGCTACTTGAAATGGAAATAAGATGTATGCAACGCCATTTTTCTTGTTGTCATCTCATTATAGAGCCAGCTCCTGGATGGTTCTTTAACATAACATATAGTTACAAAATTACTCATGAAGGCCAAAGCAGAATTACATATTTCTGTTTACGTTTAAACAAGTGATTCATGAATTTGCATTGCATGGCAGTTCAGCAATTAGTGTGCTAATACACTATGACACTGTGCTGCGGTGTGATGTATTCCTCCAGGTGGACCTGCAGCAGAACCCATGGGAGTGCAACTGCGAAGCAGCTCCACTGAAGCGTTGGCTGGAAGGGCTCAGCGCGGTGGTCGTGGTGGGAGAGGTGGTGTGTCACTCCCCGGAGAAAACCAAAGGTGTGGACCTGCGCTCCCTCTCCATGGAGCTATTGTGCCCTGAGCTGGAGCCCCGGGAGGACCAGGAGCGGGAGGAGCAGACGGCATCTTCGACAGACCCAAACGTATCGGTTGGCTATCCCAGTACAGGATTGGGACTGCTCATCCCTTCTGGGATAGATTCGATCCCTCTCTCGGTGCTGGTGCTGAGCCTACTGGTGCTGTTTGTCTCTGCGTTCTTTGCAGCAGCAGCACTAATCGCCTACGCCCTGAGGAGGAGGGACAAGCTGCCATTCCGCCGTCAGGGAGAGGTAGACTTGGCTGGTATCCAGATGGAGTGCGGGATCTTCACTGAACAGACACACCACCATCACCACGGCCCCCCAGAGAAGCAAACTTCACTGCCGCCGGAACACAACCACGTCTATGACACAATTTTGGCCCCAGAGGCTTCATCCAAAGTTCCAGATGCAGCTGTGGCCTCAAAAATGTGTAGCAACCCCATCTACAAGGATGAGCAGAATGTGGCGGTCAAACAGCGAAAGACGTTTGTTGCGTCAAATGAGTGCGAGGGGGGGTACTGCTCAGCTGTGGAGAAGGAGAGGGAATGGGCCCTGGAAGTGTCCTCGTCACCTATCAACACTGTCACAGGAGCAGTTGGCTCACTCCCTGGTCTCCATGGGAATGGCATCCTCTGTCCCACTGTCATCGACAGTCAGGGACCGACCCCCAAAGTGGAACTGGTGGACTGCCTCTTCCGACTCAGCAGCTCAGAGTTTCGAGATCTACCAGAACGATTTGCAAGGCCGCCGCCTCGCTACCCCCACACTCAAGACTCTAAACAGGACGCGAGACCAAACCAAACGCTCGTGGTCACCACCAACAGCTCCAAAGCTGGTCAAGGCAGCCAGAATGAACAGGGAGCCGGTGAGCAGAGGAGCAGACTGAGGACCACACCAGACTACATGGAGGTGCTGGACCGCTCGTATCAGTTTTAACACTCCTCGGTTTTAACGCTCCCTCTCCTTTACTCCTCCAATTTCTGCTGCCCTCCCTCGCCTGTCTCTTCACCATCTCTCTTGATGGTGATGAATCACCCAGTAACAATGACTCCTGTACAAAGGTTGGGTTTGAGAGGAGCCCGTGGGGGAGCAGGACTACACTAAACACCATGTTTATTCGTGGAGCTGAGGTCGTTTTTTGTATTTTTTTTTTGTATTTTCTCCACCATAAATTGGTAAGGATTAGCTGATCCCAGATCCCTGCCTGGAGGGTAAAATTTCAGCTGCAGCTACTACTTTTTTTTGTTTTCTTCACAGTCCTGAAGCACGGAGGCTTGATTTTTTTTCCTATTCGGCACCCACAATTAGCAGGATACAGTTCAGTGGTGGGCGTAGGTTCATGTTGCAGCTCTCAAAAGGCATGCGTGGAGGTGAGACAGACCCTCTCCTCGCAACATCAAACGCGGAGTTGATGACGGCCAAAGGACGTGGAGTGAGCTGGGCGCACACCGAAGACGGAGAATCGGCAAAGCCAGAAGGGAGAAAAGAAGAAATAACTGAAAACAGCCAAGTGCCTTAGCAATGAACAGCCAGCAGTGTGGTCAATGCTTATTTTTCTATGAATACAGATCTATTTATCTAAACAAAGAGGTTTGACTACCAATGGATGGGAGGCTGATGGACAAATAAGAACAAACCAATCAAAAAACCCGAAGAGTAATTGCATTCCCTGGATGAGCCAAAAATATTAACACACACAGTCAATATTGGAGTTGTTTGTATGTAGTTCTGTTCATTTTTCATCATCTCATTCAGTTAACTTAATTTGTTTTTACAGCTGAATTCTTTACCAGGCTGTGACAGGGGACATACCCAAGAATAGTTGCCTTGTAGAGGGTGAAATCAAAGCAAGGTTTTGGTTTTCTGGAAGCCAGGATTTTGGAATTATTGTAATTGTTTTTGTTTGTTTTCTTTGAATCCAAGACAAGACAAAGAAGACCCATTTAAAGAAGGACACCATGGCAACGGATGCACTTTGGATTTCTTAATCAACCGGACCTTAACAGGGCCACAGGGACCTCTGCTTCACATTTTCTTTTATTGTACGAAGGCACAGAGGTTATTGTATTGATTTTTTAAGTATTTCTCAGAGGGAAATTAAATGGCAAAAAAGAACAATTGACATGAAAAACAGGACATAAATGCCTTTCATTTGTTCAAAAAAGATTAAAAGTAACAGACACTTCTATCAACTATTGATTCATATCTTTTACGGAAGTACCTTTTTATGCTTTTATCTCCTACAAACAGTAGAGGCAGTTGTGAATATATTTATTATTAGTTTTTGCGTGTTGAAGCTGTCCTGTAAGGGATCATATTATATTAATGTATAGGATGATTCTGCATCTGGTTCAGCCTTCTTACCGCCGACCCAAGAAAGACAATAAAGGGTGCTACATAAAAAAAAAAAAAATTTGCAGCTAATGTGTGGCAGACTCACATTCAGACACTTTGAACCCTGCAGATGCTCACTTTCTCCATTTCCAGTGTCTTAATAGTGCATGAAGGGAACAGCTTGAGGTATGCTAAGCTTGCGGACTGCAGTTGGTTGGAGAGATCAGATGAAAGTTGAGTAAATCTAAGCGCCTGCAGGATTCCTTACACAGCCAAGGCTGGTGATAGAAGATAATAGTGTGAAATCTTCCACATAAGTGGTATAAAATCAATACAATCTATTTGTGAAATGAGGACGTGTAAGGCTGGTGGCCCTGAGGCCAAGGTCATGATTTGCACTATCCCTCTCCAGCTCGTTTTTCCTAATGATCTTTCCGCTCTCCTTTGCTTTCATCTCTTGGTCTGATTTGTTCCCCTGTCCCCCTTTTTCCTCGCCTCACCTTTTCCCTTTGTTCTTTCCTCTCCTCTGTCTCGCCTTCTCTTCTCTGTGCTGGGGCTTGTCAAGCTCAGCCTCACAAGAAGGACAGACACGCTTTTCCATGCCGCTCAGCACACAGGTAGCCCACCCTGAAATGTTTTTTTTTTTTTTTTTATCCTTCCTGCTTTCCATCCTTTGGTGACGAGTGCACTTCTTCCGACGCCTCCTCACTCTCAGAGCTCGCAGATAATCCCTGTCAATGTGTGGATGCTCACACCCGGGACGGTGCGTGTGTGTATTGGGAGGGAGGCACCTTTATTTGTTGGTGTGTGAGAGTGTGAACAAGAAAGTGCGGGGAACAGTGGTGTTTGTGTGTGATGGAGAAATGAGTGCCGCTGCGCCGCCTCGGTCCAGCCTTAATCCTCTAAGCTGTGTAGTTCGCTCATGCCACATCAGCTCCATTGTGTCTTCAAACAAAAAAAACCCAGTTAAAACTAAATGCTAGTTAAAGCGACAAATGACTAATTATAGCATCATTTTCTGCATCCTATTCACTCCTTTTCACTTATTTGACTCGACTATTGCAGTCATTTTTACATTCAGCTCTGGTCTGACTCCAGATTGTTCTGTTTTTTTCCCCTTCCTTGTGTTTTTTGCATGCATGTCTGTGTTGGCCTGTCAGACAGTTTTGCCATGGTTCATGTGTTTGGGTCCTGTCAGAGCTGTCCTGTTTCTATGTGAAGAAAAATCATTCATTTCCCAGAGTCGAGGATGAAAGACTCTTTAGACTTCAAACGCCTGTGGGCCTCTGTGGCTTAGATTGCCTCTCGCTCTGTCATTTATTCCAGCAAAATAAAAATAAAAAAAACAAAAAAGCAATGTCAGAGCTGATGCGGCAGTGGCATCGACATACCAAGGAGCTGGACAATTAGCCTGATTAAAACATGATAGATTTCGCCTGAAGCTGCTGCAAACATCTCTCTGCCTGTGCTTTTGTGAAGCCATGAAACTATGCTCTTTCCTGCATAAACACGCAGGGTATTAAAAATGCACAGTTGGGCCGGGTTTGATGTAGGTGAAAAGACATCCATTTAAAAGTCATGGTGCATAGCTGCAGAGGCTTTGGTGTTTGGCCTTGACAAATAGTTTGTGGTAGAGCTGGTCATCGTTCACACACACACACAAACGGGCACAGTGATGCATGCATAAACATTTACATGGTTGCATCGGTGCTGCGGATGTGTGCACACTTCACATCCAAACACCAGTGCTCAAGTAAACGGAGCCCTCTTAAATATGTACACAAACTGAACATACAAGTAGAGTCAGCTGGGATGCCCTGCATTGCAGTGATCTGCCCCACTCTTATCCTTTGTTTCTCAATGGACACCATCAGCACAGGGGTGGAGAACAATAGTGTGTGACTGAGAGGAAAGTTGGAGGGGGGAGGGATTATGAGAAGGTAAGGGAGGAAAAAGGATCCGGGAAGATTTGAGGGATTTGATCAGAGAGTGGGCGTTTCAAGGTTTAAGACTCAGCAGGTTTATTTGAGGGTTCTTGGAGTTGACGTGCGTGAACCGATTCGGATATTCAAGTCTGCTCTCCGCTACGCGACGCCACCCACATGATCTCTGCCAAGACTTGCAGCGCATTTCCGCTCCTGCCAAACTGTTACAGTTGAAAGATGAAGATTTCTCTGCCTTCTAGTGCAGCACGACAATACTTATTTACAGAACTGTGAAGCAAAATGGCGGATTACCCTGCGTTGTGGTTACGTGTTATTATAGTAAGCTGATATGACTCTGTTACCATGTCAATCTGCTGCTGGAGTAAGCCGGTGTGAAGACACTAAGATGGCAGGGATTGGCCCGTTAACGGGGGAAAGCATCACATGAGCTTCATAGACGGTGCTGAAATGTTTGTTTTCTGTTCATGCTCCTGTGGATTTAGAAATAGTGAAAAAAAATGGGATAAGTTGAATATATCTCGCAGAAAGACACCATTTAGTGGCAGGATTTTTATTTTCAGAGATTCAGATTTCATCCAAATTCTTAATTTGCAATGTTTAGGAAAAATTAGAGGAAAGAAGAAGTTAGTTGAGAGGGAACATCACAAATCCTTACATCACAAAGAGTTATTGTGCAGAGGCATTTTTTAAAATATGACGCTCATTTGGGGTTATAGATTTCTTAAGCCAATTTTCCTTTTTCCAAAAATTGACTAAAACAATTTCTCTGCGGAGTCCAGACACGTAAGGAAATGTAAAAGCCTGAGGATGTTCCTCTGCTGCAAGACATGGTTGATGGCACCATAAATTCCCATTCGTGAATGTGTCTCCCTGCTGTTTCCCTCTCTGTCGAGAGCGATCCAGGAGCAGAGGATTACAGCCCACCTCGGCACTGGAATGCCTCGTGGCTTCAACAGCACAGCTCCCATCACATCCTAAATACCACAGCTGGTGGTTTTAGTATTGAGAGGCAGTGGGCCACACAACTGTCGACTTTGCACTTCATTTATGATAAACTTAAGTCGCTCTTAATCTCCGCCCGTCGCCGTGTGTAGAACCAGTGTTTGGAACAACATGTTTATCTGGCGGGAAAGGCAAGTGGAGTGGGAGCCAGGGGAAGGCACCCGTTCACTGAGATAACCCAGAATATCTCCCCTCTCTCCAAGTGCTGCTCGGAAACTGGCTGTGCGGTTGTGCTTCTGTGTCTGGGTGCAAGGCCGTAACGCTGATTTATGCTTCCTCTGCACGCTGGAGAACTCTAAACCCGGGCTTTTACTTTTTACTTCACTGCGGAAATGGTATTCAACATGTAAATCCAAGCAGGAACGGAATGAAATCCAGACTCTACAATTTCAGATCAGTAACTATTATGGAGAAATCAATTTAATACAAGAGTCATTCCAGAATTGGAGGACACTTTATGCCCCACCCATAATATTTTGAATAATTCACATTCAAACATGTAGATTTTAACTAAATTTACTTGTCTTGAGACCAAATCTACAAAAAGTAAGGTAAAAAGAGTGCTTGAAAATAGTTTTAAAAATACATGCATAGTATATATAGTACAATATAGTCCTGTAGTACTCTCAAAAATGCCATTTTCCCATGTCCAACCCCACAATATCCAAATTAAATCTTGAATAAAACTGTTTAATTTAAATTTGGTTTTGACTGTTTTGTTCATGTCTCTCATAACCGAGAGAATATTTTTTTAAACAAAATACTTCCAATAATAATTACTATCAATCAACCCTGTTATCATAACCCTTTTAACATGGAGGAAGAAAAATTAACAGATGCACATGTTCGCTTACAAAGTCCAGCGTAATCAGATGATACGCAGGACTTGACGTCATTAAAGTTTCCCAAAGCTTTTCCAAAAGAATAGGGAGAGCATAATCTCTTCAATTTTTCATATTTCTACAACATAGTCAGTAATAATTGAATCTACCCCATGCAACACTTTTATGCGTATAATCAGAAGCCAATTATTATTATTCTAAATTATTTTACCTTTTTAAATAAAGAAGTTTGTCCTCTTATTCATCAGTAAGAGCCAGATAAACATCTAGTTTCTACAGCTGAGAAAATGTTAATATTAGTAAAGATTTGCAACCCTGTTAACCTGCAGAAATTGGTAACAGGGTTGCAAGTTTTGTAAACTATGAATGTATAATGTAATATAAAATACACAATTGATCTGTAAGCTGAGCAATTCAAGCCTTTAACTGTTTATTACCTATTTTTGATTAATATGTAGTAGAAAATCAGAAATTGTTTACTTTAAATTTACAATTTTTTGCAATAAATAGTTTATGTAAATGCAAACCTAGCAAAATCGTATGTTTTCTTTTGAACCACAAAAAATGAAATTGTCTGTCATGGGCTACAGTACAACCAAAAGTCAAAGAACAGAATGATTCAATGCAAATATTTGGCTTATGTGAACAATGAAAGGGGATTTGAGTGTCATACAGGTTCCTCGAAAAGATAGCAACATTAGAGAGTCAGTGTGGGGGTTCAATCTCATGTCTTGATGAGTTTTCTCTCACTGCAGACACCAGACGGTGACTAATAATAGGAATGGAAGGGGAGAAGGGGATGAATGGAGGAGAACATACTGGTAAAAGGTAGTAATAAATGGCTGAAAAGGGAAAACTGGTGAGGGATGAATGGATGAAGATAGAATACAAGAAAGAGCACAAAAGTGACGAATGGATGAGGCAAACTGTATGAAAAATAAGGATGAAAAGGAGAGCCCACTTGCTCACAAAAGTCATAAAATGAAAGGAGGATATCTATAAAATGCCTCAAAATGTGGTTGATGAGGGTCTACAAATATCAAAACAACAGTCCTGAAGGGTTTAGCTGGGTTTAAGGATGTTTTAGCACTAAAATATAGTTTGATGGATCAATTTGGGTGAAAAAGCTGTAAAGTTTCACACTTTGTCTTTTTTTTTTTTTTTTTTTTTTACATAAAACAACAGCAGCAGCTACACTCATAAAACAGCTGTATAGCTGGGGGTAAAAAAAATGTAGGAAAAACACCCACAAAAAAGACAAAGTAATTTCCAGAAGTCAAAATGAAATGTTGAAAAATGAAACAAAGATCAGGTAGTATAGATTATTACTGATTGGATGATGGCGTTTGAGTTTTAAAGAAGATGGAAAGATGATCTAAGCTGTTGTGAAGCATTGACTACATAATCACCGAACCTTTGCAGTGGTTGTGGCCAGAAGCCTAAAAAATTGTTTGTTGGAAGATATTCCCAATAACCTCCGATTAAAGAGCTAAACAAACATAAAAATCCAACCAGCTATGTCAATTGACATCCAATAATACATATCTCATCTGGCTTCTTATTTTGATCAATTTTTTAGCACTTCATTTTAATTTCTGGAAATAATTTTTGTTTTCCAAAGCATTTTCTTTATTTTTTTCCCCAATTTTTTTTTTCGGAATTGCATTTTGGTTTCTGGAATTTTGCTTTGATTTTTTAAATTTAATAAATTTTTTATTATTTGTTTTGCTATTTATTTTTTGCTATCTTTTTGTGTTAAATAATTTGTTGATGTGATTTGTACTTTTGAAATTAATCACTAAAGTCTATCTATCTATCTATCTATCTATCTATCTATCTATCTATCTATCTTCAGGGCCACCGTACACATCCACTTACAAAGCATAATCAATCCCTTATCTTGGTTTGGGTTTTTCCAGGTTTTTTTTTTTTTTTGCTGTTTTGTTCCTTGTTTGAAAGCACCAAGCTTACAACATTTACTCAAGTTTCTCTGCTCTTTGATTCAATCAGCTGTCTCTCCCCTGTCTTTGCACTGGTACGTACCGCACCAGGGTTCACTTGCAAGAGAAACATCTGCCAAACCAAGCAGACAAATCTGTCAGGGGATTAGAGTCAGGTGGTCTAACTCCCAAATCTAAATAAACACACTGACTTAATTAAAAATGTATGGATTTAGGGGCAACAGCTTATAAGGCAGGCAATTATGATGTACAAAATCCTGCAAAATCACTGACCCAAATCAGTGAAGAACTCTTTACTTTCTCATATCTTTTTTTCTCCACCTTCCTTCAGGGAGTTTCATTTAGAGAGGCACATAATGCTGAGTGGCTGACTCCACCCTTTTAAAAAGCAGCTGCTATGAACAGAGGTGTAAAAACAGAACTGAATAAACTGCATTTCTATCATTTCACATCTAAATGATACTCAAATCATATATTTTCATTCAGCCTACCAGAGCCAGCCTTTGGGGGGGGCAAAATATTTCTTTTTCTGCATGCTTTCCTTCAACTTGAACATGACAAACAGCCTAAAAGGAAATATGTAAGAGAACACGTGCACTGCTAAATGGATGTAAAGCAGCAAACTAAATAATTTAATGTCACACATCCTTTTTCCCAGCCGTGTATATGTTAAAACAGAGGCACAGCACAGCTCTCACTGATGACTCTGGCGTACTGGAGCAGCAGGAGCGTTGTTTAGACTGCTGCTATTTATTCTACCTATTCATCGTAATGCAGCAACAAATTAACAGACAGCAAATATTGACTTCTGCAATGGTTATTAGGCTCTCATCAAAGATCAGTTAGCCAGCCGTCACACTCACAAACGAATCCTTAACCCCTTGCCCCTTTGTATTTTTTAGACTGTTTTTCACCTCAGATGTGACAGCATTCTAAAGCAGTGCTGCAACCAATTTATTTGTAAAAAGAAAAAATCCTTAAATGGGTGGAGTAAACGCAGTTTTTTTTACCACTTCTTCTCATCCTAAGTGCTGATCCAAAATATGAAAGAGATTTGTTATTGCCTGTCATAAAACAGCTACAATAGAAAGTGGGGGAAAGCAGAAGTGCTTCACTGACACAATGACTTCAGCTCTCAGGCATGGCAGCAATGGATGCCAAATGGAAGCGAAAGAAAAAAAAACTGTCATTTAGACAAATGAAGCTGAAACCCAATTTTTTGTTATAAAGCTCCAGTTTAAAAACTATTCAATATTGTGTTCCCTGTTGTACTAAAATAATGTAGACTCTTTCTGTGGACATCTTTTCAAACCAATTTAAATGTGTAAAGATGAAAATGTCAACTTATTTTCACAGTATTTGTAGTTTTTTTTATTTATCTTAATGTTTTTGATGCAAATATGAGTCATAAAAAGGGTATGTCTTTGTATTTTGGACTTATCTAATCTAATCTAATCATACTGACCTTCGTACCAACATTATTTTTTGTGATTTTGGAAAATTCAGCTTTAAAAGCTTTAAAACTAGTTTAAAAAAATGTTTACATGGAAAGCTGGCCTCTATAAAATAGTGTTAAAAAGATCAACTGCATCCACTGCACTCTATCAGAATTATCCTTTAGGAATATTAAATCATTCTACTGGAATCCCCTCACCTAGGGCTTTTTAAACGAAGGATCCCAATGTAATCAAGTAACAAAATTACCAGCAAAAATATTTGGAACAATAAAAATAAACAAATACAGTGCTGATTAATATATTTCAGTTAGCATTTTAGTTTTCTTTCAATTAATTCCCCATATAATTTGTTTTTCTTCATTTTATCAACTAAAGTTTTCCTTAACCCCTTATATACCTTTTTTTCTCTAAATATTTGCATGAAAATTCAAAATACAGCAGGTTGCCTTAAGCAACATCTGTTTTTTTAAGGCATTTACACCAGAATGATGAATAGGGTTCATTCCACACCAGTTGGTGTTAACAGCCTCCTGTCAAGGGAGCAGTAAAAATCATGAAAAATTACTGTTAAGACCTGCAAGTGATAATATGTCAGGTTCACACTTGTGGCTTATTATGGTGCCACCAAGTGGCCATTATAAAGGTAAAGAAAAAGGAAATCAATACATCTTTATCATTTGATGATAAAACTCAAACTCAAAGAATTTACTGCAGGAATTAAGTGTGTTCTTCTTGGGCTAGACCTCAAACGTTAAAAAATTCCAAGAGTCTCTGGTATTCTTCGTCTTCGTCAGTATGCAGTATAACGTTTAAATCGGCCAAAGCGATATTAGTGTTTCTACTTTGATTGCATTTTTATGCAACACCTGTTTTTAACCAAACCTGCAGGATAGACAATGAGAAACTGGCGGGTATTTTTCATCTAGCAGATGAACTTTTGTTGCTTTCCTCCTTTGCATCTTAATTAGTCATAAAATTGTTATCATCGCATTCATTGTTTAAAGATTTTCTGCAGAGTGAGACAGATTCCCTGCAGAAAAACATCAACACCATTGGTTGACATAAAGGCTTTTCGGTTCAGGAGCTGCTACTTGTTTGTGCATGTGTTGCATTCAATAAGAACTACTTAGTTTGGTGCCAAGGATCCAACCGTGGAATGGATCAGATCAGCTCTCATGACTGTGTACCTCTCTGCAGAGGACACTCAGGAAAGAAAGCCCTACATGAAATCCATTTTGCTTAATTCCCCAAATCCATAATATCCTCTGAGGTCCTAATCTCCATCCCATTCTCTCAGAAATTAACTTCATCGTGTCTGGCAGACAGAGCTTTCTGTGTCAGCACCAAATGCCCAGACCTCTTTGCACTCAGCTGGTGGAAATCCCTCCTACTTCAAGAAAACAGCCGTGATCTTTTCTTTGGGCTGCTGGAAAACAATAGACCTTTTGGGAAATAAGCTTATTCACTTTCTGGCGAGGAATTGCTGAGAAGATGGATACCGCTCTCATAGCATGTAATGTTAGCTTCGCTCAGCAGAATGTCTGGAAACAAAGGAGAACAGTTAGAAGGCTCCACAAGGAAATAAAATGGTTTCAGTTTGTTACATGGTGGCTTTAACCTAGTAGTAAAACAACAATAATTTAAAAAGACAATTATTTTTTACTGTGTCACATTTGGTAGTCATCAACCGATGAAAATATTTTTTATTTGTGTCTTTATCTTTTGACATTCTGACAGCAGATTTTTTAAACAGTTTGGAGTTTTAAATAGGAAATCTCCTGCTTCAAACCTCAGTTGCTCTCCAACTGTTTTCAGAGCTCATGCTCCAATTTTCACCACCAAAGCAATAAGAAGCATATTAGGGTAATCAATTATTCTGAATTGGCTTGCTCTCCGTGTCGACCTTCAATTAGATCAGTTGACCTTTTGGGATAAAGTCCACCTCTCTTCAGCCCCGATCAGGATAAAGTGATAAACAGAATCAATGGAGTCTGCATTTGTTTTTTGTTGTTTTTTTAATTCAAAAGAATGTGACAGTTTTATTTATTTAATAATGTTTTACCGCTCTGTCTAAAAGGGATGTTTACGTCGAATAAACTGGCTGCAGCGCAAAGGTTTTGAAATCTGCTACAGCCTCCGCTGCTGCGCCTGCTGCTCGGCCCACATAACCTGGCCAAGTGAGCAGGCCAGTGCGTCTGTCACTTTCACCCTGTGCAACCCAGCAATGCATTGGTGGCCAAAACTTACCTTTTTCTTTTTGAATCCTGTGATTTTTTTTAATATAAGAAACATCCCTATTCTATAGACATATAGACCACATTATTTATTTTTATCTGTCAGGAAAAAAACAAACAAAACATCCTTAAATATATGGGCAATAATAGCGAAGCACAGACAGTTTCTATAGAGTTTATTGGGTGAAAGCAGAAGCAAACCTTTTGTCCTTTAGGTATTGTGACAACCTGTCAAAAGCAACCAGCCCTACACAAACACACCGTATTTCTACTCTGAATTCTTCATCATTCAGCTTTTTCAAACACCAATTATTCTCAAAAGTTTCCAACTGTGGGACTGATGGGAAATAAAAGAATAAAGTACAGAAGTATGTGGTTGTTTTTTTAAATACTTTTTTTTAATCTAACTGAATGGGTAAAAAGGGGGAAATTTGATATTTTTAGCCCATGTTTCAGGGTGTTAATACCTGGTTAAGGTTAAACTTGATATATTCTTTTTTGGCTTCAAAATCACTTTCATCACATCCATCAGCCAATAGTCTTTCAAAAGTAAGTACAGCTACATACCCGTTTGGTATAAAATCCATTCCCTAGAAAAAGACAGTATTCTGTTTAATGATATAAAATGATATTTACAAAAGAAAAAAATCAGCTCAGATGTGAATGTTCCCAAAATTTACTTTAAAGTCAGAACATCTAATCCTCAGTGAAATAAAGAAAAAAAATACATCTCTGAACTATAAAAATCACAAGTGAGGAAGATTTGAAAATTAATATAAAAACTGCAAGTAGAAGATTGAGAAGTTTTTTTTTTTTGGGCAGATGATCTACGAAATTTTATCCAAACAAACCGCCAGACTTCAACAACAATGTCCAGACGATGCCAGAATTGTTGTGCCTCTATTCCCAACATCATTCATACTAAAAATAAATAAATAAATAAAATACAAAAGCTTTTTTAAATAAAAAAATGTCAGCACCATGAATGGGATTTTTAGAACATCATACGTTTTTTGTATAAAAATATAATCTAGTGTCACTTCAAGAATTAAATGCTTAGTAAAAAAATATGAAGAGATAACCTGCAGCACAGGATCAAATGTGACATAAAAGATCTAAAAACAAAAAGACTTATAGTTCCACTCCCATCATCTTTTGAGCTAAAAATCGTTCCCAGTAGTCTCTCAATTATGATTATGCTTTTTTTACGGAAACAATATAAACCTGTGTTGTTTTTGGACAGTTTGTGCAGGGTGGCAGTAGTTCATTAGAAATTTGCCTCTGAGTGAACTTTCCCCACTTCCCGTCATCCATCAGTTTACACTCTCTCGCTTATTTTCTTAAGATATATCATTCTTCTTGAGAACAATGCCACAAGAGCCTTTAAAAAACCCTATTTTTATCAAAATGGGTCTTTAAGGGTTTGAAAAGATGACATCTACATAAATGTATGCCTCAAGAAAAATGAAGTACTGTGGAAACCGAAAGGAAAATACCGAAAAACAATAAAATAATATTAGTGATTTAAGGAGAGGTGGTCCAAAATTCCAATGTGATGTCCATTCACAAGTAGTTGAAATATGGAACACTTCGTATTTCTCACATCTTTATTTCTTTTATAAAGTATTGTTAAAATAGAGTTAAAAATGTAGACCTGGATTCACTTTAAGCGCACAGAGGACACAAGTGAAACGTTCTCGCCTTGTTTGAAAATAATAAGGAATAGAAGAACTTTAGCTACTTCTGAAAACTTCCACTGGAAATAAAAACATATTTCAAGGCCACCAGTATGACAGGATACACTTTTCATGTCCGTTTTTCTTTTTCCTTTTGGTCTCCCACTTCTCAATTCATTCGGGGCATTGATTCGAGGCTGTTTCCTCCAAAGTGCTGCAGTGTGTGCATGAGGCTGGGGTATCTCAGGGGTGATGCATGCTTTTCAAACCAGGGAATAACAGAAACATTCCAAAGAGAATAATGCAGCAGGAGGAGGAACCCAATCCCTCGAGGTCCCCTGGCGTGGCTCTCCAACTGCTGCCTGCTCCAGTGTGTGGAGGCAGCTTTTGTGCTCGTCTGTGAGCTGGTTATGTACACATGCTTGTCCTCCAGCGTCAGAATGAACCGCATGCAAAGAGTCGGATAATTAGCACCAGGCCCCCACAGTGCCGTTTTCCAAAGATTCCCCTTCCCCTCTTATTTCTAAAGAGCACAGTGTTGGCCAATCTAATCAGGGGGACTTTTACAGTTTTTCAGCACATTATGCCCCCCCCCACACACACTTTCCTCCATCTTTACCCCCCCCCTTCTTTTTATTACCTCTGCTTTTTCTTTCAATCGCTCAAACTTTCAAACGTCTTTCTCTGTAATTATTCCTACTCCCATTTCCTCTTTTTTTGATTTTTTTCAATGTCCCTCGCTACTCTTCCTCCTTTGTTTCTTCTTATTTAATCTCACTTCGTTTTAACCCCCCCTTCCCATTGCCTTCCCCATCTCTCTCTCCTCTGTCTGTCTGCTAAATGGGAGCACTGACCCCATTACATTGCATTGGTGCTGCCGCATGGAGGAGGATGAGGAGGCAAGGGAAGGAGGAGCAGGAGGAGGAGAGGATGGGAGCGTGGATTCCGCTCGGTGTGTTTGAACGGAGTGATTAATGAGCGTTGCCTCCAGAGGGTGTTATCCCCGCTCCGGACCAGCAGGGGCACCACTGGGTCACCTCTGGTCACAAACAAACTCACACAAAAGCTCGCAAGCACACAGCACAACTCCCACACCCATCTCTGCTGACATTATCATTAACAACGCTGGGACAGTGGGATTGGGGGGCCACCATAGCAAACACAACCCAGCAGCTGAGAGTGCTCACAGTTCATGAAGCGGTTGTTATGTGACTCTGTGCTGCTGGTGCTGCTGCTGCTGGGACACATTTCCTCTTCAGGCCACTTAATCTTCTCTGCCACTTCAGCTGCAAACTTGTGATAAATTTAACTTGATGACTTCATTAGATGAATCCAACTATTGAAGTTTGAACGTTTGTCAGGGTCTCATCGATAGAGTGTTTAGAGTATTGATTATTACAGTAATTATATTTCCGATATGTTTCAGGATCGGCTGTCATCAAATATTTATTGTCAAATTTTCTCTGGCAAGAATAAAAGCGTTTCCTGTCAATCCTGTGTGAAACTAATCGAGAAATGGTGAGCAGAGATATCCAAAGGACAATCCAGAACAATATAGTGAGAAATGCATTTTTAAATCATCAAGAAATTTGAACATACATTGATATTTCAAAAATGTCAATTGAAAAAAGATAACTCTCTAAAATATTTTTTACTGGTCTATATTTTTTTCTTTTACTTTCAAGATAAAACAACAACAACAAAAATACTGGTTCCTCAACAACAACAAGCTTAAATCCCAGATTGCCAGGTTTGATACAAAAGCGCACAACCAGATGGAGCCACAGAGGCAAACAATGAAATTAAACTCAGCCAAACAAGCCACTCCAATCATCTTTTGATCTATGATTTGATCGAAAACCTGTGTCAAGTTCTAGGACATATTTTCTGCAGAGTGGCAGTAGTTCATTGGAAATTCACCTCTGAGTTGTGGGTGGAACTGTTGTTGCAGAATAAGCCCACTCCATTTCTTAACATCCATCTGTTTGCACACTATTCCGCCAGCTTACAGCCCCTCATAACATTACTGGTGCAACAAAATTATTGGAGCTTTCCAGTCATACAGTTCTGAGCAACATTCCAGCTCACACGAGAAAAGCGAAGATGTACATGGATCTATTTGTCTGCAAATGAATGAACCAGAAATGGAGCGGAGCAGAAAGCTTGAGGCCAGCTGATTGTAGCTTCCATGTCACAGCTACAAACTTTTTCAAACGGCATATTTTTCGTCTGCTTCTGATTCACCATGGTTTAAATACAGATACCCAGAAAGATACAGTTTTTCCTTTTCACATGAGTGAGGTGGTGGAGGTGAAATAATGTTAATAGCCAATGTAACTTTGTCGACATGTTTGTTTACATATGAAGACTGTTGTCTGGAGCTGTGAGATTCCACAGTAACAGAAGGATCTGGTTTGATCCATTGCACAGGAAAACCACCACAAGAATAATGTCAAACTACTGCTAAAACATTTGCTCTAAAACTAAAAATGTTTTAATTTGATAAGAATTTAAAACAATTGACATTTTCCCTTTTTTTATGAGAGTGTGAATCTGACAAGCGTCTTAACGGTATGTCTTTTAAACAAATTATTCAACACGTGTTTGTTTGTGTGTGCTGAATAAATGGGTGAATTATAGTTTGTGGAGATTTTCCACTTTTTTCCTTCAAGCTGGAGATCAGAAACAGATCAATAATCCGGCTCTGTTCACAAGAGGGGATTTATTTACAAGTTCAGAACTGCATGAAAATGCTTCATTTCTTAAAAAAAAACATTATTGGCAATAATGTCTTTGTTTACTTATTAGAATCTAGTTCAACAAAACAAAAATAAATCGTTTTGAACACTGCACTTCAACAGGAAGTGTGAGAGCGTGTTGGCTTGTGTCATCTTGTGGTGTGATTGGTGAATGATTGTGTGTCTCTTCATTTATCATAACAATCCTGTTCCTTCCACATCTGACAATCTGCTTGGATCCAGTTATTAATATTTTCACACTATCGTTAAAATAAACACTTACAAAAACAGAGACTGGACAAAGTTTTTGCTTATTTTTTCCATGACTTAATTATCTGAGGACTTCCTGCCTCAAGAGGCATTAAACTGCAGTACAACCTCTAACAAATTCTAAGTTCTCCTTTCAATGTTGTCTCTGCTGATGTGTCCATTTGTCTTTTAATATTTTACCCAAAACAATGATTCAGTTGTCCACGTGTTCATTACTAAGAGACGTCATTGTTGTTGATGAACTACTATAATAAATACTTTTACTTTTTGCATGAGGTGTATTAAAAGTACAAACTACTTGTTGTTTGTCCTCCATCAATTGGTATCAGGAGGTGACTTGAGATACAGAAACACTACTACCAATGTATTTCATCTCCAAAGTTGCTTCTGGTAGTTTGTATCTAAACTGGCTCGTGTTGCAGATCTTGGTTGCTCCAACTCATCCAAATCACTTCTGTGTGAAGTTTTTTCAACAAAATCTCAGAAGGAACTGACGTCTGATCTCTTAGAGGCCTTGAATTTGATGTGTCTGCAGAAGCAAAGCCCTCCCAAAAATTATACTCCTACAGCAACGATTCACCGTGTGAGTAAAGATGGAGATGAAATTTACGCTGACATTCATTCATTCATCTTCTAGACCTGTTTTGTCCCTTTCGGGGTCTGAGGGCTGCCGGAGCCTATCCCGGCCACTCATGGGTAAAGGCATGGCACACCATTGACAGGTTGCCAGTCTGACACAGATCCACAATAACACACCCATACACACTCGCATTCACACCTAGGGACAATTTAGAGTAACCTGTTAACCTATGAAGCATATTTTTGGATGGTGGGAGGAAGCTGGGGTCCCGGGAAAAAACCCAGAACAGGCAAACTTCCCGCAGAAAGGTCCCCCTATTGATGACTCTGTTTCAGGTCCCCCAACCGGGACTTAAACAACTTCTTGGTGTGGGGAAGAGCGCTAACCGTGTAGTCAGAGGACATCTCCTGATTGCTCACAATGATGTCCAAGCAACGCCCCTCCAAGGGTCCTACATTTCTACAGTGCATTAAAACTAACAAGGGAGGGGCCTGAATCCATGCAGCAACCATGGGATGGGGCTGCTAGACGAACCCCAAATTGGTGAAAACCCCACCCCACCACCACCACCACCACCACCACCACCGCCACCCCACAGCGTTGGGCCCAGGTCTCCCCAGCCCAAGGGGCCACATCACTCAAGCAGCCAACCCCCAATGCCCCACTCCCCCCTAACCCACACAAAAAGAGAGGAGCCAAGAAAGAGCCAGACCCAGGGGCAGGCCGAGGCCCCCGCCCCCAAGCGGGCTCTGGTTAGGCACCGATGGCACCGAGGTAGCTGACCAGCTTGAGCAGTCACCGATTGCCTTAGTGGAGACCCCACTAGGGCAATCCAAGGTCCTGTACTGATAGTGGGCCCACCCCCAACTGTCAGCTCTACAGTCAACAGTCAGTGCTATCATAACAAAATGGCAAGTGGTAGGCCAAGTAAGCTGATGGAGAAGGGTTAGCGGATGCTGAAGCACTTAGTGCAAAGAGGTCTGCCGATTTTCTGTACAGTCAATTGCTACAGAGCTCCAAACTTCATGTGGCCTTCAGATTAGCCCAAGTAGAGAATGCAGAGAGCTTCATAGAAAGTTACAATGGGCAAACAGCTGCATCCAAGCCACAAATCACCAAGTGCAAAGCAAAGCGTAGGATACAGTGGTGTAAAGCACTCTGCCAATAGACTCTAAAGCAGTGGAGACGCGTTTCTGGAGTGATGAATCACGTTTCTCCTTCTGGCAATCTGATGGACGAGTCGGGTTTGGAGGTTGCCAGCAGAACAGTACATTTAGGACTGCATTGTGCACAGTGTGAAATTTGATGGAGGAGGGATTGTGGTGTGGGGTTGTTTTTCAGGACTTGGGCCTGACCCCTTAGTTTCAATTAAAGTTTCAGGATATCAAAACAATTTGGACAATTGAATTGGTTAGTTCAAAAGGGGCCCAAGTCCACAATCTTTCAAAATAGAGATATTATATGTTCTATGGTCTTAAGGGGAAAGACCTAACCTAAGAACTAACAGATTCAATTCTCCCATGCTCCCAACCTTGTGGGAACAGTTTGGAGCGGGCCCCTTCCTTTTCCTTTCTGCACAGAGTCCTGACCTGAACCTAATAGAACACCTATAGGATGAATTAAAGCAGAGACTTAGAGCCAGGTCTTATCAACCAACATCAGTGAGTGACCTCACCAATGCGCTTTTGGAAGAATGGTCCAAAATTCTTCCTCACTCCACAACCTTGCGGACAGCCTTCCCAGAAGAGTTGAAGCTGTAATGGCTGCAAAAGGTGGGCCGACATCATATTGAACTCCATGGGTTAGTAATGGCACTGCCCATTAGTTCATACTGTATGTGAGTCAAGGCAGGTGAGCCAATACATTTACATGCTTCAGAAGCCAGTATCTCTATTAAATCTTACCATTAACTGCAATATTGTCTTTAATTTGAAATAGCAAATTGCCTTTCTTTCTTATTGCTTGGCACAGAGTGAATAAACAATTTGATTATTAATTAATGAAAGACATTTTTTGCATTAAAAGTGATTCAGCTAACTACTTGATGACTTTTCTTCTTTGAAGCAAACTTTTGCTTCATCATCTGTACAAAAACAAGTGTTTAGAAAGATGCACTTTCCCTCTGAAATGATGCCTTGTATCTCTTAACCACTATACTCCACTGTAACAGAGCGAGATTGGTCTTGGCTGCGTAGCTGTTACAATAAATAGTCTCATTCTTGTGAAAAACAATACAAAGTTAAATATAACAAAATTATTGTACTAATTATTGATTTAACATCCACTTTCTTTTGTAAGTGGCCATGGTATAAGTGCGATAATGCCCTTTCGAGGTGTCTATTATCAGAAATACACGGAATTGGCAGAAGCCTGACATCGGACTGTCACGCCCTAAATAAGCGTTTGCACCATCAGCAACCCCAAAGTAAAGTAGACTAAACAATTCTAAGTGTATTGCGGGTTGGGAAAGAAATGATGAGAAAAGGAAGTCAATCCAAATAACTCGGAGTGCAGTCAGAGGAGACTGTATCATTCCCTTCAGAAAAAGCGTTTTTGGTCAGACTGCTTTTTCTGTTAGAGCTGCTACTGAGTGGAACTTCACACCTGTTACTGTCAGAAATCAAAACACATATCATTTATTCAAGACACAATTAAAGAAATGGCTCATTGACAATCAGAGCTGTCAACACTGAGTACATTTCCTCTCACTGATCCTCGTTACTGTCATGTCTTTTATGTGCACGTATGTTCTTACATTTTTCTGATTTTGGATTGTTTTATCACTAATTTGTTTTTAGGTTAACTGCTTATTTTATTGAATGCATTGTTTAATATATATATATATATGTAATGTTATGTAAATATGTAATTTTACTTTGATCTTTTAGGGTGATTTTTAACATCTTCCCAGGGACTGCAGATGAAAAATAGCCCTTTGGCTAACTCTAGCATATTGACAGAAATGTTTCTTAATATGCGCTGTCCCCCTATTCAAATAAATGAAAGATAGAATCAGAATCAGAATTGCATTATTCAAGTTTTGTTGTGTAACCAGGCAGATTTTACCCAGGATTCTTGACGCAAAGGGCGAGAGCTTACAACATGTTTTGCAACATATTGATAAAACAACAGCATATCTTTAGTCTGACGCTTCTTCAACTCTGTTGCAATGAGAGCAGGAACAGAAGGTCAGTCTTGCCCACTGCAATAACCTTTCGCAGTGACACTCTGTTCAAGGTAAGGAAGAATCTTTAGAATCAAAGACACAATCTAACTGCCTTGTTAATGGCTCACATTTCTTTCATTGTTTTTCATTTGATAAATAACTGCTGTTTTCTTCTTTATTTGCTCGCGCAAGAATTTAATTTCCCTGCGGTATTAATAAAGAACAATTCACGGTTTCTCCGGCACGTCAATCAATCATTGGCATTGAGCTTGAAGGCTTTTGTGCATCGATTTGAACCTCCAGAACCAGGCGGCTTCATCCGTTTCAAACATAGTCCATGGGAAGAGCCGTGATTAGCTCTCACAAGTGAAGCAGCTTAATCTGTGCCATGTTTTTCCTTCCAGGCGTCACTCCCCACAGTGTGAGCTCTGCTTGTCTGTAAAACTGAAAGCAGGAGCAACGTAGATAAGAGTTTTACCCACCTCGAGGAGGAATTCCAATCTTCTGCAAACAGTATTCAGAAAAAACATCTGATTAAAATCTAATGTTTGGGAGTTTTGTCTGCAAAAGTTAATTGATTAACTGAGTATCAACAAATTAATATTTTGTTCATGGTGTGATTATTAATCAGCTTCTTGTTTCAACACCACTGAGCAGCGAAACACATAATAGATGGCATTAACCTTGATTACAGCATTGTTTTGATGAGAATAGAGGAATTTGAGTGGCTGTTGCTGTTTTTTTGGTAGATGTAAAAAAAAATATATAGTTTATCTTCCTCCTGTGCTTGTCCGCATTTTTTTTCTTCTCCGTTTTAGTCTGCCGCGCCACAGGATACACTTCCTTGGCCTCTTCCCCACTGTTCCCGTGTCCGCAGAAGTTGCTGTTTGGATACTTCAGCCACATGTGGACAGTTGATGGCAAAATAAATTTCACTCATTCGCACAATGATGGGAGACGATGGGAGACCGGGGCTCTGCTGCTGTTGACTGCAGAGCTTGGAGATGCTGCAGTAAATCATTTGAAAAAGACAAAGCCACCCGGAAACCAGAGGCACTGCACAGGTCTGCGGTCTGCATTTTTCCAACAAAAAAATGCAATTAAAAGAAAAATTACCCATGTTAAAGGTTAGGAGGCTGCAGTTGCTAAATCCAATAAATGCGCAGCAAGCTCCAGAAAACTGCACAGACGAGCAGAATGCAGCTCCATCCTAGCCAGAAGTGCTGCAATGTAAATGCTTTTTTAACAACAGCAAATGTTCAGAATTGGTTTATGGAAAACACACAACGATGTGAGGTCTCACCAGGGGGTGTTTGGAAGTTGGTTCCCATCCTATGCGTCTTCTGTTACCTGCTTATTCTTTTCCTCTGATTATTGCCTCATTACACCTTACTGCCTTCACATTCCCTTTCTTCTTCTTGCGTTTTAGTCTCATAGTAACACTGAACTATGCCCCCCCCCCCCCTTTTTTTACTTCTCTATCGGCTCAGTCACGATGTTTTTAAGTATTTCTCTGACTTCATGTCTTTAGAGACCCAGCTCCATATCAGAAAAATGAATTGGATCCTGAGCACCTGTTTACAGTTGATCTCAGAGCTGAAAGGTTTGCACACAGCAGCCTCGAATAGACTCATTTCGTTCATAGACACTGATAATCCTGTGCTTTGTTTCTGGAAGACTTCTTTTTTATTTATTTTTTTTACCAACGGTAATGATTCCATCTCTCTTTTAGAACGCCACAGTGAGGAGACAAAAACAAGTGCAAACCTTGACCTTGGAAATCCAGTTGAGCAAGAATGAATCTCCTCTTTTCCACAGTTCATTGAGCAGTTTGATCCTTGAAGGAGGTATATGGATGTTTTTTTTTTTTAAATGTAACAAACAAAACCTTAATCAAACCTTTCTAATTCAAGCAATGTTTTACTGATGCTTTAACTTTTTCCTTAAACATTGTTGTATAAAAGTTCCTGAAGGTTCACTTTGGAGCACCTTGCATAGTTTAAAACTGGGAAACAAGCAGTCAGAGGTGAAATTCACTAATGACCTTTTCTGTTGCTGCCTTTTCACTTGGAAAAATGGTATTTAGAAAGTTTCTGCAGTTTTTTTCTCCCTTCTTCTGTTGCCTCCTCTGCAGAAATTCTGACGTTTCTTACAGTTATTACAGCAGCATGAACTCTTTCAAACCCTGCCCGTCTCCATCTTAACCATATAAGCAACAAGAGGTTGGAGGCAGGATGTGTATTTGTGCAGGTAAGCCTTATTTTCAGCAAATAATTTAAACCAATTATTTGTATGCAAATATTTTGTTAAAGCTGTGACCTGTTTAGTCTTTTATTTTATTTTATTTTTTCCCCTAAATCTTTGGGAGTCTGATTTTAAAATAGTGAGCAAAGGCTCAAATGATCCTCACAGTGATTAAGCCATTTTGTCATTTTTTTTCCCATTTTTTTTCTGCACGTCAATTGAAAAAAATAGCTGCTGATGAGATGCCATTTATTTCAGTTTTTGGTTGTTACGTTAGGCTTCACACTTCTTAAATTATTCACAAACGCTTTGAAGATCAGACAAAGCACGAACACTTCCACTATATAAAATTAAAAATGATTGGATTGACTGCGCAGAATTGTAAAGATGGTGTTTCCGACTCTATGATCTTTGATTTCATTCATTTAAAAACCTCTGCACTCGCAGCAGTTTGGCGGTTTTGCTGGAAATGAAACAGCTGAGATGGATTTCCTAATAAATTTGATCCAGTAAAAACATGCGAGGCTATGAAATCCCATGACCCTGATGATCCGTGCGCTTTTTCAATCAGCACCAACACAACGTCACATTTCCAGTTTGGCATTATATGCAGACTAATAACATTTCCAGCAGCCTCACATGACTAACCACTGATCAATTCCCATGTGTTGTGTAGAGATAATGCACGTTGTTTGGTTTGCACAGTCTTCCAGCAGGGGGGCAATATAACTAGTTCACATTTGCTTTGCAGCCGGATAATGAACCAAAACACAAAATGGAAGTCATACCACTTAAAAAATGCTTGGTTCTGTATATTCATTTTGCTCTGTAAACCGATGGATAAAAGGCAACAAAACTTGAATTAATAATTACCTGTTAGTTGGTTTATAATTCCGGCTAAAAGCTACCTCTTCTGTGGCAATTGCTTCAAGGTTAAGCTATGTTTAACACCTGAAAGCGCTTTTTTGAAAACCTTTTAAAGGTGAAAGTGACCCAGTTTTTTTTTGTGAAAATAGATCTTTTTTTTTTTTTTTTTTTTTTTTTTTTTTGCTGTCAGGACTATAAGCTTTAAAATGTCTGAATGCAAAGGTTATCACTGAAAAAACATCCATCAGATCTTTTTCCAAAGCCTCTGTTTCACCTGTTGACTGCAGATGGATGAGGTAGATAAGAGGTTTGGAAATGGATATTATTAAACAAGCCCCTCTTTTGTCAGAGGCCAAGCTCTCTGAGAAGCTTAAAAAAAAGAAAAGGCTAAATCAAAATTGGTAACAAAAAAAGATAATATGCTGGTCAAGTGTGAAGTGAATGAAAAGTCTTTTATTAAGTGAATCATTTCTGTTAAATTTAAGATTTTACCAATCATCTAACAAAAGGAATAATGTGTTTTTTGAGAAGCTTGTAAATTAATTTGAGGAAAATTAATGCATAGGTTGTGCACATGCAGGCTCGGTTTGATGAAAATCGTGTTTTTGGCGTTTGTAGCATTTGATGATAGAGGTAAAAAAAAAGTTACAATTGCATTTTTGGGCGTTTTTAATCAAATCATTGTATGTGAATCAGGAGCAGACGGAAAATTTTAGCGGGCCACAAGCTCCCTGCTTAGCTTAACCCTGGAGAACCCACTGGGTCAAATTTGGCCCTCATTTTTTACATATTGTTTTTGATTTTGATTTTTTTGTTTATAAATTTTTTGGGTGCTGGTAATGACTGTTTACCGAATTGAACAAACAAAAACCAAATTTCTTCGGTTAACTTTAAAAGGCCTGAAGATAATTGTTGTTGGGTTCTCAAGGCTTAAAGAGCAACAGGATGGGGAGGGGGGGTGGGGTTGTTTCGCGCCACGGTCCAACCGACAACTCAGAGGTGAATTTCTATTGAACTACTGCCGCAGTGCAGAAACTATTGTCTAGAAAATGTTAGTTTTTGCGGGAGGGTGGGGGTTGTCTAAAAACGATATAATCATAATTAAAAGACCACTGGGAACGCTTTTACAATAGATCAAAAGATGATCATAGCGGGACTTGAAACTTCATACCATCAAAGGAAAAAAATCTAAGTGTGTGTTAAACAGCACACACACCTTTTTTAAATTCTCCCCATTAAAGCTAATGCTGGGTATACCTGTTTAAAATGCAGTTAATAATTTATCATAAGCAAGTGTCAGAACCTTTTTTAGAATCAGACATTTTGTCAGTTTGCGTTTCTAAAGGCATTCAAGTGTGTGTTAACACGGTGTCAGAGTCAAAGAAGTAATGGTCCAAACAAATCCATCAGTCCATAATAAAAAATTTAACTTGTGAGTGGAAATGGTGACAGCCAGACAGTTGAGTGTAACAAAGAACTAAACCAAGAAAGATTCTTCAGCTGTTGTGGCTAGCTCTTCATCAGAAGACAGGTTGCTCTTTCGTTACAAAGGAAGATGGAGGAGTGAGACCCAGTATTGGTTATTGTAGTCTTAATTAAATTAATGTCAGAAATTCTTAACCATTTTCTCTCGCTTTTGAATTACTTTAATGGGTTAGAATTTTCACCAAACTGGATTTACAGCACAACTATATTTGTATCCGCCTCCAGGAGAGTGAGGAATGGAAGACAACAACCTCTAACAACCTTGAAAAAAGGTTACAGACAAGTTTCCACACCATTCCATTCATTAAAGTTCAGACAAACACGGCTTCATATAGAATTCTAAAGAAGATCAAGGCTTTCATGGACTCAAGATTAACATCTGCTCTGGTACTGTCCAACTCTGATGGGTTGGACTGTAGTGAAGGTGGTCAGACTGCGGACCAGACACCATGCTGTCTGACAAGCTAAAAGTAACTTGCTTTTTCAACTTTCTTTTACAAACGCAATTACTGTATTGAGACCAAAAGCTTCTGGCCACCAAGTTGGCTGTGGAGAAGTGTATTCATTTGCTGCATAACCTTTTAAAGTGTTTTATGGAGTATAAAAAATTGAAGAACCTCAGGTCAGACCAACTGAAAGCATTATGCTATTCCACTATGACTTTAAATCAGGGGTGTCAAACTCCTGCTGGTTTTCCAGAAATCCTGCCTTATGTGCTACTGATTACCTGGTTTAGGAGTGGTCAATGGCAGGCTGTTGGACACCAGCCGTTGAGACCTGATTTAGATGGTCTTCTTTTGGCCTGTCTTACAAATATTTCACCTTGAATAAAATATGTTTTTAATCTCATTAAGAAAGAAGTCCTGATTTTTTAAATCCAGACCTTCCTTACATCTCTGCTTCCCCATTGACCCAAGATCTTAAATGATTAACCCCTACAAAGTCGACATTTAATCCTAATTAGTAACCAGTCTGCTCCTGATTCACAACGATTTGAGTAAAATAGTCAGTTATGCCAGTTTAATATTCATTTTCGTTTTATATTTCCTCAATAGTCAGAAAAATGCGACAAGAACATATAAAAACACACCAAAAAAACCACAATTGTTATCAGAGCGGGTCTTCCAGCAGCTTTCTATTTTTTTTACTCTTGCTTTAGTCACTATCTAGACAACAACTTTTTACTTATAAATAAAAGTAACACTGCTCTGCCTTAATAACTTTCTGATGCTTTACCCACCTGACTTAATCATTGCACACACCAAAGGATTTTGTAATCATTAAGTCAAAAGGTGATGGAAAACAAGAGCCAGGTTCCTGTGGGGCTGTCAGAAGCAGACTATTAGCCTCTGCTGGCTAACCAGCCAGACATTGCCGCTGCTAACAAACCCCAGAAGAAGGCAGTGGCAGCGGATGTGGCAATCTCGAGTAACACCAAGATCAAAATGATGTGCAAAGCCAGTCTAACAGTGGCAGTCATGGTAATCTGAGCTCCTGGGGGCAAAGTAGCAGTGAAGATACTGGGAAGAGCCATCAGCTTCAGGAAGCGCATGAGCTTAATACAGGCAAACATCAGCTGAGGCACTGATAATGGCTGACAGAAGGGCTTGTGTTTGTATTACAGTCTATTTGTATCATGCTTACAAGTTAGCACGAGTCCCAAAGGCAAAGAAAGGTCTGCAACCTTCACTCCACTAAAGAGAACAGGAGTCATTGTAATATCTGCAAATATATTCTAATACTTTTCAAAATACTACCAGTTCATGTTTTATTAAAGATGTTTGGAGCTCACTGGTTCTAACAGTATAGTTTATAGCACCACAGACATCGCAACATTTTTAGACTTTTTCTTTTTAAGCATTGTAAAATAACTGTCAGTTATACTTTTATTTAGGAATTTCTCCTCGTTGTATTAGGTCTACCTTTTTGCTTGGGTCTCAAGAATAGTAAAGTTCGTTGTTTTTTCCTCTGTGCAGCACCAGTGCAAAAATTCTCTTTATGAGTTATTTCAAAGGCACATAATTGAGGCTAAAATAGAAGAATTTAACAGCTGTCAGATTGCAATAGCAGCAAAGAAGTGAGGGATCGCAGGGATAAGTGTGACAGCATCAGTACTGCTGGACAGACAAACAGCGGGAACAAATGCGTACATCGAGCTTGGCGCACGCTTCTTTTATCCCATGCAGTGTGTCATGTTGTCATGAAAAACATCCCACTCTGAATTTAGAGAGCCTCAGGTCCTGTTGAGCTTTTCTTACTGCTCTCTGTTATGTCTTTCATGACAGAAGCAGCTAAAAACACATGGATCTGTGAAACAGGATTTAAAGCATTGTGGGAAAAACTGAGATAAAAATTGCTTACCAAAAACAAAACAAAAATCAGTGTAACAAGAATAGAAATTAAAACACCTTTTAAATTTCATGATATTAAATTATTTTTGTAAATTTAATCACATAATTCACAAATTAAAATCCCCTTTGTTCACTGATTTTTTTGCACTAATAATCTTCTGTAGGGGTTACACATCTAAGTTTTCCTTAAACGGGCCAACATCCATCCTGTTTTTTGTTCTGCATCTGCTGTAAATCTGCCGTCACGATACAAACTTGAAGGCAGAGCAGATGTATGCATATGGCTCATTTCAGCTGCAAAATAGCTAAAATTCTCATGAGACAATGAAACAACACAGATGCAAAAGATATGAAAACCAGCTTGATCAAAGAGACAAATGGAAGCCGAGATAAGAGCAGACACATAAAACAGAGTTCAATGAGCAGATTTAAATGATATTAAAAAAAAGGTAACAAAATTCAGAAATGTTTTTCGTTTTCTGAAGTAATGAGTATCATGGTTGACCCGGAGTTTTCTTTGAGTTTATTTGCGGCACAGAAAAAAATAAATGCTGCTTGATCTTGTTTCTTTTTAACTCTAGGAAAAAAGGAGACCATGAAGATCAGAGAAGTCTGAGTGGTTCATAATTTAGCAAAATACGGTTATGGACCTCAGCCTTTAAACCAATCACGACTTCACAGACCAAGTGGATTTGGAGGATTTTTTTCTGACTGACAGAAATGCAAAACAGGCTATAGGGCTGAACTGAATCCATTCTCTCAGTCATGGTTTTCTTCCAGCTTTATAGGGAGCCTTTGTTTTATTGTTATTACTTGAGGTAATATTGTAGACATTTATACACTGGACCAATATTCTCTGATGTCACCCGTAGGATTGTGAACAGCGGAAATGAACCCTGAAGTGGGTCAGCCATATTAATTAAAGTTTACTCCGCCCAACTTGACAACTTTTCAAAATTGTTCATCAGGGATGAAAAGTTTTGCTTCTTCCACAAAGAAAAAAAAGTGCTCCTCAAAAATGCACAAAATTGAGTTCTAGTAAACATTAAACAGCTCATCCAACCCCAGTTGTCATAAATGGAAGCCTGCTCCCAGTGGTTCTTGAAGGAACTGCAACATTTAGTAGTTTTGAAACGAGAAAACGGAATGTGGAGGATTGAATAATATTTAGAAAACGTTATAGTGTCGTTTAAAAAAAGATTTTAGCTATGATTTTACAAATTGAATGGGTGGGCCTCCATCTCCCTGCTCCGCTCCATTCTGATGCTTCCACTTGTAGACGTCTGGATCCAGCTACAAGCTTTTTCCAACAGCATTTTTGTCTGCTCCTGATTCACAGCAATTTGAATAAAGACATACACAAAAATGCAATTTTAAGATCAATATTCTTTATAAATGTCCATCCTAAAAAAAATGCTACAAGAACATGTTAAACACCAAAAACCTGAAGATGGAGGATTGTTTTTTTTAAACCAACATGTAGAGATTGTTCTTTTCTTAAAGCAGCTTAATCACTAGAAGTTGCAACATATGTTCCAGTCAAACACAACATATATCTGCCTTTGTAATCTCAGTTTAGCACAGTAAAGTTTTTTTTGGGTGTTAGGAGTTTCCCTTTCTTGTGTCAGCAGATCTACTTCCGCACCACTTAGATGTCCTTCATCTAACTATCTCATAAAATATTAGGTATCTTAATGACACACAAGTGTGTGTACACTTTTAATGGCAGCTGAGCATTAGCATTATTTTATTATTCATGCTTTTTACGTAACCTTTACGTAACCATGGGACCTGTGCGCAACTCCATGCACGTGTTTGTGCGCAGGGGTGTGTGTGTGTGTAGTTCTTTCCTCTGTAGTTTCCCTCATTATGAGAAAGCGCTTTAATGTTTGTCTCCCAGTGGAGAGGGGAAGGCAGTGTGAAACTGTTATTGCAGAGAGAGCGGGAGGAAAAATCTAATAGAGGCAGCCAGACAGACACTGCTGCTTATGCGGTATGATCTCTCAGATGATGACATAGGTATTTGCTTCGCCAGCAGCCAAGCAGGCACCTTCTCCGTCTGCCTGTGTGACCTCAGCAATATAGTTGCCGATGAAAGAAGAAAGATTGGGGTGTTCTACTTAAAGCGATAATTTGGATCAAGTGGTTGATGGGAGGGAAGGAGGCGGGGAAGACTGAGAGAGGTTGTGAGGACACGGTCCGCTTCCATCAGAGTCAGACAGTGCATAAGAATGACTGAAGAGGCCTCAGGAATGTGTGCGCTTGATATTTGTGTGCGAGCAGCATGGGCACGCTCTGTTGGTCACTGATAACCCCACAGCACAACTGTCACAGTCATGCTTTCACTCACAACCCCAGCAGTGTGCATGCTCCCCGTGTCTGCATAGATGTGTCCATCTGCGTCCCCGTGTCACTGTCTGCCCGCCTCGGCGTTGACCCACCACCTTCCCCGATACCTCTCTGGCATCTGAGGCCGCGAGTTAAAAAACACAAGCTTCTGGAGCCTGCAGATTCTGATAAAACTGTGTCTCACAGCCGTGAGGACGCTCGTGGTCATTACTGCTGCACAGCAACTGAGCAGCCAGCTGGAGTGCCAGCAGGTGTCTTCGTGGGCTGGCATTGAACCAAAGCAGAGAAGAGAAATTGGTGGAAACTTTTGCTACTCACTCGTGAACCTGCAATGGAACATGTACACACACATCTCCATATTCTTTTGAGTGTTTTTCGGCACAAACAAGAGGCCTCTTTACAAATACCACTATTACACATTTAATGAATAAAGCTCCAGCTGCCTGAGGTTCTCATTAAAATAAATGTTTTGCCCTGAGCCTGAAGACAGAGTTGACATGGATTATACTTTTAATACGCACTAGCTGAGGTACAAACCGTTCCTTTTTATTTTTGCAAAGACTTGTACTTTTTTAATAATTCACTAGGGGTATAATAATTTCATGATTCATCAAGCGGTCACACTGACATCACATTAAAATCCTTCCACAAACCAATAATTTACCAAACTTACCCTAATATAAGGTTCAAACCGAAGGTTTTTCAATAAAGGTTACACACTACTCATAAATAACTGATTCTGTTGCAGTTTATCTGTTTCTGCCGCAAAAAAACTTAATGAAAACGTTTTTTTTTTATATCTAATCAAGTCTTGAAAAAAGTTCCAATCAACATCAAGCATGAAGTCATGTAAACGAGACCTTTTCAACAGAAACACACACAAAGAGACTTATTCTTTCCAACTTTTCAATGGATTTAATAGCAGAATGGTATTTTACAAGTTTTTTAGCAAACTTAAATAGTTTAACGGTAATTTCATTCAAATAGCCATCTCACAATTCTAAAAGTGACCTTGAGCAAATAAACTTTTTCAAGCTGATAACTTTTCTACAAACATGTTTTTTTTTAACACTAGTCAACTTCTTGACCTTAAATATTTGCAGATGAGTTGCCACTCACCAAATAAAAATAATACCCATAGTACATTAGTTGGAAACTTCTTATTTTCATATTTCTTTTAAGGCAGCACCATGCATCAAGCCTTTTTTGTTGATTTATTTTAATATAACAATTAGAATTTACATAGATGCTTCAAATCTTGGTGTGTGAAATCTTGAATTTGACACAAAGTGTATCTTTAAAATGTAAAAGTAATGTACTGAAGGTTATGTTTTAGGTTATGTTTTGAAACACAAATTTAAGGATGTTTACATTTAAAATAAAAAATGTAGAAACACTGATATTTCCAGCTTTTATTGAAAAGTACATAGACCAATATCTTGTTACACTCTGAAATGAAAATATAGTACAAATAAGCAACTGAACACGCAATTGGGTGTCCTGTAATTCAAAAAGTTGTTTCTTTTTACAGCTTGATCACCTGAAAACAGTCGCTTGTTTGGTTACTGCAGGTAGTTATCTGCTGCCTTGTTTTGCTTTTTCATCCAGTCTATCTCAAATCAGCTCAGTAGAGTTCAAAGTGGGAGACTGTGCTGACCACTTCATGCTTTCAGGTAACGATTTGAATGTCCTCAAGTAGTTATGGGAAATGTAGAAAAAATGTGTTTGGGTCATATTGTTATAGGACCAACTAGACTAGAGCTCTCAGGTGAGTTTTTTACCAGCCAAATCCAGCAAGAGCTGCAGTCCCACTTCACAGTTAAGAAAAATATACTTTGTTTTTGTTTGTATTAAGCCATTTATTTATAAAACGTTGCCTTTAAATATTACAATAATTGAGTTATAAATGTGTTATATTTTTCTATTTATGACAATGTTAACTTCTTTGACCTTTGACACCAGCATAAGTTCCTTTCAAAATAAAATACACCCCACAACAAATAAGATCCTCCTGCTGCAGGAGATTTACTTGAATTAAAAGTGCAAAAAAAGTTAAATGTGGCATTTTGCGCCTTTATTCTTTTTCTTCTATTATTATTCCATTTGACAACATAAGTGAATAATCCAATTTTAAATAAAAAAATCTGTTTACATAAAAATGCCATTTATAATTTTCCTCTCAACAGATACTGTTGTGTGGCAGAAGATGTGTCCTTTGGGCTAATACTAATAATAAACCACTCTGGTAGTAGATAAAACCTTTTTCATGTTAAAATTATGTTGTGTTATTATGTTAAAAATCTAAATCTAAATGCCAAAACTTAAAGGAGCCTCAGGTTGCCGACCTTGGAACTAGACGCATTACAGAGAGAATTGCACACTACTTCTATTTGTAAGATGCCGCTCAACTAAATTTCGCAATGGTTTAGTACCTGAACTGCTTTTAAGACAGAGAAGATTTTAGGTACTCAAGAAAAGTTTAAATACCTGTAGGACTGACTTTTAAGGTGTATTTTAGTACTCTTACATTTTTAAACTTAAAAAAATGGTCACATTTGTACCATTTAAAGCTATACACTGGATTTTACCACCTTAAATTGGACTAAACAACTTAAAATACTAGGGTTATCTAAGAATTTTGACCAGTTGTTTGAATAACGATATTTCACCTTTTGTAGGTGAAATAAAGCTGTCAGTCACAAACAAACCTAAAGACTTCAAAATAGATGAAAGCAACAAATGTGGTTATTCCCAAAATCCCTCTACAATCAAAGAAACAATTCAACAAGAAACAGACACTTTCCCTTTTTTGTGCAACTGAGGGACTGTTTGCATAGTTTATTAGAGGTTACTATTCACCTGAAGTTTTACTCAGACAAAGTCAAACTGTTTACTTTGGCAGAAGAGGATCAGAAGTAAAAGGTTTGATAGCTCAATGGGCACAAAACCCTATGCCTCCAGTGGCTTACATAAAGCCTCATTCTCACACTGATGGGGGAATGGGTAGAAGAAAAGCAGTGTTTGTGGAGCACCAAGCTAAATAATCGCAGATCATTTACTATTTAAAAGACAGCCACCATAAGGTGATCCATCCAAGCAATGACATTGAACTACCTAAAATAGTTTAAAACATATTTTTTAACTGATTCACAGGTAATTGTCAAGTGGCTAAGAAAATTCAAAAACTGAACACATTCTCTTGAAATTGGTCAGGAAAAAGGAAAGAAAATCTACTGATATATGTGGGGGGGGGGAAAGAAAAGCAACCAGACCTTCAGAAACAACCTTGACAACCAGTAGTTAAGACCACTCCATAGGATTACAAAAGACTCTTTCATCTTTGAGTCAAAGCATCAAGAAACGAGCATCCGTTCGAAATCTCCTCGCAATTTTTCAAATAAAATCAAGCAAAGTTGAGAAGAAAGTATTTGCTTTAGGGCTTTTATCTCTGTAGGTTGAAAGAAAAGCCAAAGTCTATTCAGACGTCAGAAATATTATTATTATTATGTTTTTCTACCAGCCATGCTTTGCACATTTTTGCAACCAATCTAGACACAAAAACTACACTACTGTTGTTTTTACTGTATTTTTTTTTACTAGTTTTCCCTTAATCAAAAGCATCTGGAAATTGAACTAAACTAACTAAACTAACTTGAATTAAAGGACAAAAAGAAAAAAAGAGCTTGTGGGAAAATAATTTCCGTTACTTAAAGACCCGCACCAATAAAAATCAGGTTTTATGTGTTTTTAACTTGTGATTCTTGGCATTTTTGGCATGCTGGTGGACACATATAAAAAAATTAAGCTCACAATAGACCTTCTTTATTCACATCGTTGTGAATCAGGAGCAGATGAAAAAATGCTGTCTCAAAAAGCTTGTAGTTGTTGCACAAAATCTACATTCTGCAGAAAACTGCAGTTTTGCGCAGCTGTTTTGGCTAATAACAACACAATCAGAATCAACAGACCACTGGGAACGCTTTTAAAATGGATCAAAAGATGATTGGAGTTGGACTTTATTTTGGCTCGTTTGATTAATGTCTGCAGTTCAATTTCCTCATTTGCCTCTGTGGCTCCATCTTTGTTTAATGTATGTATTTTTCTGGACAGAAGATAAAGAATTGTGTTGTAAACTTATACAAATTTGAATGTAATCAAATTATCTTAAAAAACAACTATCTAAATGTGCCTGCACTGAACACATGTTTGCAAAAGCAGACTGTCTCTCTGCAGACAATCCTTTGTTTTTTCTGGGCTGATAGGATTAGTCACACCTCTTTTCTCATAAATTACGAATCAGTTTTATTCCCAGAGGTGCTCTCTCGTGTTCACAGGCCGGGTGACAATGCATCGAAATGTTTGCAACAGTTCACTGATTGCCAAAGAGCCTGCCAGGTCAGAGGCAGCAGCACAGCCAGAAAGATCCATTTTGCCCCTCTGTTAGTGGTCAGTGCGCTGCAGGACTGATTGTCAGAAAACGGCAAGACATTTCTCAGCCTCAATAGCTGCCAACTTACAAATTGCTCCCTGTAGTCCAAAACGGATGCAAGGTCAATTTGGAGGATCAAAAAGGCTTTGTGGCACCGTGCCCCTGTAATTTTGCGGTTGTGGATCTGTTTCCAGATCTGTGCAGAGTGTTATCCTACACACCTCAGCTGCATCTCCTCACATCTGCACTGGCTCCATATGTGACACGTCCACATGCAAGCAATGGTTTTTATCCAAAAGTTTAAAACAAAGGAAAGAAAAAAGCTGCTCATTTACTTCACTCAGGATGGAATTATGGGAAAACATGATTTGACATGGCTTCGTTTTCTCTTTGGCTTTTCCTCTGCTGCTCTTCAAATAGGATTTAGCCTATTTGTCGATTATAAATGATGCAGCTAGAAGGGAGCATTATTTTGAAGAGTGTGGGAAGGCAGGTGTCAAAACTAACAGAAGCTGAAATGCCTTTAGAAGTCCCATTTTTGGCTCAGATGTAAAGTCTGTAATTCTTCTTGTAGAAGTGCCGTACAATCAAATGTGGGGGAGGAGCTGTATATTGATATTATATTCTGAGAGAAGATTTTGTGTCTCACTTTGCCGATAATGATACAGTAGGGTTGTGCTTATTTTGGATACACTCTAAAAAAAATACACTGGGCCAACTTAAAAAAATTGAGGTAACAATTTGCATGGATCTTTTTAAGTTTTCCCAACTCTAGTTAATATTGAGTAAATTTTCTCTGACTTTTTAAGTTTGATTAACTCAATTTTTTTAGTCCTACAAACACAAATTATTTTTTATTTTTAAGTTAAAGCTTTTGGTGAATTTAAGTCAGCAAATTATTGTATTTAAGCTACTTCAACGTATTTGTTTTGCTAAACTTTTACTCAAAAAAGTCCATGCAAATTGTTACCTCAATTCTTTCAGCACTGTGGACTTAATTACATCAGTTGAGACAACTTCACCAGTCTAGTTTCTTGCTTCAATTGTTTATTATAAAAAACAAACATTATTGAACATAAATCTTTTTTTCCAATATGTCACAAAATTAAGAAAAGATAATCCAACTTAAATAATCATTTTTCCTTGCTTCTCAGAAATTAAAGATTCCAAAAATTGTAAAAAGAAAAATGGTGGTGACCTTAACAATCTTTATTGTTCTGCTTTTTGTCAAAGTCAAAGAAATACTTCCTTGACAAATAAAACTGTCAAAAGTCAAACATAAAACGTTTTTGTTAGGCTTACTATTGAAACTGCTTAACTTTAACATTTGTTCAACCGCCAGCAGTTAAGGGTGTAGCTGCTTTATGCTCATCAACAAAAACTCAGCAGCACTGTAACAATTTTTAAAGCACAGGTGTAAAATTCAAGGCTAAACGGCTCATGTCCTGCTGGTTTTCCATGTTTCCTTGTTGCAATTTCTGATAATCACCTGGTCACGTGTGTTCAGCCAATTAGAGGCAGAAAAGAGAACATTGGCGGAAACAAAAAAACTTGAGGCTTTCACTTCCCAAATGTCTTCTTTTTTATCCTCACTCTTGTTGAACACACCAGACCAGGTAATCAGGAGATGATAACGCATAAAGATCTGGAAAACCAGCAGGACGTCGGCCCTCCAGGTATGAAGTTTCACACCCCTTTTTAGAACACTTACTAACAAGTAGTTTTTCACCCTTTTTACATCAGAAGTTTATTTTTCAAAGACATTACCTTTGGACTTGCTTTCAGGGCATCAAGCTCAAAGAATACTTTCTGAAAGACCTCCAAGGTGTTCTTTAGTCCTTTTGGGTAACTGATGTTGAGGGCATATATCAGTCCCATAAGTAAAGCACAGGCTCTGGGTACATCCAGGTCTCCAAGGACTTGTGTTCCCTCGATCACAATTCCTGCATGAACTGGTGTAGTCCCTCTTGTGATGACAATTTTCAGGACTTCCCCAGTGATGTCAGCATCTTGATCCTAAAATAATGTAAAATATATTGACAATGTTTGAAGTCCAAAAAAATGGGATCAAAAGTGTCTTGTTAGTCCTCTACCTACCACCAGTTCTTTGAAAAGATCTTCCTCCTTTTCATTAAGGTAGACCACCAAGGAACGAATTGCAGCCTCCCTTTTCATTTCAATGGAATGATCCTGTAGAGAGAATGAGGAAAACTTGATATGTGTTTGAACCGATTGAAACTTAAGCATTGTCAAGTGGCAACTAACGTGTTTATACCTCTTCCAGCATATTCTTAATCCGCTGAATGTCCATTTTTGTGGCTCCTCCTCTTGTGGAAACCAGGGACATTATTTTTGAAGAGTAATGGTCTAGCTTTGACATGAACGTTGCCTCAAGATGAATAGTGGTGATGCGTTTAAATTCTTCATTAATCTGTTTAGAAATAAGTCAAAAATAAAAGGTCACAATTCACTTTTGTACATTCAACCATACATTAAATGTTTTAAGGAAAATATTTACCTGAGCAGCACTAAATAGAGCAGGCCATCTGTCTCTGACATCACTGACTGGTGGTTCCAGGTTAACAACTTCTTGCCTTCGGATGGAAAATGTTTTTGCCATTTTTGTGTTGATAACTTGTGAGTTGTTTCTCTTTTTCACTTCGTTCAGTAGCTCCACTCTTTCTTGTTCTAAACTGCTCTCAGTTTCTCCTTGGGGATAAGGAGGTAAATAATTGACCTCTGCCTTCCGCGGCTTCTTGATGTTCTTTGCAGGTGCTCTGTCATGTGGTCGCTTCTTTCTGAGAGAGTTCACCTCAAGCTCAGGGCATCCAAGCCCCCTCAGTTTAGACCTATAGTTACCCATTTTATATTTCAATCTTTGTTGCCATCCATAGCATCCATTATATGACCCGGGTTCCTTAAGGCAGGGATGCTTCTGAATCAGTGCCTCAGCAACATCTGACAACTGTGCACTTGTTGGGTAGGCTACATAGTGAAAGATGCTTTCAGCCAGTTTTTCAAGAATATCTTGAAGGATTCTAGTGAAGTTGAGTTGAATTCCATCATTCTTGAAAGCTTCATTTCCTGAAGTAAGCACAATTTCTGTGTCATATGCAAAGTGGGGTATGGGAAATTCTTTAGGCCAAGGCTTTGAACGGTGAAAACTGTGCTCCGGGGATGACAAGATTATAGTGTCTTGGGATTCTGAAGAGCAGGTGCTGTTGCCTTCGTCGAATGTCTTTGAAACATTGGGAGAAAATGTTGTGGAATTGCTGCTGCTTTCTGATGCTTCTACCACGGAACTTTCCAATGCGGTAAAGGTCAGAGAAACTGTGGGAGGCTCAACGATGTAAGCCACCTTGATTGTATCCTTGTCTTTAATGGCAGTTGTTGAGGTAAGAGAAAAATATTCTTCTCCAAATTCAATATCTTTGTAAAGTAAGTTGAAGTCCTGATTAAGCTCAAAAGTCTTTCTCACCATCGACTTGAGTTCAGTAACAGTCTCAGGGATTCCATGAGGCAGGTCCAATTTGTGTATGTCATGGTCTCGAAGAATGATTCTGAGTTTGGCAGAATTTGACATTGCAGGATCTGTAAAACAGTGAGGATCATCTGTTTAATTCATTGTGCTTAAAGTTATATTGCCTAAAGGTTTGCCATTTCAAATGAACACTGTAGGAAGGGTATGTTCTTTTTTAGTTAGTTTTGTTTTGGGACTTAAGACAACAAAAACGTTATATTTCAGCCATCTTGTCTGTCATATGTTTATATGTATGTTAAACCATACATTTCTATGATCTCACCAATATTCAAGTAACCAGCAGCAAGGAGCCGGTTTGAAATGAATGTTTGGTCCTTTATGGTAAATCAATGAAGTGTTTCAAAGTGACCATGCACTTTCCTCCAACTTTGTATGACGCCATTGGGAAGACATCGGACAACTCACTGGGCTCAATTACTTTAATTTGTCTTTTGGGTTGAAGTTCAAAGCTTCTGAGATGTTCGAAAAACCAAGCTCTAAAACATTTAACAATGAATGCAACTCTTCCCTTTATTACAACTACCTGCATCAACTCCACAAAATCTGGCAGACAGCCTGTTGCACCATGTGCCAAGATCATTCCGGTGGAATATTTGGTCCCACTGCAGAACACTGTGTTTGCAACTTGGCAAGATGACTTGTCAGGGAATTTTTTTTGCACCGCTCTTCTTATGTCATCTCTCAGAACAGCGAACTCTACATTTGACATTTTTGTAACCTGGAGAGGTTGGTGGACAATGTTTCTGCCATTCAAATGATATGCAATCATCAACTGATGTTTCATTGCAAGGGAAAACAAGATGTTTCTAAAACTGTGTGTATGCCTGACGACACGTTTAAAGAAGCTGTGTTTTCCCTCGAAGCGCATAGTCCACAAAAAAACAAGTGGGCCAAAAGCTCTGATCATTTGTGGGTAATGCTCAAGAAAATGATGCTTCGGAATTAATTTTTCTGCAGGGAAAGCCTCCAAGAATCTGTGTCGATGTTCAGAAATCTTGCTTTCAAGGAAACAAATTGTTGACTCTGTATGAACGGAGGAAAGGACAAGTTCTACTATATCTTTAAGGTTGAGTAAGATCTGCCATGTTGGCTCACCCTCTGGTACTTGCTCTCCAATAATGAGAGGAAGCAGGCGAAGCAGGGCCCAATTTTCATGGGCATTCCCTCCAACTGTTTTTCTTGCAGCAAAGGTTGATGAGACTGGTTTTGGAGCATCTGTTTTATCTGCCCATCTATATGGGAATTCTTTAACTGATTTGTTCAGTTCTTCAAGAGTGAAATATTTAGCTTTTATTAAGGTATTTAAGCACAATGCTAGCTCTAAAGGCACAATACCTTCAAAAAGGTCATGTAGCACATCTGGAGGGTAACCAGACAAAACGTGAAAATGTTTTAGTTTTTCAGTTAGAGGGCACTGTCTCTTCACTCCACAACAGTGTGACAGATTTTGACTGTGTGCTGCCAGAATATGTTCCTTGTGTTCTTGTACTGTTCTAGGACAAAATGTTCCTGTCCTAACTTCACTTACTTGAAACAAAGGTCTTTCTCCAAGGCAAAATCTGCACACATGTGTACCCGAGAAGCTTTCAATGAATCCTCCAATGCTGTGGGCGCCAAGGTTATCTGCAACAACACAGAAAACAGTACCTTTGACTTGGACACCTAATGACGGGATGTAAAGCCCTTCTTCTTCTAGTATAGCAAGATCTTTCAGAAGTGGTTCTAACACTAAGTTATAGCCAAACTGTTTAATATCGTCTGCCTTACATAATATGGCTAAGTAGATTGATGTCAAAGAAGATCTTAACAAAGGTGGTACATTAGCCAAAACCCAATACACAGCAGTAATCTTGTGTTTCTTTCTTGAAGTTCCAATTGGATTACAGACTTCAAAATCATCCACATAGAGAATAAGTGAAATTGCTGGATTATTTTCTGACAGCAATTTATTGTTCTTAAAATTTGTGCCATCACGAAATGACTTGTAGTGATTTTCAGGTGTGTCATCTGCTTCATTTCCATGTTTGAGAAAATCTAGGATTTCTTTTTTCTTCAGAATTTCCTGTAATGACTTCAAGATAGGGATATATTGAAAACTTTTCTGCTCCCTGGCATCAAGTAAATACTCTATAGGTTCCACCATTGAAAAATGCTCTTTGAAATATTCTCTTCTTTTGTAAGAGGTAGACAGAGGACCATTACTTCTTAAAGCGAAGCTAATTGGATTGCTCTCACATAGATTTGTCACCAACTCAGAGATTAAGAAATCATCAACCTGACAATTGTGCTTCTTAAAGCTTGACTGCAAAACTTCTTTTAAAATGGGACCTGATGCTGAGGAAGAAATGAAGTGCAATTCTTCCACTAGCTCATTGATACAGTTTTGTGGTACATTGAATTTGCTTTCTAATTTCAACAACAGGTGGGACAGTTTCTTCTCGATCAAGTTAGGCAATTCTTCCGAATCATCATCTTTTGGAGCTTCTCTGAACTCGTCTTGAGCATCTTCTTCACAATCAGGATCATCCCCTTCCACCAAAGTTTTACCAGACTTGAGCAAAAGCTCAGGCTTGAAATCGTCCAGTGAATGAGGAGTGTGCTTTCGACTCTTGTGAGAGGCAAATGTTCCGTGAATGTTTGTTTTAAAAGAGCAATTTTCAAAAACACAAGAAACAGTTTCTTGTTTTTTTAAATGACGAGTTATGTGCTCAAAGTATTCTCTTTCTGTAGATATGGTGCTCAAAAAGCAGCATGGACACTTAAACGAGAAAACTTCAGTGAGCATAGTTTCTTTACGAGTTTCATGGTTTCGTGAAACGTGGGTTCGTAAACTGCCCCATGTTTTAAATGAACAATAACAATCCCAGTAGAGGCATGGAAGATATTCATCATGACCATGTCGGAGTCTATAGTGTTTCAAAAGATCAGTCTTTTTTGGTGTCCCAAATTTGCAAATTTTACATGTCCACTTCATTTTAAAGACTTTCACAAGTATGTCAAAAAATTACACTAACTGTAGTGCTTTTTCCAGATTTACATAAATATCACTGTTGATAGTTGGGATTTAGATGTTAAGAAAAAAATATAAGATATAAATATAAGAAAAAAACTGTTAACATTTTTATTTAAACTGTTTTACAAAAGAAACAAAAAACCTTAAAATAAAACTTGGAGCAGATTTTTAAATGCTAAACTATAATAATAATAAAAAGGGTATTTCAAACTAAAGGTGGGGTGACACGTAAAAACAGAACAATTTTTTAACTATTCAAGAATTATCCTTCTGGACACATTTTTTTTAAATAACTTTAGAAAATAATATTAAATACAACTACCACCTAACTGGAGTTCTAGTTTGAAGTAAACAGAACTTTTGCAGAACTTTTTTTTTTTTTAAAGTGAGTTAAGACCATAAACTTTCTTGCCAAATATATATGTATATCTGTTAATGAGGTTTTGTAGGAAAGGTGCGGGAAGAGCTGAACTACTTTATCGATAAATATTTCCGCTATTGGGCCGCTAAAAGTGAAAAATCTGATTAAAAAAATGATGTCAGATAATATTGCTGCTTGCTTGGAGAATAAATAAACCCTGTACTCAAATATTAACCTTCTATGACTTGTTATGAAGGTAATCTTAAGAGGAAACTAAATAACAGACAGTGAGGTAAAACGTTCAACACTTACAAAAATGTCTCTCCCCTAATAGGCAAAATAACACCAGAACTGGATAAATAACCCCACCGAGCTGTTCAATTTGCGCTACGAAGCAGACAAAGCCGTTAGTGTTTCTCCCGCCAGGAATATATTCAAACGCTAACGTTAACAGACGGAGGAAAAGTTACATGAAACTCGGCGAAAAAAGAATTTACATGTCAGAAAAAACGAGAAAAAGTCTGCGAGAAGCCGGCAGTTTATTCTTGCAGTTTATTCAGTTGAACTTGAGATCAAAATGACACCGTATACTTAGTTGTAGTCTTGTTAAAATAATAACGCAGCCTCCCGCTAGCTCCCAATGAAATTTAGTCCCCTAGCTAAAAGTCGACGTTAGCAAGAAGAAAACAATGCAGCTGTAGCTAGTTTTTTGTTCTCTTCCAGCACCTCTTGTGACACAGTTGAAAGATAATATTTCATTTGAAAAAGTTTTGCCAAAAACAAATGTTAACAATGAGCACTTACCAGAAAGCAAAGTCTTTCATGAGCTGCTCCGTGCGTGCTTGCCCCGTTTCTCCTCGAAGGCGTGGCCTGTCTTTCCGGTGTTGCCCCAGGTTTTTAAGTATGCTCAATGTACAATCAGGTTTTACCAACTTAATATGTTTTGTTTTTGAGTGAACACAAAATTTATGGTTAAAAATTCGCAAAATATAAAGTTTTTACAACTTTAAAACATTTTAAGTTCAACTTACTTCTTTAAATAAGTTAACAACTTACTATTATAACTTTATCAAGCAAACTTAAACAGTTTTGCTTAAAATGTTGTTTTATTTAAGTTCTACATACTAACCCCATGAATCATTTGTTAGAGTGTATAAAGTGTATATGTTATAAAATGAACCAGGTCTAGCCTATAAGTGCCTGGAGTGCACTGAGACAGGTTGAAACCAGATTTTATTTAAAAAAGATGGAAAAAATACTACACCAGACTCCGCCATGACTAATTTAAACAAGCTTAAAGTCAAGTGGGCATAAGAAAATGTCTGGATCTGGCAAAGACAAACTTAAACAAGAGTAAATCAACTGATATATAAATCTGTGAATCAGGAAAAGCTAATACAACTTTTAAAAAAAGAGGAAGGAAAAAAAGAAACATAATCAAATGTGTTCAAACAGTTACTGCTATGTTTTTGTAGTCTTTTTGTAAGATGTCAACCAGTCAGGTTTGACAATCACATGTGAGGCGTGAGGGGTATGTTTTCTTCTTTAAAGTCCTACAGCTAAAAATAGTTTTTTTGTTGTTTTTAACATGTTCTTGTGGCATTTTTTCTGATGATGGAGGGCATGTCTTAAGAAAATTTAGCTCAAAATTGCATTTCTGAGTTCTAATTGTTCTGAATCAGGAACAGACTAAAAACTGCGCGTTTGTGACATAAAAAATACGCCGGGCAGGCCACAAGGCCACATTCTGATGCATCTACCGGTACTTGCAGACAAATAGACCCATGTCCATCTTTGTTCTCCTCGTTCGAGCTGCTATTTGGATCAAAACTGCATGTCTGGACTGCTCCAATGTTGCTCCTCATTTTTGTCGCACCGCAATGGTAGAGCTTGTAAACATAGAGCTCTCAGCAATTGGGAGGATTGGGGGGGGCGTTGCTCTGAACCAATGGCCCCACGCACAACTCAGAGGTGAATTACTAATAAACTCTTGCCGCTCTGCAAAAAGCTATGTCCAAGAAAATCACAGGTTTTTAGATTTTGGCTAAAAACATCATAAATATAATTAAAAGTTTGTTGGGAACGCTTTCAAAATGGATCACAAGATGATCAAAGTGGGTCTTTAAATAGCATTTTTGTGGATTACCCTGAAAATTCTTCAATATAATTTGCTGTTAATGTAACCCATTGAATTGAAGTTCTGATAATGTGGCCTTTTCGTACTTATATGGGTCAGTTTTTTTTTTTTTAATTGCTTTTTTATGTCCATTTTCTGGGCTCGTCACATTCTTTTCGGGGTCACAGGGTTGCCGGAGCCTACCCCAGTTGCTGTTGAGCGAAGGTTGGGTCCACTCTGGACAGATCACCACTCTAGGGACACTTGAGAGTAGCTAAATAACCTTTAAAACATGTTTTTGTTTTGGTAGGAAGCATGAGTCCCCAGAGAAAACCAATGCATGCATAGGGAAAACATGCAAACTCCACACAGAAAGGTCCTAGCTGGGATTCGAACCCCTTCTCGCTTTGAGGCGAGAACACTAAATACGACGCCACCATTCAACCCTGCATTTTTATTTGAAGCAGATCATTATTTTATTAGTATGAAGATAAACTGATTTTCAAGTAAACATTCATAAAAAATATTCCACTCACATTTCATAATGATGTTTGTGTACATTTATTTTGCATTCTGGACTGCATCCCCCCAGAGTCCCTCAAGAGGAATCCGAGCAGCCCCTCTGATAGTCTAAGTCAGGTCGAAGGTCAAATCTACAGCTGAGGCAAACAAGACACTAAACATTGGACTCGCTTTTGATGATAACCAATGGCCATAATAATATTATGTTGGTCTTATGGGTTGAATTAAAACATGACTTCTGACTTACTTCCCGTTTTTGAGGAGGTGGGTCAAACACCAAAATAGTAATTTTTGTCTCAGGTGTGACGACTAATTTTAATGTCTGATGCCTCCTTTGAGTCTATAAGATTTCCCATCTGAACAATATTGTCTTTTAAAAAAGCTGCTTTTCGTTTTTATTGTATCAACAAAAATGTTTTATGCCCAAATCCGCTCAGTTCACACCTACTAAATGTAACCAAGCATCTCTTTGAAGTGGATTTAAATTCAGGAGGCGAGCCGATCTCCCACTTGACAGTCAAAAAACTTCTGTGACCTTCTAATGCAGATTTTTCTTTCATGTTTAATACGATAATGATTGCTTTCATTGTGGTTTCATTAAATTTATGGTGATTATTCCTTTATGTGTTTATTTTGTGTGTCCTGGAGCATAAAACAAACAAATTACAAAAATCCCCAAAATGCAAAAATCTCTTTTAAACATTTGATAAAATATGAGGCTGCACTGATTCCCCTCGCTTGATTTAAAATCCAATTAACTATGCACAAAAACCTTACACTCACCCTTTAGACAAAGCTGTGTGTCTCCGTGACAGACACACAAAGGCCCTTTCCTTTTCCAGCATGACAAGGCATCCACTGACAAAGTAAAAGTCCATTAGAAAGAGAAGGGGCCCTCCCAGTTTGCAGGGAGAGAAAAAGCAGACATCCCTGCAGAGCTCTGACCTCAACCCCATCAAACACCTTTAAGTTAAATTGGAGGAAAAACGGGCTGCAATGGCTGATCGTGCAACATCAGTGACCAGCCTCACTAATGATCTCAGCTAGCAGAAAGCAAATCCTCGCAGCCGGCATTCAAGATCTTAGACAGCCACTCAGAAAAGGGAAAATATTGTTAAATCCTCCAAGTGCTCAGAATTTCATTATTATTATTTTTTTAGAAAACAGTAATTATTTTGCTCAATTAAATTTTCTCAAGCCCACAAGCTTGATGTTCCATAATGATATAAATCTGGATTTTAGATCTGATGTTCTTGAATGTTGCAGTGGAAATCAAGCAGCAATTATTCTATTCTAAAGGGGTCAGCAGTCCTGCCAGTCACCTACAATTACAGCGACTAATTATAACCACCGAGCTGGTGTAGAACAATTTATGCAAGTGTGCAGACCTGAAAGAGCTTTTTCTGTTGCAGGTCTGGGAAAATAAAACTATACAATCTGAATATATCGAACAAAGAAAAACAGCCTCAGAACCACGAAGGTACAACAACTTGTTTTGTTTTATGCAGACATCTGTATAATGACGCAAAATCAATATCCCGTCACAACTGTGATGAATTTTGCGAAAGTGAACCAACAAACCAAGAAAGAAATCACAAATTAATTTGCCGCATGTGGAAGTGCAGACAAATGAATATCTAGAACCCAATGTAAACACATGCAGTTTGCTGTTTTCCTTCCTCCCTGCGATCAATAGTATAAATGATGATCACATCTGAACCAGCAATGATTAAGACTGTATTTAAAAACAACAGGGCAGCATTGGCATGAACAGATTTGAAGCAATTCCGCTTTAACACACAGAGCTGTACAATTTTCCCTCAGCTTAAATAATACAACAACTCTTTATTTGAGTCACTCGGGGTCAGAGGAAACAGGTTGTTATATGGCTTTCCATTAACTTTGTTTTCTGCCACAACAAACTCCAGAGGGAAATATTTGGCTCTTTAGCCTCTAAATGCACCACAGTTTGGACCAGCCAGCTGCTAACTGTGTCTTGCTGCCGTTTGGTGCTGAGCAAGTAATGAACGGAGGTGTCTGAAGTTTTAGCAAGGAAAACAGCAGACGTTTCTGTTTGATCTGTAAATTTAGCAGCGTACGCAGCGAGTGATGTCAATCAGATCAGTTGTTCGCCGGCTGCCAAGCCACCACCACAAATGTCATGTCTTTCTGCTCCACTGACTGTACAGCCCCCCGACCGACTCTAACCCGCTCTGATCAGAGGTAAATGAAGTTAATAAACTTATTTTATGCCAATACTGAAGATAAGTGAAGCTCCTCGGTTCTTCCTCGTGTGCGGGAAAGCAGGATGTACCTCTCACCCCTGGGTCTTCTCTTGTTAGACTCAAGAAAATGACATCAGTGCCATGGGTGAGCTTCCTCTGGAACTGCATCCCCACCAAAGTAACCAGGTTTTTTTCTCCAGCAGCAAGGTGTGAGGAGTCACGTCTTCACCTGTGCGGAAAAAAAAGAATAAATATATATAAAACAACGACAAGGAAACACAGAGGATATAATTTGTAAAAGTTTAAGATGTTTAAATAGGGCTTCAGGTGAAGCTGGAGCACTTTAATGACAGTGATCGTACTCTCAAAAGAACCGATTTTGATTTCTATGATTCAGAACAGGTTCAGCATCCACTCCTTTTCAAACTGAACTGTGTTCAGTTAAAGGATCACTTGGCATCAGGTTTGCCCTACAAGTAATTTACATCAAAGCAACAAAGCTTCTCTTTGGGGATCAGTAAAAGGAGTTCACTTCAGTTGATCCCATGAATAAAAGAGCACTTGAAAGCAATGTCCTCAATACTGAAAGCAATAACGCAGCTCCATAGGTCTACTAACAATTCCTATAAAAAAGACTGTAAAGGAATGATGGCAGATGTGGCCATGTAGTTTGTAACTGGCCAACCTAAAGCCAGTACTTCCCTTTCACGGGCATCTCTTTATACTCTGGATATGACCTTAAAAACAGAGACGTTTCTAGAAATGAGAACGGGGCAGAACAGAGGAGCCTGGCAGATGTTGGAGGATGCCCGTTGAGGCTGTGGAGGCTAAAACTGTCATGTTTACATGTTATTTAAAGAACCACTCTAACAAAAAATTGTGTTTTTAGTGCTTTTAACGTGTAAAATTGAATTTTTGAGTATTTCTTTATACAAATCGTTGTGAATAGGGAGCATATGTAAAAATGCTGTTTGAAAAAGCTTGCAGCAATAATGGGTCGCACAGTAGGTGGGTCACAAGCTCCTTGCTTCGCTCCATTCTGATGCACACTGAAACGGCAATGCAACAAGTGCTCAAGTGGTTACTTGGCTCCAAAAACTTTCCCTCATAAAGTGGCTTTAATCCGGAACTGTCGCCTTCTGTTTGTTAATAGTAGAATTCTCTTTTACAGCTTTTTTTTTTGTACATACTAAAAAGTAAACTGCAAAAACAACTGAAAACTGGATAGCACTTAAGGATCCACTCCAATCATCTTTTGATCAAGTTTAAAAGCATTCCCTGTGATCTGTTACTATAATTATGCCGTTTTTGGGGAATATTCAGAAAACCTGTGTGGTTTTTTTAGGACAGCTTCTACAGAGCGGCAGTAGTTTATTAGAAATGATCCTCAGAGTTGTGAGCGAAACAGCTGACATGAGTAACGCCGCTTCCCCTTCACCTCCCCTTAGTTGTACACTCAGAGCAGGGACCACTCTTTGTATTTTCTATGTCACAAATGAGCTCTTTTTCTGACTGCGTTTTTGGAAAAAAAATGCAATTTTAAGCTTAATCCATTATCAGAAAAATGCCACAAAAACATATTATAAAACACCAAAAACACAAGTTTCATCAGAGTGGCTCTTTAAGTATAACTAAATATGTTTTAAATCTTATAACAACAGCATAAATGTGTTCCTATGAAATGTTTGTGGATGTATAAAAGCTCCCAGCGTTGTTCCTTTACCAGCTGATTCAGTTTTTATCTGGAGTATTTTGTCTCCAGTATTTTGTGTCAGGCTAAATATAGTGTTACAATATTTCTCCCTTTGTTTCAGCTGAAGGGGACAAACTGCTGCGTCTCAATAAACCCACAAAAAAACGTTCACTGTGTCGAGTGGACTGCAAAGTGGAGCTCTGCCGTACTTTCTCCCACCTTCTGTTTATTCCTGTCTGACTGTGCACACAATAAAGAAAAGTGGTGGGCACAGTGTTGTCACGCGAACCTTAACCTACAACTGAGAGAGTGTTTAAGGATAAGGATCTGCTTCTCTCTATAGTCACCTTTTCTGGTCAAAGTCATACAAGAAAAAGGAAATTCGCTAAAATATCTGCCGACTGAGGGGGCGATGCTGTTATCTGAGGCTGCAGATTTGGCCTGAAGGTTTGAAGGTGGATGCCTGAGATGCTGTGGTCTCCCGTGGGTCAGCTCATGGTCTGTGTGGGCTGGTTATCTGATGACACCGTATAATCCCTCACAAGTGCCCCAATACGGTGTCTTGTTCAATGTTCAACTCTGAGGCTTCATGGTGGATTACACTAAGAAATAGGGTCAGTAACCTTTTAGCCGTTAAGCTCTGCAGTATGAGCTTTCAAGAAACATCTATTTTTTTTTTTTTGCTTTTAGAGGACTTGCTTTTCAAAACATTGCACATCCATTGAGAAACGCTGCTCTTCTTTGTGTCCATAAATGACAGACTATTAGTTAATAATTCCAAAACCCTCTTAAACACTTTCCCTTATTTATTTCATTTTGAGTGTGACTTAAATTTGAATATAATGGCTCTGTTCTCTTGCAGGAAATGATTTTTCTTCAAGTAAGTGCCAGTTGCATCCATTTGCATATTTTAGCTCTGCTCAAGGGGTCATGAAAGAAAAACTTAGACTTACAGCACTTTATAGCTTTTCCTGCACAGTCTGACAATTGCATGTTGACTATATATAGCTCATATCGCTGCTCAGGTACAGAATTTATCACTTTCTGCAACTGAAAAAAGTGACAGTTGTCAAAGATAAATTGAAAGGTTTTGAAAAAAGAATCAGATCTGTCTGTGGAGACTAAAAAAGGTCAATTTGACAAGAGATAGTTAATAAAGTCCACTAGTGATTTAGTGCTTATGTCTTCCTCTGTGCAAAAGTCAAGAAAGAAAACTCTAGAACATTGGAAAAAGAGTTTTCTTAAAAGCAGTAAAAGCCACCCGAGCCCAGGAAATAGCAGGCTCAAAGATAATTCATTATGACATTTTTCTTTTAGAAAAAAAGCCAGTTGTAATGGCTGTAAATGGACCTGGTCTTTAAATGCCCTCTCAGAAACCAAATGCAACTTACAACAAACCAGAAGGACAACAGAGGGTAATTCTTTTTACTCTAGGGGTTGAAGTACATTTGCAAATGATATTAACTGGAGCCATATGAGTTCATCAAGTTCCCACTGGGGCTTTCTTCCATAACCAATGCAATCACTAGTCACTTCTTTAATACTGTCATTTTTTTTATAACAATTGCATTGTGGGTAGATCTGATTTATTTTTATAAACACTTTTTAAATCTAAATTTGAGATCAAATTTGCACAAAGATGTGTTTTTAATCCATAAGAACCCCTGGTGTAATGAGTGTAACAGAAAAACATCAGAAATGTGTTCCGTGGTCCACTCGATATACTCCATGTAATTTTATTTCTAAGGAAAAATTCGTCTGGGCTCTTATAGGGTAAAAAACATTTGAACTTTGAACCCTTAGCTTCAGAAGAACACAACAGAGCATGTGCCAACAACTGTCAGACTATAACTACGTCCAGGTTTACCCTGTACTAATGCTATGTAACGCGTTCAAGAACAATCTGAATGCAAGGTCTTTATACGAAATTAGCATATGGTGTTCACGCTGGATTGTCACTACCCAATACTAGCACTTGAATACACAGTCCCATTCACCCATTCACACACTGGTGGTGGCTCTGCTGCCAAACACTGGCGCCAACCTTCCACCAGAGGCAAGGTGGGATTCAGTGTCTTGCCCAAGGACACTTCGACACATGGGCGTGCAAGGCGGGAATCGAACCTGCAATTCTTACAATCAGGGGTCGACCGCACCACGGCCACCCTGACTGGACGTGTGACCGTAGCATCACCCAACAGACTATCTAGTGCAGTACTATGTTTTGCTATGTTTTGTTTTTGTTGTTTTGCCAAATATGACATCACACATTGGCCAAAATATGAACACTTTGCAAGACTTTTTATGAATCCAATGTTTTCTGACAAATAAGAGCTTAGATGATTCATAAAAAATGTTTTTGAATTTTTTTTAAAATAACAAATCATTAAACTTAAATGCATTGTGGTCTATATTTGCTAATCTAGCAAGCATTACCCTGTCATGTCATACATTGACTTATATGTTTCTTTTTCCAGGTAAATGTTGATTTGATTTGAAATAAACTTGTTACTTACTTACTTACAGCAGACAGTAGTTAGTGAATTAAGACATAGACCAAGATTTGGCTCCATGACAGCCACCAACAAGCGCCACTACAACTGTGTAAAACACTGGCTTGAAATTATCCCTAAAGACACTGATATTTATGGGATCTCATACAATGTTTTCCCATGCCAAAAATATTAGGATGAACCTGAAGCATTTGCTGCAGTTCCAGATGAACACCTCACCCTGAGGATACCACCCGCCAAGAGTTTTTCTGCCCACCACCAGCAAACCAGCTTTACTTCAAAAGCATCCTGAAACACATGGTGTAGCTCCTGCTTAAATTCAAAAAGCTGAACTTGCAGAGGCCTCCTACTCCGCTGCCTCTACATCCAGCATGAATAGCATAAAATTCTGATGAAGAGGAAAGAAATGACCAACTCTCCTGCAAAGCCGACCCCCAGCACCTATACAGACCCCGCTGGAGTCAGCTTGACATGACAATGAGAACTTAAATTTCGCCTACAGACAAAACCATCAAAAACGTCCTCAGCAATCTGCATTTCAAAGAGATCTGACAATTTCTCATCTTTGGAAAATACACAAATCACAGCCAGATTTGAAATTTTTTGGTTCTGGCCTTTCCAAAACGGTGTATCGAAGGGAAACTTGAAAGACATCTAGCAGTTTAGAGCTTAGAGTCCACTGCTGATCAAATGCGCATCAAGTGTTTTTGCTGTTCAAAGACCCGCTCCAGTGGAAACACTCTGTGTTTTTGTTTTTTTTAACATGTTTAACAAAGCAAATCAGTCTTAAATTTTTATTACTGAGTGTTTCTTTATTCAAGTTGGTGTGAAAACGCTTGTAGGTGTGACTCGGAAGCTACTACAGTAAGCCGCCAGGTTCCTGCTCTGCTCCATTCTGATGCTTCCACTTGTAGCCAAATAGATTCACGCACGTCGTTTTCCCTCGTCTGAGCTAGTATCTGGGGGGTATTCCAGAAAGCAGGTTATGCTAGCTCCCACGATAAGTTTGAGGCTAAGGAAGTTGATAACCTCAGCTTTCAGTTCCAGAAATGGAGGTATGTTTCAGGGTATGTCAAGTTGCCATGGCAACTCATGCTCTGAACATAACCTGGTCCGGAGCAGGTTTAGTAGAAGCTTAGTTTGTTTACAGAGAGGTGAAGCAGCATGGCGTGTCCATTTGAAGATGATTTAGTGGATGAAAAAGCTCAGATAATACTTTTTCCACCATGAGAGGGTGATAAGACCACATATGGATGTTGGAAAGAGAAACTTTTTTACTTTGATCTAACTTAATTATTTGCTTCAGTTAAGATAAATCATTTTTTTGTTGGGTCACCTTAAAAATAACACGTAGTTTTCAGACAATTATTTTCCTTTGGTTCAAATTAATTCAATTAAGTAGGTGTAACTTTGATGCTGCTGTTAGATCGGCACCGCAAGGGATTCTGGGATATTATTCCCTTTGCCTGTCTGGACGGATTTGGGTTTAAGTGTGGGTTTTTTACAAAATGTGTTTAGTTGTATAGCTGTTTTACTGTGTTTCACCGTGTTTTGCTGAGCTATTTTGACCTACTATGCTTACGTCTTTGCACCATGAGTGAAAGTAAAGGAGAGGATGATGAGTTTATATAAAACCCCTACCACCTGACACTGTTATGACAGTGATGGGAAATTCTTTAATAAGTTTTTGCACTCCGTGCATTTTTCCCCCCGTTCTATTTATTGTTATAAAAATGAGCATATCTGCCGTCTCAAACTTAGACATATGAAAGTTCAAGAAATATAAGTAATTAAGATGGAAAAAAGATTGATGGAGTAATGTGACATTTAGTTAGATAAATACGTAAACTTGAGTTGTATAAACAATTATTGAGTTTGAATAAATTTAACTAAATTATTTATCAGCTGTGTTACTTTTTTGATGGACTTATAATCTTTATCCGCCGTCATTAAAATCTCAGACTCCGTCTCACTTCCGTCTCAAGTGTCGCGCTTTCTATTTTTTTCTCCACGCGTTTCCATGGTGACTCCAGAAATCGGCAATCTATTGAGAATGTCTTTATGTACCGTGCGTTAACCCAGGGTTACCAAGTCAAGCGTAATTACGCCAACTCATATCTGGTCTTTTGGAACCGACATACCCCGAGTAAGCAAGTTCAGGTGGATTTCAGCCAGAGTTCAGGCTCAAAGTCAGGCTAGTTTAAACATGCTTCCTGGAATACCCCCCAGGCTCAAAACCGTACGACTCTATAGCTCCAATATCAGTTTTATGGCACTGATAATGTTGGGAGAGCATGTAAACAGATAGATTTTGAGAATCAGGGGCAGGCTCACTTCGCCCCAACATCCCTGCCCACAACTAGGTGACAAATTTCTAATAAACTCCTGCCACTCTGCAAAAACTATGTCCTTGAAAACGACACAGGTTTTGTTCTTACATTTTGTCCAAAAATGCATAATCATAAAAGACCACTGGTGTTCCTTTTACAATAGATCGAAAGATGATTGGAGTGAGACTTGAATAAAAAAAAGAAAGAATAGGGTTCATAAACTAAATTTACCTCAACTATCTAACATATTTCATTATCTAACATTGATGTCAAATTAAGATTGTGTTTGTTTTTCTATTTTAAATATGGGTCCTTTTCTATAACAGGGAGAGAGTACTAATTTATTTAACACGCCCTCTCGTCGTCATGGCTGTCATTAGTATCTGAAATTAAATTAGTCGAAATCCTGCCACTTTTGTTTTAAAATAAGCTTCTTTCAACAACACATTTTTTGTTAATTTGCTTTTTTTGTTTTTTTTACAAACTTACTTATGGTAGACAATTGTATCAGTCCAATTAGTCCCTATAACTATTTAGCTAAATGGATCCTCCTAATACAACATTTGACATTCAACATCCTTTTGAAACACATCTGTATGCTGTTAACAGGCATCTGGACAAACTTTGCACTTCTGCTGATCATTAATTCATCAATTACTGATCATTAGAACCGCCTGGATAAAATTGACCTTTTAAAACCACCCCAAATCTATAGAACTTCTTTTCATTCATAGTTTTTTGGTCAAATACACGAAACCACATTTTCTCTGAGGTAAAATTTGCATAATTTTCACACCCTTGTAATTGGATGATGTTTAACATGTCTTAAATTACACGGAAAGAGGATTAAAAAGGAGAAATAACTTTTTAACATGCCTGACTAATTACTAACTGTGCTGCATTTTGTAACAGAGTTGTGGTTGTCCCTTTATGTTATGTCTATATTGAGTTCAAGGCAGGAAGAAACTCAGCTAAAGCGGTGGAGGTTAGATCTTCCTTCGACTGGCAGTATTTTAGGCTGCCTGCTCTGTGTTCCTCTGGAGGTGTGTGTTTTTTAAAGGAAGGCACAAGAAGCACTGCGAGCGTGAACAATCCTTTCAAAGGTGGCATTTTAGCTGTGTTGACTGCAGTGGGATACTTCTAAAAGAAACCACTTTCAGTCTGTGATAGGACTTCACACAGATGCATCCTGAGATGACGAAAGAGGCAATATGTATGAAAATGAGCAGAACAAAGTAGAGCTCAGATAGAGAGCTGCATTGCTACAGTATTTTACAGTATGGGTTGCTTCTCACTGAGTCTTATGGTGTCTTTTCTGCAGCAGGAGGAACAATTCAGATAGAATCATGGACAAGACACACATGTATGGATCTGTGTTCAGTCGAGAAAAACAAAACCCAACATTAATGGAATCACCAAATATCCATTTTTTTTCATGCATTTGTGTTTCCCACCATCTGTCATCCCTATGTGGATGTTCTGTTTTACCATGTGAACCTTTTTGTTCTTGTTAGAATGTAATTTTCAGTTTTTTTGCTTTGCTCCACGTTCATAAGCATTCTCCTGCAGTCATTCCTTGCATTTGCTGCTCATTTAGTGCCACTTCACGGTCTGCTTGTCCTGACATTGTTTCTCTTCAGTCAGTATCTTGTTCTCATTTGTCATGTCTTTCAGGATTTCTGAGGTCAGTTTGCATCTGTCTATGCAAGCTTTGAGGCTATTTCTCATCATTTTTCAGGAATTGTTTAGCGTCCACCTGTGTTGTCTTGCAGCAAACATAGGACATCCTTATGTTTGACTGTGATCTTTGAGGAAAAATCTTTTCTTTCTTAGAGCACTTTCTGGCATTGTTGTTGTTGCTGCAGGTTCTTCGTCTCACTGGTTTCTTTGAACTAGTTTATTTCTCTTTTGATTATTTCGTTGTCCTTTCCTGGTGACCTTTTCTTGAGTCAGTGAAGTATCACATTCATTAAGTTTCTCCAAATCCAAACCAGCTCTTCTGTCAGCAGAGACGTGATCTGCTCTCGGCCTTTTTAGGATTCCTTTCTGTGCTTTGTTGATATCTCATTGTTTTGGGAATTATTGATTTTCTTCAGGTTTTTTTTTAATTAATCCCAGGCTTTCTTCAGTTTGTGTTAGCTTGCATTTAAAGTTCTTTGCTTTTTATGTGACTGGTGTTTCCTGAAACATCCAAAATGTTGCTTTACTCAAAAAGTTATTCTCTCTCTCTCTCTCTCTCTTATTGTTTTGTTTAAAAGTACTTTTTTTTCTATGTCTATCCCAAAAAGATAGGCACATTTTTATTTTTCTCTTTTGCCATTTAGAAAATTCGAAAACATTTTTTTTTATTATTTAAAATGTTTACATGCTGTACTTTTCTGTCATAAGAAAAAAGCTGTGCTCAAAAGCGTTCTGTGACTTCACAGGTTATGTTAAAATAGTCACACAACAAAAGAAGAAAAGAAAGAAAAACGCTTTCCCAGCAGCTTTTTTCTCTTTTTTTTGTATTCTTTTCTTTTCAGCGCAAGACAAAAACACAGCAAAGGTAAAACAAGGTCATTGTAAAATAACAGTCTTCAGGAAAGAGGTACAGCATCAAAAAAATGTTACAAGTAAAAAAACTTAAAGTATGCATTAAATAATTACTTTTTTATATAATTAAAGTTGCTTCAAAGACCCACTCCTATAATTTTCGATCCATTTTAAAAGCATTCCTATTGTTTTTTGATTTATAATTATGCTGTATTTAGCCAAAACCAAAAAATTTTTTGTTTTATAAATCAGTGTTTTTCAACCTATTTTTAGCCAAGGTACTATTTTTCCTTGACAAAAATCCTGCAGCACACCAGCAACCAAAAGTAAAAAAAAGGGACACTCTAGTCTGTATTGATACAGCTCATCTACGATCTCACTTGCATTTTTTTGTTGCAATAATTGAGACAAAGACAACTTGAAGTTGCAGCTGTTTTTCCTAAAAGTTGAGATTGTTTTCAATAATTATTTTCAAATAATTTAGCCTAAAATTTGCCCAGTTTTTCCCCTCCTGGTTATTTAAATGCAATTTCATGTAAACCTCACAAAAACCAAATAAAATGACATCCTTTCTAAGGTAATTTATTTTAAAATCCTTTTTTTTGTTTTTTTGCAAGAACAACTGTAATTTTTGAGCAAATATTTAATCACAGCATGTTTGATATATGTTACACCAAATAGACCAACATTGTACTCATGGTTTATTGTAATTAAACAGAAGTTGTATTGCTTTTTCTTTTGTCTAAATCAAAAATGCAACTTTAACAAAAATGTTTTATTTATGTTTGGGTGATTATTTTGTTTCAGTTTAGTTTAATTGTGGTTTCATCTGACAATAGGACTTTCTTCCAATCCTCTTCTGGATCCTCCAAATGCTCTTTAGCAAACTTCAGACTGGCCTGCACATGTACTGGCTTTAACAGGGAGACACGTCTAGCACTGCAAGATTTGAGTCCCTGGCGGTGTAGTGTGTTCCTGATGGTAGCCTTTGTTACTTTGGTCCCAGCTCTCTGCAGGTCATTCACTAGGTCCCCCATGTGGTTCTGGGATTTTACCCTCACCGTTCTGTTGATCATTTTGACCCCACAGGGTTAGATCAGCGGTCTTTTATGTCTTCCATTTCCCAATAATTGCTAGCACCGTTGATTTCTACACACCAAGATGCTTACCAATTGCAGATTAAGTTTTCTCAGCCTGGTGCAGGTCAACAATTTGGTTTCTGGTGTCCTTGGACAGCTCTCTGGTCTTGGCCATAGTGAAGTCTGGAGTGTGACTGTTTGAGGTTGTGGACAGGTGTCTTTTATATAGATAACAAATTCAAACAGGTGCCATTAATACAGGTAACGAGTGAAGGCCAGAGGATCCTCTTACAGAAGAAATTACATGTCTGTGAGAGCCAGAATTCTTGCCTATTTGTTTGTGACCAAATACTTCTTTCCAACATAATTTGCAAATTCATTCTTTAAAAATCAGACAATGTGATGTTCTGGTTTTTTTATTTCTCATTTTGTCTTTCACAGTTGATGTCTATAAGGAAAATTACAGACGTCTCTTGTATTTTTAAGTGGGAAAACTTGCACAATTGGTGGCTGACTATTAAAATAATATGAATGTAAATTATATGGTTTAAAAAGGGGGAAAATATGTGGATATCACCAACAAACTTGTAAAACACTTTACAAACTCTGAAATGAAACTTTAATGGATAAAATGACAGAGAGCTCATTCTTTCTCATTTTGAGACAGCTGGACTTCTAAAGAAAACGGTAGGTGATCAAGTTAAAAATGGCAGAGAGCAAGAACAAAAAGCAGGTGTGGGAACAATGGTGGAGGCGGAGCTCGGTCCAGTCAGATGGTGGAACGCTTGAAAAACAAGACCAGTCGTTTGTGCCTCTCCCACCCGTCTGCATTGCTTCCCATCTTTCTCTACCGTCTTTCTGCCAGGATGCCGACAATAGCTTCAATAAAGACACATTCAAATTGGCTTTAGTTGCATTTGGATTTCCAAGATGCACAATAAAGGAGCAGCTCTGTAATTATTGCTCAGCATTCCAGCACTTCACTGTAAACGTGTTTTCCTTGTGTTCTTTCCCAATTTTATCCCTCTGTGATTCTGTCTGTCTGTTTCACCTGAGTCCCCCCCTTCCCTGTTTGTACCTGTCTCCCTGCACGTCTCTCCATCTTCCCTCACTCCCTTTCACTCCCTCCATCTGACTCTGCTCAACTGAGTGCAGTCGATTATTGTTGTTTGCTAAAGTAGAACTATAATTTCACAGCTGAGGAGCCAGATCAGCTCTTGAGTAGTGATTAATAATCTGAAGGTGAATAATGATTCCATCCTCCGTATTCAGCTGTGAGTAATTATTCGCTGTGTAATTGTGGAATAGATTTGCTCATGAAAAACAGACTTATTCAAATGGGAGATGGAAACTGGAACGTCTTGGGTGTGTCGAGGCATGCGTGAAGCTAAATTTACATCCTCCAAATATAGGGCCGGGGAATAAGATTAGAACACTTGTGTGGGCGTCACTTCAAGCTTCTGTGGGCTCGGGGTCTTTACCTGCCTTGATGTGTGTTGTTCGCTGGAGTGAGGCGCACCGCCTCCCTGTTCCTCATCATCAAAACTTCGACGAAGGTTTTAAAAGAGGCGATGCGAGGCGTAGTTTCTTTGTCCTTGTGCTCGGGTTTCTCTGTGATGGCAAAGCGTTGCATCGGTTTTCTCATTGTGTTAGTTTTCTCACCCATTTACCTGCATGTTTTTTTCTTCTTCAATTTGGTAACCTATAATTTCTATTTCTTTATTTTCTGTATTTGCTCAGCTTTGGTTGCTCTGGATTATGTGGATGATGCTGGAGGAGAACAAAGCAGAGTTCGATTTAGTTTTTCTTCACGGCGCTGCTTCGTTGTGGGAGGTTAGAGGAGTAACCGTGCAGGTGGGTGGGTTTGCTCAGGTTTGCCTTTTTTAGGTGTCGTCAGCAACATGAAGAAATCATTTCAGGAGTAAGGATAAGTTTCCCTCTGGTTGCTAAGCAACCGGAGGCCTTCACTTGGACAAAAGGCACATGAAGACACACTCCCAGGTGTCACTCCGGTATACACTGCGCTCTGTTGGCTGATAAACAAGAGCTAGCAGCTGACAGGTTAGAGTGCATGTGTGTGTGCATGTGTGCAAATGAGCAGTAGGGGATTTAGAAAGTCCCATTGCTTCAAGGGTTTAGATAGTTAAGCCTAGCAAGGTATGAACAACCCTCTTGTGATGGCGACAAACATGTGTGAATGATCCACATGTGTTCAAGTGCACATAGATGCTCATCCTCATTCGGATGCAGAAGACTGACACCTTTTTTTTCCCCTTTATGATAGGTGTGGTAATGGGCCGTCGCATTAACACGAAACAGGAGGAGGGTTCAAACGAAACGTGGAGCTTTGAGATGGAAACCAGACGCTCCTCTCCCACTGATTTAGGATTTTCTGCAGTGTGCCTCACACGCTTTGCTCAAAACAGGGTCAATGATGATAGAATGAGGCAATCTCTGCTCTTTACGGCGTGCGTGTGTGTGTGTGTGTGTCAGAGCAGAAAGAAAGGCACAAACATGAGAAAAGGAATTGAGACAGAGGGGATGCGCATGTGGGGGTGTGTGAAAGTCAGCATGTGCTCATTAAAAGAGAAAAAGAGGAGAGAAGGAGCTTGGAAGGGAGAATCCTGCACACCCGTCAGCAAGGATTTACTGACGAAGTAGTAATGGGTCTCTCATCTCTACTTAAGACATTTCCACCTCAGCTTCCTGCTCTTCCTTGATGTCACTTATTCATTGCCAAAGTCCTTCAGTTTGCACACGCTGAGTAAGAATAGAGGGCATTGCACACCGCTTTGACAGTCTTGTTGTCCAGCCGCTGGGAAAACTTTCTGCACCAACTCTTTTCAAAGTAACGCAAAAGCAACAGGTCCGTCTGCTCCAGAGGAAACCAGCATGAAGTCAAAACGACTCGTCAGAGCATCTTTCAAAAGATAAACAACACCTTGGTGGGGAATTATGAAAAGAAAAAGACCGTAAGAACATCAGGAATACATTCTGATAATGGCGACCATAAAATGAGAAGATTTTATCATTCTTCAAAATAGCCAAAAAGAACAGCCTCAAGGAATACAATACAACTCCATCATGTGCAGTGGAAGGCTTAGTGATTTTTTATGAGCACCAAAAAAGCAAAAAAAAAAAGTTGTTTTTTTTGTTCATGAAGGCTATAACAGGCTTGTCACGACCAGGACTAATGCAAACAGACAAAAAATAGCCGTCATGTGAACACCACAGAGAAACCAGAGTAAAAATAAATAAATAAAACCAATAAAAAAAGAAGATAATACTCAATACTCCAAATACAAACCTGTTCCATTATCTTCAAACTTTGTGAAAGGAGTTTAAAGATTTGATTGAAAGCATTCTTAAAAGATGACACACATTCATTTGTAGATCTTTCTTTAAGTTTTCTGCTCAAATGCTTGAACAAAACAAACACTTGTTCATTTAAACAGAACCAGCAAGGAGTCAAACTACCAACTGTCTGATTGGTAAATGAATGCAACAGCTCTTGTTTTACATTTAAAATGAACAGCAGGCGTGAGGTGAACCAACAAAAATTTCATTTGTTCATTTTATCAACTAGGACTTTAGCAGCCGTCTATCAGAAAAAGTGCTTTGTTTTTTATTTCGGTTTGACACTGAAATTTACAGTAAAAAAAAAAAGAAAGGCAAAAGTGACAAAAATAAACGACTCCCAGACCTAGTATATTAAGAAACCCTTCAACACAAACTGTATGGATTTTTATTTTTTTTATTTTGTCATTTTTAAATTTAAATAAATCCACTGTTTAGAGTACAGAATAAAGCAACCCTTTTGGATTTTAAATTATTCAAGTAACACTACCTTCTTAGTAGGATGAGTCATAGGTTTACTTTGAAGATGCAAAAGTTGCACGTTTTATCCTGGACATGTTTGCAGGTCTTGAAGCTACAAGAATGTTAATGTTTAGTGTTTATGAGCACATTTTCAAAAATGCACCGTCAATGGCTGATGACATCATGGCGCAATTTTTTGTTTATACCAGCAACGACTCTCATCATGGTCACGGCTATCAGAGTATATGAAAAAGTTTGAAGACAGGAAAAAAAAAAAAAAAAACAGAGACCAAAAGTCAAAAACAGCCCTACTGGTGACCTCGGCACATCTTATCTGCTACTGAGGGCAGGAATCAAGCATATTTATGCAATACAATATACATGCATATATAGAATCCATTAAATGCATAATAACAAGAACATAGAAAATATAATAGAACCCCTGTAATGCATAATGAAAAGACCATAGAAAATATTGTGGAACCCCTGTTCACCTCAACAATATCAATGTAAGGCTGCTTTCCTCCACTTCAGAATCCACTGGAATTACATGAATTGCATAAACGGTTGAAGAGCTAAATATTTGGTTGTTGAAGGGTTAAAGGAGTCCTGAAATAATGTTGCATGGTTGCTGGAGCATATAGCCTCTGTTGGGGAAAGATAGGTAGCAATTCACCAATCTGTACGCTTGGCCACAAAGAGACAATCACACACAGTCCATCTCATCTCAGTCCATCTTATGATGACCAGGCATTTGACAAACGTGTAAAATTGTTGTCAATTAAACTAATTCTTGTGCAGTCATTCTTACGTTGATGCTTAAAAGTCAAATATTTGTGTACATTAAAGGCACAATGCAAAGATTTGTTCAAAAAAATCATCTTTGTTGCATAGAACGTTTACAAGAAAATTAGTTATATCCTTGTTTTTTCTTTCATTCAATTAATGACTAATTACTCCCTGTTGAAAATTACTGTGATTTGTGGGACAAAACTATTCATAAATCACATGAATGGGCAAAAAGATTTGATGACACCACAAAAAGTGCTTAAAAAGATACTGTTGACATATGACAAAGGGCAAAATGTTGCCCCGAGTTAGTTTAGAAAGTTTAATCTATAAAACTTAAAACAAAAAGCTTAAAATCAAAAAAATGTTTTTTGCTGCAGCCTGAAAGATCCCCTCCAATCATCTTTTGATCGCTTGTAAAAGTGTTCCCAGTTGTCTTTTGATTACGATTATGCCTTTTTAGCCACAATCTATAAACCTGTGTCATTTTTTAGGACATAGTTTCTGCAGAGCAGCAGTAGTTCATTAGAAATTTGCCTCTGAGTTGTGGAAATGACTATGGCACAGAATAACCCCACCACTGTTTCCCGTCACCCAAAACTGAGCTATGAATTTAAACTAGCTTACAGTGTAACAACCCTAAATCTAACATTAGAGGTGCAACAAAAACTGCGAGAAATTCCGAAGCTATCCAGCTATACAATTTGGAGGCCGATGCCAGCTCAGATGAGGAAAACAGAGACGTACATGGATCTATTAGTCTACAAGTGGATGCATCGGGAGCAGGGAGCTTATAGCCCGCCCAGCGTATTTTCTACAAAACAATTTTTCCCCATGCCATTTTTTTGGTCTGCTCCTTAATCCCAACGATTTAAATACAGAAATACTCAGAAATGCAATTTTAAGCTTACATTTTCTAAAACGTGCGCTATCAAAAGTAAAATGCTACAAAAACGTGTTAAGAACATCAAAAACACTGTTGTAGTGCGTCTTTAAAAAAACCTACTGATTCAATACTGAAACTTTGTGATTTTTATTTATCACCCAAAAACTTAGATTGAAATGGAAGTTGCCCAAATAATTCTGATCCATCAGCTGCAGGCCTGGAAATAAACTGAACGTGCTCTACAACAAAATGGCTACCTGACAGGACAGCTAATGTGGTTAATGTGCCGTGGTGAATCACATAATTGCCTTAAGATTGAGTAGGGCGGGCAGTGCTAATGACTCCACTCTCATCTTAAATGAAAAAAATAGTTTAGCAGAAAAACAATTTATGAATTCAACATCGAAAGATCTTCAAGAACGAAAGATTAAAAACCATTTGACACCTACATAAATGTTTTGCTTTACTGTTGAACTTTTTGGTTGAATTACAGATTGCATGTCCTTCAAATAGAAAGGACATGCAAGGCACCCCTTAAAATTACAGCCCTTCCTCACAAAAACAATGACCGTGATACAATATATATAATCCTTAGCATTTTCTGCAGCCCATCTCTTGCTCAGGGTGAAAACCTTTTATCTTTACTACGTCAAATTTAACCCACTGAGAAAAGCTGGTTTATGTTTTATTCTGTGACAATTTATCTCTGGAAAAAGCAGTGAAATGTTTGACAGGCCATCAAAACTGAGCTTTTTCACCCAAGAAAAAAAAAGCCTTTTAGTGCACAGGTAATGGAGGCAGGCACTCCAATAACACACAAATAAGATAACAACTCATTCGAGTTAGTGCTCGAAGGTAAAACAGAGAGGCTTTACAAACCAGATGGAGGGAGAAATAATCTCAGGGCTGGATTTGTGTGCTCGCTGCTCAACATCAGCAGCAGATCGACATGAATGAGTTTTAGCTGGCTAGTCAAGGCCGTGCTAAAGAATCCATATCAGGAGGGAATGAGAGCAGTGAAAGGCAGATCAATGTGCATACAACCAGGCTTTGCAAGAGCAAAGAAAACCCAAGAAAATTGCTCTGGCTATACACATTTTTTTTTCTATTTTACCCTCCTCCATTAAGTCAGAGTGAAAAAATGCAGCTTTTGCCAGTGAAAAATGTGTTTTCTATTGGTGAGGGTCTTGAAAAATAAAAGTGTCAGTCCCTGAAAAGTAGAATCCGTGTCTGTGCTGCCTCAATCTCTGGTGTCATGCACTTTAGTCTGTTGTGAACACTCGTCTTTGATTACAGAGATAAGTCCCCTTGGATTTTACGTAGAGCCTCTGGAACTTGCCTGTTTGCATGCCGTGGAGGATGAGAGCGGAGCGGCAGCTACTGAAGTTCCTGTTGGATTTTCTGAATCCAACAGGAAATGAAGTTTTTATTCAAAAGAATCAGATTTAATCATCTAACAAGTAAGTAAAGCAGAGAAAGTTGAGAACAAAGGTAACTTCTACAGACAATTGTTAAGTGCAAAGGGAGCACAAGTCAATATTTGTGTAATTACACCGTTTCTTTCTATTGGTCTTCTTTCCAATCTGTTTCTTCACATCTTTTGTCAGCTTCAGAAACCATTTTAGTCTCCATCTCTCCACTCTTGGTCACAATAGCGAATGATGTGCTTTATGGCAGGCAGGGAGACAGCAACAGAAATACTTGGAGCCTGCTCAGACAGACGGATCAGGAGTGTTTGAATTATCAATGCAGCGAATCACAGCAGCACAACTTGTGATCATAGGGGGGATGAGAGACAGGGAGACGAGGAAAAAATGACAGACGTGAGGGGCGAGGAAGAGATGGAGGAAAAAACAGGTGAGGTGAGGGAAGGAGGAGGAGGAGGAGGTATAGTTGAAAGTAGGAGTAAAACATAGCGGTGGAGGGAATCAATGTTCCCCATGCGATCTATAGAGCTCTCAATTATCCTACTGCAGTTTGAGGACAGCAGCTCTTGAGGAGATGAAGAGGGAAAGAGGAGGCGGTGCAGGAAATGTTAGTGACAGAGGGTTGGGGTGGGTGGGTGGGGGGGGGCAGTCTGTTTGAGCGCTGTCTACTTGCAGTGCAAGATGTGATGGCGAAGAGTGTGTTGCAATGCAAATTTACTGTCCTGTTTGTGTTTGCCGTCCCCAAGAGGACGAAAACACAAGAGTCAAGACGTGGAAAAACGGAGAGACGAGAGGGACGAAGGGGGAATGGAAATGAGAAGGAAAGACAAAAGGAAGTGAGACCAAAAGAGGAGGAAAAATGAGAAGCAAAGAAGGATAAGGGGAAAAAAATAGCATGGATGCTCTAAATGAGATAGGAGAGAAAAGACAAGAAAATAAAAGAGATATGGATAAACAGGAAACAAAAAAAAAGGCAGAGAATAAAAAATCCAATGGAAACCTTCCACTTACAGTAGCTGACTTCCTCTAAGAAAATCAATGTAGACTGAAGCCAGAATCCCCACTGGTCTAAGAGAAAAATCTACAATGCATGAGTATTTTCAGCTTACACTAGCGCACATGTTGGTTGTTCCACCTGCGAGTATTTCGTGATGGCTCACAATTTATTTGCTCCAGGCTTACCAAATTCTGAAAGCCTCATTGTCTTAAACCTTTCTTGATCAAAGTCCAGCGCTTTTTCAGATCTTTCTGCCAAATTTTTTGTGCTGTTTTTTTGTTTTCTTTTTTGACAGGGGGCTTCATGAAAATTAAATGGGAAAAAAAGCAGTCTTCTTTTTTCCCCTTAAACTTTAAACTCTGTAATGATGAAAGACGATGCAAAAGAGACTTCAACTGCTTAATAGGAACAAGTGATTGTGACGTCGTATTAACAACTGTTGGAAAAGCAAAATGACTTGTAGCCCTTTGAACTCAATCGACCACACACTGCAGGCGAGACATTAAAAATTTAAAACACACAGAGGATAAAAAGAGCAAAATATTCAGCAGCTGTTAATTTCAAACTTATGGTATATAGTTAGCTACCATTTCGTTCTGTTGCAAACTTGCAACTGAAAATAGCTTAATTTAGGACAGTTTCAATGTACTTTTCATTGAAAGTGATGCATGTGGAGTCTGCTGTCAGGCAGCAGAAGACATCATATCAGTCATTTATGAAGGAGTCACATAAATTCTTAGAGTACACGTTGAAAAAACGGCAACATTGCCAGCCTCTTGCATAATAAATCCAATTTGCATTGATGTTTAAGAAGCTTCTGCATTGCGCTGCATTGATCTTTACTGAGCATTAGCCTTCCTGGAAAGTTATTATTTTCACACACATTCTAAAAAAACTGTCAGTAGCTAAACAATTAGACAAGCACCAACAGATATAGTTTCAATGATAAAATTACACAACCAGATTGTTGTAGGAGAAACAAATGTTGCTGGTGATTAGACATTTTTATTCCCTAGCAGAAATTTTTCATCAATCGATGTAAAAATAGTTAAAGATGGAGAGGAAAGTGTCAAAAAGTGTTGGAATATTAAAGTAATTTTCCATTAGTTCTGACATTGTCTTATGAGTATCACATTCATAATCTTTCAAAATAAGGGCAACTAGTTTCTGTCTGCTGTTCTGATAGACAAATGAATTATACGTCTTGGTGTTCAACATGAGGAAACACGTTTCATTATGGAGGAACTGAAACACAGCAAAAGCTAATGTTGGCCGTCTCTCAACCTCCTGTTTTGAAAATGTGCACCAAGCACTATAGTTACAGCAAAATTAATTAAAGATGCATACAGCGTTGAAAGGCCATCATTCCCCTGCTGCCCGTCTGCAGTGAAAGTCTCTTCAGACGTCTGTTGGTGTTCAATAGAGTTTTATTGCACACAATGAAAGAATTGTTGATGTTTTGATCCATTTCTTGTTAGTTAATAGGCCCAAAAAAAAACTCTGATTAACGGAGTCAAAGTCTTTTACCGTCTAAAATTAAAGCCAGTAACTTGAAAGTCCATAAATCCTCTTTCTGATAAAGCAGGTTGACAATTCTTAGGATGCGCCCTTTAAAGCTTGGTTTCCACTGAGCAGTACGGTATTTTGAGCGATTTCATGAAATTGAGCCATTAAACAATACCAATGTTGGGCCCTCATTGGTTTTAGGTCCTTAGAAAAATGGAGTAGCAAATAGGGCAGAGCTAATATCGTCACACGAAACACGTTGATTGGTGGAAGGTCATCACAACAAAAGAAAGCTCCAAACCAGCACCAATATTTCCAAACATTTAATCACTTTGTCTTCATTTGACGTGTATCCGGAAAAGTTGCTTGTAACAAACGGCCGGGTCTGGTTGGCACTGGAACTACAAACGTTTCTTGCCATCCCTTGACGATAGCTTGATAGAGAGTGAGCTGCTGGAGGACCTCTATTGTTGTCATTGATAGCTTCACCTCACATACGCGGGGACCAACTTTGAGTGGAAATGCTCACCTGAATTCCCTGGACCATTCTAAACAGTACCATAGTGTACCTTGCCGCTCAGTGGAAATGAGGCTCAAGTTTCCCATAAAACTGAGAATGGAATCTGTCACTCTAAACCCCATTTACAGGAACTTTTGATTTAAGCAAAGAAATAATAATAATAAAAGCATACTCTTAAAGCTACATTCACACCAGAGGTCCTGTGGCATGGTCTGAGCATCATGCATGGTGGTCTGGCAGTAGTGTGTATATTTTTGTCAAGCAGCAAATTTGATGCCAATTTGATGCTAGAATTGCATTTGGTGGGAACGCATCTTAAGAATTCCCTGGGGGAAAGCTTTGATAAAAATACTTAATATGTTCATTTCTGATGTTATCAGTTTGTAAAATGTTAATTTATAAGGGATTTTCTGGTTTAACCCCTTCAAGTAGTTACATGGTGAACTCCACTGCAATTTATTTAGTTTTAAATGTGCATCAATCCAAAAGCAGCAACTTGTGTTATTCACAGCCATCTTTTCTAAAATGTGAGAAACACTGAAAGCTTAGCTTGTATCGGTGTTTAGGATTGTCGAGTCCATACAACATTCAGAGAGACATTCAGCTCGAAGCAATTACTGACCATTTATGATGCTGACTGAACATTTATGGACATGTTAAATATGGAGTCCTATACTGTTCATAATTAAATAAATAAATATTTGATTAAATAAATAAATGTGACCTCATGCAAATACACAGTCAACCAATAAATCTCTCATAAATATATAAAAAGATCATGAAATTGTGAAAAACCTGCACACTGATTTTAAATTAGCCATTATATTATTCAATATATTTCATTTTGCTTTAAAAACCTGTTCATTATTTTAAAAAAGCATTTTAAAATATTCATTTTATTCATGTTGAATATTATTATAATTCTACTTCTTTTTTCAGAACCTTGGATTTCAAAATCAATATTTTCCAAAGTAGCTTTGTTTTTATTTCATGTTGCTGTTTTTCACAATGGCGTATTTATTTCATAATGAGCTTTTTCAGCAGAATGGGTCTATCTGTCAATCAAACCAGACAAGGCGGAGACACTTTTGTGATTGGCTATTCCTTTACTCAGACATAAGCAGCAGCACCCCGACTACATCGATCGAAGATGCTTCAGTGAACGTGACGGCGCGATGCCCACTCCTCAACACTAGGGGGAGTGTGCACCTCAACACATCCACAGTGTTACCAGAAATTGGGCAGTTTTGGTTCTAAATTTGCGGATAAAAGTGGCTTTGGGCGAGTGTGCATAATTCGGGTGATTTTGTGGTCGGTTCTGCAATTTTCATCTTCTCATGAACATCTAGTAGTGGCCTAAGTTAGGCTGAGTGGCTAATGGACTTTCACAAAACCTCTGTGAACTGGAGTTCATTAAACACACCATGCCGTGTGTGGGAGGAGCTAGCAGCTAATGCTTTAGCCTGATAGCCACTTGGAGCTGTGGCTGTGTTTATCTCACTTAAAATGCATGGATGCACAATGCACACGGAGAATGTTAAGAGATCAGGTTTATTTATTTGGAATAGTTCCACAACAATGTTTCCATGTTTGAGTTCATGAGATCATCCCAGAGAGTCTTCAGCTCCTGCAGTCAAACTACGTCTGTTACGTATAATTAAATCAGAGCGCCCAGCGCAAAAAGTCTGTGTGTGTGTGTGTGTGAGCGCAAGTTACGTTAAGGGTCTGTTGTTCAGTTCGCCGGAAAATAATAATAAAAACGTATATCCAAAGTATAGAGACTGATTCTTTTAATAACCAGCTCTGAGAGGTCTGAACGGGGAAGTGATCCCAAATCAAACCCCGGATCTCTGCTGCGTTTACAACCAGAAAGAGAAACTTTCGCAGGAAAGGTTCAACATTTTCCCCAAGAGGGGAAAAAACCAGAGGACCTGATTTATAATCATTGTCTCAATGAAAATAGAAAAAATATCATAAGGTTCAGGAGGCCCGAGCGGGCTTGTTCCCCTATCCACTGCTGTCTGGTCCGACTCTCTGTCGGTCCGCCAGCTCGCCTCCTGCGAGCCGACATAAGGCACGATGACGTCAGACTGGATCTGTGAGCTCAGACAGCAGAGCTGTTAGCTGCAGAGCAAACGAGAGCTGAGTGAATTGCCTAAGAGTCAGGAGTGTTTCACGTGGAATTCGAGACGTGGACGACAGGAGCTCCTTTGGTCCACACAAACCCTCAACTACAAAAACAGAGTCGTAGATGTTTGCATCTTCTGCAGTAGAGAGATTGTTTGTCTCTATTTGATCTCTAATGTCAATAAAGCCGCGCGGATATCACTGAAATATGTCATCTCTGACTGGAACACCGCAGTCAGAGCGGGTATCGAGGAATAAGAGTCGATTTCCATGGATCAGCCAATGAGCGTTTAGATCCCGCCCACCTTCACTGATTGACAGATAGATCCATTCTGCTGAAAAAGCTCATTATGAAATAAATACGCCATTGTGAAAAACAGCAACATGAAATAAAAACAAAGCTACTTTGGAAAACATTGATTTTGAAATCTAAGGTTCTGAAAAAAGAAGTAGAATTATAATAATATTCCACATGATAAAAAATGAATATTTTAAAATGCTGTTTTAAAATAATAAACAGGTTTTTAAAGCAAAATGAAATATATTGAATAATATAATGGCTAATTTAAAATCAGTGTGCAGGTTTTTCACCTTTTCATGATATTTTTATATATTTATGAGAGATTTATTGGTTGGTTGTGTATTTGCATGAGGTCACATTTATTTATTAAATCAAATATTTATTTATTTAATTATGAACAGTATAGGACTCCATAGTTAAAATGAAAGCTTTTCTAACTCTACAAATGTCATCTTTGTGAGGTAAGTGCTCTGAATAATTACAAAGGTTTTGATATCTTTTTGACAGAAAAGAATTAGATTATGTTATGTTGGAATCAAGCTAGGATCCTCATGAAGGTCTAATTCATGTCATGATGTGTTATTTTTCCTTGATAAGGATGTGTTTTTGCTTTTAAAGCCTTAATTAAAACAAAATGTTTGTCTTTACCTATCTATATAAAAAAATAAAACTTTTAACTTCCTGTTTAAAAGTGTTTTTTAAAGTTTAAATTCCACATCATAGAAATTAAGAGAACATTTTATGTTAACCTTTTGCAAACACTGTATTGACTTATGGGACAGTAGTACTGACAATACTAAGTCTGTCTTTATTTTTTTTACATTATGACTGCCCAAAACCGCAAAGATAGAATTTAAGTATCTAAAAATATTCCAACAGCATCTAAGAGAAACCATTTCTCTTCAAAGGAGTGCGATCATTATGTAGTTATGCTCAGTGTGTGTGAACATTTGCAGGATTTGTGTGTGTGTGTGTAGGTGTGATAATCAGGTGTAGACAACAGCGAGACGGTAATTAGGGATATGCCATTTCCCATCTCTTTGAAGCTGCATTGTCTTTAAAGGTGCTTATGATTATGATTGATGAGCCTTTTTTTTACATGTGCGTGTGTTTGAGGGAGAGTGTGTGTTAGATTAAGATAAAGGCCTATTGTGTTCGGACTCAAGCTGCTCTGCATTGAAAGGAGGCTGTACCAAGTCATTATGGTCAGTGAGATGTCCATTGATCAAACTGTCAAGCATCTATGCGTGTGCATTTCGTCTCAAGAGTGTTTGTGTGCTCGCCTGATAAGCTAATTGCCCCTTGGCCAATGGATACACACAGCCTAATGGCTCAGAAACATTAAGTCAATTAGCTCACATAACAACAGGCAACCATACAGTCATTCACTCACATGTATTCTCTCTTAAAACACTATATTCAGCTCCCTCTGTCTGTCGTTCCTCTTATTTTCTTCTGCTTTGGGTAGGAACGCGCACATACACATGCCTGAGCTGTTACACATGTACAACATCCACTCATGCCAAGTCATTATACTAATATGCACTTGTCTTTGCAGAGAAGCTAGACTAAGCCACCCATGAAGGGAGGATAGATCACAATATTTCCAGTTCTTATAAAAGCACAAACAGACAAATGTAAAGCGTGTCTCATACAACCAATAAGGTGTGCAGCAAACACAATCAATTTTAATCACAACTTATTCCTTCATCCTCCACTGGATTTAAAATTAAAGCTCAGTTCTGTCAATTCCCACCTTCTCAGGCAAAACGGATGAAAACTTCATTCCATGGAGAGAATCTAGAAAGGTGTTGTATTAGTATCATTGTCTTATCTCGACATCCATCAGGCCGCAGATTGAGCTCTGCAACTCGTCAGAGGGACTGACAGATTCTGGTTCAGCAGCCAAGGTCAGCCCAGAAAAAAAGAGATAGCAGTTAGCACTCACATGCTTCAGTGGAGCTCCAACAAAGCTGACAGAGGCTGACAGGAGCTCTATTTGCAGATGGGAATGTTTATGAAACTAGTAACCAAAAAGAGAATTGAATTTGTGCAAAACTCATGTTTATCACACTTGGCTAGCACCAGCTTCTAGCAGACTTGGCTGCACTTAACACATATCTGTTTCAGATCATGTGTGCTGTATACAGAGTTTTCTGTGTAAACGTTTATTTTGTGAAGGAGGATTTGCACCAGTGCCGTTTGGTTTGGACAACAGTGTGTTTCATCATATAGTTTGGTTCATCTGGCAAGTGTAAAAGCTGAGCTAAACCATGGTGTGAACGAAACAAGTTCTCCAGTCTACCTAAAGAGGGGCTTTTATTCACCAGCAAAAGAATCCTGGTGAGATTCTTTACAGTCTGAATGGAACTTTTTTTTTAAATAAGGTATGCAGTAATAGTACATACCTTATGTAGTAGTAATGTAGTTAGAATGTGTGAGTTTTAATTGAGGAAGCCTCAAACGCACAGTTACTTAGAAGTGGAATCGACCACTCGAAAGTTCATTGCAGAGGGCTGTGTGTACGTAGCTATAGAGTTACAACATGTCAAAGAGCGAGTGTTATTTAAGTGTCGACTTTTCCGGTGTTAAAGGGTTAATCTCGCAAGCAGTTTAAATTTCAAAAATGCTAAAAGCAGATCCTAACAAAAGGTGGATATTTTTCCAGCATCCCAGCACATTTAGACTTGGTAAACTAAAGTTTTCTGGTCTTATAGCGCCCCAAGTAGTTCATGCACCATGCATTTGAATGAAAAACAAATAAATTCAACAGGGTTGATCCATTTATTTTTCCTTTCTACTCATTTATTGTGTCATTACTGCCTCTAAATAAACTGCGGTTGAAACTGCATAAAGTTGTGTAGATGGATGGTCTGACAGCAACAAAATCAAAAGAAGATGTGACATTTTTGGAATTTACTGCCCAATGAGACCAAGTCAGTTTAATGCTTCGCAAGTCCACTTTTATTGCAAAAACAATAAACATGCTTGGTACCTATTGTACTACAGGACAAAGTGGTGCTGTATCAATATAGAAAATACATTATAAATTAAAGGGGGTTGTCTGCAACCACTGGAACACAAAAAGAATTCACACGAAAAAAGCAGATAATTGACTAAAAGACATTTCAACCTTGTATTTTACAGATCCCACTGCTGTGTTTAGTCAGAGCCGTTTGTAAATTCTTATAAATAGGTGAATGCCAAATTTTGCGTATAGCATTTTTCTTTACTTCTCTCCCCCCTTGTTCCATATGACCTGATTTATCCATCTAACTTCTGGCTTGCTGAGCCTTACAGCTTTCTCTCTGATCTTGTCTAAATTTACATCTCTCTACATGCCTCGGTAATAGCCACTAAGAAGTTCTTATTGCTGATGATGAAAGAGTAAGAGGTCGATCACATGCAAAGCAAACTCTCCCTGTCTGAATGCTGCTTTGCATCATAGAGTTCTCTTTTTGTGACCTGCTGCTCAAAACACCAGCAGAATTGTGAGGCAGCAGTGTTCCATGAAAAGCCATTGATAAGAAGTTGGCATTCCCCCATAAATAAATTCTCAAAATACACAGAAGTGATCAGTGAGTGCTTTCTTCAGCCGCAGCAAAGATAGCGAGAAAAATATGTTTGCATTTATGATTGAAGGGAATGCAGGGAAAGAAATTTGCTGGACGGTATCTGATGGAGCGGAGTGACAGGGGAGACTTTTGTCTATAAACCCAAATACATTGAAGAGGTTTAAAATAAGGCTGTTGGAGGGAATCTGAGTCATTTCACAACACAATAGCAAAATGACACAAGGAGCTACATCTGCAGAAATGGTCATAACAGTTTTCAAACCAAACAGCATAGGAACCAAACCCGCTGGTTTCAGATTTGCTTTGTTAAGACAGTTTTGTGGATATATATGGTAAAGTATATATAAAGTATATATGGTAAATAATTCTTTCAAAAAAACGAATTTCCTTATAAGGGGTTAAGGGTGTAATGTTAATTTTAATATTTCAATTCATATCATTATTTGTGGTTGATGACAGGATTCGTAGTTAATTTGGTTCATTATGAATGATCTGATTCACTGACCCATAATCGATCCAGGACATTTTTAGCCGGTAATTCAACCAGTGTGACTTAGATGAGTACCTGGGTACTGAACAGTGCAGTTTAAGTTTTCCATTTTCCTTCTAAATATAACATTCCAAATTATCCAAACTGAACATTAATTGAACATTCTATTGCACTGTATGGTCACATGTCTTTGCTAAATTGGACTGTAATGATGGTTTGATCATTTTTTTGCTGACATCACACATGTGTCCTCTGTTATGTTATGTACTGTCATGCCTCTATTTTTCCTACTTTTTGTCCAAGTCCAGTACGTTTTTAAGGCCACTCTTGCTGGTATTTTCATGTTTATTAAGCATTTATCTGTGACTGTTTGGCGCATTATTATGAGCTGCTGCTCCACTGAAGTAGTGTCTGAAATGCATTAGCATCTGGTGTTCCCTATCCATCGCTGAGTGTTCTGCATAATTAATTTTATGCTGGGTTTTACTTTGGGAGTAAACAATTAGGCGGTCTGAACACAGCATTGGATGAATGAAACAGAGCTGAAATGCTTAGCAGGGTTTGCTATAAAAGCAAGCTGACCATGTTTGCTGCATCAAAACCAATGCAGACTGTCAGTTGCTCAATGAAACACCACGCCAGGGTTTCTTTGAGTAACACTTAATCCTGAGGACATTTATTCAGTGAGTCAGAAGAGGTGAAGGCAAGAGTCATACTGCAGGGTAAGTGTTGTGTGTCTGGGAAAAAAATGTTCCTGGCTTTCTTTGGTTCTTGGATCTTTAAAATGGCACCTTGTGCCTCCTCTCATTGTTCAATTAACTGTTTTTAACCACACAGTTCCTAGAAACCTCTGCATTTCAGAATTACATTCACAACTTGTAAAACAAGAAAGAATATGTATTAGAAGTTTCCAAATAGCTTGTCAGGCAAGGAACAAAAAGCCTGACATCCAGCTCAAATCTATAGTATACTAATATTTCATTGTTATAACTGTTTTTTGTCAATAAATATGACACTTTTGGGAAGCTTGTATTAGTTCTGTCAGGTTGGGAGGGCTGGTGAGCATGAAGGACTGTGGGCATAGCATGAACACATGGCAGAAGTGAGTCAGGTAAAAGACGTTAATGGACCAGCACAAGAGGAAGGCAGAGACAAGACTTAAATAAAGACAGGACTGACAAGACACAAGTGACAACAATCAGGAGAGATTGGAACCAGGGAAGTAAAACTCAAAAACATGACATACAGGGAACCTTTCAAAATAAAAAAAACAGGAAACAGAACTCAAACATGACTAAAAACAAAACGGAAAAAACAATACAAGGAAATCCAAACCATGACAGTTTTCTTATAATGGTGTCACACTTATAAGAAACATGCATTTGTAAGATAGGTTGCATCCATAAATTTATGGCAAGGACCATACAATTTCTGCTGACATTAGCTCTGGTTTGGTATTGGAAGCTTGGAGAAAGAACACAATGTACAACAATTTAACAAACGGAAATCTCAATAGTGTGTAAAGGAAGCACACAAAGTCAGTTCAGTAGGGTTGAGCATAAAGCAAAGGCATCTTCTCTGGTCCCATGGATTTATCCCACCCATGGTTGTTCGTTTCCAGACAGCAAAGACCTAAGTGTAGGACTGAATTTGAAACCATATCAGAAGTTAATGTTTGGCTCCTCTGGTATCTCCACCAATTTCCTCATGTATTGAACCATGCAGGATTGTTGTTTAGTTTTCAGCCTTGGTTTTCATGCTCCACCACTCTGTTCCGGCTGTCTCATGGTGTCTTCCATTTGTGTTGTACATCTTCAGTCTTAAGTTGTGATGGCAGTTGTTGTTTGTGCATGTTGAAACATTGATCTACTAGTTGCTTTGTAGATATGCTTGACTGTGGACTTTGAAGCCTCCACTGGCTCCACATTCTCTGCATGTAACTTCTTGCAGTAGGATTACTTGAGTAGTAGCGTCCCAATAAAATATGGAACTCACATTTAGTCCATAGTTTCCTTGTTCCAATGGCTCACTTTCCGCAACACGTGCCTTAGACTGAGTTTGGCCAGGCAACGTCTGAGTCGGCATTGCATGCAGTTGCATGAGATATTAGGTAGGCAAGAGCTTAAAGATTCTTACCCAAGTACCTAGATCAGGGATGGGAAACTCCAGACCTCAAGGGTCAGTATATCTACAGGATTTCCAGATATCCAAGTACTGCTCATGACTAATACCTGGTTCAGGTGTGTCCAGCCATATAGAACATGCCAGACCCGGCTATGTTGGAAAACATCCAAGAATGCGGCTCTTGCGGCCTTGAGTTTTCCATCCTAGATGATGTTGATTGCTCAATGCACCCCCTGGGAATTGATTGCTGGTTTCCGTGGTGCCAGTCCTATATCTTATTGAGTTATTTTCCTTATTGTCCATAGAATTTACGACAAATTAACAAATTTTGATTTATCCATGAACACATTTTTTGTGGGGGTCTTCTTTCAGTTTTCTTTTGTTTAAATCAAACAAACTAACTTGAATTATCACGTTTGCCTTCCATCACAGAGCATTTGGGAATTCTTGAAATCTTTTTGCATCTGAAAGAGATTTTATTTGACTGTAAAAACCACATTTGCAAACGGTTGTCTGGTTCGCAGCTGCCAGAATGGATAGGCATTTTGAAAATGGTGGGGTTTAACGACGAAGCACTCATCGTCTTCATCTTCCATCTCCTTTAATGATAGTAACGCTGTCAGCATGTTTCTAAGTGGATCTGAGTGACACATTGGCTCTTCATGCGTTTCCATTGTGTAGACCTTTGTCTCCGTCCAGGTTGAGAAAACCATTACTCAGCCTGTTAAAACAGGAACTGGCTTATTTACAATGGGGTTCCATTGACTTTAATGATTAGTTACTTTTTATGCCACCCCACCACAGGAAGCAGCATAATTTGACAGGCTCTTTGTGTAATACAGTATGTGCTTTGACTATGGGACATAAGCTGGGTCTGTTGCATCCAAACTATGATGTCACACAATAAGAGTGTGGCAGTCAATATGTTTGACAGCTGCTTTTATTGTGAAATTACTTCACGTTTAATGATACATCATTTGGAGACACTTCTTTAAAAGCTTAAAGGTCTTAATACGGTTCTTTTATATTGTGCTAAAAAACAACAGATTTAAGCTCTGCTTCCACAAATTAGCAGAGACTCTACCGTAATTGAGCTTGCCATTAATAGTGTGCTTTGTGCTCTCTGCTGTGTGCCAGCATGGAGATGACTGGGCATATTGTCAAAAGGGTTATAACGGGAGCAGCAGGAAGCTTCATCTGACCCACTACAACGTGTATATTCCAGCTTTTCACCTGTGTACTTGGGCTGGTCAGCGCCAGCTCTCATTTGCATGTCTAACAATCTGATCCGACTTTAAATGACATGAACTTTTTGAGTCTCTGATATCAAAGATGGCTGTTTGTAAGTGCCATCTGTCTCACACACAAAAAAAGAGCACAACAACAACCCAGCCAGGCCTTGACAGGTGGCAGCAGATTAAAGTTTGCTCTCTGGTGCCACCTGCTGCTTGATAACTACACAACAGTATTTAATTAATAAAAAGCTGGCTTTGGTAGTGAGAATTATTCACATCTCCTAAGTGCAGCAGATTAAATTTAAATTAAATGTATTAATAGCTAATGATTTTTGTGCAGTCTCATGGGGTTTGGACTTGAAATACCAGTTTATTTTCACTGTGATGCATGGTTGCATTGCAGACAGTGCCTCCGTTTTGGCAAGTATTTGTTCAGCGTTTCAGACTTCATTTTTCTTGCTGGAAAAGAAACAAACCACTCCCAAAACCTAAAAAGGGGCCAAGGTAAACAGACAAGTTCTTACAATATCAGTCAACTGTGCACAGCTTAAACATATCATACAACTTGATACAAACCATGTATTTTTTCTCCTCAGTCATAAAATAGGTTTTGTAAAAATGTGTCCAAAAAAATTAAGATTTGAAACAATTTTGCCTCCAGTATGAACACATTTAGCCTTAGGCTGAATCTTAATGCCATTTTTGAGCTGTTTATTTTGGGGATTGAATGGTAGATCTGTAAGTATAAGAACTGAAACAACCCCCACAAGTTTATTTCTTCAACCAAAGGAACCACCTCTTTACTTTTAGCCCTGCAGCATTTCAACCTTTAGACTGCTCTGGTGTCCCTGACTGGTAGAACAGCTCTACAGCATAGTAAGAGGAGAAAACTAAGAAAACAAGTCAAATATACTTAGATTTTGCACATTTGGACTTTTATATTGAATATTTGAAACTGAAATGTTAAAATAAACCCTTTTACATAACTTTTTTGTCCCAAAAAATGAAATGAGATTTCTATACATAGAAACGCACAGAAGGGTGAAAAAAAATGAAAGAACCTCTTTTTTTATTTTTTAAGGAACAGATGAGTTTTTCCTTTTTTATTCTGAACTTCCCAAAAATAAACACATTAAATTATGGTTACTCATTTTTATTGTAGTTATTTTTATTTTAGTAACTGTTTTAAATATATGTCAATTTCCCCAGACAAACGAGCCAAACCGGAAACTCCTGACCTACAGAAACAAGACGTTTAATTGCTGTGTGACACATCATTGGCTACAGTACTTTTAACTACTGAGTCCCGCTAAAGCTTTACCCGCCTGACAGTTGAGGGCACAGCCTGTTTGTGAGCAGAAATGTGTGCCTGAATGAATATTAATGAACGGGAGTAAGAGGCGCTCTTAAAATGCACGTTTGCCATCAGATAAAAATCGATTGATCACTTGGCTCTGTATGATGGTCTCTGAAATGCATTTAATCTCATCCCAAAAACTCAAATTGCTGAATCTATTTGCTTTAAACATTTGCTCAGTTTAAGGAGAGCCAAGTTTAACCTTGTAATGGGTCAGCTGGTGGATGACGGGTCTGATCTGCATACCACCGAGTGATTAACTCAAGTCATTTGAAGAAAATTGGGTAATGGTGCCTAATTGGTTTAGTTGAAGTTAAACTGTTCAGTCATCTTCAGATGCAGCAGCTTTGTTTTACTTTAAAGTCAATGACCCGTTTCTCCTTCATGCTCTGGGCATAAGTGATGTCATGGCAACTGAAACACTCGTAATGAGGGCGTTTACACATTCATGGACCACGGCCTCGCTTGTGTGCTGTTGGACGACAATGTTAACATTATAATGCAGACGTTCCCTCGCATCTTGTTGATATGCTTAACCCAACCCAGCAGAAGGAAGAGCAACAGAGTATCAAGAATTATAAAGCGCGGCATGCTGGGAACGGGCCGCCTGACTGCGTGCATCAGTCTGTGAATTATAGTCCGTGTGAACGTCCTCAGTACACGACGCGCTTGAGAAATTTGCAGAGCAGTTCGAGACTCAGCTCAAGTCGTGTCATAATTAACTCGGCACTGAGCGACCCTTCTGTTCAGCCACTGGAGAAAATCCATGTGGACACCCAACTGTGGCACTTCAGTGTGAGCATGCTGCTGGGGAGCAGGGCCCATCACCTTTGGAGGAGCAGTGCTGATCGATGTGAAAACAGCAAAGCATATGGAAACGTTTGGAATTTCTGCAAAAGCGTTTTTTTTTGTCGTCATTGTACTTATTTTAAGGCAGGTTAGACATTTGGATTATGATTAGACACTTCATTAGACTCCTAATAATAAGCCTTGCTAACCTCTGCTAACTCGAGTACAAATCTTTACCCAGAGCTTTCTTTAAATCCAAAAGGAGATATTACTCTTTTACTTCTGGCTCACATTATTAACCCTCCTTAAATTGGAATGTGATTCTGCAAGATAATCATGTCCCTTAAGATGAATTATGACCACTTTTTCCCCCCTTTTATTCTGCTGAACAGGAGCAAAACAGAGACAATAGAAGAAAGAACTTTAAAAAAAAACACAGGAAGAAAAAAAAAAGAAACAGGCAGCATTTAATACAAAGAAGAAGAAAAAAAACAAAGGCTGCCCAAATACTTGAGAATTGATGTAAAAATAAAAAACCCGTCTACCCGTCTCCATGTGAATAAGACTCAACAGCTCTTGATAGCCTTGCTAACATTGCTTGTGTCACCGGGGCTCTTGAAGAACACCTCCTGCTGTTTGATGGCTTGTGATTTGTTGGGCAGTCTCTGTGCTTTCAGCACACATGCAGGCTTATGTACAGATGCATGAACCTGCTTGGTCTGAGCAGCCTTTGAAGTGGTAAGACTCCAGCATCATGATAGCATCTACCAGACATCAGCTGCAGGATTAAGAGCTGGGGTGTCAGATTCATCGCAGAGGCAGACAGAATGACTGACATTTCTTAAACACACGCCATAAAAAAGCGCCTGGTAAAGTTGTCATTTAGAATTATAGGGCTTTAATAAGAATTTCCGATACCGCACAGTTTTATAGAATTTTTCGCACTGGGTTAGCTTTAACAGAAGCAATTGAGATCAATTTGCGAACATGTTAAGCATTGATTCAGGAAAAAAGCTGCTTTTAAAAAGGAAACCTTTTTGGAGAAATCCATTATAATAATCAGAGTTGTCATTTTTGGGGTGCTGGCAGAGCAGTAAAGCAAGCTGATGAACTGTCCCTGTATTTAGTAACACATTTTAACTCAATTTAAAAGTGCAAAGAAAAAAAGGACATGACATGATTTTATGTATTTTAGGAAATGGTGTCTTTGAATGTATTTTGCAAATATGCACAAAATGATACGATTAGCTTTTTTGGGTATTTTTTTGCATCCATGTGAGGCTAAAATCATAGTTATCAAAGAAGTGGGCAGATACCTGGACTCTGATATCGCTAAGGTTGTATAGTTTCATGTGACTCTTGCTTGCAGCCACATGTTTTGTTTACAAAGACCTTGAAATGTCTAAACCTGTCAGTGTCAATAACATTACTTTCCTTCCCCTTTTTACATCGTTACTACTGTTTTTAATGGATCAAAACTGAATTCAGCATTAAATCTCTTAAGCTTTTTCTCTACATTCCATCTCTTCTTTCACAGTTATGCAAACCGCTTGAACTCGTTTCCTTGAAATTTCTCCCCTTCATAAGTACCAGGTATCAGAGGGTTGGGCTGAGCAAAAATAACATATTTGTAACTTGAGTGTAAGGACGAATTTTCCTCCATTTTATTTATCAGGTGGGAAAAAAAATCCAAAATGAGATGCTTTGAGCTGGAAAAGTGAATGATCTTTTCAAAAAAAAAACTGTTTATGAAGTTGAGCTGAGTTTTACCATTTCATTCAGAGGCCTGGTTGTTTCCAAACTGTTTAGAAATTAACAGCAACTGAGGCGGTCTGACAAAATAAAGCACACACAAACACCACAAGTTTTTCAGAATAAATTGGCTCTGTATGATGGTCTCTTAAATGCCTTTAATCTCATCCCAAAGACTCAAATTGCTGAATCCATTTGCTTAAAACATTTGCTCAGGGGGTGACCGTGTTACGGCGGTAGGGCGGTTGACCCATGATCGTAAGATTGCAGGATCGATTCCTGCCTTGCACGCCCATGAGTCAAAGGGTCCTTGGGCAAGACACTGAAACCCACTTTGCCTCTGGTGGTAGGCGCGCGCTTGTGTTTGGCAGCGGAGCGGCCACCAGTGTGTGAATGTGTGAGTGAGTGTGTGTGACTGGGTGACTGGGTCAAAAAAAGAAAAGAAAAAAAGAATTTGCTCAGTTTAAGGAGCACCAAGTTGAACCTTGTAATGGGTCAGCTGGTGCATGACGAGTCTGATCTGAATACCACCCAGTGATTAACTTAAGTCATTTGAAGAGAATTGGGTAATGGTGCCTTATTGGTTTAGTTGAAGTTATTTACAGGTGGCAGTGAGTCGCAGTTCAAAGTGAGCAACTGTGTGGTGCTATATTTGTTTATCTGTTAACCATTTGCTGGAAAGACAAAAAAAAAAAAAGACTATGGAGAGCTAAAACAAACAGTCCTTAAACCTGTAGATCAGGAATGTCCGGTTCTGTTCCTCGACTAAAATCTTGTTTTCTCTGTACTTCTTTGTGCCATTTTAAATGACTCAGACGTTTCCGCCTTCTGCTTGGCTCATCACACACATAATGGGGATCTGTAAAAGTAGTAGGCGGTTTCTCAAAACATGAAGTTCAGAGGACCTGCACACAGCTCTCCTTAAGCAAAAAAAAAGGGGGGTTCGCTTCAGCAGACATCTGTAAGTTCAATGTCTTTATTTCTACTTTATGGCCAAAAGCCATTCAAATTGCCCCTTAAGGGTAGAGTTGGAATATTCCTGCTGGATGAGGTTTGATACTTTTTGCAGTTTCTTCCATGTTTTAAGTGATCCTTTATTGTGTTGTTCCAGAAAACTACATTAAAGTGATTCAGACATGAAAATGTGTTAAAAATGTTGGTGATGTTAACAAAATACCAAAACATATGTAAACATAAAAAGATGTAAAACTTTTCTCCATTGATATTGCTTTGATTCTTCTTTTTGATATTAAACTTGCTGTACAAGATGAAACGATTTTAAGTTATTACCATGTGTGGCAACACGTGGGAAAAAAAAGGGCAGGGGTTTAAATGATGAACTATAAAAAATGTGTGTTGGTGCAATAACACATGGATTTCTGGAAAGAAAAACAGCTGTAATGCGTTTTTGTCTATTATTATATTTCTAAAAAGTGGGTTGAATTAGAATCACCTGCAATATCTCTAAATACATTAAAGATGTGCTTTCTTTAATAAATGTTAATTTTCAGCAGATCACAAGGCTGTCACTTTTATTTTTTTTTATAAGAAACCAACTGATGGGCCTTTCCTCCTGCTGTTTCAGTGATTTTTATTTTTCATTACAGCTCAAACTTGTCAGATAAAATGCATTTAAACAAGAAAGCATTGCAAAAATTAATTTTGTAAAGGAATTAAAAGGGAGTTCAGCTATCCCTCCTTGGAGGACAAAAATTCACGCTAATCGCATAAATCAGGCATGTCCAAAGTTCGGCCTGTAGCCAAATGTAACCCGTATTCAGATGTCCACCGGCCCCCAGACTCTAGTCATAAAATAAATAATATGTGGCCCCCAGCACTTTCCAAGAGTTTTGTACAATTTCTTACATTTTAATTAGCCGTATTACATTACAAGCATTGTAAACTGCTGGTAACAATCTGTGGCTGCTTGACCTTTAGAGCCAAACAAGAAGAACAGATGCATTCCTTTCTGGGATTAAAATAACTAATAAGATAACACAAGATTTACATTTAAATGTTTACAGTGAGCATTCAGAAATTAAAACATGCAACATTTAATAGACTTTTTTTCCCTTTCATCGCTATTTTTTTTTTATCTTCAAACCCTAAATTCAGTTATTTTGATAAAAATGTATTCAAAGTTATTTCTGTTCAATGGGATAAAAATGAAAACTATGCCACTGAAAAAAAATATATTCAATAGTTTGCATACTTCATCAAATTTAGCTCTCTTTGCAAAAAAAAAAAAAAAAAAAAGGTTTGGACACCCGTGGCATAAACGGTTGTTTTGCTATGTCAAAGAGGATGTTATTTGGCTGTTAAGACATCAGAGACAAAAAAACCATGGAGAGAAAAGACCATGAGAACTAAGAAAAAATGTCTCCTCGTAGGCTAAGAATAGTGACCAAGTATTGCTGATGTGGAGGTTTAGTGTCAGCATGTCAAAAAATAATAACCTATCTTAAATCAACACAGTTTTTTGCAAAATCTCTAAAGAAACAAAATGTGCTCCAAGAAGTGCCTTTCTAGACAGTGGCAGACTTAGAAGTTTGGGGGCCCAAGGAAAAAATCACATGTAGCCCTCTCCAGTAGCTTTAGTAATAATTTATTAAAGGACATCCATCGAATAACTTCTTTACTGGCCCACTTTTAGACATTGCCAATGTCAAAATCCAAATGTTTGGACAAGAATTCTAAAAACTGAAATCACATACAAATGATAAAGAAATGTATTTTATATACATCCAACTTCCTGTTGATGGAATAGTCCATTGCTATACGGAGGCGGGGGAGGACGAAACACTTTCATATGACATCTTCAGCTCTCCCAAAATTAGTGTTCAATGTTCAGAGGCTTCAGTCTACAGAAAAAGGGGGAATCAAGTGGCTGAGGCCAAGGCACACAGGAGAGCAGCAAACATATTAACACATTGGCACTGTTGCACACTAGTATTCTGATCTTATCCTGAAGAAACCCGTTTCCTGAATAAAATACAGAGATGTCTTTGTCTGATCATTATATTTGGATGAAGGTCACATTGTGGCTGAGAATGTGACGTAAGCCTGAGATTTGCACCAGACTATGTCCTGGAGATCGGTGATGAACCAGAATTTTTAATCTGGCTCTGTTCTTCTCAGGTTGGGAATATTAATCTCAACAGCCAGGATGAGAAAATATATATACCTGAAGATCACGGCCCTGCTCTCCATCGTTACTCCCATCATCATCATCTACATTTGGACAAAAACCAGAGTAGGCGAGCTGATTCGAAAACAACACGAACCTTCAGTTTTCTGTCCATTGATGATCTCTGAGCAAACCATCACTCCACTCAAAAATACCAAGCACCTGCTGGTGTCAGCCTACATGGACCAAAGATTAGGAGAGTTTGACTTACGCATCATTGGTATTTTTAAGAGAGACTTAGTCAATGCCCTTTACTGCTCCTTCTGCTGTGCAGGGTTTTTTATAAGTGAAACTACACCTTCCATCATTCTATCCCACCCTGACCACTTTGGATTTCCCTACGGCACGATGGATGTCCTGTGTCAGATTCCTGATAACTGCGATGCCAGGTATGTCACCCTTCTGACAGCACCAAGCACAGTTTCAACATCGGAACAACTTTGGATACCTATAAGAAACCAGAAGACCTCAAAAAAGGAGGAAAATGAATTGGACTTCACCGTCTGCATTTCTACCCTCTTTGGGAATTACAACAATGTGCTTCAGTTCGCACAAACTCTGGAGATCTACAGGTAAGAAAAGCTGCAGCATGAACTCAAATGTTAAATTAGTTTATCCAAGAGTGTTTTTTTAATGAAACCCGTTGAGATGACCATTGTTGTCATATTGGGCTATATGTATAAAATGGAATTGAATTGAATTGAATTAATGAGTGTTTTGGGTTCTCAATTGGCATACATGTTGTATTTTTTCAGGTTTCCAATAAAATTATAGGAAAGATCCTACTTTTTTTAAGGAAAGCTTATTAAATGTGTCAGTTCTTGAGGTCTTGATTTTTTTTCCTCCATTAACCTGCAGGCATAATGTAAAAAAAATACCCATATTTTTTTTTCACATTAAGTCTATGTGGCGTTATTACATTGTTTTAAAAAAATTGTTACAGAACTACGCGGCTGCTTTTGGATGACATAAAACCTGTGTCATCGTGGCGTGAAGTGTTGCTAGACTCAGAGTGACGTATGTAGGAACCATGTTAAGTGATGTTCAAGAAAATTTCTCTAGCAAGTAAGCTGTTGGACCCTCTTATTTTCTCTCTATTTAAAACACGACATGATGTCAGAGGTCCTGTTAAGATGTTAGACAAAAGATAAAGCTGATTTTGAACATAGGAGACGAGAATGTGCACCCCCTTCAGTCTTCAACCTCAAGAACCTTTTGACTTTTCCAAGTCGCAAGAATGGGAAAGGGGAAAGACGATTTGAAAGATCTCGCCTAGAAAGTAACCTGAATGCAAGCTCAGAGGAAAATCAAATAAATATGTTGATTTACTGCATGGGTGATGAAGCAGATGACGTCATGCGTGGACTAAGCATACCAGAAGACTGACAACGGACATATCAAAAGGTGGGAGATGGCTTCCAAGCATTTCTCATAGTAAAAAAAACGTCATCTACCTACATGCAAAATTTAACATGAGAAAGCAGGGAAAAAATTGGACTGTGGATGCATTTGTTACTGCACTATATGCATTAAAAGAACACTGTGGCTACGGGACACTTAATGACGAGTAGATACGTGATCGCCTTGTGGTTGGGTCTGTCAGATAAACGTCTGTCTGAACGCATGCAGGTTGACCTAGATCTTACTCTGGATAAAACTATTAACATGGCAAGACAGAGCGAGAGAGTGAAAATGAAGCAATCTCCACTGTAAGGTGACACCAGAACACAGCAAAGAGATGCTAAACTTATTGAGAAGGTGCACAAAAGCAGCAGAAAGATTAAAGCCCAATCACATTCAGATATGTGACAGAGCAAATTTGTGAAGGCCTCAACACAATAAACCAAATGCACAGGGTATAAATTCATCCTAGGATCAGTAGAAGAGACTTTTGACGAATTGGCTGGAGCCAGAATTTCAAAAGCTAGAGGCTAATATGTGATTTTGGCAAATTCCCCTTACAGATGAGTCAGCCAAATACAGCACCTTGATTATACCTTTTGGCCATTACTACTTTTAGCATTGCCTCTGCTCCTGAACCTTTCCAGAACAGAATGTCAGAAGTCATAAACAGTCTGTACGACGTGCTGGTGTGGGGCAGAACACAGGAAGAACATGACACTCGCCTACTTGTTGTGTTCAAGAAGTTGCAAGAGTAAGGCATTTCACCGAACGTTGAAAAATTTTACTTGTCAAAGTGATCTTCATAGGACATGTCATCTCAGCCAATGACATCGGTCCAGATCCAAGCAAGACAGAAGCAGTGAGAAAAAATAGAAAACCAGCTAAGGTTTATGAACTGGGGAGTTTTCTCGGAACAGTTAATCAGATTGGAAAGTTCATCCCTCAACTGGCAGAAAGAGACACACCTCACACTGGGTGTGGGGTATTGACCAGGCCCAAGCATTTCAAGATCAAAAAGACTCTTTGGCTTCACCTCCAGTTTTGGCCATGTATGATCCAAATCATGACAGTAAAGTCTCGGCAGATGTATACATACTTGGGAGTATCCTACTCCAAATATAGAACAGCGATTGGCACCTAATCCATCCACTTCTAATTATCTGGGACCGGGTCGTGGGGGCAACACTCTAAGCAAAGGTGCCCAAACTTCCCTCGCCCCGGCCAATTCCTCCAATTCCTCTGGGGAGACCCCGAGGCGTTCCCAGGTTAGCCGAGAGACGTAGTCTCTCCAGAATGTCTTGGGTCTACCAAAGGGCCTCCGCCCAATGGGACATGCCTGGAACACCTTCCCAGGGAGGCATACAGGAGGCATCCCGAGTGTCCAAGACACAAGGCAGAAGGTCGCCTGAAACAACTTCAAAGTCGATCATTTACCTCATGCCTTGGGTGTCCTGATGCCACGTGTATTGATGGACACCCTTTGTACTGGAACATGGTGTTCGTTATGGACAAACTATGACGACCACAAAAGTCCAACAAAGAAACGCCAATCAGGTTCAGATCATGGAGGCCATTCCTACCCCTCCAGCTGCCACTGTCATTGCCCATGTGGGCATTGAAGTCCCCCAGGAGGAAAATGGAGGCCACGCTGGGGCACTTTCCAGTACCCCTTCGATAGACACTAACACAACGAGGTCATAACTGGGTCCTTGATAGTGCTTCTCATGAAAGGCTTCTGAACAGCTCTTTGTCTGACTCCTCCCATATTAAATAATGAAACACCAGACAACAAGGAGTTTTTGGAGGACACAAATATATTGTCTATGTGGACAGGATAATATAGAGCTTACCAGCAAGCACTTCCTACTTGGAGAACCTGAAAGTACACTAGTCACAACCAATAGACCGCACTGGGGGGAACTAGTGTCAGCAGTACTTGTCGGACTGCTGCTTAAGGTTGAAAGGCTTGTTATAACTTCTTCAATGAGAAATGGTGTGCTCACAACTCTTCATGAAGGTCACCAAGGAATCATGAAATGCAGAGAACGTGCTCAGCAGTCGGTGTGGTGGCGTGGATCAAGCCACCGCCGGATCTCCAGTAAAGAGAGATGTTGAAATATTGACCTCAATTTTCTGGAGCTATTTTTGCAGAGTTTGCACAACCTTATAAATATCATTACATCAGCAGCAGCCTCTAACACCCACAGAGTAATGGTGAGGCTGAAAGAGCAGTCAAGACCATAAAAGATCTCCAGAAGAAAGCTGCTGATCCCTGTCTTGCACTGCTTGCATACAGAGCTAGAGTACTCCACTGCAGAATAGATACAACCCTGCTCAGCTTCTCATGGGAAGGAAGCTTCGCACCATGCTGCTAACATTTCCAGCTCTACTACAAATTGCTGTTTCTCAGTAGAAAAAAAACAAGGATGACAGATGCATAGCAGTACAATCAGCGACAATAGCCGCGGTTACTTGGTCAAAAGATCTTGATCGGATCAATGGTCGGGTTACAATTCACCTGTGCACATGGGCACAGAAAACCTTTTTCCGATTAGAAGAAACGTTCACATGGGTCACACTTTCGGTCAGAATAAATGATTTGGGCATGCGCAGTAGTGTCGAAAAACTGGAAGGGAAATGTGTTCCGTTGTAAACAAACCTTTACTGTCACATATATTTATGCAGCAGCTCGGTTATTTACGAGGCAATCTTCCAAGCTGGCTTTTCTAAATGTTATGAATATTATGAAGCGCCTATTCGCTCATCATTTTATTTTTAATCCGTGTGGTCAGTGCTTTTTTTGTGGAAGAAGTACGGAGCTGCAAGAACCCGGTGTTAAGAGAGGCTAACAACATTAGCCTTTTGATGGACACAAAATCCAGGACCATGTGGGAAACGCAGCAATCTGCAGCTTGGCTGCACGTAAATGTGTGGGAATAACATCAGCCTTTGTTTTGTCGGGGCACAACTGGAAACACAATTCTACGTGATATTTTGAACAGTTTCTAAGGACTGAGCGACATTTCTGCTCTGAAAAGCTCACACACTGCCCCAGGACGGCTGTGTAAGCTGGTGCTCGAGCTCTGCTCTGTTCTCCTGAGTCCGGCAGCCGCTAACCCAGAGCGGCGGGTCGGCTCGCAGTCCGAATTCTCACACATAACAAACAACAAAACACACACGTAACAAAGCACCCTGCCCTCAAACACATTAATAAATCAGGCTGCTCTGCTCAGAGAGGCTCACTCGGTCCACTGGCACCGGAGCCCGAACGCAGAGCTCGGGTCGGGACGTCAGTGGGCACGCCCCCCCCCCCCCCCCGCATCTCCCTCGTGAGGGGTGAAAGAGAGGGGAGAGCCAGTGGGGCGAGAGCGGAGCGGCGCTTTATGCGGGGCCTCCGCAGAGCGGCTGATCGGTCCCGTATGCGCTTCAAAGCTTTCTCTCAGCGAAACACCATCTATGCGTGACGTAACCCAGAGCAGTAGTGACACACGATCTGAATGAACCGTTTACATGCTCCACGATCGGATAAACAATCGGTATAACCCACCTATCTCGAACGGAAAGAAATTTTGATCCGAACGAGTCTGACGGTGGCAGAGTATTCCAAACGGCGCGTTTACATGACGCATTTTCTTTCCGATCAGGCGTTCATTCTGATTACTTTTGCCCATGTAAACGCAGCTATTGACCATGGGACCTTGACCAACAATGAGTTGTATCGCTAGTGGAGACACGCCCGCTTTGGATGCCTGGCCAACGGTGGCGGAGCGCGACGCCTTGTTGGTGAGGTCATAGGCGCCCATATGACAATGCTTTCTATAGCCTTTAGTGGCATCAAAGTAGCTTTTATATATATATATATAGAATTTGTTGTTGTTAAATTAGAGAAACAGCCTTAAAAGCTCAAACTTTAATTAAAAATGCATAATTGTTGACCAACTTGTTTCAGGACAAGAAGTGTGGATTCCAGATCTAGGATCGAGTGGAGCTGTAGTCAGCAACCACACAACTCCTCGCTCATTCGTGGTTGAAGGACCTCATGGAACTTTAAGGAGAAATCAATGTCATCTTGTCACCATAAATACTTCATCCAAACAGAGCAAGAGTGACACAGACAACTGGTTTCAGGGTGTGCTCAAGAACATCAACCACTAGAGACATATGTAAATATAATTTTCTATGAAGATTTTTTTTACATAAACAAGTGGTGCTGACAGGCTGATTTGTTTTTTTTTATATGGTGGCCCTAAATTGCAAATCGCACCAACAAATCACTCGGCACAAACCTTAAAAATCACAACGACAGTTAAAAACGAAAAAAAAACATATTCCAAAACAATTCCAAACAATAAAACAAAATTAAAAAACAAACGTTTTGTACAACAAAAGTAATTTCCATAAACAAGAAAATAATGTTGAAAATTAAAAGAAACCAGCAAAGATATTATGTGACCTTACTGATTGAATTATGCTTGATTTTTGACATTTGAGTTTTTTTGAATGCACCATTACTTACTTCCACATGTTAATGCAATTTTTCTAATAAGAGAGCATCGCTTCACACCAAATAACCTTCTGTTGAAATGGACAAATAGTCATCCAGTTAGTGATGTCCCATAGTACCTACCATTTCAAGTCTCTTCTTTAGTTTAATTTTTTAACATTGCGTTTTAAATTCTGGAAATTATTTTTGTTTTCCAAGATCTTTCATTTTTATTCATTTCATTTTTTTGATTTTTTGTAATTGCGTTTTAGTTTCTTTTTTAATAGTCATTATCTTCAATATGTTTTTGCTTTGAGCGATTTGTTTATGGAATTAGGGATTCAGGGTCACCATAGTTTCTAGACCAAAGTCATTTTCTCGATTAGACAGAATATAAAGAGCTGATGTTGAATCAGAGAAAGATTGTCTGTGGTTTTAAATATTTGTAAACTACACACCTGTAAAAGTAGAAAAAGGAAAAGAAGAAGCACCCCCTTACTTCTTGTCCAGCAAATGCATGTTGACAACATTTCTGCTTTTCAACTAAATGTCTTTTTTGTTTTTCTCTTCAGGTTGCTTGGTGTGAACAGAGTGGTGATCTATAACACCAGCTGTGGACCTGAACTTGACAGTCTTCTAAATGGTTACATTCAGGAAGGTTTTGTTGAAGTGGTTCCATGGCCCATTGACCAGTACCTGAATCCATCCAGAGGCTGGAACTTCAAAGAACATGGAGGAGACCTACACTATTTTGGTCAGATCGTCACCCTCAATGAGTGCATCTATAGATCCATGGAGCGTTCACGCTACGTCCTGCTGAATGACATAGATGAGATCATAATGCCATACCTACACGACAACCTGAACTCTATGATGTATATGCTGCAATCACATTATCCAAATGTAAGTCTTTCCACATATGCATGTAAAAGACAACATATACCTCTTTAAATTCATGGCAAACTCTGTTCTGTAGGTAGCAGAATTCGTCATTGAAAGCCACGTCTTTCCCAAGAATTATTTTGAGCCAAGTAGAAGATTCCATCTTCATAGATGGAGCAATGTGCCAGGAATTAACATTCTGGAGCACATCTACAGAGAAGACCCAGACTCAAACTATCATCCATACAAGATGATAGTTCAGCCAAGGTAAGGAAAACTTTAATTCCGTTACTTAGGCAACAACTGCATTTATTTATTTAATAGAATAACTGAAGTCAAGGCAGTTTCTAACAAGCTGCCCCCGTTTATTTTAATTAAGACTTTTTTGACAGAAAAGGGACCTAAGCTTTTGGCTTTGGAACAGTCTTACTGGACATGTTCCAAGAACTGTCAGGTTCCTTTATATGTCAATTTTTGCACAACAAAACAAAGTCATAAATGCCTATTATCAGGAGTTCATGGGATGTGTTGATTTTACAGTCAGACATGTAGGCAACACAATGAAAACAAAAATGTGACTTTAAATCAAGGGTAATAAAAAAGCATGGATAACCTGATAAAAAGTTGCAGTAGCCGCTGAAACCTATCATAAACTAGCTCTGATGGAAATGAGGATGGAAATGTTAAAATCCAAAGTAAAACAATGAAGGAAACATGTTCCCACCAACATCGTCACTTACATTGAAATTTATGATTCATAAGACCAATCAGACTAAGCAACGGTCACAGACCCCACCTCCATCTTGACAGATCAACATTTGTCTGCAAGGACCCCTCGTATACTGTGGCTCAACTTTTGCGTTCTCAGATTTATCAGTGCAATTTTTTTGCATGTTTTTTTTTAACAATTCAATTTCTTTTCTTTTTTTTTTCCAACCTTGTCCTGTCCAACAGCTGGGCAGACAGATGAGAACAATTCAATTTCAATTAAAATGTATTTATATAGCCCAAAATCACAGTCGTCTCAATGGACTTCATACTGGTAATTGTAAAGTAAATATAAAATCATAAGGATTATGAATACATAGAATTCAATAGGTAAATTTTAAACTGAACTAACTAAACAGACTAAACTAAACTGATCATCCCTGGCCTTAGACCCTCCTTAGCGGTAAGAAAAAATATAAATAATAGAGTGAGGCATTGTGGGTGTTACTTTTATCTACTCTCTAAAATCCTTCTTTGCCTTTTGGCTGCTCTTTTCAAGGGACACCACAGAAAATCAGTGATTTTCTCATTTGATTTGGCTTTGGTTTTTACACCATCTTCCTGAAAAGACCCTCTGCTCTCAGCTGAACAAGAGACAGGAGCATCAAAGAACTTAACTGAATGATCAATTTTTTTATTATTAGTTCTTCACCAAGTTCTGACTAGAAAGAAGAGTTTTATTTTCTTTTGTGTCAATCAATATGTTACCAAACCAATTTTATTATAAATCTGCTCACATGTCACACAAACGGCCAAAAAAAAAAAAAAACAGAGCTGGCATGGTACTTACCATGCCAGCTCTGGCATGTAGTGAAAAAAGTGTAAATACAAAAAGATGACCAATAAATGAATTGAATATAAAAAGCTTTACAAGGCTAACAAGACAACCAAAAACAATTGAATAAAGCAAGGTTTAAACCAAAAGAAATTTCTAAAAAGGTTTGTCCCATTTCCCAAGTTTTTTCCCATGTAAAACTGTTACCTTTGCTTCACAAACAATATGGGTAATTAAAAGCTAGCAGCTTCAGATAACAAAAGCCAAAAATCAAAAGTCTTTATTTAAATACAGTCCTAAAGTCTAAATAACACTTTCTTTTCCAACTGTTTCAGGTTGGTGGAGCAGACGTCTGTGCATGAATTGCTTAGGAGTCTTGGAGAACAGTTCTATGTTCCAATGCAGATCTGTCGCATCATTCACGTTCGTGTGTCCCAGTTAAAGTCATTACAATGGGAGGAGCTACATGAGGACAAGCGACTGTGGGACTTTCAAGAAAAACTGATTCCTAATGTGGACAAGGTGCTGAGGAGAGCAGGGCTGCTGACAGAAGATTAGAGTCGTTTTGGATTTACATGGTGACTGACAATTGAACATTAGTGGCAGCTGATATTTTGAATTATGTTTGTTTACTTTTAGCCACAAAACATCAGTTTCAAAAAAGAAAAAACAACCAGCTGTGAAACCTGTTAAAGACTTGTTTGTCACTTGACCTGTACTTCACCAATGTGTTGATGAAAATCCGGCATGACTGAATTGCAATGACTGGACAAGGGGGCCAAAGTAATTTAAAGTTTTGCGTCCTGTGGCGTGACACCTGCAGAATTCAGCAACAAGTAGCTGTTTAAAGTCCCACCAACCATCTTTGATACATTTTAAAAGTGTTCCCAGTTGTCTTTTAATTATGATTATGCTGTTTTTAGCCAATATTAACAAAAAATGAAATAGTGTTGTTTTCTAGAACATAGTTTCTGCAGAGCAGCAGACCCCCCCCCCCCTCTCCTGTTACCTATAACTGAGCTTTCTGTTAACACCCTCTCCAGCTAGCTTACTATCCCTCACACCCCCAACCTAACATAAGCAGTGCAACAAAAATGATGAGCAATATCAGAGCTATCCAGCCGTACAGTTCTGAGCCAGGGTTAGAGCAGAGCAGGGAGCTTGTGGCCCACCCATTGCATTTGCTCCGCCAACGAATATGATCTTTTTCAAACCAAACTTTTTCATCTGCTCCTGATTCACAATATTTTGAGGAAAGAAATACTCAAAAATCTTAAACCTAATCATCTTTATACATGTCCTCTTTCATAAGTAAAGAACATATTAAAAACACACAAAAAGGAAAAAAAACATTATATGTGTGTGGATCTTTAAGCTGCCATCATTTTATTGTGCTGGCTTGTTTGTTTTCTTTATGATCCACTTTTGAGGAGGAGCATGGTAAAGTTTTATGTTTGAGCTTTTTGTTCTCAAATGTTTTGGTTTTGATATTAAAGTCAAATAATTCTTTTCAGGTAAAATCCATTCTTGAAGTAAATCAATCAAATGATAAGATACATAAAATTTCTTTGAGAAGTGTCTCTGGTGGGGTCACACTGAAGCCTTCCTGCCCAACACTCAGCATTCAGGCATTGTATTGTGTTTGTTTGTTTGTTTGTGTGTTTGGAGGTGGGAGGGCATTTACAGCCCCTGCTACAGAGTTAGGATTCAGAGCTGGATTGAAAAGCAAAAGCCACGACAGAGAAGTTGACCTGTCCTTCTTATCTGCAGGGATCAAACAAGTACCCGAGCTGCTTTAACAGCAACAAAACGGCTCTAATTATGAGAAAATCACAACACTGTGACTGAGGGCTGTTTTTATTTTTTCAAAAAGCTCTTAAACTGCAAAGTTAAAAAAAAAAAAAACTCTGGTGGCACATGTTTGAAAACTTGTCTATCCCTTGTGTTATCTTAGATGACCCCACCCCTACATTCACGTGCTCTCCCTACCATGACAAAGATGGATAAAGGTGGAAAGATTTCATGTAATCCATGGACACCAGTGAAGATCACAAATCATTGAAGAAAAAAGGTTCAGAGCACTGTCTAGTGGGTCTAGATGACCCAACTCCCAATGTGAAAGTGCCTAGGATAGCACAAGGGTGACAAAACATTGGAAAACGTTTTGAAGGTGAATAGAGACTAACTCCATCTAGTGGCTGTTTTATGTTTCTGCATCTACTCACATGCAGAACTTAAGCAGCACAAATTACAACCAACTTCTAAATCCACAAACATGATGCCTTAGCTATGATAAATAAGCGAGAGATGCTTTTGCTGGAACTAAACAGCCAATCTTTCAAATCACAATGTTTAGCATAAATAGTTTAACATACTTTCATTAACCTAACCTCTGGGCATTTGTGAGAGTGGAAACTCTTTGGTTGGATTCCTTGATATCTTTGATTATTGCGTTTTTGAAAACTGTTGTGTAGGAAAGTTCAAAAGGTAAGAAAAAATGTCACTTTCCTTTTGTTTACATGCATAAAACAGGTGATTACAGGAAAATTCACTCCATGGAAACAAAAAATAGACAGGACAGAAACAGACTGATGCCATCTGGTGGCTGTTACCTTTTTCTGCATCTTAACAACATAGAAACTTCAGCAACATACAAACACAGTCAGTGAAACGCACAAACATGATGCATTACCAGCTAATCCGATTAAACTCTGATACTGCAGAGACCAAATCCTGCATTTTGACCTGCACCAAAATCTCAAAACAGATTCAAGGTGGATGACACAGAAAGTGGAAATCACAACAAATCCAAGTAAATCTAAGAGGAAACCACAAAACTCATACGAATGTTTTCGAAAAAGAACAGAAAAGACAATGGTTCCCTCTGTGACACCTCAGTTCTTCAAAAGAATTTTATCCTTTGCCATCAAACACATGGAAGACATTTAAAAAATGTTTTGTTCAGGCTGCATCGTGGTCTTATTTGAAAATGTGAACTACTTAAAATAAAAGTAAAAAATAGTAAAGTTATCGTTCTGGGAAAATGTGATGGTGGTTACTATGGTTACACACCATCATTAAACTTATCTGAAGCTGGTTTATTATGGCAGGTTTATGTTTAATTGTCAGAATGCAGAGTTTAGCCTGACATACACAGTACTACTGTGAAAAAATATTTAAAATATTTCATGATTATTTAAAATGATTCAAGAAAAGTAATCCAAGTAATCTTTTAAATGCACATGCAATTCAGTGAGAAAAATACATAAGTTTAATACCAAAACACTAATATGAAAAACTATTTTTTGAAGTTGTAAACAGGCATCTTAAACGTCGGTTTGCATAGATGTTTTGGTTTCATTTTTAGGTAGGCTGCTGCAGGTAAAATAATAATAATAATAATGAACTACATCATTGCTGCTTCTGCTGCAGATTTAGGGGACAGATTTTAAAAGTTTTACAAAATATTTCTCAGTATAAGATTATGTAGTTTGTTGGTTTTTTCTTTTTGTAAACGTGTTTACTTTTTGATGCATGTTCTTGCAGCAGAAATACAAATTATACTACTGGGGGGTATTCCAGGAAGCATGTTTAAACTAGCCTGACTTTAAGCCTGAACTCTGGCTGAAATCCGCCTGAACTTGCTTACTCGGGGTATGTCGGTTCCAAAAGACCGGATATGAGTTGGCGTAATTACGCTCAACTTGGTAACCCTGGGTTAATGGGCGTGCACGGCAGGTACATAGAGACATTCTCAATGGATCGCCGATTTCTGGAGTCACCATGGAAACGCGTGGTGAAAAAAAAGAAAGCGCTGTACTTCAGTGAGACAGAGTCTGAGGTTTTAATGACGGCGTATGAAGATTACACGACCATCAAAAAAGTAACACGGCTGCATCATCAAGTTCTGCGTGTAGAAAAAGAGCAGACAAAGTAAACGCACGAGTTTCTGATCTTATTTCCATTTTCCTTGTGACGCAAATACATATATACCTTATCCAATTTTGCCAACTTAAATGAATTACTTCTATTGGTAACAAAAAATTGAGTTAAATTCATTCAACCTAATTTCTTACATCTATAAAACTCAATAAATGTTTATACAACTCAAATTTACGTATTTATCTAACTAAATGTCATATTACTCCAATTCAATTAATATTTTTTTCCATCTTAATTAATTACATTTCTTGAACTCTCAAATGCCTAAGTTTGAGCCGGCAGATATACTCATTTTTATAACAATAAAAAAGACGGGGGGAATAATGCACAGAGTGCAAAAATCCGTTAAAGAATTTACCATGATTGTCATAACAATGCTAAGCCGTAGGGGTGCTATATAAACTCATCATCCTCTTCTTCACTCTCACTCATGGTGCAGAGACGTAAGCTCAGTACGGCAAAATAATTCGGCGAAGCATGGCAAAACACAGTAAAACAGCTTTACAACTAAACACATTTGGTCATAAACCCACACTTAAACCCAAATCCGTCCAGACAGGCAAAGGGAATGATATCCCACAATCCTTTGCGGTGCCGCTCTAACAGCAGCACCAAAGTTACACCTTCTTAATTGAATTACTTTGAATGAAAGTAAAATAACTGTCTGAAAACTACGTGTAATTTTTAAACCGACTTACAAAAAAAATATTTATTTTAACTGAAACAAATAATTAAGTTAGATCAAAGTAAAAAATATATATATTTCCAGCATCCACATGTGGTCTTATCACCCTCTCACGGTAGAAAAAGTATTATCTGAGCTTCTTCATCCACTAAATCATCTTCAAATGGACACGCCACGCTGCTTCACCTCCCTGTAAACAAACTAAGCTTCAACTAAACCTGCTCCCGACCAGGTTATGTTCAGAGCATGAGTTGCCATGGCAACTTGACCTACCCTGAAACATACCTCCATTTCTGGAACCGAAAACTGAGGTTATCAACTTCCTTAGCCTCAAACTTACCGTGAGAGCTAGCATAACCTGCTTTCTGGAATACCCCCCTGTAAAGTTTGTGATCAGTTCTTGTGAATTTTTAGATTTATTCTTGTGTGTGATTTTCTTTTTTACACTGTTTTTTTCCAAATACAACGAGAATTTATTTGGTAAGGAAAATGAATAGTCTTTACTTTTTAAGTTACAGGTAGGCCTATTTTGAAAAAGTTCTATGTATACCTTCAGAAACATTCAACAACACTGTTAACCAAGGCAAACGACTCACCCAGCGTCCACAGAAATTTACTTTCCACATCTATAAAAACACAAAATAATCAGATAAGATACTGTACCTCCGGGTCACTGTCCGGGATCTTTCAACTTCTGCCCCCCAAAAGGCAAACAATGGAAAAACCCCAGATACAATCAGACTTCAACATGGCAAACCCATCCAACAGGTGTCCCTCATAAACGGCCCATTTGATTATCCCAAATAGCCTAAGTGGACACTTGCATGTGTGCGTACGAGTTTTATCTGGCTTTGGATTTTTTTATTGTATTTATTTCTTGTTCCTAATATTGTTTGGTAACTTCATCATCTTATAGGGGAATAAAAATAGTCTTGTTTTTTGTGTGTGCCATTTTTAACATGTTTTCGTATCATTTTTCTCACAATGGAGGATATATATAATGATAAAATACAATTGGCAGTACACAAGCTCCCTGCTCCACTCCATTTCAATGCATCCACTTGTAGACAAATAGATCAATGTACGTCTTCATTTTCCTCATGTCAGCCGGCGGCTAGATAGCTCCAATCTGGTTGTGAGAGGTTGTAAGCTAGAGGGAGAAGGTGTGAACAAAAGTATCATGGGAACAGTCCAGTCTACAATTCAGAGGGGAATTTCTAATAAACTACCGCTGCTCTTCAGAAACAATGTTCTAGAAAACTTCAGTTTTTTTTTGTTTTTTTTTGTGTGCCAAAAACAGTTTAATCACAATTGAAAGACCACTAATACAACATTATAAAATAAATCAAAAGATGATGAAAGTTGGACTTTTAGACATATATGAGGAAATCTCTTGAGAACTTTAGAAGAAAATGTTTTATTAATCCAGATTTTCACTATTAGATTTTATTGTATTTTTCCTTTAATATTGATGAAATTGTTTAAAGTACATCAATAAATCAATACTAATAGGTGATCATGTGAAATGTTATTTTTAATGTGAAAAAGTGTAATTGTAACGTAAACTGTATTGAAAACTGAAATGTAAAAAACACAATATTAATAGTAAGTCCTACTTCAGTCCCCCTTCCTCTGTCATTCCTACCCTGGGAGTCTAAGCCAGATCACCCAGGCCAACGTGCATTTTTATACTTTATTTGAATTTAAATTAAATCTGCTCCTAAATATAAAGGTGATGTAAACCTCCAACAGGAAGTTAGTTTCATAAAAGAGGATACTTTAGCCTGAGGGCTCTGCACCTCCTAGATTAGAAAGTTCCAACAGACAAAACATTTCTGTTCGGAAAACATGGAGCTGTGAAGCTGTACAAGACAAGATCCATCTTTAACATTTACAGCTTTCATGCTGGTGAAATTCTTCTTAAACTAATTCCCCATTGCAGAAAAAAAAAAAACAGAATTGAAACTGGAGAAATGTATGTAATCCTGAACTCTGGCTGCAACATTTAAGGTCAGCTTGTGACTTAAAAAAAATGTTTTTTTTTTAAAAAACTTACAGTTGTCTACTACAAATGCCAACACATCACAGTCTCTCTGAGACACGATGTTGAAGAAGTTCTGCAGAGATGAAAAGATGATGTTCCAGAAAATGAATTTAATTTCTTAAAAACTGCTCATGGATCAGTGAAAGCTTGATTGTTTCGTTCAACATGATAAAATAGAAGAATTTTCCAGTAATTGACTCAGTGATGAAGGAGAAGAAAGAAAAAAAGATGTTAAGGTTCATAGATTGCAGGGTTGTCTTTTATCTTGATGATTATTCCTGTCAGGAGATTTATTTGCAATGGCAAAAGGTCTGCATTAACTTTGAACAATGGAGGTTTGAAAATGTGCTGATCTTAACAGTGTGATCGAGTGGAGAAAAAAAAATGAGTTGACACATTATTCAAAATTTTATCATCTTACCGATAAATTAACTTAAGGACAAAGGTGCTTCTTGTTAGGGATATAAAATCCACAAAAGGTCCTGCAAGTGGAAACTGACAAAAGCAATAAAGGTAAAAAAAAAAGATACACTGAAAATAAATGAATAAAATTCAGATCTTGCTTTTATGAAAAAGGGCTTTGACAAAATTTTGTACATTAGGAACGCACTAAATTATTCTTCTCTCTTCTTACTGCCTTTTACGCCTTGATACGCTTAGGGCAGCAACGAAATCTTTCCACTTCAGACGGTCACGGGCTAGGGTGATGATGGTTCCCCAGGTGTGTCCAAATTCTTTCAGCTCGGTTTCTACTGTTCTGCGCCAGGTGATCTTCAGCCGTCCTTTTTTTCTTTTTCCATCCGGTGTCCAATGCAGTGCTGTCTTTATTATTGTGTTGTCTTCACTCCTGAGTACATGTCCAATCCATGTTCAGCGTCTTTTGAGGATAATTGATGACATGTCTTCTTGATTGCTGCGGAAGAATAGATCTCCATTGGAGATCTTTTGGGGCCAGAAAATATCCTCCTTAAATTTTTGGTGTGGAAGGTCGAATGTTTGGTCAAGTCCTGCTGTGTCATTCTCCAGCACTCTGCTCCATACAGTAATACTGACAGAACACAGCTGCTGTAGAGCTTCAGTTTTGTCTTAGTGCTGTACTGTGATGTCTTACAAATATTGTTCATGCTTATGAATGCAACCCTTGCTTTATTAATCCTTATTACTTCCACCTTATATGATGATGCTACCCAAGTAAGTAAAGCTTTCAGTAAATGGTAAATTCTGATCATTGACCTTGATGGGGGGGCTGTGACGTAGTATTTGTCATGGTGCCTCTGTCAGACTCCTCCCCCTCCCCGCTCTGCTCCTGACTCACAGCTGTGACCTTTCATGTCATCAAGCCTCTGCTCTTCATAAGGAGACCCAGCTCCAGCACTCATCGCCAGTCCGTTAACCCTAATGGTGCCCAGTCACGTGATTCACGTCTGGCTCCCCTTTGCCTCGTACCAAGCTAACTGTGCTTTGTTTCCTCTGCCTCAGGTTTACCTCAAGCCACGAGGGTCGCCTGAGTCAAGAGTCACCCCGAGCAGCAGCTTCCTAACTCTCACCCTGCCGACGCCTTCAACCTCCAGAGCCACTGTCTCTGTGCTCCGCAAGAGCTCCAGCCACGCTCCTCGCCAAGAACTCCAGCCACGCTTCACGTCAAGATCACCAGCCACGCTCACCCGGACCCCAAGTCCCATTTGCTCACAGGCCCGCCTGGACCGGTCAAAAGAAAATAAATTCCACTTACCTACCACTTACCTGTCTTCCTTCTGGGTTCCAGCACCTGGGTCCATCCCGTGCTCTGACCATGACAGTATTCAAGGTCAAAATCGCTGACTTGCTTTCGTTGATTTTGAGGCCAACGATCCAAATCGGCTTAACCGGTCAGTCTTGTCTTGCATGTGTCGGTGAATATGAGAGATCAGTGCCAGATCGTCAGCAAAGTCGAGATCCTCGAGGGTGGAGAAGAGTGTCCTTCTGATGCCAGTTGGTCCTGCTTCAGTCGTGCGCCTCATCACCCAGTCTATCACTACGTTGAAGAGGAGAGCTGACGTCACACATCCTTGACGGACTCCAGTTTTCACTTCAAACCAGATGTCACTTCCTCCCACACAGCATCTATAGTTGTTATAGAAACTTCTAATCAGTTTTATCATGTGGGACGGTACTCCATAAGCCCTCAAGATTCGCCACAAGTTCTCTCTGTGCACACTGTCAAATGCTTTTTCAAAGTCTATAAAGTTAACGAAGAGCTGCTGCTGCCATTCAGCACTCTGTTTGTTTGTTTCTCAGAGCAAGAATCTGTTCCGTGCATCTTCTCTCTTTTCTAAAACCGGCTTGTTCCTTCCTAAGTGTCGCATTCACAGCTTCCAATAACCTATTGATGATTATCTTGGCCATAATCTTGCTGGGAATGGACAGAAGGGTGATACCGCGCCAGTTGTTACATTCGCTGAGTGTGCCCTTCTTTGGAATTTTGATGATTACACCTTTAGTCCATTCTTCTGGTATGCTTGCTGATATCCAAACGGTTTTGAAAAAAGGTTGCAATATTTTTGATGCTGTCTCTGTGTCTGTCTTGAACAGTTCAGCATTCAAATTGTCGTGACCTGGTGCACTAAATTATTGTGTGGTCTTTATTTAGCATTACAAGTGCCTTTAGTCATTCTGCCAAACGAATGAGCATAGACTGTATATGAGGATTGGACGGAGTATGATGTCACCATAAAAAAATGCTTACTTCCAGTTCCAACAAAATAAAGTCAATTTAGTCACCAAGTTTTTCGAGATATGACCGCCACCATGCTGGAGCCAGATGATGTTACTAATCAGCGATTGGTCAGAAATCTGTCAATCAAGCGTTTTGAACCTTGGACATGGGGACCACATACTTTTATTGAGGCATCTGATTGGTCAGTTGGGCTACAATGATTGGAGTGGGGCTTTTAGGTTGAAGAAGAAATGTTTTAAAATGTACTTTCTTTTGTGTTTGAACCAAAATGGACTTCATTGGAAACTACCATGAAGGAGATCACTGCTGAAATTAAGTCATAAAGAAAGAAAGAATAGACAAGACACATCCGCTCTAAGTTCATAAATTCAAAAAAAAAAAAAGCTAACTAATAAAACATGACTATTCCTACTGTGAAATATGGCGGCTTGTTCCAAACTGCATCTCACACATAGTACCTTTAATCTGTTCAGAGTTCAATTAGACCTGAAGACAAAACATAATTGAGGGCAAAGTGCTGCCCACTGTCGCAGGTCATGGGTCTTTCAACAGGATATTATGTTTCTACAAAGACTGTATGTTTCAAATTAGATTATTTTAATAATTAATAGACTACATTAGGAGAATATGACAACTGCATCACGCAGTTTATTACAAAGTTTAGGGTGAGGGAATGAATTAAATTTGGCTTCAAAGAAGTTTTACATTTAACTTTTTATTTAACAAATATAGATGTTAAGTTGTGATAGTAGTCTTTTTACATGTGTAACTGCTATAAGAGTTTCTCATTTTTTATGTCTGTAATTTACAAACTTCCTTTCTTCAGATTTTCCGTTTCAGATTTCTCTGTTGCTCACGTGTGTGAAGCTACTCTTATTTTGACTTCTGTTAAGGGCTGAAAACCCTATCAGGATCAAAGGAAAAGGGAGAACAGAGACCAGTGAGTTTGTCTGTTAGTCCTCTGTTTTTTTTCTATTTGGGTCAACCCAAAGCTAAGGCTTGCCTGGCAGCCAGCTGTTCCTGTAGTTTTGACCTTCCAACAACACCAAGCACTTCCTGGTGTCAGCTTTCAAGAACCAGAGAGTGAAGGGTTTTGACATCCGCATCATTGGAGCAATCAGCAGAAGCCCCATGCATCCTGTGGACATGATGGTAATCACCAGCTGTGGTCCTGTACTTGACCGTTTCCTGAAGGATTGAAGACTTTGTTGAAATGTTTTGCTGCTCCTTATTGCATGCCTTGATTTGAACAGAGAGCATAGAGAAAATTTCTCTCAAAAATTTTCATGGAATGACTTACATTTGAATGCTGTGGTTGCGACGTAGCCATTATAGAGGTCAGGTTGTCGTGTTGCTGCAGGGTTCCTCCATGTACTGGAAATCTCCATCCTCTGGATAGATTTGGATACTTGCTGACAGGCAATGGAACCATCTCCCCCAAGAAATATTTTGAGCCATGTGGAAGATTTAATCTTCTGGAGAACATCTATAGAGAAGACCCAGATAGGAGGATACATAATTATTGCAAGATGTTAGTTCAGCCAAGGTTACCTGACGTTTTCCTTGTTCAGAACGGGCAGCCTAATGAAACTGTGACAGTAACTGCAGAAACACTAGATAAACGGTTATTGTAGTAATGATGGGGTGCAGTTGAGACTTAAAAATAATTATCTTTTCAAATATCAATGCATCTATCAACTTTCTAAACCCACTGGATCCTTTTTAGTCACATGAGATGCCACCATTGGGCAAAGGTATGGTTCACCCTGACCAAGTTCCAAGGTCTAACAATCACACAGGGGAAATCTTTCTAGTAATAAATCTACAAATACATAAAGGTCCTGGCTAGAGTTTCAAACCATAACTGCCTTGCTGTGATACATAAGCACTAACCACTACCCCACCACAAGTAGCTTTGCTTCCTGGATGTCAGAAATGGGGTTTAAAGGCATCTCTCATCATGAGGCTGCAACCTTATTCAGTCCATGACTTATGGTGCATTTTATTTTTACATTAAAATAATATCATATGAAGCATTCAACACGTCTTGAATAATCAAATTGCCAAAATTGAGCTGCTTTGGTCTTGGCCTCCCGCTGGTGGAACACATTCATTTATCAGGTATAGGCTTTAAGACAAAACAGGAAAACGCCACACATACCAGGGGCACAGAACAGCTACAATTAGAGGAGAAAGCAAAGGAGGAAGTGTGAGATGTTTCAAAAAAGATTAATATTGTCAAAGAATCTGAATAATATGCTGAAATTCCTAAATTCTTGATAAAGAAGAAAACTTGTCCTTGATTATTAAACAAGTTACTGAAAAATGCAGATTGTTGCAAATACTAACATTTACTCTAAAACACACTCAAACAAGTTACGTTTAGTCCATAAATCTAAGGAAACTGTTTAAAACTTTTTTTTCCATTTATTGTGTCATTTAAAACTAAAACTAAAAGTCTACAAATTAGCTACACAATGCTCTATCTATGTGAGGCTGAAAACCCCTGATATTTATGCGCTGACCTGCAGATTCCCGCTGATTAAACTGAGTCATTGCTGTTCAACTGTGTCCCTATACCCATGTGCAGACCTTTTACTCATCCACTCAGAATAGCAGACGGTAAAACGGTGAAGGTAAGATTTGTCTGACATTTGGCTGAATAAAAGAAAAACAACACATAGTACAAACAGTCTAAAGTTTTGCAAATATCTGTTGGACTTTTAAAATGCAAAGTGTTTTTTTCATCAGTTTTTTTTGTCTTCTGTGGCTATGGCATGCTAAAGTGAAGTGTGAGAAGGCAGGTTAGACGGTGCTAACTTTCTGGATTGTGACAGGTTAGCAGCGACAGACATTGATCTCTGCAGGTTAAATATATTTCATGTTAGTCAAAGCAGGACAGTGTAAAGTTGTAATCAGTGCTGCACCTGCAGGAGAATACAGATACGCCAAAACGCGGTTTTACAACAAAGAAATTATAGTAGGTGTAAAATGAGCAACTGCTTCTGCATTCAATACAGCTCAGACATTCCACAGCAAGTCCCACAGATTTCACTCTGAGTGTCAGATAGCTGCACAGAATGTTCATAAGAAGGTCCCTCTGGCAAAACCAGAGGGAAGGGGTGCAGGTGAGGGTTCGTACACAAAATTTTCAGAAACAAAAAGTATTTAGTAAAGCCACCAATTGTGCAAGTTCTCCTTCTTAAAAAGATGAGAGAGGCCTGTAATTTTCATCATAGGTATATTTCAACTATGAGAAAAGTTTTAAAAAATCCAGAAAATCACATTGTCTGATTTTTAATGAATATATTGGCAATTTATGACTCTTACACAACTGTAACTTCTTCTGTAAGAGGATCCTCTGTCCTCCATTCCTTACCTGTATTAATGCTACCTGTTTGAATTTGTTATCTATATAAAAGACACCTGTCCACAACCTCAAACAGTCACACTCCAAACTTCACTATGGCCAAGACCAAAGAGCTGTCTAAGGACACCAGAAACCAAATTGTTGACCTGCAATGGGCTGGGAAGACTGAATCTGCAATAGGTCAATAGGTAAGCAGGTGGCTGTGAAGAAATCAACTGTGGGAGCAAATATAAGAAATGTAGACATACAAGACCACTGAAAATCTCCCTCCATCTGGGGCTCCCCTACATGATTTCACCCCGTGGGGTCAAAATGATCAAAAGAATGGTGAGCAAAAATCCCAGAACCACATGGGGGGCCTAGTGACTGACCTGCAGAGAGCAAAGTAACAATGGGTACCATCAGTAACACACTAAGCCACCAGGGATTCAAATCCAGCAGTGCTAGACTGTTAAGACTAAAAACGTTTGACTGCTGTCATTGTCACAGAAGAGTGTATAACAAAGTAGTGAATTGAACTTTTCCTATTGAACCAAATACTTATTTTTCACCACAATTTGCAAACAAATTATTTAAAAAATCAGACAATGTGATTTTCTGGATTGTTTTCCTCATTTTGTCACTGATAGTTGAGGTATACTTGAGGTAAAATTACAAGCCAATCTCATCTTTTTAAGTGGGAGAACTTGCACAACTGGTGGCTGACTAAATACGTTTTTGCCCCACTGTATGCATAATGCTGTTATCAGTTTTACTGCATGAGATCCTGCTGTTACTGGTAATTATGGTGTACTCCAGTATTCTCTTGTCTCCTGCGGTTGTGCTGAAGGTCTAATGACTCAACAAAAGGCCTTCGTGTTTTGTTTGACTGATGTGTGCTGAACAGGATCAAGCATTTTCAGAAAATACTGCATCATAAGAAATTAGCACACACTGTGAAATCCTGAACCGTCCAACTCAAAGTGCGTTAATTTCTGATAATGATCAGAATCGAGTATTTACCCACGAAGGACCTTTTTATCATGAACAACAAGTGAATTGCTTTGAGTGAAGCGACTTTGATACTTAGTATGTTCACAGAGTTCACAAAAAAAGTTTGCAACTGTTGAGCCAACAGTTGCAAAACCAAGTCCATCTGATTGTTTTAAATGAGTAAATGTTTGAAATTTCACAAAGTTGCAAAAAAAACAATACATTTTAACCCCTGGACCTCATAAATCTGTCTCAACCTGCTAGACCAGGGCTCTGCAACCCGAGGCGCTGGAGCCACATGTGGTTGTTTTACTAGTCCATTGTGGCTACAAAGGTGTTAATTTAATTTAAAGTAACTGTAAAATAAAAATAGTAAGTAGTAACGTACAAAGGAAAAGAACCGTAAATTAAACTAAAACTTTATTTATTTCATTAACAAACAGCTGAAGCACAGTACGTAACATGCTAACAAGTTCCTGACTATGGCAGCTATAATTTGCCAAAATTCCATTAATCTTTTGTAGTTTACCATGATTTCTTTATTTATGGTTATTCAGTAAATTCTAAAATTTCAAATATACCTTATTGTTTGAAAAATACGGTAGGGATCACTTAATTAGCTCTGGTTTAATCTTTGTTCATTCAATTTATGAATTTCTAGCTGAGGCAGACCACAAAAAGTAAAATAAACTGTATTTTTTGTGTTATTACTACAGATGATATTACACTATTACATTTGTTGCATTGAGATGAGTCACACACAGTGTCTTTTATTTTGACATAAAGTCATGTCATGTTTCATATTTTTAAAAGAAATGGTATTTTCTCTTTTTCTTTAAGTTCTATTTATGCCAAAAAAAGATTAATCAATATTTTTTATAATATTAACAACAACATAAATACAAGTCTGTGCCTTAGTTTTCTAAAGAAGACTTTGCTCTTTATGAGTTGAAGGTTACAGATCCCTGTGCTAAACCTTCATAGCTCTGACTTAGAAAGCAAGCATTCGAAATCTAAAAACACTAAAATAAAAAATCATTTGTTTGTTCCTTTGGTAACACGTAGAAACAACTTCACGAATGGCTGAATGTTAATCTGGTAACAAAAGTTATAAAGGAAACTGTAAAAGGTGTTTTAACTTCAGTTTCAGTTTCAGTTTAGTTTATTTCAAACACAAAACAAATGAAAAAGTCAACACACAGTGGTTTAAAAGACATAAAATAATGCAGTGTGCTTGAAAAGGAGTGGGTTGAAGAGAAAATCTTGTCTGCTCCTACCCCTTTTTACAAATACTTATGATGTGCGTATTCAATACGCGTAATGCTTTATACAGATAGTTACTAAACATTCAAAATACAATTCTGCATGGCAACTGTGCTAAAGTGACATTTTTTTGTTTAATCGTTTCTGGCCTTATACAGTATACTTCCATCAGTAATAGTCAAAACAGGTTTATACCGTTTATTTCATTCATTCATTCTTTTTTCCCCTCCCATCTGTTTCACACAAACCAAAAAAAACCTCTAGGAAATAAAACTCAGTGCCGGAGCATCAGTTTTCAGTATAGTAGTTTCATCGTGACAGAGTACAAAGTATATCCAGAAAGACAAGGATGAACCAGTTTGACTGATCTGCCCAATTCTGACTTCAGCCACAAAGAACATATTTGCATGATTTAGGGTAAAGGCTGAAAGCCAAGCCTTCTTCTCCAGCATAAGTGTCCATCATCACAAATGATCTTTTGGAAAAACAGTCAGACATTCTCATTACTCCTTAACCTGAGAAAATTCTTTTCAGAAGATTTTAAGCTTTTTATCTGCAAGAGAGCTATGTAACCCTATTGATTATGCATAGAATTAAACTTAATTTCTCTCAAATGCCAAAAAAAATGCTTTTGAGATGTTTTCATTCATGACATTGTGTCACAGTAAAATATCAAGATACAACCAAAAAAGTGGCTTTATGAAGTATTTCTGTTATAACAGACTTCCAACCTGGGGGACAAGAGTGCGTTCATTTGCACACCCTCGTCGACCACTATCCCTTACATAACGAACACCTCGTACCACCTGTATCTCTAATACCGGTAATAGATAATAGCTGTGGAGTTGTGGGCTTGTTTGTGTTAGTTCAGTATGTTATGTTCATGAAATCACCTTAAAATATAAAGCTCTCAAACGATGTGTTTAAATATCATTGCATTTTAGAGAAATGCCGCATTTATTAAAAATCCAGTAGCACAAAAATTATGAAATTGTACTATTATATTTCTAACACGTTTAGTCATGAGAGAAAACCCAGATGCAGGGAAGAACCACAAGCACTTTGAAGTGCCTTAACCCCAAAGATAAACTTAGGTAACATAAACTCAGGGGACTGGAAACCACACAAGACGAGCCGACACTAAGGGCTCAGAGAGAGTTCCTTAGATGCAGTCAGTGCTGAATAACAAAGTGCAGGCAGCTGTGACTGCTCCAGGAATCACCAGGAGAATGGGTGGAGTCACAGTCAGCCTGCACAAAAACCAGAGAAAGCAAAAATGAGCAATAACAAAACCAAACCAGAAAATCATCACAATTTCTGAAACCAGATATATCCAAAACAATTTTTTTCCGATATATACTGTACTTAATAAATTGAATGTTTTTTTTATGTGACAGCTTCATTTGAACATCAGTAATATGTCACTCTAATGGTCACTTATAGCGTTCTGCTTTGTTCTGACAGATGGCAGAAACGATCTTTGGACCACATCCTAAGGCTACTACAGAAAAACTGATCCTCAGTTTAACATGATGCAACACAAAGAGGCATTAAAAGTGTTATTTTTATTTTCCTTTTTAGAAAACGCAAAATCAATATTATAAAGACAAAATAAAAATGGGTGTTGCTTTTCTTCCTTTAATATTTTTTCATTTTAACCATTTTCCTTTGACATTTTACCTTTAAGACAAAAAAAAATTAGTTAAACCGGGTGGCCCTATTCAGAATAAAAACCAACCACTGAAAAATTTGATATATTCAACCAGGGAGACGCTTGTTTTCTTCCTGCACCTCTTGTTCTCAGAAGAAAAATGCTGCAAGTCACACGTCAGCCTCCAGCAAACCTTTTTAAGTTTATCATTTTCATTCTAATTTTTACAGATAAATAACCAAAATTGACTTTATTCCAAAAATGAAATAAAATGTTTTGATTGTTTAAATATATTTTATTTGTACTCATTGAATTTTTATGAATTGTTTTAAAGAAGGCAGACAAAAACAAATAACCTAAAACTAATTAAAAACATTTTTACTTGATTTCTGTAAAAATCTTGTTGATTTTCTTACTTAACACTTTTGTCTCACATACCTTCCTACCATTTTGTTATGACTTGTAACTTTTTTGAGTATTTGAGATTGGAGTGTTGAGTAAAGACTTATCAAAGAAGTGCAACAAAAGTTTGTTTTAGTTGTACTTTAAAAGAAAATATAACACCCAAAGGTCTTTCAAAGACTGGATGCTATTATTTTTAACAAAAATGATGTAACAGTTTCAGACATTTAGGAAAGAAGATCTCCTTTTTTTGTGTGGTTTTGTTTCAGCAATTAGATGAAATGTCAGAGCACAAAAAAATGTCTAGTCTATGATTTCACAAGTGAAACAAGTCTTGGTGTTTAAAGGGGATTGTTGGTTCCTCCCAATTTGTAAGTTCGGTTTCTGTGAAGGAACACACAAATCCAATCAAGACAATAAAGTAATTGTGTTCTTTAAGCTGGCATGACATCTAAAGATGTTAAAAATGTAACTTTTCTACATAGTTAGGAAATTAATATTCGGGAGGAATCTACCTCTGTGGAAACAGTGAAGAATGAAGATGTTTGAGGAGCCGATGAGAGACCCATTCCCTGTTTGATTTGAAACTCTACAATTGATGGAAAGCATGTGCACTGAAAAAAGAAAATAGGGAATTCAATTGAAATGAGTTGCTTAAATGAATCTCAGAGCCAACATTCTGTCTGACTTGGAGGCACTCAGCTTGTTTTTCTCTGCTGATCTACACTACAATGTCTGCTAGTTTCTGCACATTCCATTACTCAAATTGTTCTAAATTTGGAGCAGACAAACTTAAAAAGAACTTATTTGTCACATAGAAAATACCATAAGCTTTTTGCCCCAAGCGCTCAGCAATGGGAAGTGGGGGTGGGGTTGCTCCATGCCAACGCTCCCACAACTCAGGGGCAAATTTCTACAGAACTACTGCCGCTCTGCAGAAACTGTGTACTAGATTTTGGCTAAAAATAGCATAATCATGATATAAGGTCCCTGCAAACTCTTATAATATATCAAAAAAGGATTAAAGTAGTCTTTAACCACATACATTTATTTTTCAAGGGTCACACAAAGGGTGTGCTATTTCCTTGGACCTCACTGTTTGGCAGGTTTTAATTGAGAGAAACAAATTCTGGTGGTTCCCATAAAAACAAGGATACTTAATTTCTTGCAAGTAAACGGAAAATATCTTTGACAGAATGAATATTGGCTAATTTTTGAAACGATAAAACAAATGAATGATTCACTGAAAGCCTTGTATTTTTATCAGACAGGAAGCACCAACGTTACAATTAAAACTTGATCTTTAACTGCATGTTCATTCCTGATTTTGATACAGGTTGGAAATATTTTCAGTCTCTATGAAAAAGGCAAAATGCACTATTGCGATTCTTCTCTTCATTGTTGCATAATTCTTAATTTTCATATATTGCCACCTAATTCTAGATGGGTATTCCCAGAAGTAAAGCTTGTCTTGCAGCCAGTTCCTGCAGTTTTGACTTCCCAGCAGAGCATCACTCCCCTCACCAACACCAAACACTTTTTGGTATCAGCTTTCAGGGATCAGAGAGTGAAGGGTGTTGACATCCGCATCATCGGAATATTCAGGAGAGACTCCATCCATCCTCTTCACTTCATTTTCTTCTGTGCTGGATTTTTTAGTAAAACCACATCCGCCTCTGTTCTAGTGCACTCAGATCACTTTGGTTTTCCCTTTGGAGCTACAGATGTTTTGTGTCACATACCTGGGAACTGTAGTGCAACTCATGTGACTCTTCTGACCAAAGAAAATTCTGTTAATATATCTGACCATCTTTGGCTGCCAATAAGAAACAAAAAGACCCACAACAAGGAGACCAGACTGAACTTCACTGTCTGCATTTCTACCCTCTTTGGAGATTACAACAATGTGCTTCAGTTTACACAAAGTCTGGAGATGTACAAGTAAGTAAATTGTTAATTAATCGACAATCTTTAGGCAAGTAGGACTTTATCTTTTGGTCCAGCTGCGATTGTCTCTTAGTCTGAGTCTTAACTGCCTTTTCACAAAGATCCAACAGCCTGCCTTTTGCTGTCTGCTGTTTCGAAACTAGCTGTTTCATAAATCCTCTGATTCCAAGAGGCAGATATCTGATTATCAAACATCTAAATAGATATACGTCTTTATTGCTACGTTCACATCAGTATCTTATGCTAGGTTTGGATCAGGCATTTGAGAGACTAGTATTAATAGAAAACTCAATGTAAGGGTGCATTTTTGGCCTTCTGCATTCAAAATTCTCACGTTTGCATGGCATTACACAAGTTTTGAAGTCAGTTTTCAGGCTCCATGTAAAAAACACGTGACCAATCATGGACTTGATTTTGGTAGTGACGTATGTAGAGATTTTTTTTCAAACCACAGAAGTGCCAACCATTTGAAAATCAATAAAGAGGGAGTTTGTGCCCAGATGGAATCACCATTTGTTAAAATGCGCGTTTAGCAGGTTCTTGAGCATGCCACACATGTCTGGTAAAAACATCTTGGACAATGTTTACACCGCACACAAAGGAGCCTACAAAGCCCTTCCCCTCCCCCACCTGGGCGCCTCAGACCACACCACTGTCATGCTAATGCCAGCATACAGGCCAAAGGTGAAAGCCGTCAGACCAGCTGAAAAGGTGGTTCGGGTGTGGCCTGAGGGATCTACTGAGGCTCTACAGGACTGCTTTGCCACCACTGACTGGAGTATATTCAAACAAGCAGCCACCTATAATGACATCACTGATCTCCAGGAGTACACAGAGACCGTCACATCCTACATGAGGAAGTGCATGGACAATGTCACAGTCACCAAAACCATCACCCTTCGAGCCAACCAAAAGCCATGGCTGACAGGAGACGTCCACAGACTCTGGAGGGAACGGAACGCTGCCTTCAGAGCTGGGAATGAAGCTGGTCTGAGAACAGCCAGGGCCAACCTGTCACGAGGCATCAGGGTGGCCAAGAGGGAGCACTCCAGGAAGGTGGCTGACCAATTCAGCGACAGTGGTGACACCAGGAACCTGTGGCGGGGCATCCAGACCATCACGGATTACAAGCCCGCCCCACAGGCCTGCGACTACTCTACCCCTCTGCTGGACCAGCTAAATACCTTCTTTGCCCGCTTTGAGGCAGACAACAGCATCCCGGCACAGAAGACTCCTCCCCCTCCCAGTGACCTAGTGCTGATGCTATCACGTGACAGCGTGAGGCGCTCACTGGGAAGGATTAAGCCACAGAGAGCCCCAGGACCTGACAACATTCCTGGCTGTGTCCTGAGGAACTGTGCTGATGAGCTGACAGATGTCATCACCGACATCTTCAACCTCTCACTGAGCCAGGCTGTTGTCCCCTCATGCTTCAAAGCCACCACCATCATCCCGGTCCCAAAGAAGTCCTCTCCCTCCTGCTACAATGACTACCGCCCGATCGCTCTCGCCCCTATTCTCATGAAGTGCTTTGAGCGGCTGGTCATGCAGCACATCAAGTCCACCCTCCCCCCCACTCTGGACCCCTACCAGTTTGCATATCGGTCAAACCGTTCGACCGATGATGCCATCTCAACAGCCCTCCACTCAGCCCTCACTCACCTGGAAACAAAAGACTCTCATGTCAGAATGCTGTTCATTGACTTCAGCTCCGCCTTCAATACAGTCATCCCCCAGCAGCTCATCCACAAGCTAGACCAGCTAGGGCTCAACACCTCCCTGTGTAACTGGCTACTGGACTTTCTGACAGGGAGACCACAGGCAGTTCGTGTCGGCAACAACACCTCCAGCACCATTACAATTAACACAGGGGTCCCCCAAGGATGTGTGCTGAGCCCCCTTCTCTTCACTCTGCTGACCCACGACTGCACCCCAACATCAAGCTCCAACCTGTTTATCAAGTTTGCGGATGACACAACAGTGGTGGGTCTCATCAACAACAACGATGAGACCCCCCTACAGGAGGGAGGTGAGCAGGCTGGCTCAGTGGTGCAAAGACAATAATCTCCACCTGAATGTGGAGAAGACAAAGGAGATGGTAGTGGACTTCCGGAGAACTCCCACCCAACACGCTCCACTGATCGTCAATGGTGCTGCTGTGGAAAGGGTGAGCTGCACCAAGTTCCTTCATCTCCGAAGACCTGTCTTGGAACCACTCGCCAAGAAAGCCCAACAACGCCTGTACTTCCTCCGCAAACTGAAGAGGGCCAGAGCTCCTCCCCCCATCATGCAGACCTTCTACAGGGGGGCCAACGAGAGCATCCTGACCATCTGCATCACCGTGTGGTACGGAGCCTGCAACGCGTCCTGCCGGAAAACTCTGCAGCACATTGTGAGAACAGCTGAGAAGATCGTTGGTGTCCCTCTTACTGGCCTCTCGGACATTTACCGCTCCCGCCTCACCCGCAAAGCCATCAGGATTGCAGGGGACCCCTCCCACCCATCCCAGAGACACTTCAACCTGCTGCCATCAGGGAGGAGGCTGCAAAGTCTGCAGGCCAGAACCAGCAGACTCAAGGACAGTTTCCTCCATCAGGCGATAAGGACACTCAACTCCCTCCCTGCCCTCCCCCCTCTGGCCCCTCCACTCCGTCCTACAAGCCCACACTGAAAACTTTCACAACAGTTCAGATCACCACTTTCACCAAAGACTGCCATCACTAACTCATCCACTTACTGTTCTCAGCACTGTTGTCACTTTAAACTGCCACTTAACCACCTCATTGCTCTCTGCACTGTTTAGACTACTGTTATTCTTCTTATTATTGCTGTCTTTTTATCTATTCTAAGTCATTTATTTATTTATTTTTATATGCTGCTTGCACTGTGGGGTGAGAGGAAAGCAATTTCATCTGTGCTGTATGTCTTTATGGATGCAGTACATTTGACAATAAAGCCGACTTTGACTTTGACTTTTACTTTGACTTTGGTAGCTTTACAATGACTAGTGAGATCAAAACCACTAGGATCCACTTGCGTCATGGATAGTTGATGTGCCCAGCCGTAAAAGCTCTATCTTTCTGTGCCTTAGAATGAAAAAAATGTCAACCAAATACAAAGACCAGTTAATCAAATTATTTTTCAGACAATATGGTACACAGGAATGGGACATACAGGCTCAGAGGGAAAGACAGGACAAACATCCTGGGAGTGACATAGGAGGAGAGAGTGTGTCTGACTCTAACAAGAGCAAAAGGAGGGTTTTGTCAAATAAAAGCATCTTAAATGTGCACACAAAAATGTAATTCCTCTCAAAATGATGAGAAAGCTTGAAACATTTATCCCAGGTTGCTCGGGGTGAATAGAGTGATGATCTACAACACCAGCTATGGACCTGATTTGGAACGTCTTCTGAAGAGCTAAAATGGTTCCATGGCCCATCGACAAATACCTGAATCCATCCAGAGGCTGGAAGAAAATGGAGGAGATCTCCACTACTTTGGTCAGATCGTCACCTTCAATGAGTGCATCTATAGATCCATGGAGCGTTCACGCTACGTCCTGCTGAATGATATAGATGAGATCATAATGCCATACCAACACGACAACCTAAACTCTATGATGGATATGCTGCAATCACAGCATTCAAATGTAAGCCATTCAATATATGCACTTAACAGATAAGTTTCCTCCTTTCTGTTCACATCAAACTCTTGCTGTTCTGTAGGTAGCAGAGTTCCTCGTTGAAAACTACATCTTTCCCAAGAAACACTTTGAACCAAGTGGAAGATTTCATCTTTCTCGGTGGAACGATGTTTCAGGGGTTAATATTCTGGAGCACATCTACAGAGAAGACCCAGACAGGAATATTTATCACCCACACAAGATGATAGTTCAGCCAAGGTAAGCTTAGTTTATGTATTTATGTATTTTGTTTTGGTGATAAGTGATAACCATAAATTATAAGCAGACGCAAAAAAAAAATGTCTTGAATGTGTGAAAGATGTTAATATATAAATACATTGGTTGCGTACACCAAGTACTGCAAAAGACATAAACTGAACCCAGAATTGTGGTGCTGTCTGGTCAATTTTCAACCTTGTCCTTTGGGGAATCTGGAGATATTATTCTTTAGCTCAACCAATACAGTCAGACTTTTCACAGATTTATTATGAAGGATATTGTGTCCCGGATTGGCATCCGAGCTTCAGTCTATGGAAGAAGCCAGAATGGGGCCCATGAAAAAATGGACAGCAAAAGTATGAGATACAGTTTGTGTGAAAACAGTGTCCTGCAAAAGAAAAGTAGATAAATTGCAGCGGTTTCGACATATACGACAGTGTGTTTCAGTTCCTGCCCATGTCCAGCAACAACCGGTGAAGAAGAGTGTACAAACATTCCACAGAACACATCGACAACCTGAACAACTCTACGCGAAGGAGATGTGTTGCACTGCATGAGGCAAATGGTGGTCACACTTATTAAAACAAACCGGCACATTTCAGAGTGGCCTTTTATTGTTGCCATTCTAAGACACACCTGTGCAATCATCATGCTGTCTAATCAGGACATGGCACACCTGTGAGGTGGAATAAATTATCTCAGCAAGGGAGAAGTGCTCACTATCACAGATTTGGAGACACTTGTGAACAATATTTGAGAGGAATTATGATTTTGTGTTTTTAAAAAATGTTTCAGATCTTTGAGTTACTCTCATGGCAAATGGAAGCATAAAGAAAAGTATTGCGTTTATATTTTGGTTCAGTTTATTCACCACTTAAAAAACAAGAACAAATGAAGTTCACAAATCAAGACTGCTGAAGGCCAACTCCAAGCTATCAGATGTATAATAAAGAAGAATTAGTTTCTTTTTTTTATTTTTTTTTTTCACATCAAACAAAAATAAAATTGTATCTAGATCTTCATCTTCTGATTGTTATTTCTTCAGTCTAGAGTTGTCTGAATAATATTTGTGGGTATGCTTTGCTTCAAAAGATCGGCCATAACAATGGTGTCCCTGTGTGGGGCTACTTTATCAATACAATATGTAAAGGATATATAAAATTTTAAGCAGGTTCAATTGAAGTCAGTTCTTTGGATGCCCACATACAATTTCATTTTTATGTGACTCTTTCTTGTCTAACAGGTTGGTGGAACAGACATCAGTGCATGAAGTCTTAACAAAGTTTGGACAGCGGTTCAAAGTTCCAATGGAGGTTTGTCGCATCATTCACACCCGTGTGACCCTGCGAGGATCCCTGAAGCTGGAGCAACTTCATGAGGACAAACGACTGTGGGACTTCCAGGAAAAACTGATTCTCAACGTGGATAAGGCTCTGCGGAGAGCAGGACTGCTGAGGGAAGAGGAGGAGCAGAGCTGAGGGAACAGAACAAAAACGTTGTGCTTTTAGATACGTACTCATGTATAGCTATTCTGTTTCATTTTAAATATGGTTGTACAAAAAAGTGTGTTAAACTACAAGGCAGGGGTTATGGCTTAATAAATATTACAAATAAAGAAAACATAAACTGAAGAACTCTGCATCTGAAAGTGTGCATACAATACATTTTTACAACAACTGCAAACACGATAGTCATCTGAAAGGTCAACAGTAGTAAAGGTTCCTAAATAATCATTACAAACTTTTGTGGTACAAAGAAAAAAAAGGTGATTTGTAATGACAATTGTAACCGAGCGATGGGGAATGCTCAATAATCAGTTACTCTGTAGCAACAAACGACACTGGACACCAAGACCGCCATTTAGTGAATCTCATCACCACTCCTTTTCTTCTTCTTCCTCATCTCAAAATCCACAATACTCTCTGAACTTGCCACGCCCCAGGTCTCTAGGGTAACGTCTCCCAAAATAAAAGATCCAAGAAGTTGGTTACACTGGTTAAAACAATAAGTTTACTCCTGTAGTGAGTTCATTCTGTAAATATCTAATTAGATAATGTAACACCTCAAACACTGAGTTGGACCAGATTATCTTTAGGTTCAGAGGAGCAGTAGAATAGACTAAAGAAAAAAAAATAACCCTAGACCACAATAATGATTTTTAACTTTGAACGTACTTATAATGGATGCTAATTGGCAAAAATACATTCAAATTACAGCTGACCATGAACAATTAAACCTGAAAACCCAAATAATAATCTGTATTGAAAGAAAATTGGCTAACCACGGATTGGTCAAATTTACCGTGCATGGTTTTGAAAAAATCTCAACAATGAGCAACTGGAATTTATTAAAACTATCAAAAAATTAAATAGGTTAATATAGATTTTATTTGGCTAGATTTATGTTTTAATTCACTTTATAATAAAAGATTGTCTTTTGTCTCTATCAGTTTTGTTCACACAAAAAACCCTCTAGGAACCTAAACTCACTGCAGGAGAGTCAGTTTTCAGTATTGCCCCTCCCTGATCATGACATACAAGTAACAGAACGACAGATGAACCAGTTTGACTAGATTTCACAGCTGAGACATATACCAGAAAGAACATATGTGCATGATTTAAGGCTGTGAGCCAAGCTTTCCCCACCAGCATCAGTGTCCAACATCACAAATGATCTCCCGGAAGAGGCCTGGCAGAACTATGGTCCAGGTTTCACATGGGGGCCAAACTGGAATAAATTTTATTTATCACCCTTGACACTGTTTTATTTATTTTTTATTTTTTGTCTCCCTAGCACTAAAAAAAACTTGATCTTTGTTTAACATTCATGTGGTGTTGGAAAATGTGTTGTTTTTCCATCATTCCCTTCGTTTTCCGAGTCGGATAGGCATTTTTCCAATAATTTTAACACCACATGAACAAAGCATTTCTCTAAGTTTGCATATTTTACTGAGGAACATCCATTGGTGCAATTGGCAGACTGTATAGAATTTTCATATGAATTATGCCATTACAACTTAAACCTGCTGAGTTTGACCCAATTCCTTCATGGTCATTCTGTAAACCAATGCATACTCAATAACTATGGCCTGAATCTTATCAGAAATTCTTGTCCTCTATCTGAGTCCAGGTCTTGATTCAGGTTTGGGTCTTAGTGTGGGTCTTGCTCTGTTATCCATGCTCGAAAACTGTCCTTATATTCACTGCATTTGATTTGCAGCAAATGTCTTCAGTTTTGATCAGTTGTGTGTTGATGTTGACTGGTGCAGTGGAACAGAGTTTGTCTTTTACCGGTTTGTGTTAACTTTTTGCATCTTGTTTGTTGTAAAGGCCAGCAGTTTTTTTAAAAGTGAGAATGTGTTCAGCAAAGTGTAGATTAGAGTTTTGCAAGTTGTGTGTTAACTGTGAATGTTAAGTTATGTTTTTGAGAGAAAGTTAAAGCAATTTATTTAGCAATTAGGAAAAATTGTAATATTATGTGTGCCTTTTCTGAAAAAACGTTTAGACACACCTTGCGGTTGTTACACTTTTTGTGTTAGCTTAAAAACTGACACCAGCCCCACATCAGAGAAAGCTATGTGACTCTCACAACAAAAAGTTTGGGGACCCCTGCTCAAAAAGAATAACTCAAATATCTCGTAAAATCCTGAACCTGTAAAGCCTTCTTAGAAGATCTAAAGGGGTTTTAATTGCAAAGGGAGATGCAATATCAATGTGTACCCCGTTTAAATATCGATGGAATTTCATCCATAATAACAATGAGAAATATACTTTTTGTGAACATATGTGGGACTATTACAGAGTTGGTGTTCAATTTACTTTCACAACCTTCAAGTACTATGTTGTATGAATTATATATTCAATTCATGTTGCATAAAACCGAGTCAAACTATCAACGTTTTTTTAATACTGCAATTTAGAGAAATCTCCGACTCATTGAAATTCGAACAATCAAAAATAGTTATGCCATATTTTGCCCATAGGTGTCGCCAAAACAACGCTTTTTTATTTATAATTTTATGCTTTTGCATTATAAGTTCCCTTTGAGAAAAACAAACAAATGAATTAAAGCGAAAACTCAAGTGTGTATTTTCAAACAATGTTCCTATTGTGTATTCCAAAACATGAAGTTTCATAGGAGATAAAGCAGTGCGCTCAGAAATAAGGCCAACAGTTGAAGTGGAGTCAGGCAAAACCGAGTTGACGCTCGTCCTCTTCCTGCACCTCCTCAGAATATAAAAGGTGTTGCAAGCCACACGTCAGCCTCCAGCAGACCTTTGTAAGTTTTGCACTTTTTCTTTGATATATTTTAAAAGTATATAACATTATCATTGGCATTGTCATTATTTGTAACGTTTGCCGTTTTTCTCCTCCAAGTTGCAAATGTAATACTTCAAAATAATTTAAACATATTTAGAGTATTTCTTGGTATTTTTAACTATTTTTTTTATCTTTGATGTTTTATAAAAAGAAGGTAGACAAAACGAAATAACTTAAAAACTAAAACATATGTTGAATTAAATAGTTTGGATTAAATGTTAAATGCTATCACTGACTATTAAGTTGTATTTTAAAAGAAAGTGTAACACACAAAAGTCCTTTAACGACTGGATGTTAACATTCTAACGTAAACTTCAGCTTAATCCAGACATTTATGGGTATAAAAAATGAAATTCCTGTTTTTGTGGTTTTGTTTTACCAGTTAGAAGAACCAGTGTTGGTTTTCCAATGGGTAATGTGGGTGGTCGCCCAGGGAGAAATTTCTACTTGCTTTCGGCGCGAGCACCCCCCAAAAAACAGAAGGAAAAAAAAGGGAGGGAAAAATAAGCTTTTTATGTGCCCCTCGTCATCATCCCGCAGTTTTCTTAGACTTAAACCTCCCATTTTCATGTCAAGTCAATGAAAGTTGCGCTAGGGCGCCCCTATTATTGTGTCAAGTTACTGCTAATGTCTGTTTTTGCGCTCTGTGCATATGCTGGAGGAGCGCCGGGGGGTGGGGGGTGACCAACCCGCAGCTGCAGAGGTTATGAACAGGTAGAGAGAAAAAAGCAGGTAGAGAGAAAGGGAGGGGCTTAGACTCACCGCTTATTCCAGACCCTTCGACAAACTGATTGCAGCTTCCTAATAAATAAATAAAAAGTAAAAAAAAAAATGTATTCCTAAGTTTAATATAATATACTTTATAGGGTTTACTGGATTTTTTGAAAAGAAAAAGGAAAAGAAAAATAAGAGAATCCATCAAAGGAAATTTCTTTCCATCATCTCGCTCATCTTGACTCTGGGTGTTTGATAGATGGAAAAGTCCATTCAAGGTTGTGGAAAATGGACAAAAGATAAAAGGAAACAAAAGAAGAGAAGAGGAGGAAAAACACCCCAAGGACAAAGGAATGCAGGCGGTGTCTAAAATTAATACTCGCTAGGGGCCAAACACAAATTTGGTGTTTGAGGAGTAACATTTTGAACAACATTTGCCACATGCCTAATGAAGGTTTACACTTAATTAAACTAGTCTTGTTAATTAGCTTATTGGTGGATTTCATCTTAGCTCTTCTGCCGTTCAATATGTAGTCAATGCTTCAAATGCCAATCATTTGTCTTTTTTTGTCAAGTTCTATGTGACACTTAAGTACACAGAAATAATGCATTCAGGAGCCGATAATGCTTACAATGTGTCTATTATTCATTTATTCCTCATTCATACTTGTGAGATGACAGAGGCATGGCCTACAGTCCCTCTAACCCTCAGCGGGACATTCATACATATTCACACACCAGTCGAGCCACACTGGAGGCAGAGAGGGTCAAGTGTCAGTGGACGACAGTTGACTGGGGGGAGCGGGATCGAACCGCCTTTGATCATTGGACAACCTGTTCAACCGCCTGAGCCACTGGTTGTAGGTTGTACTAATTATCAATTTTCACTCACTAACTTTATTAACTACAATAATATACACGTTGGAAGTTAAACTATTTAACCTATTAAAAAAGAGAAGCACAATAGAATTATGTTGCTAATTAACAAATTAAAAATGTGAAATGCGCAAAACTACGAAGTGAACAAAGAAATGTGCGAAGAAACTTCTTTTTGGCCCCTACACTTAAAGATCTGGTATTTTCCTTTTTTATCCAGAGCTTTCCACAGTAATTTCTAATAAAAATATTTTCCACAACAGACAATAATTGATTTTAAATCAGACAAGCCAAGTTCATTGATTTAATGGGCATCAGGCTGAGCTGAAGAAAACCTCTGGACTCTTGTGTGATGATTATATTTCTGATAGGCTTTCAGCGCACAAATACGCTGGCAATGCATTGTGGGATTTGTGACGTAGTGGCAGTGGAAGCATACACCAAAAGAACTTACATTTGGCCTGTTCCTCCGGACAACCTTCCTTTTCAGCCCAAAGGCCTTAAGTCTGACATTTCTGGTAAAACGAGCAAGACCTCCTGGATTCAAATCAGCTTGGAAATTCACAGCAATTCTAACAAACAGTTTGGAATTTTAAATATCACTTTAAATGTCAAAAGATTGCACAGAATGTTCACAACAACGCAGGAAGGGGTTGCAGGAGAAGGTTTGTCACGCACACTTTAGGCCTTTTAAAATAAAAACAACCCAACATTTTAGGAATTACACATGATGCTGTCTTCAGTTTTGCTGCAAGACTTATGTTCGTAGTTAAAGTTTAATCCAGCATTTTAGGGAAACGTTCGGCAAAATTATTTAGCAAACAAAACCAAAAATAAGTTTTAACTTAGGTCTTTAGTCTGAACCTCATAGAACAGGGGTCTGACTGCAAACTTCAATGCTTAAAGAGTCAATTTCTTACTAACTGCCATCCAGTAAGTACCATGAAGTCCTATTTCACCCTTTACAAAAACAAGATTCTGATTTCATTTATGTTAAAGTTTCTATTATGATGAATGAAAATAAATTATAGTTTTTTTTGCCGCAAATAAAACATAATCATTAAGCTATTTATTTTCAAAATATTTTGAAAAAAGACAGTTTCATGTGACTTCTTTTCAAAATAAAGGACACTCTTTATCACATAGAATCTTTTTTTATTGATTCAGAACAAAGGTGAAATACAGCAAAAGAACAAGGAACAATAAACTGTACATCAAATGTTCAAAGTAAACGCCAGGGGATATACAAGCAAGAAAATAAATTTATATTAAATTATAAAGTTGGCCAAGATGATACGTTTTAATTACTTTTTTGTTTGTGGGGGAAATGGAATGTAAGTAAAATCTAATTTGGGCTAGTAAATCAAGAAAATTAGGAGCTTTATTGCTGAATTTAAATTTGTGAACATAATACTTGGTTAATAAAATCAGACGATTTATCAATAAAATTGAAATAAAAATGTATTACCATAATTAACGTAACCAAATAAGATGTTTTTCAATGTTAAGGTAAAATATGGATAAATTTAAGGTTTTGTCAAGTTTGTTAATTTGTCCTATATTACATAATCATTTCAATGAACAAAGGTTGTGTGATGTCAGCAGTAATATATGACGCAGTTAGAATCCTTGAATTTTGGTAAGTAATAGAAAATACCCCCTATTATCCAGAACGCCATAATATCTTCTTACTAACATCAAGTAGATTTTCTGTGGAACATCGAGCTAAAAATATGCCAAAATGTTCCATAAAAAAGCCAGCTGGATTATCAGAGAAAATATTGGGTATTGTAACTTAGCTCCTGGAAGCTAAGCTGTCAGAGTCTTTGGCACCTGGGAGAGTTGGGGCTCGCAGGCAAGTACCTGTTGCCAACTACCATGGGCCAAGGTCGGGTCCAGCCTGAAGAGACGTCGTGGGATCACTCTCCCATGGGCCCAAACGTGCAGGAGAGTTTAAAAGGGGCCGGTGCAAAGTGTTTTGGGTGGTAGTCAAAAGCAGGTTCCTCCGTATAGACTGAATCCCGGTTACCTGGCGAGAACAAGGATACCTTATTACTTGAAAGTCAACAGAAAGTGTTCCTGACTGAAAGGGTGTTGACTTGTTTTTGCAAAGATAAAACAAAACAATATCTTCTAAGCTTTTGTGGAGTCTCTAGAAAGCTCTAGAAAGATGTCTCATGTTGTTGTAGGATTACTTTTTAACACTAGGCTTGTTCTTTAACTGCATGTTTGTTCTTGGTTCAGTTACAGGTTGGAAACTTTCTCAATTTCAATGGAAACAAGAAATTCCCAAGCAGTGATTTTTCTCCTTATGGTGGCATACTTATTCATTACTGTCTTTGTCACATCACCATCTACTACAAGCCGGATCATCCCAAAGCCAAAGCCATTTAAGCTTCCATTTCTGACGTCCCAGCAGAGCATCACTCCCCTCACCAACACCAAACACTTTTTGGTATCAGCTTTCATGGATCAGAGAGTGAAGGGTGTTGACATCCGCATCATGGGAATATTCAGGAGAGACTCCATCCATCCTCTTCACTGCATTTTCTTCTGTGGTGGATTGTTTAGTGAAACCACATCCGCCTCTGTTCTAGTGCACTCAGATCACTTTGGTTTTCCCTTTGGAGCTACAGATGTTTTGTGTCACATACCTGAAAACTGTAGTGCAACTCATGTGACTCTTCTGACCGAACAAAATCCTGTTAACATATCTGACCATCTTTGGCTGCCAATAAGAAACAAAAAGACCCACAACAAGGAGACCAGCCTGAACTTCACTGTCTGCATTTCTACCCTCTTTGGAGATTACAACAACGTGCTTCAGTTTACACAAAGTCTGGAGATGTACAAGTAAGTAATTTTTAAATTAATCGACAATCTTTAGGCAAGTAGGACTTGATCTTTTGGTCCAGCTGCGATTGTCTCTTAGTCTGAGTCTTAACTGCCTCTTCACAAAGATCCAACAGCCTGCCTTTTGCTGTCTGCTGTTTCGAAACTAGCTGTTTCATAAATCCTCTGATTCCAAGAGGCAGATATCTGATTATCAAACATCTAAATAGGTATACGTCTTTAATGCTACGTTCACATTTGGCATTTGAGAGACTAATTCCAATAGAAAACTCAATGTAAAGGCACATTTTTCTGCATTCAAAGTTCTCACGTTCACGTGGCATCACATACGTTTTGAAGTTAGTTTTGGGCTCCATGTATAAAACACGTACCCAATCATGGACTCGATTTTGGTAGTGACGTATGTAGCGATTTTTTTTTCTTAACCACAGGAGTGCCAACCATTTGAAAAGGGAGGGAGTTTGTGCTCAGATGGAATCATATGACCACAAGTCTTATGTATATTGTAATGTCCCAACTGGTTTGTCACTGCAGCAGGCAAGCAAGATCCAAGCTGCTAATTAACTGGCTAAGTTGGAGAGCTGACTATGTACTACACACTGCATAATTGCAAACAGTCTCAGAGAGAGACACAAAGAGACAGGTCAATTGCTTAACCACCTTTCCAGCATTAAAGCCCTTTTGTTGAACACACACAAGCAGCCCAAACAGCATGGACGTCACTTCTGCTTTCAGCCCTCTCGCTAAAGGTTTTCACTTCCCATGCGTCTTAGGGGCTTATATTCCAATATTGGAATAAAGCTATGGAGAAAAAACCATGGATAGTTGATGTGTCCAACTTCAAAAAGGTCTGTCCGGGCAAAACACCTTCTTGTTCCTTAGAATGAAAAAAATGTCAACCAAATTCAAAGGAATGGAAGATACAGGCTCAGAGGGAAAGACAGGACAAACATCCTGGGAGTGACATAGGAGGAGAAAAATAAAGTGTGTCTGACTAACAAGAGCAAAAGGAGGGTTTTGTCAAATAAAAGCATCTTAAATGTGCACGCAAAAATGTAATTCCTCTCAAAATGATGAGAAAGCTTGAAACATTTATCCCAGGTTGCTCGGGGTGAACAGAGTGGTGATCTACAACACCAGCTGTGGACCTGATTTGGACCGTCTTCTGAAGAGCTACAGCCAGGAAGATTTTGTTGAAATGGTTCCATGGCCCATCGACCAGTACCTGAATCCATCCAGAGGCTGGAACTTCAAAGAACATAAAGGAGACCTGCAGTATTTTGGTCAGATCGTCACCCTCAATGAGTGCATCTATAGATCCATGGAGCGTTCACGCTACGTCCTGCTGAATGATATAGATGAGATCATAATGCCATACCAACATGACAGCCTGAACTCTCTAATTGATATGCTGCAATCACAGCATTCAAATGTAAGCCATTCAATATATATATATGTAAATGTAAAACACAACTTTGCTACTATCAATTCATGGCAAACTCTTGCTGTTCTGTAGGTAGCAGAGTTCCTCATTGAAAACTACATGTTTCCCAAGAAACACTTTGAACCAAGTGGAAGATTTCATCTTGCTCGGTGGAACAATGTGCCAGGAGTTAATATTCTGGAGCACATCTACAGAGAAGACCCAGACAGGAATATTTATCACCCACACAAGATGATAGTTCAGCCAAGGTAAGCTTAGTTTATGTATTTATGTATTTTGTTTTGGTGATAAGTGATAACCATATATTATAAGCAGACGCAAAAAAAAATGTCTTGAATGTGTGAAAGATGTTAATATATAAATACATTGGTTGCGTACACCAAGTACTGCCAAAGACATAAACTGAATCCAAAATTGTGGTGCTGTCTGGTCAATCTTCAACCTTGTCCTTTGGGGAATCTGGAGATATTATTCTTTAGCTCAACCAATACAGTCAGACCTTTCTCAGATTTATTATGAAGGATATTATGTCCCGGATTGGCATCCGAGCTTCAGTCTATGGAAGAAGCCAGAATGGGGCCCATGAAAAAATGGACAGCAAAAGTATGAGATACAGTTTGTGTGAAAACAGTGTCCTGCAAAAGAAAAGTAGATAAATTGCAGCGGTTTCGACGTATCCGACAGTGTGTTTCAGTTCCTGCCAATGTCCAGCAACAGCCGGTGAAGAAGAGTGTACAAACATTCCACAGGACACATCGACAACCTGAACAACTCTACGCGAAGGAGATGTGTTGCACTGCATGAGGCAAATGGTGGTCACACTTATTAAAACAAAATAGCACATTTCAGAGTGGCCTTTTATTGTTGCCATTCTAAGACACACCTGTGCAATCATCATGCTGTCTAATCAGGACATGGCACACCTGTGAGGTGGAATAAATTATCTCAGCAAGGGAGAAGTGCTCACTATCACAGATTTGGAGACACTTGTGAACAATATTTGAGAGGAATTATGATTTTATGTTTATAAAAAATGTTTCAGATCTTTGAGTTACTCTCATGGCAAATGGAAGCATAAAGAAAAGTATTGCGTTTATATTTTGGTTCAGTTTATTCACCACTTAAAAAACAAGACAGACAAACTGAGCAGATTGAAACCTGGGTCAAAGGTAAAATAAGACAGGGAAACAACTGTCCTGGAATCAGACGCCCCTTGCCAAAGGCCGTCTCACCAAATCCAAACTGAAGAACAAATGAAACTCACAGATCCAGACTGCTGAAGCCCAACTCCAAGCTATCAGATGTATAATAAAGAAAATGCTCTCTTCAGGAGCCACATGCAACAAGTCAAATTAAGATTGATTAGTTTTGTTTTTTTTTAGATTTTTTTCACACGAAACAAAAAAAATTGTATCTAGATCTTCATCTTCTGATTGTTATTAGTTCAGTCTAGAGTTGTCTGAATAATATTTGTGGGTATGCTTTGCTTCAAAAGATCGGCCATAACAATGGTGTCCCTGTGTGGGGCTACTTTATCAATACAATATGTAAAGGATTACCGGTAATAACATTTTAAGCAGGTTCAATTGAAGTCAGTTCTTTGGATGCCCACATACAATTTCATTTTTATGTGACTCTTTCTTGTCTAACAGGTTGGTGGAACAGACATCAGTGCATGAAGTCTTAAAAACGTTTGGACAGCGGTTCAAAGTTCCAATGGAGGTTTGTCGCATCATTCACACCCGTGTGACCCTTCGAGGATCCCTGAAGCTGGAGCAACTTCGTGAGGACAAACGACTGTGGGACTTCCAGGAAAAACTGATTCCTAACGTGGATAAGGCTCTGCGGAGAGCAGGACTGCTGAGGGAAGAGGAGGAGCAGAGCTGAGGGAACAGAACAAAAACGTTGTGCTTTGTAGATATGTACTCATGGATAGCTATTCTGTTTCATTTTAAATATGGTTGTGCAAAAAAGTGTGTTAAACTACAAGGCAGGGGTTATGGCTTAGTAAATATAACCAATAAAGGAAACATAAACTGAAGAACTCTGCATCTGAAAGTGTGCATACAATACATTTTTATAACAACTGCAAACACGATAGTCATCTGAAAGGTCAACAGTAGTAAAGTTTCCTAAATAATCATTACAAACTTTTGTGGTACAAAGAAAAAAAAGGTGATTTGTAATGACAATCCTGGTTAAAACAATAAGTTTACTCCTGTAGTGAGTTCATTCTGTAAATATTTATTTAGAGAATGTAACACTGACTTGGACCAGATTATCTTTAGGTTCAGAGGAGCAGCAGAATAGATTAAAGAAAAAAAATAACCCCAGACCACATAATGATTTTTAACTTTTAACTTACTTATAATGGATACTAATTGGCAAAAATAAATTTAAATTACAGCTGACCATGAACAACTAAACCTGAAAACCCAAATAATAATCTGTATTGAAATAAAATTGGTTCTCTTATTACACAGAAGCTAATCATCCATTTTCAGAATCCGCTAAATCCCGTTTAGGGTCATGGGGTTGCTGGAGACTATCCCACCACTGTTGGGCGAAGAAGTACACCCTGAATAGGTCTTCAGTCCGTCACAGAGCCACGTAAGCACACACTTACACCTACAGGGGCAATTTAAAGACACCGATTAACCTATGAAGCATATATTTTGGACCCAGGGAAGAAGTGCCAGAGAAAGGACACTAAGCAATATTCATAAATTGTGACATCCTTTTTTCACTGAAAGCCTCTCCTGTGGTGTCAGGCATGCTGGGGGTTAAACCAATGAGGGGGCTGATCTAATGGATGCAAATTGTGGTTGTGCTTTTGTTCAATAATGTACAATAAAGTTGTAGTCTTCAGTACAAATTTCTTCAGAACCTTTTTATAAAGCAATAACATCACATCTCCCAACCCCCTCCTTGCAGCATAGTTATAAATGCTGCAGCTACTCTCCCTTGACTTTCATATCTTTTTCTCTCCACCTTATTACTAATTAAGCAGGTTTTACAGATTATTTGGACACAACCACGGCAGCCTTAACTAACTTATTTTTTTACCTGAGAAAAACTGTGATGCTCAGAAATGGAACCAACCATGCCAAGGTTGAGAGAAATCATAAAAACAAAAATCAAACCAAATCCAACCGAGGAGACTCTCATATTCTTCCTGCACGTCTTGCGTTCAGAAAAAAAGGAGTTGCGTGCCACGCGTTAGCCTCCAGCAAACTTTTGTGTTTGAATTTCAATTTCTCCTTAGTCCCTGCAGAAGCTGCCAATGCAATTTGTTCAATTTCAAATTGTTTAAAGATAGAATGATCGTTCTGCGTTAGATTAAACAAGTGGAGTAAAGTGACTAAACAAGGCATCAATCTCTGCAAGAAATGAAATAGACTTTGTCTCCCCTCTCCTGTTTTTCACCTGTGACCCCCACTTTCCAAGCAAAGTGTGTTTTATTCCTGTCAACATGTAGTCAGTTAAGATTGTTTTTATGAATTTATTTGCACACTGCTTAGGATTGGTCTAGTTAATAAATCACATGTATATATATCATGATGCATATATATATATATATATATATATATATATATATATATATATATATATATATATACACACACACACACACATCTNTTAGGATTGGTCTAGTTAATAAATCATATATATATATATATATATATACACACACATCTCACCCTCCGCGGGTGGATTCTCCTCCAAGCTCGGGTCCTCTACCAGAGGCCTGGGAGCTTCAGGGTCCTGCACAGTATCTTAGCTGCACAGTATCTTAGCTGTTCCTAGCACTGCTCTCTTCTGGACTGAGAGGTCTGATGTCTTTCCAGGTATCTGTTGTAGCCACTCCTCCAGCTTGGGGGTTACTGCCCCGAGTGCTCCAATTACCACAGGCACCACTGTCACCTTCACTTTTCAGGCTTTCTCCAGTTCTTCTCTGAGTCCCTGGTATTTCTCCAGTTTCTCATGTTCCTTTTTCCAGATGTTCCCATCGCTTGGCACTGCCACATCCACCACAACGGCTTTCCTCTGTTCTTTATCCACCACTACAATGTCTGGTTGGTTCGCCATTACCATCCTATCAGTCTGGATCTGGAAGTCCCACAGGATCTTTGCCCTCTCATTCTCTACCACCTTCGGAGGTGTTTCCCATTTTGACCTTGGGATTTCCAGTCCATATTCTGCACACATGTTCCTGTATGTTATTCCAGCCACTTGATTGTGGCGCTCCATGTATGCTTTACCTGCCAGCATCTTACATCCTGCAGTTATGTGCTGGATTGTTTCAGGCGCCTCTTTCCACAGCCTACCACACCAGACAAAACCCAAGGTGGGTTTTGTCTGGTGTGGTAGATCTGAGCCTCTATGGCTCTGGTGCTCAGGGCTTGTTCCTGAGCTGCCAGGATCAGCGCTTCAGTGCTGTCCTGTAGGCCAGCCCTTTCTAGCCATTGGTAGGACTTCTTGATATCAGCCACTTCAGTTATGGTCCGGTGGTACATCCCATGCAGGGGTTTGTCCTCCCATGAGGATCTGTCCTCCAGCACTCTATCCTCTGCTCTCCATTGCCTGAGACATTCATTGAGCACACTGTCAGTTGGGGCCTTGAGCTTTATGTACTCATGCATCTTGGATGTTTCATCCTGGATAGTGGTTTCCACGCTCACTAGTCCTCGGCCTCCTTCCTTACGGCTAGCATACAGTCTCAGGGTGCTGGATTTGGGGTGGAATCCTCCATGTATGGTGAGGAGCTTTCGTGTTTTAACATCCGTGGTCTGTATCTCTTCCTTTGGCCATCTTATTATTCCTGCAGGGCATCTGATAACAGGCAGTGCGTAGCTGTTTATTGCCCGGGACTTATTTTTGTCATTGAGCTGGCTTCTCAGGACTTGCCTTACTCGTTGGAGGTATTTACTGTTGCAGCTTTCCTTGTTGCCTGCTCCAGGTTGCCATTTGCCTGCGGAATTCCAAGGTACTTGTAACTGTCCTCGATGTCTGCTATTGTTCCTTCTGGGAGTGAGATCCCTCCTGTGTGGACTACCTTGCCACTCTTTGTCACCATCCGGCTGCATTTCTCGAGCCCGAATGACATCCCAATGTCAGTACTGTAGACCCTGGTGGTGTGGATCAGGGAGTCATTGTCACACTCGCTCTTAGCATATAGCTTGATATATTTTTTTTAACCGCCTGAGCCACTGGTTGTAGGTTGTACTAATTAATAATTTTCACTCACTAACTTTATTATCTACACTAATATACACTTTGAAAGTTAAAACTATATAAACTATTTTAAAGAAGAGAAGCACAATAGCATTATGTTACTAATTAACAAATTAAAAATGTGAAATGCGCAAAACTACAAAGTGAACAAAGAAATGTGCGAAGAAACTTCTTTTTGGCCCCTAGACTTAAAAATCTGGTGTTTTCCTTTTTTATCCAGAGCTTTCCACAATAATTTCTAATAAAAATATTTTCCACAACAGACAATAATTGATTTTAAAAAAGACACGTGAAGTTCATTGATGTAATGGGCATCAGGCTGAGCTGAAGAAAACCTCTGGACTCTTGTGTGATGATTATATTTCTGATAGGCTTTCACCACACAAATACGCTGGCAATGTATTGTGGGATTTGTGATGTATTGGCAGTGGAAGCATACACCAAAAGAACTTACATTTGGCCTGTTCCTCCGGACAGCCTTCCTTTCCTGCCCGAAAGCCTTAAGTCTGACATTTCTGGTAAAACAAGCAAGACCTCCTGGATTCAAATCAGCTTGGAAATTCCACAGCAATTCTAACAAACAGTTTGGAATTTCAAATATCACTTTAAATGTCAAAAGATTGCACAGAATGTTCACTTCAAAGCAGGAAGGGGTTGCAGGAGAAGGTTTGTCACGCACACTTTAGGCCTTTTAAAATAAAAACAACCCAACATTTTAAGAATTACACATGATCCTGTCTTCAGTTTTGCTGCAAGACTTATGTTCGTAGTTAAAGTTTAATCCAGCATTTTAGGGCAACTTTTCAATTATGATGAATGAAGATAGATTATAGTTTTTTTTTTGGCAAAAATAAAACATAATCATTAAGCTATTAATTCTCAAAATATTTTGAAAAAAGACAGTTTCATGTGACTTCCTTTCACAGTAAAGGACACTCTTTATCACATAGAATCATTTCAATGAACAAAAGTAGGTTGTGTGATGTCAGCAGTAATATATGACGCACTTAGATTTCTTGAATTCTAAATAACAGAAAATACTCCCTACCTGTCTTATGTGACAGTTTTGTAACGCTTGATGCCCCCCTATATAATCCGATAAATACTTACTTTTTTACTTTTTAAAAACTTAATACGGAGAAGGTTGACGCAGGTACAGCTGCGCAGGCGACTGTAGTTCAGTGATCCTGCGATTGTTGTCAATTTCATCACTGATCAGATGGATCAGTGAGGGCCGGATCGAGGATCAGGCCGTCCACGCGGTTATAGGAGGATGCATGAGAGGTGAAGGGTGGAATCACATAAAACTTCAAAAAAGGCTCTACTTATAAATAAAAAAATAAAAAAACTTTAAAAAAAAACCTTTGGGGAGTGTAAATATTGTTGTTTTACACAGTCTACATGGTTTTGTCCGTTTTCTACAGACCGCCGCAAAAACAAAGCGGCGTGTCAGAGAAATGTCGAACTAAATTAAAAGAAATGAGTTATAAATCGTTTTTCTGGTGTTCTGGAGGCAGAAATGCTCGTCGGCCCTGGGTCTGTTGTGCGCGGTTTTAGGGAAAAAAAGGGAGGGAGGGCTGGAGCATGAGATGAAATTAAGGCATTTGAGAAGCTTAGATCCACTAACAAAAAAATTAAAAAAGTATTTTCTTCTGCTGTTTTTAACTACCAAATAAAGTGGTAAAAACACTCCCTATATTGTCTCAGTGCGGGAAAGGCAGAAAGCGACGATACAGGATTTTCTTCATTATGTCGTGATCACGAGAAAACGGTAAAAAAAAAAAGAAAGTAGTTCCGTAATTAAAAAATTATATCATGCGTTTAACCAGAGATCCTCAAAGGAGGGGTCAAAGAGCCGTGACCGTTGACCACAAATACAGTGGAAACAGCATAACGAAAAAGATAAATTTTGGATAAATGCAGAAAAAGCGAGCTTCTGCAGCAAGGATTCCCCATGTATTTTAATGGATGCAAAAATCCTGGAAATCCTGGAATATTTTGAAAAGTTCAAGGAGTTAAAGGACCACAACTCATAGATGGAAAAAGCTAAAAATGCGGAACATTTTAATATTTGAATGGTTAAAGTGGATGAAAAGTTAAGCAACAAAAAATGGCGAAAGATATTATAACAAACAAACAAACATACAAACATACAAATAAATAAATAAATAGAAAAAGGAAAACAATTTGTGGAATGCTATAGTGTGCAGGGGTGTCAAACTCATTTTGGTTCGGGGGCCACATCCAGCCCGTCTGATCTCAAGTGGGCCGGACCAGTAAGGTAAAAGCAAAATAACAGCTTTGTTTCAGTTTTTTTACTCAGTTGGAAAAAAAGCCTCAACCAACATGGTAGCCTGATCACTTGCGGCCAATGGATCTTAAATAAAATTAATTTCAATTCCATTTTCCTGGAAATCTCTTCACTCCACTTCACTTTTGACAAAATCTTGGTCATTCGATTGTCACTACTGATCATCCTTATAGCAAGATAACACTGGTGAGGCTCATAGAGAACCAAAGTGCATCTTACCCAGATGCAGAGCTGTTAGGTTTTGCTTTTGGCACGTGCAGAGATATGCTGTTTACCTGTTTTGCTTTTCCTTTGCTCCCCCTAGTGGCAGAATTGCGCATTTTGGTTATTTCTTTAAAAAATCATAACTCACCACAGGAATGGGCTAGAAACTTGCTTTCTTTTTTAAACATCCTTTTGATTTTTACTCTTCATGTGTGGGCCGGACTAAACCACCTGGCGGGCCGGATACGGCCCGCGGGCCGTATGTTTGACACCCCTGCATAGAGCTTTAAACTAATTCTTTGTAGCATTTAGCCCACAGATCTAAAACCTGTTTTAATTTCAACAATGAGCTAATGGAATTTATTAAAATTATGAAAACAAATTTAAATAGGTTAACATAGATTTTAATTTTGCCAGATTTATGTTTTAATACACTTTATAATAGAGGATTGTTTTTTGTCTGTGTCAGTTTTGTTCACACAAAAAACTGTCTAGGAACTTAAACTCACTGCAGGACAGTCAGTTTTCAGTATAGCCCCTCCCTGCTCCATCAAGACAGAGTCCAAGTAACTTCAGAACGACAGATGAACCAGTTTGACTGAATTTCACAGTGACATCTACCAGAAAGAACATATTTGCATGATTTAAGGCTGTGAGCCAAGCCTTCCCCACCAGCATCAGTGTCCAACATCACAAATGATCTCCCGGAAGAGGCCTGGCAGAACTACGGTCCAGGTTTCACATGGGGGCCAAACTGGAATAAATCTTATTCATCATCCTTGACACTGTTTTATTTATTTTTTATTTTTTGTCTCCCTAGCTCTAAAAAAAACTTGATCTTTGTTTAGCATTCATGTGGTGTTGGAAAATGTGTTGTTTTTCTGTCGTTCCTCGTTGTTTTTGGATAGGCATTTTTCCAATTATTCCAACACCACATGAACAAAGCATTTCTCTAAGTTTGCATATTTTACTGAGGAACATCCATTGGTGCAATTGGCAGACTGTATAGAATTTTCATATGAATTCTGCCATTACAAAGTAAATCTGCTGAGTTGAGGGATGACCTTTTGACCCAATTCCTTCATGGTCATTCTGTAAACCAATGCATACTCAATAACTATGGCCTGAATCTCATCAGAAATTCTTGTCCTCTATCTGAGTTCAGGTCTTGATTTAGGGTTGGGTTTTAGTGTGGGTCTTGCACTGTTATCCATGCTCTAAAACTGTCCTTGCTAACTGTGAATGTTAAGTGATGTTTTTGAGAGAGAGTTAAAGCAATTGGTTTGGAGAATGACACTTAGTGATTAAGCAATTAGGGAAAATTGTAATATTAGGTGTGCCTTTTCTGAAAAAACGTTTAGACACCCTGCGATTGTTAAACTTTTTGTGTTAGCTTAAAAACTGACTCCAGCCCCACATCAGAGAAAGCTATGTGACTCTCACAACAAAAAGTTTGGGGACCCCTGCTCAAAAAGAATAAGTCAAATATCTCATAAAATCATGAACCTGAGTAAAGCCTTCTTAGAAGATCTAAAGGGGTTTTAATTTCAAAGTAAAGTGCAATATCAATGTGTACCCCATTAAATATTAATGGAATTTCATCCAGAAGGTCAATGACAAAAATACTTTTTGTGAACATATGTGGGACTATTACAGAGTAGGTGTTCAATTTACTTTCAAGTACTATGTCGCATGAATTATATATTCAATTCATCCTACCTAAAACCGTGTCAAACTATCTATGTTTTTACAAGATATTGCAATTTAGAAAAATCTCCGACTCATTGAAATTTAGGTCGCATTATCAAAAAGATGTTATATATTTCTGCCAATAGGTGTCGCCAAAACAACGCTTTTTTTATTTGTAATTTTATGCTTTTGCATTAAAAGTTCCCTTTGAGAAAACAAACAAATGAATAAAAGTGAAAATGAAAGTGTGTATTTTCAACAAAAAAAAATCTATTGTGTATTCCAAAACATAAAGTTTCATTGGAGATAAAGCAGTGCGCTCAGAAATAAAACCAACAGTTGAAGTGGAGTCAGGCAAAACCGAGTAGACGCTCGTCCTCTTCCTGCACCTCCTCAGAATATAAAAAGTGTTGCAAGCCACACGTCAGCCTCCAGCAGACCTTTGTAAGTTTTGCACTTTTTCTTTGATATATTTTAAAAATAGATAACCGAAATTGACATTGACATTATTAGTAATGTTTGCCGTTTTTCTCCTCCAAGTTGCAAATGTAATACTTCAGAAATAGTTTAAACATATTTTAGAATATTTCTTGGTATTTTTTAACATTTTTTTTTATCTTTGACGTTTTATAAAACTAAGGTTTAAAACGAAATAACCCAAAAACTAAAAAAATTTCAGTCCTTCATTCATCTTCTTCTTCCGTTTGTTCCTTTTCTCTAAAAAATATAACAAATGAAATAATTTTGTGGATTAAATGTTTAATGCTATCACTGACGTACAATAAAGTTGTATTTTAAAAGAAAGTGTAACACACAAAGTTCCTTTAATGACTGGATGTTAACATTTAAACACAAACTTGAACTTAATCCAGACATTTATGGGGGGGGGGGGGGGGTGTTAAAACTTTGTTTAAAGATTTTCAAATATTTTTATAGAGACACAAATTGATATAAAAAGCAACTTTAGAACTGTACAGTTGTAGAAGGAAAAAAATAAGTATACACATATATATGTACATATTAGTGCCTATACAAATAAAAGTAAAATAAAACCTGCCAACCAGTGGCCATGAAACAAAACTTGCATAAAGATTTCATCAGGCAAATTTATATAAAACAGACAACAACAAATGTTTTATGTGACACTAAGGCACACAAAAATAATATATTCAGGAGCCTTAAACAGGATACACAGCAAAACAAGAACAGGCTGAAATCCATCTTGGTTTCCAAATACAGCAGTTTTTAAAAATATATATATTTCTGCAGTTCATAAGAAAAAGTATACATATGGGGTAAGGAACCCTTAAAAAAGAAGTGCGTGTGCAATCTAACATGTATGGCTGACTAACAGATTCGAGGAGCATGTTCTGGAATATCTTAAACATGCCGGTTATGCACAAAAGATAAAGTGGCTCTGCGTTTCTCTATCACGCCAAGGGGATTTGGATGCAAATACCATTCCCTCCATCCCCCTACACTTTCCTTCATTTTTTTATTCCCTTTTATTTTTGTAACTATCGCTACAGTCGGCTACCAGTTGGCCTACTTTATCTGCGAGTTAGCGTTCTTGATTTTGTTATTTTCCATCCATTGTCTCAACCGACTTTATCCCTTTCGGGCTCTTTGTGCTGCTGGAGCCTTTCTTTCATCATTCTCTTATTATGTCTTTTTCTTGACGAACGTGGACTTTTTTTACTTTTTTACACCTAATACACCTGCTGCTTTTTTCCCACCACTTCAGGGTCCGGTACAATGTTCATTCGATCAGCTTGTTGTTGCCTGACAACAGAAAATGCGACAAGGCATCACTGTTATATTTTCTTTGTGTTTTTGGGGTCTATTTAGCAGAAATATGGTCTCAAGATAATTTCTCTTCCAGGGGATCAATATTCTAAAAAAAAACATAAGAGCAACAAAAAAGGTGACAAAGTAGAACAGATGACCTGACAAGGTAAAACTGAAATCTAGACACTTAAATGCACTGAGAAATGAAAACAACTGTGAATGATCAACATGATCCTGGAGTGACTGATAGGGGAACAACTCCAAACATGACCAAAACTAAGAACACAAGCACAGGATCTTCACACAGCACCAGACCGAAACACTATGTGTAACAATTGCAATCCACCCGATTAGCATGAAAATAATATACAACACCTTCATCTCTGTTGCCAATAAGATGTGACAATTCAAGTAGACCTAGTTCAATGAAATTTCTTGATGGGTCCTTGAATAGCTACAAACATGGATATATTCTCATCTCTTTCTGAAAAAAAAGGATCAGAAATATATTTTTATTTGTTCATTCATTGTGTTTCTTGCCTGCATCAGTTTGTTAGTTCCTCACTTTGTTTTGTCAGTAAAAATAAAAGTTGGTTAAAAATATAGGTGCAGCACTAATGTTTGAGCTTACAGTCACAAGTTTAGCTGGGTACATAATAATGCTACTTTACTGTGCACAAGAATTGTGCACAATATTGTTATATGTAGAAACTGGAGACTTGACTTGAGAATTAAGAATTGGGACTATGTGAATAATAGCAATTTATTTTTGTTCTGTTTTTCTTGTCTCCGCAGGACATCACTGCAGGGCTAAAAGTTTTCTTTGCACTGATTTTGTATAGACACGAAAATCCTGTTTTGTGTTCATGTAAGCTGTTAAAAAATAGTTAAAAATAGTTAAATGATAAAAAAATAGTTCAATGACAGTAACCTGAAATATATATTTTTACTAAATGTTTCATTTGAATCTTAATTATCACCAAATATTTGTAGCTTCACAAAGACATTAAATGCAGAGGCTTCAAGCTTGACTTAAACTTGCAAAAAGACACTTGTGAGCATATCAGGTATTTGACTCTCTGGGATTTCTGTTGTAGACTCTGACAGCTTAGCTCCTGGAAGCTAAGCTGTAAGGGTTTTTTGCGCCTGGGAGAGTTGGGGCTCGAAGGCAAGCACCTGTTGCCAACGCCACTGGGCCAAAGTTGGGTCCAGCCTGAAGAGACGTCGTGGGATCACTCTCCCATGGGTCCAAACATACAGGAGAGCTTAATAGTGGCCGGTGCAATGTGTTTTGGGTGGTAGTCACAAGCAGGTTTCCTCTGTATAGCCTAAACCCCGGTCACCTTACGAGAACAAGGATCCCTAATTGCTTGAAACTCAACAGAAAGTGTTCCTGACTGAAAGGGTGTTGACTTGTTTTTGCAAAGATAAAACAAAGGAATAACTCCTCAGCTTTTGTGGAGTCTCTAGAAAGCTCTAGAAAGATGTCTCATGTTGAGGTAGGATTATTTTTAACTAGGCTTGTTCTTCAACTGCATGTTTGTTCTCGATTCTGTTCCAGGTCGGAAACCTTTTCAGCATCAATGGAAATAAGAAAATCCCGAGCAGTGATTTTTCTCTGTTTGCTGGCATACTTACTCATTACTGTCTTTGTCACATCACCATCTAATACAAGCCGGATCGTCCCAAAGCCAAAGCCATTTAAGCTTCCATTTCTGACATCCCAGCAGAGCATCACTCCCCTCACCAACACCAAACACTTTTTGGTATCAGCTTTCATGGATCAGAGAAGGAAGGGTTTTGACATCCGCATCATTGGAATATTCAGGAGAGACTCCATCCATCCTCTTCACTGCATTTTCTTCTGTGGTGGATTGTTCAGTGAAGCCACTCCCGCCTCTTTTCTATCACACTTGGCTCACTTTGGTTATCCCTTTGGACCTGTAGATGTTCTGTGTCGCATACCTGAGAACTGTAATGCAACTCATGTGACTCTTCTGACCGAACAAAATCCTGTTAATATATCTGACCATCTTTGGCTGCCAATAAGAAACAAAAAGACCCACAACAAGGAGACCAGCCTGAACTTCACTGTCTGCATTTCTACCCTCTTTGGAGATTACAACAATGTGCTAATGTTTGCACAAAGTTTGGAGATGTACAAGTAAGAAAAATTGTTTGTAAGGGCTAAAAGGACAAAAATGAGACAGATTCCAGTATATTTAATAAGGAATTGTTGTTTTCAGGTTGCTTGGTGTGAACAGAGTGGTGATCTACAACAACAGCTGTGGTCCTGAACTTACCCGTCTCCTAAATGGTTACAGTCAGGAAGGTTTTGTTGAAATTATACAATGGCCCATCAACAAATACCTGAATCCATCCAGAGGCTGGAGAGTTCGAGTACATAAAGGAGACCTGCAGTATTTTGGTCAGATCGTCACCCTCAATGAGTGCATCTATAGATCCATGGAGCGTTCACGCTACGTCCTGCTGAATGATATAGATGAGATCATAATGCCATACCAACACGACAACCTGAACTCTATGATGGAAGCACTGCAACCAAAATATTCAAAGGTAAGTTAATCCACAAATAAATTATAGAGAAAGTCAACATTTACTCCAAACTTTCTATTTAAATCATCTCTTCATCTTCTGTAGGTAGCAGAGTTCCTCCTTGAAAGCCACGTCTTTCCCAATAAATATTTTGAGCCAAGTGGAAGATTTCATCTTCCTCAATGGAGCAATGTGTCAGGAACTAACATTCTGGAGCACATCTACAGAGAAGGCCCAGACAGGAAGATGTTCCTTCATTACAAGATGATAGTTCAGCCAAAGTAAGCTGATGTTTTTCTCATTCAAACCTGAAAGCCAACAAAACTGTGACAGAAACATGAAAATAAAAGATTATTGCAGTAATTAACTTTTGCAGTAAAAGCGTCAAAATACTCAAATTGTTCATCCTTCAACACAGGTAAAACTCATTCTACTTAGGGTAATATTAGCCCTTGGCCTATAATGTTTTTTAGTCTTTCTGCGACCCCTGCAGGTGGAATCCATTTGAATTAAAAAATACGCAGAAATTAAAGAGCCAAAGACCCGCTTTAATGAAAATTGTGCTATTAGTATTTTTAACATGTTCTTGTAGCATTTTTTGGATGAAATATAGAAAGAAAACGAAGCTTCAAGTTTTTTTTTCTGAGTATTTCTTTATTTAAATCAATGTTAATCAGGAGCAGATGAAATAATGTAGTTTAAGAATTATGTAGTTGTAATGTAGAAGCTACAATCACCGGGCTGAAAACTTCCTGCTCCACCCCATTTTGATCCTTCCACTTGTAGACAAACAGATCTATGTACGTCTTCATTTACCTCATCTGTGCTGGCATCTGGCTCAAAAGTGTACAGCTAGATAGCTCCAATATTTCTCTGGATTTTTGTTGCACTGCTAAAGTTAGGTTGGGGTTGTGAGCAGCTATAAGCTAGAGTTAGACCAGGGGTGTCAAACTCATTTTCACTGAGGGCCACATCAGCATAGTGGCTGTCCTCAAAGGGCCAGATATAACTTATACATGTAACTAAATGTAATGAAAAATAAATGTAACTACTCTTTAATGTTAAGTAACTCATTTATTTATTATAACTATAAAAGTGACAATTACAGTTACATAGAAAACATATGTTTGCTTGTTACTCTAGCATAAATCCTTTAACATTTGATTTTGTCAGGTTAGGTTATATGGACAGTGTTTAAGTCCTAATGAATAGTTGCCCAATCTGATATTTCAAGTCTAATTCCCCCTAGATATGAATAAATACACACCAATTTTTATTTTTTATTTCAAGAAATTAAAAACTATTCTGCTCTCGTGGGCCACATAGAATGACATGGAGGGCCACATTTGGCCCGCGGGCCTTGAGTTTGACACATGGGAGTTAGAGTGTGTAAACAGATGGATGGTGAAAAATTGGGGTGACCTTACTTCACGCCAACAGTTCCATCCACAACTCGAATGTCAATTTATGATGAACTGCTGCTGCCGCCCTGCAGACACTATGATCCAGAAATGAATATGTATGTATGTGGATAAATTAGAAGTTGGGGCTGTAAAGGGCCTTCATCAAACAAAATGAGTATATGCCATCTATCATTACATTGTTGCAAAAGTACAATTAGCATTCATTTAACAAACAAACTTCTGCTAACTTTCATTGTATCTGTGTAACAGGTTGGTGCAGCAGACCTCTGTGCATGAAGTGCTCAGGAAATTTGGAGGAAGGTATATGGTTCCATGGAAGCTGTGTCGCTTTATTCATATTCATGTGGCCCGACGTACATCGTTAAAGCTGGAGCAGCTGAATGAGGACAAACGACTGTGGGACTTCCAGGAAAAACTGATTCCCAACGTGGACAAGGCGCTGAAGAGAGCAGGACTGCTGACAGAGAATTAGACACTTTGGAGCAGGGCTTTAGCTGTTTGGAATACCCCTCTCTATTATTTAGAAATGGTGAACAGCAAAAGGGAAGGCTTATAAAAGTTTGCAGTTGTTTTGTTAAAGTACATGCTTTTTAACATTTCTAAGACTAATCAACTCATGAAATCTAAATTAGGAACAGTATGAGTTGAGTTAAAACAGTAATTCTTTGGAAATGGCACAATTTGAGTCCCTCTCTTTTCCCAATTCAAATTTGGTCATCATAATTTTTATTTAAACAGCTTTATGAATATATTTAAATGGACTCTTTATTATTTTTTTAAATACATATGATATCATATGCTTTCATATTTTTAGGCCCCTTAGTGCGGCCTGCATGTTTTTGTTGTGTTGGATGTGTGTATAGGTGCATTTGTTGGAGTTTTTGCTCCTGCAGAGGTCTAGCTCCTCCATTGCTGCTGACCCTGCCACCCTGCAGAGCTGAACGAGGCTGCCACCCTCCACTTTATAACTTGCAATGTTTATTTTCTGTCAAAATAAATACCGTACTTACTCATTGATAAAAATAATTTGTTGTTGTTCCTGAGTTACGCCCCAACCGCTTCCTGGGGGGAGGTGGGTTGCTTGTCTCGGGCTGGGAGTGCTTTCCTGGGGCGGGGCCCCGCGTTGGAATGCGACTATGCACCAAGTGGACGTCCCAAAAGAGGTTGGAATCAACTCACAAGATCAATTTTAGTATTTTGTTTTAATAAAGTTTGGTGACTTTTACCACACCTCTTGTTAGCCTTTTATGTCTACACACAAACGCATCCCACTCAAACATAGACAGACATACAATTCACGTTGCTGTTTACCTGCTGTTGTGGTTGTTTTAGCTCTGGGGGGTATTCCAGGGGGGTATTCCAGAAAGCAGGTTATGCTAGCTCCCACGGTAAGTTTGAGGCTAAGGAAGTTGATAACCTCCGCTTTCAGTTCCAAAAATGGAGGTATGTTTCAGGGTAGGTCAAGTTGCCATGGCAACTCATGCTCTGAACATAAACTGGTCTGGTGCAGGTTTAGTTGAAGCTTAGTTTGTTTACAGAGAGGTGAAGCAGCATGGCTTGTCCATTTGAAGATGATTTAGTGGATGAAGAAGCTCAGATGATACTTTTTCCACCGTGAGAGGGTGATAAGACCACACACATATGGATGTTGGAAAGAGAAACTTTTTTACTTTGATCTAACTTAATTATTTGCTTCAGTTAAGATAAATAATTTTTTGTTAGGTCACCTTAAAAATAACACATGGTTTCCAGACAACTATTTTCCTTTCATTCAAATTAATTCAATTAAGTATGTGTAACTTTGGTCGGCACCGCAAGGGATTCTGGGATACCATTCCCTTTGCCTGTCTGGACGGATTTAGGTTTAAGTGTGGGTTTTTGACAAAATGTGTTTAGTTGTTTAACTGTTTGCCGAGTTATTTTGTCCTACTAAGCTTATGTCTCTGCACCATAAGTGAGAGTGAAGTAGAAGATGATGAGTTTTGATAGCACTCCTACCATTGTAGCTATAATTATATTGACAGATAATTCTTTAATGAATTTATACATTCTGTGCAATTTTTTTCCCGTCCTTTTAATTGTTATATATATATATTCCTTGTTTTGATTTGCAATTCTTCAATTGATCTGCTCTGACTTCAACCAGAAAGAACATGTTTGTATTATTTAAAGCTGTGAGCCAGGCCTTCTCCTCATCAGCATTTTAGAACCCTTTGCAGCCCACGATTAAAAATGATTTGCCCACCCCTGATCTAAAGAACAAGTAAAATATCTGTTAAAATCCTGAACCTTAGTAAAGCCTTCCAAGAATATCTAAAGCTGTTTTATTTATTTGGGAGGTGGAGTTTCCTCTGAGGTGGAAAATTTTAAAATTGTGTATTGAAAAAAAAAAACATGTTTGAGAGATGGTATTCAATTGACCCACAACCTTATAATATTATAAATAAATCTATACAATATTTTTAAAAAAAATGTAAAATAATTTGTATTTTTTTTTTAAATTGCAATGTAGAGAAATTTCGACTTACTGAATTTCAGGTTTAGAATCATAAAGAAGATGTTATTCCACATTCTGCCACTAGATGTCTTCTTTTTAGGCTTTTTTGAAGATGAATTCCTTCCTACTTAATCTGTCACTAATTGCAACAGAAACATACCGGACTTCTACCGACTTCCACCTCCTTAAGGCTTCTGGGAAAAGCAAATGTTTATCAGTTGAGGAAGATGCTACACAAAAACGCATTAGGACTTTCTTTTGAAAAAAACAAAACAAACGAACGAACAAACAAAACCGAAATTACCATCGTGCCTTTTTTCAGTCGTTTTCCCATAATATTTTCCGAAACACAAAGTTTCAGTGGTATCAGTGATAAGCTGATAAAATTGAACCAGTCGCCGAAAAAAAGGTCATACGCAATTAGACGTTGGTCTCCTTCAGCTGTTGAGGAAAAAAAGGTGTACAACAAGCCCAACATCAGCCACGGGCAACTTATGGTAAGTTTTACATTTTTTATCTGACGTTTTAAGGAAATAGAGTCAAATTTGTCGATTTGGAGTTTTTCCCTCCAATTTGCATTCTCAAATTTAATCTGGAAATTAAACAGCAGGTGTTGTAGTTTAAACAAATTTTATTGTTTGTTGTTGGCATTTTTTTGGTGGTATAAACTTTTTTATCTAATTGTTTTCCTTAATATTTGTACCTTTTTTAAACTTGATTTCTGCTAAAAAAAATTATGTTTTAACTTTACATTTTTATATTCGTTCTTAACATTTTGTAATGACTTGTAACTGCTGAAAATGCTGAAAGTTTTGTGGATCAAATATTATATAAGTTTTATAAATGGAGTGCAAACAAAGTTGTATTTTAAAAGAATAAGTAACACATGTCTTTTAAGGACTGAATGCTTAACTTAATTTGGACATTTATTAAAGGAAATCTTTTTATTTGCGTGGCTTTGTTTTGTCAATTAGGTGAACAAGGGAACAAAAAAGCAGTTTATGTTTAGTTTCTTTAGAAAATGAGGTGAAGCATGTTGGTGTTAATTGCTAGCTCCTTGTAGTTGTAACTTTAATTTTCTCAAGATTTCAAGATTTTGTTTGTTATTGCACACAAAGTGCAGAGAAATACACAGGTGAGACCAGATGTTGTTTCCCACTAGCATGACAGTGCAAAATAGCAGCAATAATAAAAAATAGCAATAAAATAACAATCCAAGAATAAAAAAATAAGATGAATTTAAAAAAATAAGTGAAATAAATAAGATAAAAAATAAAATAAAATGGAGAGAAGCATTCAGTATGAAAGTGAGTCCGTATAACAGCAGTCTTGTTTATTGGGGGGGTTGTTAGAGTCTGTATCCATGTATTTTGTCTTCAGGTTGTGTGGGGGGTTGGGGGTAATCCTTGGATCTCATTGCAGAGTAGAGTTTGTGAGAGCATGAATGTATGAGGAAGACAGTCTGTTCAGCAGTCTCACAGGCTGTGGGAAGAAGCTTTTTAGCATCCTGCTGGATCTGCAGCTGATACTCCTGAACCTCCTCCCAGATGGCATGAGGGAGAACAGTCCATGAGAGGGGTGCTAGGGGTCCCTGATGATGGAGGTTGCTCTGCGTAGGCAGCGCTGCTCGTGTAACTCCTCCAGGATCGGGAGAGGTGCACCAACAATCATGCTTGCAGTCCTTACAATCCTGCTGAGCCGTTGTTTGTCCTGAATGTGGCATCTGCCAAACCAGGATGTGAAGCTCTGTGTCAGCATGTTCTCCCTTGTAGAAGGTGATGAGGTGAGGTTTTGGAATTCCAGCCTTCCTGAGTCTCCGGAGGGGATGGAGACACTTCTCTGCTTTTTTGATGACCATTGTGGAGTTGGTGGAGGAGGACAGGCCTTTAGTGAGATGCACCCCCAGGAACATGACGCTGTCAACCTTCTCCACAGCAGCACCGTTTATGGTCAGATGTGAGTGGGGGTGATTGCCAGATGTCCTGAAGTCGATCACCATTTCTTTGGTTGTCCACGTTGATCTGGAGGTTATGGGATTTACACCACACTGCTAGCTGCTCCACCTCCATTCTGTGAGCAGACTCGTAATTGTCGCTTATGAGACCGATCACTGTTGTGTCGTCTGCAAGCTTAACAATGTGGTTGGTGCTGTATCGAGCTGTGCAGTCATGCATGAGCAGACTGAACAGCAGTGGGCTCAGGACACACCACTGTGGTGTGCTCGTGCTCACTGAGATGGGCCTGGATGTGTGCCTGATGATCTTGTCTGACTGCAGCCGGTCTGCAAAGAAACACACAAACTCTCAAACAATACAATCCAATACTTCTTTTACCCAATAGAAAACTCACATTTTTATGTTTTGCATTTCTGTTCATAATGAAAAATTGAACGTTTTCTTCATGTTCTCTAGGTAAAGTTGTAGAATGTGTAACTTTGCAACATGGCTATGGAATTATAATTAAGGGGGAATCTAGCTGTCTTGAAACAGTGACTAATGAACATACTTTGAGGAGCTGATGCGCCCTTAACCCTTGTGCTATCTTAGGCACTTTAACATTGGGAGTTGGGTCATCTAGACCCCACAAGACAGTACCCTGAACTTTTTTCTTTAATGATTTGTGATCTTCACTGTTTCCATGGATTACATGAAATCCTCTCTACCTTTATCCACCATTATCATGGTAGCAATAACACGTCAATGGTCATCTTGACCCCATAGGATAGCACAAGGGTTAAGCATGATGTGCTGCAAAACAAGAACAGGTTGAAATCCATCTGGAATTCTGTATGTATGATACATTTGAAGGGGAAACAAATACAGGGGTTTTCTTTGCCTTCTGGGTGTCCAAGGATCTATGATTTTTATTGGCACAACAGCTGATCCTTCTCAAATGGAACAACGCAGCTTCAGCCACTGTATCACATTAGATCCAAGATTTGCCATTTCATCTAAAACTTGAGAAAACTAGAAAGAGCTGCATTTCCAGAAGAAAATGCGGGGTTGAATGCTGTACTGCTGAATGAAAGCTGAATTAGCTGAAGAAATGGCTGAACTGTACTGGAACCTTGAAAAGTTAAAGGATCAAATGTCCTAGCAGGAATAAGCTGAAAAAGTTGAACATTGTAATAGTAGAATGGCTAAAATAGGTCAAAATTTGTAGAAGGATTTAAGCATTAAAGCTGAAATTGTTGAAAAAAAATGACTGAACTGTTGAATATTTGAAGATGTTGCTAAAATGGCTAAAAGTGCTAGCATTGGAATCAGCATCATCAACTGACTCAAAAAACACATTGTTTGAGAGTCTCGTATTGGTAAAAGCTACATGTTCTAAGTTGATAGAAAATCCACTTTTTTCAAAATGGCGGCTTTTCTATTAATTTTATCCCCATAGCAACCATTTTATGTTTGGGTCGCCGGGGGATGACGAACCAATCCACGTCAGTTTCAGACAAATCGGAAAAAGTAAACCTTTGGACGTCCTTAGCAACGAAGTTTGTTTGCTAACCACGCCCACATTCCTTATATGTCCAGATCCAGTGAACTTCCATATGTTCAGTTCCAGCCATGGATGAAGTTTTTTGCAATATTTGCTTCAGATTTGGTCAAAAAAATGGCCACCAAACAGTAGGTTGTGTCGACATCCCATAATGATTTCTAAACCTATTTTATAGTCCAAAGCCTTGTGATCGTTTTAAAGTTTTAATGGTGTATTTAGCTATAAGTATGTTAAAGTTATAATGGTTGAAAGAAACAAAGGTTTGCAAGGATTTTCAATGTATTTAAATGGAGCATAACTCCTGGAAAATCCTGGAATATCCTGGAATATCTTGAAAGGTTCATGTATTGAAGGACCACAAGTTATAGCAGAAAGGATTAAGTTTAAAGAGTTGAACATTTTAATTGTGGAATCGTTAAAATAGGTAAAAACTGAAGTTTAAAATCACCTCACATTTAAGTAAAAAATGGCCATCAAAGCGTAGTTGGTGTTGTCATCCCATAATAATTTTAAAACTTATATTGAAGTCCAAAGTCTTGTGAGCAGTTTAATGTTTGAACGGTGTCTCTAGCTAAAGGCATGTTAAAGTTATATTGGTTGAAAGAAACAAAGGTTTGCAAGGATTTTTAATGTATTTCAATGAAGCAAATATCTTGGAAAATCCTGGAATATCTTCAAAGGTTCAAGGATTTGAAGGACCAAAAATAGCTGAAAGGATTAAGATGAAAGATCTGAACATTGAAATAGTAAAATGGTTAAAATAGGTAAAAACTGAAGTTTTAAATCGCCTCACATTTAGGCTCAAAATGGCCGCCAAACCATAGTTGGCGTTGCCCTCCCATGATAATTTCAAAACTTATATTGAAGTCCAAAGCAGTTTAATGTTTGCACGGTGTTTTTAGCCAAAGGCATGTTGAAGTTATTATGGTTGAAAGAAACAAAGGTTTCAAGGATTCTCTATGTATTTTAATTGAGCAGAAATCTTGGAAAATCCTGGAATATCTTGAAAATTTGAAGGATTTGAAAAACCAAAAGTCATAGCATTAATAAGATGAAAGAGCTGAACATTTTAAAAGTTGAATGGTTAAAATATGTTAAAAATTGTAGAAGGAGTTAAGTGCCAAAAAACGGCTGAAGATAGCATAAGAGGAAAACAAAGGGTAACCAATAAGGTACATACTGAGAATTTCAGAACTTAAATTTGACAGTTTGGAGGGACTTTTTAACTTTCTTTGATCACCCACAAAAGTGACAGAATGACCTTCTTTCCTTTTTATTGTTTTCTCAAGCTGTTATTTATTTATATTCTATTTTCTTGTTATTTATTTAAGGACAATACCCAAAGAGGAGGTTTAGGGATGCAGTGAATAAAGACACAAAGGTAGTTGGTGTTAGAGTTAGAGGATGCAGAAGACAGGGTTAGATGGAGGAAGCTGATTCGCTGTGGCGATCCCTGAAGGGAAAAGCCGAAAGGAAAGAAGATCCTGAATAAACATTAATCCTTGCGGCAATTATATTTTGTGTAAATATTGACAGTAGAGGGAGGTGATCGTCATTGTTTGTTCTGTTTTCATATTTGAAAATGTAACACAAAAGAAACCTTTGATGTATTATTTTCTTCTTGAAACTTCAGCCATTTTTTCTATTAATTTCAGCAACTTGTGGCTTCTCCTACGGGCGTTCTTCCATTTCTCCCATTGTGAGTCATTTCTTGAGCATCGTTTCCTTTCCTGCTTGCAACTCGCTCTGCTTCAACTTTACAATGTGCAGTAGTTGAAAAGTGTAATTTGGTGGATTTTTGGCTTTGAATAATTAAAACACTGTCCGGACAGATGACCTCCATATCAGATGTGGGATATTTCATGTTCTAAGTGTCGTGTTGCTACATTCTTTACCTTTATAACATGTTGTTCTTGCAAACTGCAGGTTTGTTCAATTTTAATTATTCAATGTTGGATCTCATTTTGAAATATTTGGCTGTATTTCATTGGTGTTATTTTATAACCTCATTGTCAAGAAACGTTGGCAGCATTTTTTTCTGCTATTTACCTTTTCACTCAGTAAATTAAAAAAAATCACCCAACAATGGTTTGGGTTAAAAATCAATTATCCCTTTTTTTTCCCTATGAGACGTGTCCTTCTTGGATTAAGCCATTGCTGGACTGAGTGACTCATCCCCCCATTGCATTCCAAACAGGACGTGTCTGCTGGCTCCAAGAAGCCAAAATCTTAGACTTCTTTTGAGAAATTAACTGTTGCTACTCCTTCATTATTTGTTAAAAGAATGTTCTTGCTAATATTTTTTTCCAAGATATTTTTTATTGAAGTTATAAACTGACCAATCAGATGCCTCAATAAAGTATATGGTCTTACGTCAAATGTTCCAAACATTTGATTGACAGATTCGCCTGCTTCGAGTGAAGTAGGAGTGTAGTCTGGTAAGGAGGCTCTGTTTTAATTTTCGTGCTTATTTTTATTTATTTATTTTTTTTGTCTTAATGTAAAGCACTTTGTGTTATGTTTTTATAAGAAAACTGCTATAAAAATTTGGGTCAGTACAAACTATTTCGCATTAAATTTTTATTGCAGCTTTTAATAAATACACCTTTTCCATTAGTTTCCATCAGTAGCGGATTTAGGCAAGGGCAATACGGGCAATTGCCCGGGGCGCAAAATGAAGGCCTGCAACCTGGCGGCGCCCCCACCCCGGCTCTCCTGTCTTTGAGAAGTACACGCAAATGTATGTGAAGAAGGAAAAGGGGAGGGGCGTGGGGTGAAGGGCGCAGGCTGCAGCCAGGGGTAGTTGGGCTGCGAGGTGGAGCTAAGATGGCGGTCCGTCCGGACAACGTTTTGTGAGCTGCAGCAGTCTGATCCCAAAATATCCATTTTGACCTCGTTTTCAAACTGTTTAACTAGTTTTTGCTTTATTTTTCATTACGCTCAAGTCTTACCACTGGAAAGAGAGAAGAAGGAAAAAAAACAACAATATTAAGAGCTCCTAGAAAATAAGAATGCCACGGGAAAAGCCTGCGGAGAAGCCAACTGCCGCATCCAAAAACCCAGAGATGACTACACATGACCACGAATACGCCATGGAAGCATCCTCGCTGGCTACTAAGAGAAAAACCCTGGTTACACCCACTAAACCCTCTGTTCCACCTTACAATGTAGTCATCTCCAACAAAAGTGATGCCAAGTTTTCAGCTCTAACTGCCACCTTCGAAAAACTGACGGCGAGGTTTGAAAACTCTGTGATTCTGGCTAATCTGAAAAAGATCCCTGAGGTAAACGCTGCTGATATAAAGGACTGCAAATCCAAAGTGTATAATCTGGAAAAAGAAGTTTCTGTGTTGAAAAAAGAAAACGACAGTATGACTTAAAAGAGAGGGTGGTGGCAATGAAGTGCTATAAACGGCGCTGGAACTTGAAATTACAAGGCTTCGAAAGAAAATAGCGAGGAAAACACCCGCAAAGAAGTTCTGGATATCCTAGCAAAGATCGCGCGGATACAGTACATTGCCCTGGGAGGAGAGAAACCGGGAGACACCGCCAAATCATCATCCAGTTCTCCATGAGCCACTACCGGGATATCTTCTGGAAGGTTTCTAAAGATGCTAAGGCTTGTCAAGAGCTGGTAATCGTCTTCAAGCAAGATTTCTGCAAATCCAACCGAGAAGCAAAAGCTGCTGTGTGGTCCAAAATGGAGAAAGCGAGAGCTGCAGGACAGAACGTCTACTATTGGGGCCACATCGGGTATGCTAACAGTCAGTTTGTCTCCAGAGTAGCTGTGTTTTTTTTATTATTATTTATACATTTGGAGTTAATTAAGATAAATGCTTTGTTGTTTAAAGCATAAACCTCATATACTCCGTTTATTACATACCTTAAGTTCACAGAGACAGTGAAACTCTGTAATTGTTTAATTGAAAGACATAACTTATATACTATTTTTCTAAAAGTTTGAGGTCTAGTTCTGTATTACAATGTTGTTTGGGATCTGAAGTCCAATAGCTCACTTATATCACCTTCAGTAAGTAACTAAGTAACTCTATTATTAATTTTTGTTTTATTTTTTGTATTCCATGTCTAATTTTAACTTTGTTTCCTTAAATGTTAGGGGTCTAGGAGAGAATGTAAAAAGAAAATCTATTTTCCTATTCTGTAAAAATATGAAAGCCAGCTGCATTCTACTGCAAGAAACTCATTCTGTTAAAGCAGACCAACAGTTTTGGTCTAATCAATGGGGAGAAAAAAATCCGATTCTGTCATGGTACAGACAAATCATGATGATGATGGCCACTGGCTCATCTGTGTTCTTAAAACAGATGATGGTTTTCTGATCTTATGCAATGTCCATGGCTATAATATTCATAGTCAAAACAAGTCATTATTAACAGAAATTGCAAAACATGTCAAAGTTCTTAACCATAAGTACTGTAAATACTACTACAAATACTGTAGTAATTGGTGGTGATTACAACAAATATCAATATATAATATCAATGTTCAATACCCATCATATCAATCCAACTTTACAGAACTTTTGTCTTGATATTAATGTTTCTGACCCCTGAAGGATTAAAAATCCTCTCAAACAAGCATTCTCTTGGTTCAACCAGATGGATCTTCAAAATCTCGGATAGGTTTCTGGCTAGTCTCAAATAACCTTTTACAAAACAAAATAGAAGTTAGCATCTCAGCAGCTCCCCTGACTGATCACTGTTTGGTTGAACTTAATGTCATCTCTCAAATCCCCAAATCCTTTGGAAGAGGCTACTGGAAATTTAATTCCTTACTTCTCACTAATGAAACTTTGAGTTTAACTAATAACTCAATAATTATTAGAAACAATAAAAACTGATTCAACCCTAAAAAGTTACACTGATAAGTGGGAAATCTTTAAATTCAAAGTACGTCAAATTGCAATTACACATGGCAAATTAATGGCAAAATATTATAAGCAAAAGAAATTGAAATTATGAGTTAAATCAGATTTGTTCCAAGCCTGTTTTCAATGATGAGGATAAACAACGCAGAAGCATTTTGCAGTGTTCTTTTGATGATATTTATATTAAAAAAGCAAATCGGATCCCGAGCAAAGTGGTTGGAGCTTGGTGTAAAGAGTACATCTTATTTCTGCAATCTAGAGAAGAAGAGACAAGAGAAGAATGCTACAAAAAAATCTTCATGTTAATAATCAATTATGCTCTGATCCTCGAAAGATCTCTAAAGAAATAAACTCATTTTATAGTAAATTGTACTCGTCATCCTATTCCGAATCCCACACTGACACATTTTTCCATACAATTAAAGATTTGATTACTAAGAGTGATGACAATTTTAGAAACTCTTGTGATTCAGAAATAACTTTGCAAGAATTAGAGAAGGCTTTAAGCTGTCTGTCCAATGACAAAGCTCCAGGATGTGACGGACTAACCAGTCATTTTTATAAATTCTTCTGGGAGCATATCAAAGATTTAATTTTTGAAATGTTCAAAGAAATAATTCAAAATGGGTCTCTAACACATACAATGAAACGGGTGTAATCACCCTTATTCCAAAGCCGGGTAAAGACCCAACATTTCTAGATAATTTAAGGCCTATAACTCTTTTAAATACTGACTATAAACTTCTAACCAATATATTTGCAAACAGACTCAAATCAGACATGATCCAAATAATCTCTGTAACGCAGTCCAGTTTTATTTATGGTCGCTCAATTCATAATAACTTAGGCCTCCTTCTGGATCTGATGCCAGATGCACCGGGTGACACGCGTGGTTCCTCCAAGTTCTCCTCTGTAACGCCGGGCCCAAAAGCCCGCAGAGGTCCATCAGGACGGCTTAAGGAAGTCGGAACGGGCTCATAACCACTTGTCCTCGTTTGCCAGCAAAGTCTTCTTGCTGTCTAAAGATGCGTTCACTCCCAATTCTTCCATTTGCCACATCTTCTAAGAGCGCATGATCAGCCATTGTGCGTCATTCATTACGCATTGTGATGGGGCATTTTATTTCCATCCATTTAATTACATCTGACAAGCTACAGATGTCGGTAATAATTGACGTGGAAATGGGAAATTGTTCCGCGAAAATGTAATTTTCTTGTTGCTTTCTGAATGGTTGAGACATACGCCATACATGGTTTTATCAAAAATAAAACAAACTAAAGGCATATGCATGAATACCATAATTCCGTAGCTTATGAAGAAATGTTTTAATATGAAAACAACTTTCCCCAGTGGACAATTAATACATCTGTCCGTCCGTCCGCCCGCACCTATATCCGCTCCGCTAGATGGACACACTGATGAGAATATCAGTTTTGTACATTATTTCGTTCTGTTAACTATATTATTTATGAGGATGAATTGCACAACATGCCAATATTGTAGAACATATATAACTTTTCTTTTTCCAAATATGTGTTCATTTGAATTTCTGTTGTAATTTTCGTTTGATTGTTTTTGTTTGTTTCACTGCTGATCGATCAAACGGGTGTTCGTGTAGGCTGTTAATTGTAAGACTTGCTTTGTGAAGTCATTTTATTTATGAGAGGCAGTATTGTCATTTTCACTTTCACGTGTTTCTTCCATCTGCCGACGGTGTCGCCGTTTCTCATTTCACCCGTTTTTGTGCGTACGCCTGGGTCAGAGCTTGCGTGAAGGACCGCACATTTTCCCGTCAAGTTTGCTTTTTATAAATCTCAACTATTGCGTAGAGAGTGGCGTACGCCTTCTTTTGTGCGTACGCAACGTTTATAAACGAGGCCCCAGATCTCTACGTCTGTGTGACGCTTCCGTCAAAAGGAGGAGCACTTTTTTGGCATTTTCAACGTTCTAATGCTAATATAACAGACTATTTTCATTCATATTTGTTGTTTTATGCTGAAACGGGATGCTTCATCTGCAGGAGTGGGCGTATGTAACACTGTTTACTTCCGCATTGGTGTTCGGATGACAGGTTCATGACGTAAAATGACAGATGAACTTCAGGTTATGTGAATGAAAAGGAGAATAAAGTCTGCAGCGGTTTTCTACACCCAAACGTTTTTCTGAGCTCCTTATTTTACATATGAAAAATTCGGAAAGCCGACTACACTGACAATAATCTAATTTTGAGTCATCAAAAGGTTCAGAATCTCTTTGTTTTAAACCTATAAAAATCCTGAAATAAAGCTTCACAAAAGACTCCACATATTTCATCTTCAAGCTACGCTCCGATACACGGAAAACTTCGGTCTCGAAGATTTACAAGATTTTAAGTCGTAAATTTATGAGATAAAAAGTCGTAAATTTACACAAAAGTCGTAAATTTACGACTTTTTATCTCCTAAATTTACGAAACTTTATTTCGAATTTTATCACGACACGACGAGTTTTTTCTCGAAACTTTGTGTCGAGTTTTTTCTTGTCATGGCGACATTAATCTCGTCACGTTGGTCAGAATTTTTTTTTCCTCACCGTGGCCCTAAAACTCCGTCGTACATTCTATAACCTAAATTTTAATAAAGGTATTTTAAAAAATCATGCTTGTTGGGGTTATTTTTGTGTGAAATGCCAAAATAAAATGGGAACACAAAAAAATGTAACTAAGGGGACAGTTGGTTTAGTCGACAGACTTGATGCCTTCGTGAGGACATTTATTGCTAAATGCCAAAACCATTTGAAATATTGACACAAAAAAAGGTTAAAGCCATCTGGTGCCCAATTTAGAAAGAAATGAAGAGGAGAAAAGGGATAAAGAAAAGGGTATGTCCTCATAGCTATTTGCACGTTTTCTATAATGCTACCTGGCCCTGCAACAATAACGTTGTCGATGAAAACTTTTTTTTGGTCGATGACCAAAACTGAGTTGGGCCCAAAATGTTGCTAAAAAAACGTAATTTTTAAGATTTTCTTCTTAAAAGTTTGCTCTGCCTTAACTTACATTAGTTATGATTCGTGTGTCAGTTTTGCTCTGTAACACGAAGGTTTCTTTGTATAATAATTAATTCATAAATATTAAATGAGCTGTGATGGTTATACAGCATGCTGCTGCTGCCATAATGCTAGTGGGGCAAATAACTGCAGTTTGGCCATTACTTTAATAATCATTTCTGGCAGCCTAAAAGTTTTATCATTGTTTTTTTTTTAGGGGTTAATTTTGAGCCTGCATGTATGAAGTTTATTTTTTATTTATTTAAAAATGTTGGGTTATATTATTGGTAAATTAGTAAATTTTCATAAATCTGTAAGTAGTTTTAGAGATCAATATTTACCATTTACTACAACTCTATGATGACAAAACATAATTTAACAGGTCATAACTAAAAATGTGCCAAAGGATTGAGGACAGCAAACAAACATGAGGTCATTTTTCTTCTCTGAAGTAAAGATCGGTATAGAGCATGACAATTTAAATTTCCAATTCATAAATGTTTTTTATAAGGCCAATATTGCATATGAGGAGCTGACAGAGCAATGCGAAGCACTAGACGACATGCTGCATTTTGAAGGAAACTGTGATTTGGACAGTAGAGAGCTTGTTCAGGAAATCAAGAACTTGCCTAACTTACCATCAACGACTCTGTCTCCTTGTATGGAAGTGATTCTGTAGCATAATTAAAAATAAAGCAATACCAGAAATGCTTTTTCATTTTCAAAATGAAGTTGCATTTTGTGATTCAAAATTAGAATGAAAAAACAATACCAGAAATGCTTTTTCCTTTTCTTCTTATTCTGTCACTTAATTAAAATGATACAGAAAATGGTATATGACATTTCATTTTCAAAAAGTTCTCTGGTAAATTTGTAGCAAAATGCATTTAGAAATGTCTACTTTGACAATTAAAATGAATTAACAGAAATGCTTTTTGATTTTCAAAATGTAACTGCATTTTTTGACTCAATTAAAATGAAAAATTAATACTTCAAACTGCTTTATCATTTTCTACTTAAAAACCGCTTATTCTGTGTCATAATTAAAATGAAAATGCAAAGATTGCATTTTCATTTTCACATCCACCCGGCGAATAGTGTCGCATAATTCAATTCGACTTAGCATTTCCAGAGGGGAGGCGGGGTGATGAAGTCAGTGCTATCTCCATGTGTCCGGCTGCTAAGAGACACATGCTAGGAGCAGTGCGGCCAGGCTTGTAGCTTTGTGTTGGGCTTTGTGACGGCTGTGCACTCCTGATGATTGTACACAACTTCTTAGGGCTGCGTAGCAGCATTCCAGCCTTCTGCGGTCCTCCTTCGGACGCACCGCGGTTCATCGAAACTTTCCCCGGGAATAGCTTTGTCTTCGGACCAGCAGCCACCTTCTAGATGAGTGCCTGGTGACCGGGGCTCCTCCCACAAGCTGTGGTTGGGTTCAGCCTAGAATATGCTGTGGGATCTCATTCCTGTGGGCCCACAACCTACAGGAGATCTAAAAAGGGGCTGTGCAATGTAGTTTGGGTGGCAATAGAAGGCTGGTTCCTCTGCGGCCCAAACAGCAAATAAGGTCCCGAATACAAGCAGCCGAAATTAGCTTCCACTGTAAGGTGGCTTGGCACTCTCTAGTAATAGGGTGAGGAGCTCGGTCACCCAGAGAGAGAGCTCGAAGTAGAGCTGCTCCTCAATTTGGTCCTTATCCCTCCTTGACGTCTCCATGGGGGTGTGTTTTGGGCATGTCTAACTGGGCGGAGGCCCAGCTGGTCTGGGAACGCCTCTAAGTCCCCCCAGAGGAGCTAGAGGAAGTGGCCAGGGAGAGGGAAGGCTGGGCATCTTTGCTTAGACTGCTGCCTCTGCGACGCGATCCTGGATAATAGGAAGAAAATCCATGGATAGATGGATGGAGTTTCTGTTGGACTGCCTGTGGCACCTTCAGGGTGGCCCCTGGCAGACTTTGGTTCACCTAAAAACAAGGATACCTAATTGCTTGAAAGGTCATCCTGAAGTTTTGATGACTGAAAGGGTGTGGACTTGTTTTTGAAAAGATAAAATAAAAGACTAACTCCTGAGTTACTTTGGAGTCACTAGAAAGCTTTATGTTATCAGACAGGAACCATCAGAGTTACTAACTCTGGTTTTCAGTTTAGATTTGAGGGAGGTTCTTTGTTGTTACTGTGGTAAACAATAATTGGTGAAGTTCCAAGCTATAACAAAGATGTCTCATGTTGTAGTAAGATTATTTTTAACCCTAGGGTTGTTCTTTAACTTTATGTTTGTTCCTGATTCTGTTACAGATTGGAAACCTTATCAATATCAATGGAAAAGGGAAACTACAGAGCAGTGGTTCTTCTCCTTATGGTGGCATATTTCTTCATTACTGTCTTTAACACCTTACCACCCATAAC